>CM056582.1:19020173-19620173 GCA_029721435.1 Gymnothorax reevesii | reverse complement strand
ATCAGCCAATGTCAGTTCTAGGGGTATTATGACATAACCCTAATTACCCAGTTCTCCCAGTTTTCACCCTGGTCAGGTTACTACCCTCCCCTCAATCCTTCCTTCAAGATGAAATCAAAATAAAAAGCCAGAGGGTCAGATTAATGGCAGGTAGCAGTATCATGCATTCAAAAGCACCTATAATTATGAGGGGGACTTCCATGTTTTCAATCCGCTGACCCCCCTCTCCCCCCCCAACCCACTCCTGTACTACGACACAGCTTCCTGTTCCCATTGTAAATAACACCCACCCTTCACACAAAACAATGGACTGACTGTGTCCCAGTGAATGGGCAGGTAAGAGGCATTCTCATGCAGCTTAATTAGACCCACCCAAAGGCCATCGACTTTAAGGACTTACCTGAGATCTGGATATCTTAAATGCGCCCACACATCTCTCCTGTGATCTGGAAAAACCTAGTGAATGTGTCACTTTTGGTAGAAACTGAGTTTAACCTTCATTCGCAGAAATTAAGAGTGGTGAAAATCTTAAAAACACTAGCTATTAGTGTAATTTGGACTTTCAAAATCAAGTTTCTATCATATTTTTTTCTGTTAGGAAAAGTCCAGAATCTAACATTTTTGTTCAATTGTGAGATCTTTGCCACTGATAAACTTACTAGGTTTTTCCAGATCACAGGCGATCTACCCCAGCAGTTGGTTCCTCGCCTTTCCTTTTAGTTTGTTGGAAATAAATGGAAACGACAAACCAGAAGTTCAACTTAAAACTTTGGCAGTGCTTCGTTCACGCAGAGGCTATGCAAACCTTTTGCCTAAAATGTATTATTAATCAATTGCCGCGAAAATAACAAAATAACATGTGACTCCCCACTACACCCAACCGAAACAAAGTCCGCGGGAGACACGGCGTTCGGACTGATCAGGGAACAGACTTCTGACAGGAAGGGATTCAGACTCATCACCCGAAGCAGAGAGCAGAAGGGTCTAAAATTTCATGGCCAATTATAATTTATGCAAGGAGAACTGTACCAATAGTTGATTAACCATGTAAAACTCTCTTACACACCCTGAACAGACATTATAAAGCAGGATAGTGTTCACAGTTCACTCATTCCACCTGCACCTTCGCATGCCAAATATACAGCCATTACAAACAGCTTCAAATTCAAAACAGTAAGACTGTTAAGCATTTCGAGAAGGGAGTCAGTCAATTAGCAACTTCACATTTTCCACTAGGACTGAGAGACAACTACAGAGAGGAAAGTCTCTCTGTCAGCACAATCTTCATACTGAAAAATATATTTGATACAAGCATGGAATACTCAGATCTTTGCCATGGGATCGCTGATATTACAAAACAAAATTCCAGACACTGCAGAATGCATTTCTGTAAATGGATAATGGATGGAAGTATGAAAAGGTACATCTAACCAATACCAAGAGTCTATATATCAAACTATATACCAGAGTTTGAGGAAACTTGTTGAATGGTTTAGAAATTCAGGCCTGAATAAGATGCATGTCGGACGGACAGACACGCAGATGGACACATGGAAGGATAAACCTAATTTACGGGAGGCAAGGGGGTTAAAAATAATAGATTGTTGCTCTACAGGGAAAACATAATGCCATTTATCTGCTGCCACATTCGCAACACACATAAGCATCAGATCAACCATCCATTACGTAGCTCTTTATCTCCCTCTTGAGGAAGACTGCTGTAAAAACACTATCCCCACAGTTTTGAAGACCCTCAACACCTGCATCACACTGGGATGGCAGCCACAGACACTAAGTATAAAATCAGTAAGAAATCAGGACATAGACTGTGCTCAGTGTGTGCTTCATCAACACAGGTCTGTCGATTAGCTATTGTATGTGGGAAGATGGAGTTTGGAAAGGGTTATTCAGCCAAGAGTGGCCCAGGTTTTTTTTCCTCCCCAGGGAAAACAATAGCAAAACAATAAACAATTAGCGTTGCTCATCGGCAAGACCTGCTTCACACCTGACTGTCAGGTAAAAGGTGGATGGAAACCAGTAGTTCTCAGGCATCTAGGTCTGTGATTCAAGGAACAGGGGACAAGAGTATTCCTTTTTTTGGACTCAGAGGGCTGATGGCTCCAGGCCCAACATACCACTCGGCCCTTGAAGAAATGTGTGGACCTTGCTCATGAAAGATTTGGTCATTGGACCCTACACTACATAATGAATTGAAAGTCTTGCCGGGTACAAACTGCAGCTAAATAACTATAATGTCCTCATAACCAGGCTCCTGCAGGGTTCGGTTGATCCAAGGCAGGTATCACACGGCCAAAACACAGTCAGGGATGATGAGCTCATCACAGCCCCAGTAATGGTAACTTCCCTCAAGCAGATATCTCTGGATAATGACAGAGGATCTCTTGGCCGTCTTAACAGTAGTAAGAGATAACTGCCATCTCCCTGCCGGTCAGCAAGATACTGGTGGCGCTTTTCATCATGCTAATGCGTCCCCTTGCTTCCCTCACTACAGTCTCTTCATTGCGTCTTCGCTGCTGCCAAATTTGAGGAGCCACCGCAAGGACTGAGAAGTTGAAAGCTGCCAAATGAGAAATCTTTCATTCCGCTTCGCTGCATCACATGAAGGTGTGGCTTTTAAGCGCCACCCCACCAGATAAAAGGCTTCTGCGCAGGATACAGCTGTGTCCGCTCGTTTAAAGCCCCTCCACGAGCCTCCTCTCTCCTCAATCCTCAGCTCCGAGCGTTTATAATCGATATGAAGGAACAATTTCCGGGACAGGGGCGGAGAGAAGACTCAAGGCAGTGTAAAGCTGCTTTCACACCGGAAATTTTTCGAACAACAGATTAAACTCAAAGTCAATGCAAAGACTTTGAATGTAATCTGTCGTGCGAAACATTTGTTTCGCGTCTGGTGTGAAAGCGGCTTAAGTTAGCATAAGAAAAAGCACTACAGCAGGGCTCCCCAAATCCGGTCCTCAAATGCAAATCCAACCCTGGTTTCCTTTCCCACTTGCCGAAAACGTGAACAATTAGTGCTTCTGATTTATGTACTTTCTTTACACCTGACTCCCAGGTGAAGGGAGGCTGGAAAACCAGCCAGGCTCGGCCCATGAGGACCGTGATTTGTGGAGCCCTGCATGACAGCCACTTATTTTCGCCAGCTTTCCAGAGTTTCCTTCTAATACTTAGCGCCATCTATTGGGAAGACAACGTAAGGGCAGATCAGTAGAGGGGCCGACAGCCTGGTGAGGGGCCAGGAAATCAGTAATATGACATGTCCCTGCTGTTTTAAACGTTTAAAAGCGATGACAGTTACAGGGGATTCAGACAGGGGGAGGTAGATTGGTAGGTTAACAATTTATATGTCACTCGTTCTGCAGAAAAAATGCCTCAGTGAAGGATGATTTTCACGCGGATTGGAATTACAAGAAGGAATACCTCTGATGATGGCCGATTGCTGTAGATTTACAAGACAGACACAAGGAAGGACAGAAAGCAGTAATGAATGAGCCATTTGAATGGGCCAGTCAGAGAACAAAATAGATGCAATGAATAGGAATAGGAGCCTCTTCATTGTATCCAAAAAAAAACAACATTGCACTTCTGAGCAATGACAACCCTGAGCTTCTTGATAAAAAAATGGAAGAATTATAGGATGGAAGAATTTCCAGACTTCAGCTCCGTCACACTGATTTGCAGAGGGTCTGTTATCCCCTCCCAAATCCAGCATCACAGGAGCCCACAGTCTGCAGGAGGAAGATACAGTCGAAGGCGCATAAGTGAAACACACTGACCAGAGCAGGGAAGGAGAGCTGGGCATTCCTACATAACGTAGCCTTCAGATGTCCTGCACAACAAGTTTGCTCACAGCATTGTAAACAGTGCACCTTTCAGGGCAAATAAAATTTAGCTCCAGGTCAAGCAGGAGAAGATGAATTCTTTCCCGGTCAATAAAATCTTGGCATGGGACACATACATGAGCCATTTCAGAATAAAAGGAGACGGCGAGGCTTTTTTGGGCAGTTTGAGCTGCGCTGTTCAGAATATCGTGCAAGGGTGTTTGGAGCAATGTGAGCCAATGTGGTATTGAGAACACCGGGAAGTTCATGTTCATTCAAGAGCTTTAGCGTCTGAGAGTGGGAGAGCTAATGAACTGTCAAAATTCTTAAACATTTGCGAGGAGAGAAAAAAATGCCATTGAGTGGGATGTAAATTACTGCTGAAGCAACCACCCCTTCCTGTTTAGTCCAGAATTTTGTAAGTCTACATTGTCAACACAAAGTACAAACAAGACAGGGCGAAAATGCCTCAGTCAGCTCCCCTGAACCCTTTTAACCCCATAAATCCCACAAAACCACAAATGGGACCATAAAATGCAGCTGCTGTATTCAAACCTGTGGAATTTCAGGCCTATTATAATTCCAAGTGAAGATTGCAAGGCTTCCAATGATGCCAAATTTGTCCAGCTGAATTAGAGAGAATGTGTGAAAAATGACATACAAGATCTAGACATTTTCCATTCGATGTAATGTTGTGGCCATAAAAATATGGTGCCCTGGGTTTGAATATTTCTCTCAATATAAGTGTCATGTAGTGTCAGTGAAGTGCTAAACCAGCAGATACAGAATATGTATGTGACGTTGTCGTACAATATGAAAAAAATGCTCTTTCTTTTGACTTTGACCCTACTTAAGGGAAAACTCAAGCGAAAAGTCAGAGGTTGCAGGATTAAACAAGAATGAGCTGAGATAATCGCAGCCAAACACATGACCGCTGTCATGCCTCGCCCACTACGGTCTGCATCACCGGAGTTCTAATTCCAAGCCACACTCTAACTCCAACTCTGCATTCCGCACAACCACCGTCTAATTGAATTCAATTATTCATTTAAGCCTATTTAATTCCCATTTGTGTCTTTGTGCTTAGCCTGTGTAGACATAGTAGTCTGACTGTGAGAACTGTTCGGGGCCTCGAAGCTTCAGGCCACGCGTGACGTGATCCTCAGCGCACAATACATTAACCCCTTACCACTCTGACAGCCCGTATATGGGAAGGGAAGTTAAAAACAAAAAAAGATTTCATTTTACCTTGAGTACGTCCTTAATGGGCATTTTAAGAAAATGTTACAGGAGTGGTAAGGGGTTAACTGACTTATGGCTACTTATAGCATGAGCTAACCACTGGGGGCCTCAGTCCACAGTCTTGGCAATGTCAGGCCCTTGGGCCCCTTCATGCTTACAACATGAGGCCCCCGGACCCCTGGTGCGTAGAACTTGAGATGACCCCTTGGGCCCCTGGTGCTTCAGCACTTACAGTGTTAGGGCCCTAAAGACCCCTCCAGTTGGGGGTTTTGCAATAGACATGTGCCCCGAGGCCTCACAGGACTTTCATCTGGCCCTGATAATTTGGATCTTTACTTGGGGATTGCATTCCCCGCTCTCGAGAAGATAATTGTGTTTGTGTCTGAAGCCCCACTTCAGCCGCATAATAAAGTATTCACTTCTTCACACTTGGATCCTGTCATCCTGTCAACGCTTCCTGCATTCAGTTTACAAGCCTCTGCACTGAAAGCGTTACAACCGCAACCGGAAATTGCGCTATCTGCAGAGCACGGTTCCCCTGCACTCTGGCTCGCTCATATTTGTTCACGTGTGACATGGTGATTCATTTTTTTTTTTTGTCTTGTGTCTGGTTGGGCTGCTGGCATTCTGCTGCGGTAGACCAGGATGTTCTCTACATCCTCTTTCCATAGAAAAACACTGGACCCCAAAATCTGTCGAAGCTGGATCAAAACTGGCTGATACTTTGCACCAAAATACAGACAGACCTTAGACACACAATGAATCTGGGCACAGAAGTTGAGGATCTGCCCAAATAAAATTAAAATTAGAAAATTTGAAAATCAATGTGCTTTTGATTACACATCTAAACAATACTTCCATGGTATTCTACTCCTCAAAATATGCAGATGCTGATACTTCAATCCTAATAGGACAAGATTTTTTGCACATTTTCACTCATGTAATATAATGTCTCCAACATGAGTGCACATCTTCAACATTTTCCAGGCCGTTAATTCGATCTTCCTCTGCGTCATTGCCTTCTCCATCATGGAAACTAAACAGAGCGGACAAGAAATAGTAGCTACTGGTGCAATGAGAAAGAATTACACCCATCCACATACTGTAGGTGTATCTGAGTCTCGTGTCTCATATAGAATTTATTCGAATTCACATTAAACGTGATGCAATAAAACTTGAAACTCTGCACTCAGTCTGCATATTAGTGAAAACACTTGATGTTGGGCCTGACGCCGAGGCTTCCAAGCTGGTTTCAAACATTTTCTTTGAAGCTCTGTGCCGAGGCTCACAAATGATTTTTTTAATTGTTTCCTTGGTTTGATAGTACCCTAAAACATCTCTCTTAATTTATAAGCGAAGTATCATTCAAAATACAACCCGCTACTTGAAAGACTGACAACATGCATAAACAAACCTGGCAAACACTCAATACTCCCATATTTCGGTGCTTGCCCACGTTTAGCATATAAATCCTGTAGTTAAAAATATATCCTCTAGGTGGCACTACGTATACGGTACATTAGTTGTCCAGTTGCCATGGTAGCAGCTGTACGCTGTCTAAATAACATTTAACTGGGCAAACGTATCCGACAGAAAAAGGGCACTTCTTTGAAATATTTTAAGGTAAGACAACTAAAGCAGCCAGCTTTTTATTATGCATACCGTGTTTTTGCAGATTCTATGAACAGTTTTCTTTTTAAATTATTGCCAGTCAGGGAAAATGTGCCTTTACTTCTCTAAGGCTTCGTAATTTTAGTCACTGTCTAGCCTGAGCGTACTTCGCAGCGGTAACTATATTACACAATTAACGCTAGCTAGCCAACCAATAGTAAGAATAGGTTAGCCTATGCAGTTGCCTCTTTACGATCATGACTGTTTACAAGATTATTAAAAAATGTTCATATGGGTTTCTGAGTTCGGATAATAAGGGGATGAATTATCTGATAGTCAAATGACTAAAAGACAAAGTAATGTGAACTTTTATTAAAATCGGTCAGTTCTCTGCGAATCTCGTATGAATTAAACTGTGTACTTAAATGCATTCTGTTTGAGTTTGTCTGCCTCTCCACTGTGCACTTCATCATTAATTCCCGTCACTCAGAAGGAGGCGCCTCCCGGCCGAGGAGCAACGATGGATGTCCGAGAAGGGGGTCTTTGGAACTGCCCCCGTGTGCCGCAGTTCAGCCAGGAAACCCAGAAGATGCTTCAGTGTAAGTGGACCGGTCTATCAGCGTGACTTAGCTGAAACTTAAGTCCAAACCAAGCAACGGTCTGGCCAGTACCTAAGCTTCCCTGGTTTTATTGTGGTCGCAATGGGGCTTCACGCACCAGATCTTTTTCTTCCCTATTTAACACCTTAACCACTGGAACGTGGCCAATGCCTTGAAAGGCGCGTCAGTCTCTGACGCGGCTCTGTATAGCCATAAATAAAAATAGACTGTCATTAGTTACTTCATAACGTGTTGTATCATAATTTTCAGTGATCACAGTCATAGTTGACATATACACGCAAATGCACTTCCGATTGATTGATGACTAGTGAAAATATTAATTAGTGCCTTAATGGTTTTTGTTCTTGCGTTGTAGTGATGATGCAGGAGGCAAGACTATCTCTACGGCAGCAGGAACAGCTGAAAACGGTAGTCAAGGGTGAGTGTTTATCTGCTCATAACACACATCACCTCTCACACAAAACAGGACGACTGCCTCAGCTGGATAACTGCACAGTGCACAGCCTGGAACAGCGTCAGTCCATGCTGCAGATTTGGGAGGATTCTGGGAATTTAGCGAAGAGAGCTTATGATGTTTATTCCGCCCATAACACACACCACCACTCACAAATTGGGAAAACTGCCTTCCTGGATAACTACACTCATTGAAAACCTCCACAACTTCAGTCCACAATCCAGTTTTGGCTTTTTAGCCAGTACATTAGCTACATTTATTGAGTCAGTGCAGGTATGCAGCTAAAGCAGTGATTTTGATGTGTGATGCAGGCCCTGAAGTGCCTTCACTGCACAGTACGAGTATGTCCAAATAAGGGCAGTGCATTTTTTTGTCCTGTCTTCTACTTCTTAACCAGAGGAGGGAGCCCTTCCCGTGATCCAACACTCCAGACCTGCGAAATCATCTCCTCTGCCGAGCGTCCAGGCCAGACCTGCAGGCTTGTCCGGTAAACGGCAGAGGCGCAGCGCTGAAATGTGCCGTTCCGGAAACAGCTACGAGAGAGAGATGTTCCACCCAAGGGCAACTCGTTAGTCAGTCCTCATATTTTTCATAGTGGTGATAAACGATGGTAAGGCAGATGCATGGATGTGGACTGGGAAGAGGTCTATCTGCTGTGACTAACACTGACACTCTTACCTCTTGTCGGACTTCTCAGAAGATAGAGAGAAGGAGAAAGAGAGGCTTCAGAAGATTTTCGCCAATTTGAACGAGGAGCCCTCAGACACCCGTCGTCCCCCGGGCAAGCCCGATGAGAAGGGCGAGCCAGCCTCCACAGACCGCTTCCAGGAAGGTGGGGTCATCAGGGGCGTCTCATACAGTTAGAGCTGCCCTGCCCTGAATGAGCATGAATACCTCTAGGATACAGGAACAGGATCGGGCTGCTCTGGTCTAGTCTCCATGTTTGTATCCAGTCCCTTACGCTGAGCTTTGGGTACACCTCTTCTCCTTCTCCTCCCCCCCCCCCCCCTTTTTTGCAACATGGCTCATTATCCCCCCTCACAAAGTGTGTGGGGATAAAAGAATGAGTGTTGTCCTTCCGCATGACCGTCCAGCCATCTGTAACACTTATTTCCGGGCCAGAACTGCTAAACCGCTCAATATTTCTCAACAAAATTTCATATGGATGCATCTCATTCCAAAGATGAGCCTTTTCATACTTGAGTCCATCCACCTGTCTGTCCTTCTGGCACGTTTAATGTCCAGGCTGGAAATCGGGCACCCCGTGGCAGGGGATCTGCGTATTTCAGGCTTGTTGACTCTGCGTTTACCCTGCAGTGGTGGAGGAGATTAAAGACAGGATGATGTTTCTGGAGGAGATGGCCGCCCTCGGGCAGAGGAAACGATACCAGAACATCATCGAGACGGAGATTTCACAGGTAACAGTGACTGCGGGGTGTGAAGTGGGTGGCAGATGGTGTTCAGAGACCTTGTGAAAACACAGCTGTGCATTTTTGCGATAAGAATGCACACTGCATCAAGGTCACTGCGTGAGAGTGTCACATCTCCAATAATAAACTCTTGGAAGTAGAGAGTCATACATTGGCACAGACGTCTCTGACTAAACACCTCCTCGTTAACAGTCTGCTTCCCGGAAATTTCATATGGATGAAGGGCAAAGATTCCTGGTTTTGTTTAAATAATAAATTGTCTGCCACAGAAATAGCACCACTTGCAATGAGATATCTCCGGTAGCACTGACACGCCGCGAGAGATGTGTCACATGACCACAGGGCACTCAGCCACCAGCGTGATGCGAACATAAATAAACAGAACACACTGCTACTCATCAGTAAAAATGACAGATTTTATTACTTGGGTTCTCCTGCAGAAAATCCGGGAGCTGGAGCTGATCGACAAGAATTACAGCGAGAGGCTGTGGCCTAACAGAGGAGGAGGGGACAGGAAAGAGACACCACAGACACCAACTGACAGTACGACTGACAGCATTCACACCACAGACACCAACTGAATTCACTCCACAGACACCAACTGACAGTACGACTGACAGCATTCACACTACAGACACCAACTGACTGTACGACTGGCAGCATTGACTCCACAGACACCAACTGACAGTACAACTCACAGCATTCACACCACAGACACCAACTGACATTCCAATTGACCTATGGCTAAGCCCCGCCCTCACATGCGATGAGCCAATCACAGTGCGTATTCTCTCCCCATATACTCGGACATTATAAGCCTGAATTTCCATTGAAAGGCATTACAGAAACTCCGAATTGGTCGCTTTAATGGGGTTTTAAAATGTTTCTAAGTAAAAAAAAATGGTCAAGCGCTGTGCTTGGGGTAAATTTTACTCCAATACCAGGTATCCCAAGAGGCTGGGTGATGGGATGTATTTTATACCTTTCCCAAAGCCACATCATAACCGAGAGAAGTGTCTCCTCTGGATAAAGCAGCTTTCACACTGGACGCGAAAGGAATTTTTTGTGCGAATACGCGCATTTGCTTTGACTTTGAATGTAGTCTGTCATACAAAAAATTCATTTTGCGTCCGGTGTGAAAGCAGCTTAAAGCTTTGTGGAAGACCCCACTATCGGCTTAACGTACCTAACAAAAGTCAACAAAGACGTCTACATTTGTTCCAAGCCAAGTCAACATTGTGTTTAAAGGACCAGTGTGTAATATTTGGCATGGTTTATTGGCAAAATCTGAATATACAACCTATTAATATAAGTGTATAATCGCTATAGAATAATATTCGTTTGGTTTTTGTAGCCTTATAATTATGCATTTAAATGTACATGTAACAAGGGCCTTGCTTTAGAGACGTCGCCATCTTGCACCGCCATGTTGGTACGGCAGCCCGACTGGACCATCCAGCCAGTTAGAGAACATGTTTCGCGTGCATAAATCCCAGTCTTGGAAGACACCATTTCCTCAAAAGTGTTTTGGTCCTCGGAGGCCACCATCTTTTTGCCGACAGGAGGTGTGCGTGAGTGAGTGAGTGAGCGCTGCAGTGTAGAATCTGAACGCTGGAAGTCACCGTTTCCCCCCATTTTACACACTGGTCCTTTAAGGTGACATCTTGTTGCTTCGCCGGAGATTAATGTAAAGTTATCTTTTACATCGCTACGTTAGCTAACGTTAGCTCAAGTTAGTAAACTCTGTGGCTAACTTCAGTGCTGACGAACGTTGGCTTAACGTGAGCTCCTGGCTGCGCTGTTCACTATGTCACCTTGTTTACTTAGGAGTTCAGTCACGTCAGGTTAGATTTCTTAAATTCGGTAGCAAGCAATAATAATAATTAAATAATTAAATAATAATAAATAATAATTAAATTTATTACCCTGCAGTGCACGAACAATGCTTATCCTCGATCTTCTTGTGCGAGAGGGTGACGGAAACGAGATGTGGTCAATCGCATTTGCACTAAGACGTGAAAATTTTAGCTTCCAATTTAAAGTTTTTGTTGACCTTCTCCACTCTAAATTCATTAATGTATCCCTCCAATGCATAGTGTAACCCTATTTGCTGACTTCTTGATGATATTTGAGCCTTCTATCGCCGAAAATCATCGATACCATCCTGAAAAATATCTCTGACTGTGATACCAGCCATTAACACCTGCTCTAAAATGTTGATTGTTTTTCCGAGTCAGTGGAGGGGGCAGGGCTTAGCCATAGGTCAATTGACAGCATTCGCACCACAGACACCAACTTACTGTAGAGCTGATAGCATTCGAAACTCATTAGCACCACAGACAGCAACTGACAGCACTTGCACCACAGACAGCAACTGACCGGATGTTAATTCTCACTCATACCTCTGAATTTACCATATATAAACGGAAGCCATTATACTATATGGACACCTGCAAGCTGTTTGGTGGTCATATGTACTGTAATAAATTTTGACTAAGAAGTCCATTAAACTGCCTCCTGACAGCCAAATCTAGCAGCATTTTCATTAGTTTTCAAGGAGCCTCTGATGACTACCAGTGTCATGAATACATTTGGTTTCACAAAACAGCGAACTAAGCACAGAACTATTTTGCAGGCCATTTAAAAGGCAATTTCATTGTAGTTTGCACATTCCTGTTTTGCAAAGGCACACATCCCATTTCATAGTTTCCTCTGAGAATGCAGTTCAGAAGTTCACACCATTGCATCTATATGATGTAAAATATCCACTGACCGCATGTTCAGAAATAATGTTCAAATGAGGTTATGGGTTCAGCACATTTCCCAGGACTGAGATCATTCCTCTATCTGCTTAATCTGCTTTCATCAGAGCTGAGACAGTATTTTTCAGCAATACTAACCAGTGAAAACGGCAGCGAAACCTTGTTAGTTTAACTTTAGAGGTTTTCAAGTGATGCATGTTTATAGCACAGTGAAATACTGCACTTAACAGCTTGTGGTTTGAGACAGGATGTTTCTTCAACCAGCTGAGGGCTGCATTTGCAACGTCAGTTTCAATATTTAAATTTAGGCCAATCTAGAAATAGCCATTTCAAACACCTCCGCGCGCTCAGGCACTTTCAGCTTTCTTAACAAATACTATAGCACCCAGTCTGTAAATATAAGCGTACTGCTCACTTTATGTAATACTTAAACATGCTCATGTTAAACATATATAAGTACACCACAGTTTAGTTTCATTAATTTATTTTATTTCTCCTGATTTCTACATTTGTTTCGTTGGAGTACTTTTTGTACAGACAGCAGGGCCCCCAAATCTGGCCCTTGAATCCAAATCCAGTTCTGGTTTTCCCTCCTTCCAAGCAATTTAGAGGACAGTTATTGCCACTGATTAGCCAGGGTGTCTTTACACCTGATTCCCAGGTAACAGAGAGGTGGAAAACCAGAAATTCTTGTACCTCGAGGACCGTGATTTGGGGGCCCTGTACAGTGCATAACATTTCTGCTGCTAAACAAAAGCCCTCTGTTTTTGTTACAGTAAATATGCAGATAGGTGCAGAAAACATAAAAAAACAGACAGACAAACAGACCGACAGAAATACTGTGAAACATGAACTCAGTGTGAAGGTAATCAGTCTGGAAAGGGTCAGTGTGAATACAGGGCGGAGCAGCGATGTACACCAACAGGAAAACTCTCAGAAAGTATCATTAAATAATGTCACTCTTAAAAACACTCAAATGCAAACCCTTTCTTCTGTAGTTTCTAAGGCAAAACTCACTTACAAATAAAATTAAGGCATGACAGTAAAATATTTTGAAGTCTGGATTTAGTAGCTAGATTTCATAACTAGCATTTAGAGCACGCTTTCCTTTTTAGGCAAGCATCTTCGTCGTATTAATAAATCTCGCTGTTACATAACCTGTCTAGAGGTTAGATCTGGACTCAATTTCATAGCATCCATATTTAAAAAAAAACAGGAGAACATTTATTTTCCAGTTTGTTTTGCTAGATGCACAATTTGACTTTTGTTCACAGGGCTGTGACTGTTGTGTGGCAGCAATGCTAAACTGGAACGTTTCCCTGAAAAATTTAACAGCCAAATTGAGGCTCTTCCAAGGTATAGGCCCTTCCAGGGAGTTTCCACAAGGCCTTCAATAGTATAAGCAGTGGAGGAAGCAAACTTTTATCTCACTTGTGTATTTAACAGAGAGCATTTGATTTAAACAACGATTAATGGCAACTCCCCAGAGCACAAACAGAGATGGCATCCAACAGCTGATTTTTTACAGGTCCACGCCACAGCTACCCAGCGCAGGAGCATTAAATAATAAATATGTTTGCCAGCGTTTTGCGAGCGAGATGATCTTCACTTAAATATCAACCGTTTTCTTTTTCCAGCTTCAGTAGCTCGTTTCACTGCTTCCTGCCACCATTTTTTGTTTCGGACCGTTCGATTCGTCCTTCTTGAGGACGAGTCGTGTCACAGCCCCGCCCACTCCTGCCTTAGTGTCCAATCTCATGTTCCAGTGATATCAACACGCGTCTCATTGGTGTAAGAAGCAGGAGAGAACACCTTATACATGACATCACTTCCTGCAATGTGAGACAGGGTGTGACAGTTCAGGTCAGGGAGTCAATGCAAAACTGCAGGACCTGCAGTCAGTACTGTCCCTGTGCAGCCAAGATACTGGAAGACTGACAAGATAGGTCTGTAGACATGGTTTATATCTGTACCACTGTATTCTGGGGTATTCTATTCCCCTCAGCTAAAAGAAAGCCGTTCGAGTGTCAAGCTTTGCAACAGACAGTAAAAGCGAAAAGGGTCGTACAGCACCTCGGATGAGACGGTATCGATAAAAGCCCACCTTTTCACCAGTGCTAAGGCTAACTTTTCACGCATCCCACGCTCTCGTTTGTAAAGTCTTTTTTTTTTTCTTCCTCCCATTTCCTACAAATGTGCCGGCTAAAATATGTACATTTCACACACGTCCATTGGGAAACGGAGGCAGGGAAATGGACAGCGCCCTCCAGCAGTGAGGTGATGCCCTGGACCGGACCATTAGTTTCTCAGTTACCAGTAGCTCCCCTTCTCTCTCTCTTCAGTCCTAACAGACACATCACCATTGGTTAACGTCTCCTGGTGATGATGTCACGTGTTGCGACACGCCTCCTCTCCCCTCCCTGGTGTCCCTCCCCCCTCAGCTCTTCTCCTTACGGGGACTCTTACTCTTGCCCCCTTCGCCCTTCGGACTCAGCATCTTCAGCACCTTCATGGGTTTAAACTTCGCCCCTTTCTTCTTGTGTTCTCCGTCCGGCTCTTTATGGAAATCTGTGCACAGAGAGAGAGAGAGAGAGAGAGAGAGAGAGAGAGAGAGAGAGAGAGAGAGAGAGAGAGAGAGAGAGAGAGAGAGAGAGAGAGAGCCAAAGTCACGAAGTCAATACAAATGTATACTATAAATCTACAAACAAGATACGACAAGGCAGAACTCAAAGCAAAGCGTTGATTGCCAAGTCACCACTGGGCATAATGCCTGGAAAGTAGATCTTCCATCCTCCGCATTCAGCCGACCTTCAGTGACCATGACCTTTGACTCAATGACCACCAAATCTTAATTACTTTAGCTACCCTATGTGGGAAGTTATCACGTCTGCATTGGTCAAAATCCGTCCCCTTCAGTATGTATCGCGCACACAAGATATGGGTGTCCTGACGGATGGACTGACAACCAGGAAGCAGTACGCCATCCACCCGCCCCACTGTGTACGGAGGAGGCATCACAAGACGAGGTCAAATCCTAGAATATGGCTGAACTGTGAGGACGTGTCCAAGGGCTGTCCTGCATCTCACTGTAAAGGCCTCCTGATGATGTAATCACTCAACAGGCCAATGATGCTACTCCCTCATTCACTCAGTCACAGACTTGCGCTTTTATAGGGCGTCTCCTGTTTGTTATAGACCACAAAAACAGAGTAAGACAGGGAATGAGTCAGTGATGGAGGGGACGATAGCGAGTGGAAACGGGAGGAGATGGAGGGGGAGAGGAAATGCCGACGGAGGAGAGGATTGCAGGAATGTACTCACCCTTCCTCTTCAGCATGGCCTCCAGCAGTTTGTCTTCCTCTTCCTCTCTGGAAGATGGAGAGTCGCAGCTCAGTTATACAGCCACAATCCCCAACATCCAGACACCCGTTCAGTTCTGCTTTACATGCTACACCTTCAGCAGAGGTGAAAACAGCAAAATCACGAGGTACAACTGAGCTCATCCTCCGCCTGCCATAACTTCATATGCCCTCAAAGCTATTCTTACCTTTCTGGCATTTTTACTCTTTTCTTTTGTAATCTTAAAATGTTCCTACGCATATGGCACACTAAAATGTAAAATAAATCCACCAGGTGTTGAAACTCTTCAATATTCAACTCTCATATATTTCTGATAAAAGTCTAACAAATCATTTTCTTCGGTCCAAATAAAATGATTTGCAGAGCTTCCTGTCTGTTATCCGTCGCAGCGCCCCTCCCAGATGCCTGTAGCTGTCACCGCTTGCGAGTCACACGCCTCTCTGGCAGAAAAAAAAAAACTACCCATTTCACTGTAAACAAACGGGTGCTGAAATGCGACAGTTACGATAATAACATTAATAGTAGTTCGTCAGTCTACAAAGGTAACTAAACAGCTGTAAATTTTCGCCAACATCATAATGCTTTCCACTGTAGCGATAACGTGAACGCTCTCGCCATCAGCGATGAACGAAACAAAGCGCATCAAGCATGCAAAAAAATTCTGAAAACCATCAGCAGCCCTGCTCAACCTTGTGATCCACTGCCCTCTGGGTTTTAATTTGAGCCCTAACCGAGCGCACCGCACCTAACAGCTGGAGATCTGGTACAGCTGCTCATCGCTAGAGTTAATTGTGCCAAATAAGAGCTTTAGCACAAACCTACAGGGACGTGTATAGGGTAACTCCAGTATAAACACAAACATGCATGTTATCACAAGTGTCTATTTTTTTAATGCCATTGAACAGACGCATGATAAAGTCAGTCCTTTCAGATAATGTGTAACAAGTTAACATGAAAAAAAAACAAGGACAGCGTGCTCATAAATGAAAATTGCTTGTAATAAGTGGTGGCCCTGGTACGGAGTTCTTGCAGCTCTGGAATTGGCCATAAGGTGGATGTATTATTGCATATAATGGTTATAATGGTTATATGACCAAGGGGCGGCACAGTGTAAAAGACCCCTCACAGCGGGAAGATTATGGGTTTGAATCCAGCCTGGGGTCTCTCTGTGTGGAGTTTGCATGTTCTCCTCCTGTTCACAGAGCTTTGATTACACCGGTTTCCTCTCACACTCCAAACACAAGTATATCAGGCGAATCTGAGACTCAAAATTGCCCATATCTTAAAGTGTGTCAGTAAATGATTGTGATCCCAGTGATGGATTGGTGAACTGTACCTCTCTCTCACTGCATGCTGGGATAATGCACAGTCATGTTGGATAATGGATTAATGGGTTATAATGGCGCGTGCTCACCGCTGCCGGTCCTGGTCCATGCTGTTGATGATGTGATTCCGCTGCTCGATAATGGTGACCAGCTCAGACATCAGCTCCTGTTCCCTGTTCCGGTCCTCTTCGCTCCACTCTTTCTCTGATTGGTGGAGAGGAAGAGCCAATCACATGCTGCAGTTTTCCCTACAGTCTTGTCGCGTTAACTACTGAGAATAACCACAGTGATACGAGCTGGTTTTTCACACACTTTCCTGGGTCTGCTTGAGAGAAGTTAGTTGCTCGTGACGCCCTGGCTGCCTCCAATACAGGTCAACAATATCACTCTCTCCTTTCAAGTCAACAGTAAATTTACTAGAACAATAATAAGTCCATTATTTCTCCCAGCAAGCAAATATATGTTCAATGTGTTATTTCACTGTCTAACTGTCTCCATGCGGGCCGATTTGTAAAGCTCTTGAGTATTATTTTTTACTACAAAGAAATATTCTTTGGACGGATCAGAAGCAGGTTGGGTCTAGGGACTCCCCAATCTGACCTTCAGTCCCAAAACTGATATTAATACTGATACCGATACCTGTGCTTTGGGTATCGGTCAATACAGAGTACTATATAATAGTCCTATTATTATAGTAATTATTATAATAATATACTATTATTATAGTAATAATAGTAATAATAATAATAATAATAATAATAATGTTTTATTTGTATAGCGCCTTTCTCTGCCCAAGGTCGCTTTACAATGGAAACAAAACAGCAAATAAAATACATTAAAAAAAAAAGAAACCATAAAAAGCATATAATACAAGTAAACTTTAGCATAAAACACA
Source organism: Gymnothorax reevesii (assembly GCA_029721435.1). Lineage (NCBI taxonomy): Eukaryota > Metazoa > Chordata > Actinopteri > Anguilliformes > Muraenidae > Gymnothorax > Gymnothorax reevesii. The sequence continues at coordinate 19,602,635 of CM056582.1, read as the reverse complement.
ACACAGGCACATGAGACAGGAGTAAAACCAATGGCTCGGCAGTATCATGTAGTACTGCCCCTATCTGAGTGTAATTAATAAGCTGTATACCACACTGTTTGAAAGAGGCTGGGATCATTCTTTTATCCACTCGACAAAATCAGAGTGTACTTATACATTCTTAATTCAGGAAATTAGTGTAACAAATAAATACATAGATATAAATGCACTGAATTGTTAATTATCAAAATAATGACATCTGACATCAGATTGGCCCACTGTCACTGATACGTGGTCCAGCCATTTGAGTCAGTATCAGACCGATATCCGAAATCAGAATCGGTTTCAGGGCATCTGTAGTCGGGTCACTACATCTAACAGGCTGAGAGGACGAATCTGACTCAGAACCTGCACTGCACAGACTCCGCCTCCAAACTGTACCAAACGGCGGCAGCCGAAAACTGCCCTTCGTTGAGCTGAAAGGGTTTTCTCCTCAGCCTGAGCAAAGTCAACGGCAGACATCTCAGTAACCGGTTGCCCAGTTTCACACAGTGTGTGGCTGCGACACAGCACGTGCCGCCGTTACGGGAATAGAGCGATGTGCGCGCTGAGCTCTGGACGTTCGCTCACCCGGCTTGTTCAGGAGGCACCTCAGCTCGTACTCCACGTCTGCTTGCCTCTCCTCCAGGTTCTGCTGCTTAGCTCTGAAAGCGCAAACGCACACAGCTGTTCACCTGCACCAACACTGCCAATAACTCCACCATCATTATATACCTCACACACAATTACCTCTGCAGCGAAGTGCCAAACATCAAGCTTCTTGTCTACAGATCTGCTAAGTTACATAACAGCTTTTCAGAGGAGGGGGAGCCAAGCGCCCTCATTTGTAGACCAGTGCCACTGTGCATGAGCTCTTCGGTGCAGCATTTGTAATTTCCTTGTGTTAACAGAACACACACATGCAGACTAGGGCTGATATACTCAATGTGTCCAGTATTTATCAGATCTGCACTGAGGTATTTGTAATTTTTAGGTTCTCAGTGGACTCATGTGTGGACCAGCTCTGTGACAGATGAGCTCTGCACCGTGGTATTTGTAGTTTTAGGGTAGTCAGTGGACTCATGTGTGGACCAGCTCTGTGACAGATGAGTTCTGCACCGTGGTATTTGTAGTTTTAGGGTAGTCAGTGGACTCATGTGTGGACCAGCTCTGTGACAGATGAGCTCTGCACCGTGGTATTTGTAGTTTTAGGGTAGTCAGTGGACTCACGTGTAGACAAGCTCAGCTTCCCTGCGCACCAGCAGGTGTTTATCGTGGATCAGAGTGAACCAGTCCACCAACAGGGTCTCCTCTTCTTCATCTGCAAAAGGGCAAAACAGCCATTATCCTCAGAGAGCACATCACAACACATCAGTGCAACAGCTCATCCGTACCCACTGCATAGATACAGGAAGGTCGAAGGACCAGATGCTCCTTAACAAAGAGCCTGCATTTTTTTTTTTTAATTTAAAAGTGAACTGGCTCGTAAACATGAGAAGTTTTGCAGCTTTTTGCGGCCCCACCAATACTGGCCGCTGCAGAGGCCAAGTTGAGATTCGGGGCAGAGATATCAAGGAAAAATCATTTAAAGGTCCCCTGTAATGTCACCAGGTGCACAGCCAGCTAGCCATTACAAGCCATTTCAAAATCTGTCCTTCCTGACATCACAAGAGGGAGGGACCAGCAATGAAGAAACTAACTGACTGGCCGACGTTGATCAGTCCATGTGGCCTCTGTGCAGCCGCATCTCCATGGCTATGTCCGAAACCACTCCCTCATTCACTGCTCCTAACTCACCATAAAGGGACTCACTCTGTAGGCGACTATATAGTGAGATCATCGGCAGAGGGAAGAAACGCTTTCGGACACTACCTGGCTCGTTTTGTCTCCGCTGTTAATGGCATCATTGCTGTCGCAAAATTAAATCGTACCTGTTCAACTTCAGCTGAAGGATTTGGTCGCATTTTTGTAATAAACGAACAGAGTATATCTCCCGCCGTGTTTGTGTTTACCATGATCGTTTAAATAATAAAATTTGCCTTAATTTTTTTTTTTTTGTCCTCTAACTCATCATTATTTGTTTTAATTGTACCTAAATGTCGGTTTGAAATCTCTCTCTCATCTTTACGTTACGTGCACTATCCTTAACCAACTATCCCATGTAGACAAAAGGGTCTCCTGCGCTGGTCAGTTTCCAATTTAAAGAAAAAAAAAGACATTTTTGCGCCTGAAGTTGAATACGTCTCTCTTGCCTGTTTTCACTAAGTAAAATAAACCAAACTCAGTTGACTAAACGCAGCTCTTTCAGAGATTTTCGGTTGGTGTGCAGTGCATGATGGGGTGTATAGCTGGGTTAGTGACCATCAGATGTTCACTACATTTCGCAGTGGATTGTGGGATGTAATGAGTTTACTATATAGGGGATAATAATTCTTACAAACAATTCGGACAGCACTACAAAATGGCGAACCCACTATATAGTGCACAACATGGTGAGTAGCGAGTGATTTCGGACACAGGCCATGTAATGTCAAGAAGGAACAGATTTTGAAATGGCATGTAACGGCTAACTGGCTGTGCACCTGGTGACATAAAATAGGGGACCCTTAACTTGTAGAGCAAAATGTCAAATGCACTACAGCCCAGGTTAGCTTCATATTAAACAGAAAAAGAAAAACCGGATGCAAAAAGGTGATTTGTAGACGTGGAAATCCCCGCCCCCCAGACCCTGGTCATGCTAACGCCCGCCCCCTCTCACCGTTGGTGCAGTCTCTGAGCTTACTCTCCAACTCCACCCCCCGCTGTTCCAGCTCATCCAACTGCCTCTCCAACTGCCCCATCTCCACATGGATGTCCTCCACTGGGATGTACTGGTCAGACTGGACCTGGGGAGGGAGCGAGGGGGAGAGGGAGGGGGGGGGGGGGGGGGGCCACTCAGCTCAGTGAGGAACTACAACACTCCCCCGTTCCTATAGGTCTTGGACATATGATGTAACAAAGAGCCAATCATATAAAGTTTTCCAATTCAAGTCATATCTCCATAGAGGAAATGAATGGAAGTTTCACATAATCATTACGGTCATAGTCTGCTTGCGTTTAACAATTGGACATTATTACTGGGACAACTTTCCCACTTAATTGGTATTGGATCCTCTTTAATTCTCATGCAAAAAAGTGGTCATTTAACCAACAAAAATCCAACAGTGGTGATATCACCTATTTGGATCAGGTAGAAGATTTCCCCTGCTAGCATTAGCCTAGATACCACTGCATTAGCCAGCAAAGGAAAATAATGAAACTGGGACAAAAACAACAGAAAATGACACAAGAGAGACAAAAATAACCCCAATAAAGATAGCTAGAGGCATTTAGACCTGTGAAAATCATAAAAAAATGGTAATTTATTAAAATAACCACCTAACAAACATTGACAAAGCAAGCCATAAATGCTGCTAAGTGTTGCCATCAATATTGACAGCAGAATTTTTGCTTTTAAAATTTAAACAAAATTGTTTCGGATTATAAAACCAGCACGAACAGTGTTTTTTTATATGAAACAAATTTCCAAATTTGAATATTGATTTTAAAAATTGAGAAAAACACCACTTATTGCTCCCGTAGACTCTAATAATTCTATTATTCTCGTTATTCTAATAAACCTGGCAGGAGTGACAACACCACGTTTGAGGCTCGCTGAGAGTTAAGCTTCACACTCTCCCTGTACTGATCGCTCTCGGAAGGGTTCAAGAGCAGCAGGCCCAACAGACCAATCAGGACGATCTGACAGAGCAGCCAATGAGGACAGGACTGACTGCCCTGAGGGAGAGGCAGGGCTCACCTTCCTCTTGATAAGGGGGAACCCGTGTCCCGGGGCCGGGGGCCGAGCTGGGCGGGGACCACGCGGGGGCCGTGACGTCGGAGGAGTCACAGATGGGGAGGCCTTCCGGTTGAAGGGGTTCTCCTTACAGGTCCGCTAGCGGAGGGGAGGAGAGGGCAGAGGAGAGAGAGAAACAGAGGGAGTGAGAGAGAGAGAAGACAGACTGGCCACTGTACACCAGTATCCTGTTTACTCTCAGTATCCTTCACAAACCAGCACACAGCTCAGAGCAGCTCAGGACTGCTCCGTGTTTACACCACACCCTTCCTCATTTTCAGCTGCTCATAGTATCGTTCCCATCAAAATGCACGCAGGCTAATTGCTTCACAAGAAGCATGTTGTTTGACTGTGCTCTCTTGCATGCAGTGTTGTTTTACGGTAGCTTACAGTAATACTGTTGAAGTAGCTCAAGTACAAAATAAACAAACGTGTAACACTACCACTGAATTAAGGTGCCCACAGTGCATTACTCAAGCTCGTTCTGCCGAGGTGCTTTGATGACACGCCCCATAATGTAAACACAAAAAAAAAAAAAAATCTGAGTTTCCCAACTGTAAATTACGACATTGTGGGCCCCTAAAGTGCTCACAGTACATAAATACAATATTCCCAACAGCACCAGCAGGTCGTGTTATTGGTCGGCAGTGTAGCCAATCACAGCCCAAGGATGTTCTGGTACCTTCCCCTGAGAGGCTGCAGGCGGTGTCGGGGCAGGAGCCCCTGCTTTCGCCAGGGGGCTGGGGCCGGAGGGCGGTCTGGGAGGGGGTGGGCGAGCAGCCCTCAATCCAGCGCTCCGATTGGTCTGCGGGGTGGCGGGAGCCGAGCTGGTATTGGCCGGCGAGGGTGTGAGGGCGGGGCCTGGGGAGACGTGAGGCTCGTGGTTTGCCGACGGGTCGGAGGGTTCGCTGATTGAAGGTTCGGAGACACTCTTGGTGAAGGCGTGCTCCTGCTCGGGGGCCCCGGCGCCGGGGGCCAGTCTGGAGGAGCCGTGGTCAGAGGAGGAGGAGAGAGACTCTGTACTGAGTGCTGGAGAAGGAGAGGAAGAGGAGGGCTGAGAGTGGGGAAGAGCTGCAGAGAGGGAGAGAGAGGGAGAGAGAGAGAGGAGAGGGAGAGAGAGAGAGAGAGAGAGAGAGAGAGAGAGAGAGAGAGAGAGAGAGAGAGACAGCAGAAATCCAGCAGTAGAGGACACAGAGAACACAAATCAGCACCAGCTCTTCCACTTTTCACTCCCAAACCAACACCAGGGGCCCCAGGGGGCCCTCAAGTCTGCAGGCTTTCGGGGCCCCTCTCGCACAAGGGTGCATATGGCCATGACACAGCGGCCAGGTCCAGGGATTCCGATAGGAGTAACTCAATGGCAAAAGAATCCAGTTGAGGGAGGCAGCCATGCTTGAAGTGCAATACCTCTAATAACCACTGGGGCTTGAAATCTTCCATGGCAATGACCCCAGGTATCAACACAAGCAATTAATTTCAGCCACTGCGTGGCAAAACAGGCCACACACCTAGTTATCAAACCCTTATCTAGCTGTCGACTGAAGCAGAACTATACAGACACCCTCCTGTCACTTTTGAACTGAAAAAAAAAAAACAAAAAACCAGTGATTACTGACAAATGCAACACCAATTCCAAAAAAACTTGGGATGCTGTGTAAGATGTAAATAAAAACAGAGTGCAAGGAATTGCAAATCTTGTAAACCCACTTCTTAATGAACAGCTGGAGGAGCATTTTGTAAGTAATTACCTTAATTAGGTTAACAGGCCAGAAACATGACTGGGTATAAAAGGAGCATTTTAGACAGGCAGAGTCTCTCAGAAGTAACAATGGGCAGATGTTCACCAATCTGCGAAAAATTGTGGAATAATTTCAGAAAAATTGCAAAGACTTTGAATATCACACCATCTAGAGTACGTAATATTATCAAAAGATTTAGAGAATCTGAAGAAATCTATGTGCGCAAGGGACAAGGCCAAAGGTCAATATTGGATGTTTGTGATCCTTGGGCCCCCAGGAGGCACTGCATTAAAAACAAGCATGATTCTGCACTGGAATTCACTGCACGGGCTCAGGAACACTTCAAGAAATCATCAGTTTGCCCAGCAAACAACAAATGCAAGTTAAAGCAGCATCACGCAAAGAAGAAGCCAAATGTGAGCACGATCCAGAAACGCCTCCGTCTTCTCTGGGCCAAAGCTCATTTAAAATGGACTGAGGCAAAATGGAAAAAAAATGGAAAGCTGTTGTGTGGTCAGATGAATCAAATTTTGAAATTCATTTTAGAAACCACGAACGCCGTGTCGTGTACACCAAAGAGGGGAGGGACAATCCAGCTCGTTATCAGCGCACAATTCAAAATCCTGCATCTCTGATGGGAAGGGGAAAGCATTGGTGCTTAAGGCGTGGGCATCTTACACATCTGAAAAGGCACTATCAATGCTGAGAAGCATATAGAGGTTTTACAACAACATATGCTCCCATCCAGATATCATCTCCTTCAGGGAAGGCCTTGCGTATTTCAGTAAGACAATGCTAAACCACATACTGCATCCATCACAACAGCATGCCTTCGAAGCAGACAAGTCTGGATGCTGAACTGGCCCACCAGCAGTCCAGATCATTCACCAATAGAAAGCATTTGGCGCATTATAAAATGAAAAACCCGGCAAAGAAGACCCAGGACTGTAAAATTAGAATCCTACATCAGACAAGAGTGGGAAAAAATTCCTCTCCCAAAATCCCAGCAAATGGTCTCCTCACTTCCTAGATATTTACAGACTGTTGTTAAAAGAAGAGGGAATGCTACACAATGGTAAACATGGCCTTGTCCCAACTTTTTTGAGATGTGTTTCCTATCAAATTCAAAATGAGATAATATTTTTCATGTGATGGCAAATTTTCTCACTTTCAGCATCTGATATGTTGTCTATGTTCCATTGTGAATAAAAAGTGGGTTTATGAGATTTGCTAATCATTGCATTCTGTTTTTATTTACACTTTACACAGCATCTTAACTTTTTTGGAATTGGGTTTGCACAACCAACGGGTAGGTTTATAAAGCAAAATGACCCAGTTAGCTGGATGACTCCACTGAGTGAAAGTCAAAACATTTCAGTTTAAATCAGTCCGCACGCAAGAATTTGGGAAGTTACCGGACTTAACTTGATGAAATTTAACCAGATAATTCAGCAATCAGGCCCAACGTATCACAGACATAATCAGGAACATGCATCATCTTCAGAGAGATGAAATCACTTTGATTGACAGGCGAACCCACCTGTGGGAGAGGCCCTTGGTGCCCGGGGGGCGGGCCTTTTCTTGCTCCGTGGGCTGCTGCCCCCACTGACCGGCTGAGCGGGGCCTACAGCATCAGCTGGAGAAGTGATTCCGTACCAGGGGTGGCTGGCTACTATCGGGGGTGGGGCTAAACTCTCGCTTGATTCTGTCCCCTCCCCTACATGCTCCTCCCCCTCATCTTCATCCTCGAAGGGATTGGCTGGCTGAGGGGGTACGGCAGGACGAGACTCCTCTTCCCCGACGAGGGACGGCACAGAGCCAGAGAGTGGCGGGGTTGCCATGCCAGTGGGAGGGGGCGGGGCTGGTTTTTTCCTGGGCTCTTGTTGGACAAGTGCCAACCAGGGCGGGTCTTTGGGTTTGGGAGTGTCACTGGATTGACTGGAGCTGATAGACGAACAGACAGGCAGACAGACGCATACAAGGACAAATAAACACACATAAAAACAACATGCACACGCATAATCACACCAAATACACAAACACATATAGAAATTGCATAAACACACAAAAACGCACACAAATGAATGAACACAAAGCTCAGTAATGCCATGCCCTTCAATGAACCACTGTTTGAAATGGACACTCAAACACTACATAGGGCATCAGCACATTTGTAGGGCCATTCGAAATGTACACTGTTAATTTACAATACCGTATAGCGCACTACAAAATGGTCTTAAGACACACCAAAGTGCTGTATGCAGAAACGGCGCCCAAGACTCAGAGCTTCATGTATTGTGGCATGTCTTGTTGTGGTGTTTATTTGCGCAATAATAATGAGGAATATCCATCTTAATACATAGCCGCGTAACACCATAATTGTGTTTGAAATGTATAAACAGTTGTTTGCCCTTATCTCCTGGTAAATGTTCTAAGTACAAAACACTATAGTGAGTGAGTGGACAAGCGCAAATTTTGCACACAGCCAGACATATACAAATGAATAAACACAAATAACACGCATACAGCGTGTCTCTGTGTATTTATTGTATCAATATGTTTAGGAGAGGTAAACACACGCACATCCTCGTTTTCAGGTGCTGAGTCCAAAAACATATTGACAGGAGAAGAGACAAGACTCGCGACACTGTTATCGTTCCCAAAATAAAAGTATGTACTTTATTCTAACATTCTAAAAAGACATTAAAAAGACGTCTTTTTAACGTCTTGTTTGAATTTTAGAATCAAGTACATACTTTTATTTTGGGAGCTATAACAGCGTCGCGAATCATTCTATGTTTACCCATGTATTACTGTACAGCACTTTGGTCAACTCTGCTTTTAAATGTGCTACACAAATATAGTTGGGTTGGATTGGATTGGACACTGACACACACACACACACACTCACGCAGAACAGAGGACACGAGTGCATCAGCTGACCAGGGAACAGAGAGAGGGGCAGCGTCACTGTGACACAGCAGCACTCGCACACAAACACCGACATTTCTTCTCCCATCCCGACACTCACCTGCCAGGGGAGCGCGATCTCGCAGTCGGTCTGGGAGGAGTCCTCCTCTCATCACCTGTGGGAACGCACCAGAGATACAAAAGCAGAGAAGAAGACTGAAATCAGCCTCGCAGCTCAAGTCCCTCTTTCCTCGAATGGCTGCATCGACTGAGAGGTTTATGTGAGAATGAGGAAGCGAGACTGCCGGGAACTCTGTGACTCACCGTTGAGGGCGAAACTGTCCGTCACTCTCGGGGGGCGGGCCCGGGGCACTGGGCGGGGCGGAGGATGAGGAGAGGGGTCAATCATTCTGCGGGGGGCGGGCACCGGCCGGCCGGCCCCGCCCACGTGACCTGGTGGTGCGAGAGGAGGGCCGCCATTGGCCGTGCTCTCGGCTGATTTCACTTCCTCCTTCTCCTCCTCTTCCTCACCGATCTCGTCGAAGGGGTTCGGGGGGGAGGCCGGCTGCGGCGTCTCTTTAACTTCCTGGTTTTCGCCCTCACCTCCATTTCTGTCCTCTTTTTCCGTGCTTTCATCCCTCTCTCTGTCCATATCCTCCCTCTCTTCCCCAACACCAGTCACCCCCTCCCTCCCCCCCTCCTCCTCTCCATCCTCTTTCTCCAGCGAATCGGATACAGAGCCCTCGCCAGGCATCGAATCCGGAGTCACCTCCTGAGCAGTTGTGGGCGGAGCCTCAGGGCGAGTGGTGAGCCTGTCCCCTTGCACCGCCATAGGTCCAGTCAGCCGGCTGAGGTCCGGTCGGCCATTCTGATTGGCCATGAAAATCTTAGTAAAATGATGCGTGCAGACGAGCGAGCCGGCCTCACTTCCCGCTTTGTAGGAGCCAGGTAAGAGTGTGCTACAGCACTCCCTACACCTGGGGGATAGAGTGAGAGCGAGTCAGGCTCAGCAGTCACTGTTTTACATCACTCTACACTCAAGCAGCTCACTTCATTGTCCAAAGCGACTTACGGTTAATTACACCAAGTGTGCATCTTGGAGAAATGCAGGGTTAAGGGTCTCACTCAAGGATCTAACAGCCAACCTGACCTATTTTGTGTCAACACTTCAATCACCAACTCTCCCGGTCTAATGTGCTGAGCGCGAAGATTCAGGCCACAGACCCGACCACACTCAGCTGCTAAGTAAGCAGCCTGTAAATAGGTCCGTCAAAAATTATGGCCAATTTACTCCAACCACAAGTTATTGCTGGGAATTCACCACACATTCGCGCGCAATTATGAGGAAAAAAGCAAGGCCGAGTTTCACTATTCTAAAAACAGTGGCTGCGGCAACAAGTATCAGATTTCCAGTATTCCTTGTCAAGGGGAACAACCGACTCTGCCCAATTCAGCAACAGATTACATCATACGCAGAAAACAATGACTTCAGAGAAGCCAACAGCAGGGGGTCCCATCTCCTAATCACTCTCACAGTGGGCTTCTGAGCGCAGCTCAAAGCACAGCAGCACTGCCCGTGAGATTGTGTGCATCTTAATGAACTTCAGTCTGTCCTCCTCTAAGGCACTGGGAGAAATGTGCCATCTTAAAATCAGCTCAGACTTCTTACCATTATAACTGCAGAGTGTTAACTGAAAACAGACATTGCAGAAAGTTTCAACAACTGCCTACTCTCGTGTTTGGTCTCAAGGTCATTTTTTGTCAACCATAGCCAAGAAGGGGCCGGCCTTATACACACAAAAGTCTGTGACTGAGTGAGTGTGGAAGTTACACAAAATGAATAGCTGAAAACAAGGTCCTGCCATGGAAGAGATTTTCACCAAGTCTTGCTTCCCTCTCAAGCCGAAGATTCAGCTCGTTTTGGGGTAGCATTTGCTTGACAACCTCCATTTTCTGACCTCATTGGCAAAGCTGAGTCCAAATATCTCACCGCATTAGATACACTTATTGTGTAACTGCAGAAAAACCATAGAGCAAAGACTTCATGTCAACATGAGCCTGCAGCACTAGAGGAGCGAGCGCAGTTACCTGAAGCAGTTGCGGTGGTAGAGTTTGCCGTCGACCAAGTACCGCTGCACCAGGTGCACGTGCTTCCGACAGGCCGCACAGGTGCTGCTCAGCGTGCCGCGTTTCGACTGGTCGTCTGCCCCCGTCAGGGCAGGAGTGGTCAGCTGGCCAATCACAGCGAGGGTAGAAGGAGGGAGGAATTATACAGTTAGAAATGAGACTCTCACTGGATTAAGTTATTTGTCATCAGACACTAGCATTCTACGAATTTATCAATTGAGCAAATACAATTAGCTTAATGAAATGGGGAAACTCACAGTCTGGACATTCGGGTTTAACTTTGAAGTCTCCAAAACACAATTACAAAAGCATCCTCACTGGCCTTTCCCACTAATGTGAATGCTAATTACATGCATTTGCAAGATGAGGACTCTAACAGAACTCCGGAGATAATACTGCACTAACCAATCTCCCCCAAAACGCACACACACAGAAGTATACACACTGATAAACAACACATCCCAAAATGCTACTGACGAGGCGGCGGTTCCCGAGGGGGAGAGATCAAACCTGAGGAGCCGGAAAAGGGAGAGGTGTGGGTTTCCTCCTGCATGAGGATAAGAGGCCGGAAAGCTGGGGGGCGCAGGATGTAAAAGGGGCTCCACAGGCGTATCGTCATAAACACCTCACATACACAACAGACCTCACCTCCTCTCTGCCTCTGATATACTGAATACGCTGTACCGCCACTCCTTCACTGCCGGCAGCACAGAACAGTCCAGATCATTCCACAGGAGTATCAATGACTCAAGTGTCACCACCTCACTGCTGTGAAGTTTAAAGATGTCTGGACATAGAAATGTTCACATGTATTTCAGTGTGAACTGATATGCATTGCATAGTGTTTGAAGAATGAGGCTGTGTAACTGCTTGCCTATGAGAAGATACAACACTTGAAGTTGTCCTCAGTGGGAATTATCATTACTTCCCAAAACCGCTTTTGAGGTACATTACGTTTGTAACAGTGGGCGGGACGGAACACCATATTTCTCCAGCAGGGGCAGGTCTCTGTCAGTTTCAGCCAATCGCAGTGCAGAACAAGCCCAGAATTATATGCATATAACAGTACGAGTGCTAAAATCTCAGACGAGCTCTGCGCTTCACTCTTAAACAGGCCTGTCTGTACTTCAGCAAGGGAGTCAGAGACAGAGGGTGGCAGTGCATGATGGGAAAAGACCAAACGCTCTCAAATACCGTACAGTTTACATAACGGAGCAAGCTGAGGCAGGATTAGAGGAGTGTGCCAACACCTCCACATGAATGTCCCAGTTCTAACTTACAGTAAATCATCAACACAAAACCTGCCTGACCTGCATGAGTAAATTTAAGACACAAGGGATGACAGGAATAGGCAGGCTCAATGCAGACAAAACAGCAGTTTCAGCGATTACATGTATATTAAACTCTACACAGATATCGACATACAGCACAATCATTAAGTACGGACATGACGATATATGAAATGGCTGCATATGTAAGTTGATGTTGGCGAATTACAGTTGAGGCAAGTAGCAAAAATTGTGTCCCGGCGCAAACACTTATGGACTGTTCTTCATCTCCCATTCAAACAGACAAGCACACTAGCATGCATCCAGTAATCATAGTCACCCCCCTGGCTGCATACCCTGGTCTCTCCCGCCCTCTCGTCGTCAGGGACAACAGGTCTCTTGACTGCAGGCTCTATGTGGCCTGTTCCACTCGGCCTTTTCATGGAGGGGGGATTAGCTGCAGGGTGAGGAGGGATAAAAAAAAATGTTGCAAATAGGAGGGATGGCGAGACTTTTCTGGAGTCGCCAACACAAACACACACACACACACGCACGCACGCACACAGACACACACACACACACACACACATAACCTTGCGTAGTGCTGTATGTACTGTATGCCATCAGACCCCTGCAGCTCATCCAGAACGCTGCAGCTCGTCTGGTCCACAACCTCCCAAGACACTCCCACGTCACCCCCCTGCTCACAAAGCTCCACTGGCTCCCTGTAGCTGCTCGCATCAAATTCAAGACTTTGGTGCTAGCCTATCAGTAGGGATGCACCGATCCAACTTTTCTGGTCCCGATACCGATACCGATACCTAGGCTTCAGGTATCGGCCGATACCGATACCGATCCGATACCAGTGTTAAATAATAACCTGTATGCTGTACTGTGGGATAGGAATGGTAATGTTATGGGTAAAGGGCAAAAAAATGAGTACATATGGCAGTTCTGAAGTCCATATTTATTTAAACTTTAGAATGTTTAAATGTTCAAAAACAGTCTGTTAGAAATGCTTGCTGCTTCAACACTTAAAGAAATTACTTTTTAATCATGAACTTTTATATCCTGTTGACTGGACTGGTAATAGAGAAAAACAAAGAAGGTTCATCAGAGTAACATTTCAAGAGCCTGTTAAAGGAATGCATCTGAATTTAAAGAAAATACTTTTCAATCATAAACTTTTATACCCTGTTGACTGGACTGGTAATAGAGAAAAACAAAGTGCATCAGAGTAAAATTCCAATGCAAACTATATAACAACTGTTTTTAAATGCTTATTGAAAACAAAGTGGCACTTTAATGAAAAAAAAGTGCAAAGGTGCCAACAACCTTGTTTGTTACAACATAACTTAGCCTTAGCGTCAAGTTTTTAAAGTGACAACAAAAATTCAAGTACAAAATAAAATTCTATCTGTACAACTAAGTACAATAAAAATTCTCCTGCAGTAACAACCACCTAAAAGGTTTAGCTCAAGTAGCCTTTGAACTTCTGTAACAATTTTTAAAGCAGCTAATGTGTCCATGTCGCATATGACTTCTAGTCACCTTTTTGTCTTATGCAGAACACTCACTTAAAAGCAATGTCATGTCACATCAGGCTATTTGGGCTCGCTAATGTAGATATACGATGAAAGCAGGCTATTTTGAATGTATCCTTCAGTCTCCCGAAGTCCCAGTTAAATAATTTCATTTCGGTTTAAGAGTTTCCTTGTTCTCAATTTGCGCAGATCGGCCAAATCATTACAACCAGCAGCGAGAGTAGGGAACGATTGACTTTTGTCCTCCACACTTGCCGGTGTCCAGGAAAATATGTTGAATTGTGCATTAGTTTGCTAGCCAGCTTGGCAACTAGCTTGACCCCGTTAAATAATATTATGTTCGTTCCGGTTTTCGAGTTTCCCCTTGTTCACAACTTGCGCCGATCGGCCAAATCATTACAACCAGCAGCGAGAGTAGGGAACGATTGACTTTTGTTCTCCACACTTGCCGGTGTCCAGGAAAATATGTTGAATCGTGCATTAATTTGCTCGCCAGCTTGTCAACTAGCTAGCGTTCACTACAATGGATGTGGTTACCCAACACACAGCGCATAAAATATCAATAATTTATCGCTAACTACTAGAAGTACTAGTAGGCTACTTGTACTCAAAACTACTAGTATTGTTACCTGGGGGCGACATACGACTGGTTTTGTGGTGCACGGTCACTAATGTGCTGGCGCACTATTAGCAACGCTTTATTTTGTCAACAATACCACATGGGCGACAGTCAACAGAAGCACGTGGTAAGATAATTAATTCACATATTTCAACCAATAAGGAGACGAGAAAAAAACTCTATGGACGAACCGTTTGGGGGAAAAAAATTCGCGTGCGGGGCGCCTAGATCGGCAACGCGGATCGGGACCTTTCCACAGATACCCGATCCAGCTTTTAGGGGCTGGATCGGGCCGATACCCGATGCCAGTATCGGTATCGGTGCATCCCTACCTATCAGGGAGTCAACAAGACTGCTCCAGCCTACATCCAGAGACTGTTCAGATCCTACACCCCTGCCAGAGCACTCCGCTCTGCTACTTCTGGTCGCCTGGCTCCTCCCCCTCTCCGCTCCTCCCCTTCCCGCTCAAGGCTGCTGCCTGTCCTGGCACCTCGTTGGTGGAATGATCTACCTATCGAGGTCAGAACAGCAGAATCCTTGAGCATCTTCAAGCGCCGCCTGAAAACCCACCTCTTCAGGCTCCACCTCTCCCCTACTCCACTGCCCTGATTCCTGTCCCTACATCCTTTTGATTTGTTGCACTTTATTCTGTTTACTTCCTGACTGTATCACTTGATTTGGTTTCCCTTCATTTTGTTGCACTCTTGTCAGTTTACTTGATTTTCCTGCCCCTTTGTTGCACTTGACCTATTGCACTTATTTTATTGCTCTTTGTTGCACTTGCCTCTGCACTTAACCTTGTTGCCATTTTTGTTCACTTGCCTTTGACCTTGCCTTTTTGTTAATAGTCTAGATCTGTAACAATGGAACGTGTTCTGTCACTTACTGTTAGCACTTTTACTTGTCTCCTAGGAGGTCTGCACTTTTGTACTGTTCTTATGCACTTTTGTACGTCGCTCTGGATAAGAGCGTCTGCTAAGTACCTGTAATGTACTTGGATGGCAGTAGAGGGTAAATGGCGAATAAACAGGAAATTATCATCAAAATCCCTTGCCTACATTGTGTCCCACTTTCAGATAAATTCATATCGATTAATCTGTCGTTTGTTTTTTTTTTTTGATGAATTAATCGTCTATTCCGTTCATAAAATGCTGACGTGGGGATCACAATTTCCCACAGCCCAAGATGACATTCTCAAATGTCTTGGTTAAGTCACAACTGACAGTTCACAACCCAAAAATATTCAGTTTGTCAAAGTCGACAAAATAAACCAGATAAAACTCACATTTGAGATGGTAGAGAGAATTGAGAGAATTTAAAATTTCATTCTTAAAAATGACTTGAAACGATTGATCAATGATCAATGTAGCTGGTGATTAATAAAATAGTTGGCAACTAATCAACTCTTCGACCAATTGCTGCATGTCTACTTGAGTCGACATCAGTCACCCAAAAAAGCGCTCCTTAAAATGCAACAGTCACTCATTCGTGTCGTTGTAGTTTAGCACGTGTTTTAGCTCAGTGTGTCCGTACCGTGAGACTTGTTGGTGAAGTAGTTGTAGTACTGAGACACGTAGGTGATGATGCTCAGCCTGTCAGGCACCTTCATGGCCACCATGTCCTCGGGGTCCAGCAGCGCCGGGATGCCCAGCTCCAACTCGGCCGTCTCAAACGCCTGCGGGGGAGGGCAGGGTGACAAGACACACACGAGTTAAACAGAACCTTTAACCCCACTGGGTTTAACTGCTAAAACGCCACTTAACGGTGAAACGAAGTTGGACCACTGAATGAAACATCTGTAACAGGAAGATCGGAGGAAGGTCAGCCTGTCTGCTCTCAGGACACTGGGAGGGAAGGAAGGAAGCAGTAGAGCTAAAAATGAACCCTGAGGTCTTTAGTTCCAGTGCTGCCAATGCTTCAGCTCGCTGGCCAGCAGCCCCGGGCAAGGAGAGAGCGACGGACCAGCTGCTGTCGGTGTTTCTGCACCTGATCGAGAGAACAGCAGCTCCTCTACACAAGCAGAAGTGCGCAAGGTGTGTGTGTGTGTGTGTGTGTGTGTGTGTGTGTGTGTGTGTGTGTGTGTGTGTGTGTGTGTGTGTGTGTGTGTGTGTGTGTGTGTGTGCTACTCGGCCATGGAGGACCTGAAGGGCGCAGGTTTTCATTCCAACCGATCGCTACGCCAGCTGATTTCACTGATAAGTTCTCTCCACTGTACCTGAAGGTGTGTTATCCAGCGTAATAAGCAGGTGTGGTGATTGGCTGGAATGAAAGCCAGCACACTCTCGGCCTCCATTCCACATGACTGGGCATCACTGGATTGGCCTACGCTGGGGCAAACGCGCCCTGGAGCAGTGTTTGTCCACTATCACGCGCCCAACAGCTACAGGGGTCCTATTAAACTCTCGCCGATTCTTGCTGATGGGATATCGTTGTCCCCCTCGCTGTCTGTCAGCCCGTCCCATCCGTCTTTCCATCGCATCTTACCACTCTAGCTGGTGATACCCCTCAAATTTAAACAAGTTATGCATATTGAGTGTCTTTTGAGGTCTTTTTGAAGTCAAGGTCATAGATCCAATTTTGACCAATTTTATCAAGATCAAGGGTCAGACACGCCCACCTGTAAGGCACGCCAAGGGGGTATACAGCGCTACATGCAATCTATTTACGGCCAATTTAGGGCTTGACCCAGCAAGTTACCAAGTCAACTGTGCAAGCAATCAGCCTACAGGCCACAAGTCCACCAATACGATTGGATTGGGGATTTAATAAAATGGGTAAAGATAATGGCAAATTCAGTGTCGTCCCTCTCGTTAGACCTGAGACACGGGCTCTCCAGAGAGGAGGACTGAGATGAGTGCGGGCAGGGACAGAGAGGGAGACAAACACTGTGAGGATTGTTAATGTGCGTGTGTGAGTGCGTGTGTGATAAACAGAGCGATAGAAACAGAGATAGAGAGACTGACACAGCCCTAGACTCGAGCACCTGGTCTGAGTCCCATTACAATTTGTGTCACAAGAGACAGCTCATTTCAGGCTTTTTGACGCATGAAAGGTCAACATCACATTATCATTTAGTGGACTCTTTTACCCAAAGCAACAGGAAGTTTATTGGACCAGGCAGGACCCTTCAGCAGTTATATCTAGTTGAGGACCTTCAACAACAAGAGCAAACAGACAGCTCAAGGTCTTTGTCCTTAAAGGCATTATAATCACTGAAAGATGCACCCATAAACAATAATACATTATTAAGGGTAATTCAGGCCATTTCCAAGCAGCTTAATGGAGGCTCACCAACTTTTATAAAAACCAGAAACTTCTAAAATAGCATAAGACCGATGAAAAAAAGCCCATCAGCTAAACAAAGCTCAACATTTTTCTACCACTGATGTGCATCGAGAACGAAGGACAATTCAGTACGAGATAGCATCTTGGATTTTCAGCGCACTTAATCTCAATACCTAGTCTGATGCGTGTCCATTTATTGATGTGTGTCGATACGAATAAAAGTGTCCGTCAGACAAATGCTATGTAATGTAATGTAATGCATCCACTGCTGAATTAAGCCTCTCCTATAACCAACTCTGTTCCTTTACCGCCATATTTAATCACTCTACATCACTCACACGCTCCAGTTCCTCACTGGCATGCAGAGAAAATAACCTTTTTAACCGCATGAGGCCCAGACTTTAATTTAGTAGGCAAAGCCTTCATGTGATGTCCTCATGCGAGGACACAGGACCTCAGGAAGTTTAGACTGAAGCCCTGAATATGCAGATTACACAAGATAAAATACTCCACTGGGTCAAGGGAATGTGGTGCTGGGATTCAGCCAAGAATAAATGAGCACAACTTCCACACAAGCTATAAATTAAAACATGTCTTACAGGCAGCAACGGTCTACTATTAATATACAGAATTATGCAGAGCTCAGAACTGACTTGATTTCATTAGCAACAGCGGAAATACTGGCTCACGAATGCTGAATAAGCCAAGTTACATATTGCAGTGTTCTTTTTTTTTTCCTAGGCGCTACCACTGATGAAAGAAATGCCGACAGACGAGACCAACTACTACTGAAATTCATAAGGCCCAAGTAAAGCAACTACATGCTGGTGCAGAAAGGTACGTCTCAACACGAAGCACTGAAAACGATGACTCTACCTTCACTCGCCCTAAAAGTTGATATTCTGACTCCGCAAACAGATGACCTTATATGACCATGACCTTCGACCTGTTGATCTCAAACACCCAGTCTGTTCAGCCATCTTCTGATGGGAGCTCCCATGTCAGATTTGGTCAGAATTCGTCCTCTCCCTCAGTAGATCTCGCACACAAGAGCTATGTGATGCATGGACAGAAACAGCAGGCTTCCTGCCCACCTCGTGTTGCGCAGGCATTACTGCAGATGCCATTAACACTGATTCCCACAGAACACATGATACAGACACGCATTACGCAGAATATTCACAAGAACAGGCTAACAAGCCTATACAGCTGATGCATAACTAACTCCTTCCCAACAGAAGTCCACTTCAGTGGTTTCAAAAAAAAAAAAAATAACTGACAGGACCTTATGTTACCATGGTTACAGCCAAGTTGGGCAAATTACCTCTATTTTGACAGCTGAATTACCCAGAATCTCATATATCAACACCTATCATCACTGTAAAGTCAACCTTGAAGTGTTCAGCTCACTTGTTAGCAACTAGGAAAATTTGAGCTCAAGTTTCTGAGGAAAAGTGGGAAGGGAGAGGGTGAAACACTAACACTAGAGTAAAGATCCTGGTGTCGCTCAAAATCTCAGAGCACCTCTCCTCCCTCTCAATCAGTCTTTCCATCTTCCACTCCTCCATCGCATCAGTGTCCAAAGGAACCAGAAAACACCAACACGTACACATGATCACACACTCTGACACGCCCCCGTACACACTCCCACACACACACACACACACACACATTTCATCCCTCACTCACTCATATAATCACTGCAGTGCAAATTTGATCATATACTAAAGCTCACTCTCTCTCTCCCTCTCACACACACACACACACGCATAACTGACCCTGACCAAGGCTCTAGATAGTTAGTCCCTGGGTGCAGCACAGCGGCTGCCCACTGCTCGTAAGTAACTAAGAGGGGTCAAATCCAGAGGATGAATTACTCCACGTAGTGCAGTAAAGTGCATCTCTACTGTGCACACACACACACAAGCTCTCTCTCACATACTCCTTCACTCATTCACACTATTGGGTAAAGTCAATCACACTCAAACATTTTCCCTCAGACACAGTCACAGATTCATACATGGGTCATTCCATGTCAAATGTCCGAATGGCTCCCACTTGACCATCTCAGATTTGGCTGAAAAAAAAAATCCAGCGGGTGCATTTACCTCCTGACAGGAGAAATCCATAATTTTAACTCTCAACTCCCAATAGTTGTCATAAAAAATATTTTTGCAACCAAGTTCTGTCCCTTTTTGAGCAGTGATTTCTGAGGGGCCACTTTCACATGGCTATAACTAGAAAAGAAAAAAATTTGGACAAAAATTTGCACTATTTTTAGCATTTTATACCAAAAAAAATGACACCAACTACTAACATCAAATTGACTGTTTTCGAAAGATTAGATGCCCGATTTTAACATATCCAAAATTTGTGATGGTGTTCTGCTTTATTTTCTAAAAATAAATTTATGAAAATATGGTATTTTTGTAGACACACAGCATTTAATGGCATCAAAGGCATATTCAAACATTATCTTATAAAATACACATAGTAAATGATAGAAAGCTCAAACTCAATGAAATAACTTAAACTTGAATTATAACCCACATACAGTTTTCAGATATATATTGAAATACTGTGGTCCCAACATCAACATCAAACTTGTTACAAATCATTGCTTAAAATTATTGTATCAATAAACATTTACATCCAAGTATAAAAAAAATAACCAGCAAGTATGCATCGATTTGTAATAACCAGTGTTAAAGAGTTTTTGACAGTCCTACAAAATTGGAAAGAATTAAATATTTTAAATGACCAGTTGATAGCAGTTAGCACAGATAATACACAAATTATTGGAACTCTTTCATGAAGTTCTCAGCTACTTTGGTGTCCTGCTCCTTGAGTGCATATCTACATCCATTTGTACTGCTTGGAACTTAATTTGGCAGTGATATGTTGCACAGGTACCCAGCATAAGTCTTCCCTCCAAGGCCAGAAAAAACTTTTTTCTGGGCTGTGCGGATGCAAGAATTGTTCAGACAAGTTATAGCTTCTGCATGACCATGATTAAACTTACAGCGTAAAAAAATGTTAATTTTGTTTAATTTTATCGGTTGATTTATTAACAAATAAATTAATACAAAATGTCTACATATGATAAATCATTTAACCTGTGATCAAATAAAATGGCATTCTTAACACACCCTCTCTTAGATAGCTACATTACATTCGATAATTAATCATTGTAACACTTCATTCATAACAAACTTGAATTTTTGGCCCCGTTAAGGTTGTAATATTTCAATATGCAAACACTGCATATTGGTTATTCATCAAGTGTAAGTTAACAAATTAAATAAAGCACTTTGCTGAGTTTGAGCTTTCTATCATTAACTATGTGCATTTTATAACATAATGTTTGAATACGCCTTTGATGCCATTAAATCCTGTATCCACAAAAATACCATATTTTCAAAAATTTATTTTGAGAAAATGAAGCAGAACACCATCACAAATTTTGGATATGTTAATAACAGGCATCTAATCTTTCTAAAACAGTCAACTAGGCTTATGCGTCGGAGGCGACGGCCTGGGGTGTATCCCCGAACGCCCCCAATCCTCCAATTCCCCAATCCTTGAATAGTCCCAATACAATATAAAGCCCCTCAGGTCTTGACCTTTCATTTGAACCTAATTTCAGGTCAACTGGACAAATGGTTCTGAAGATATGGCCAAAATGATAATTTTTCCATCACAAGCACCACCTGGTGGCAAAATATTGAACCATACAGGTATGATGTCATCATGTGACACGTTGTGAGGTCATAACCTTGCAGTTGCACATAGTTTCATTTCAATCGGACAAATAGTTCCAAAGATATGGCAAAAATGGTGAATTTTATGTGACAAAGCTCTACCTTGTGTCAAAATTATGAACCAAACAGGTATAACGTCATCGTGGGACACATCCTCAGGTCATGACCTTTCATTTGCACTTGATTTGAGGTGAATCGGACAAATATTTCCAGAGATATGATAAAAACACAGATTTTTTTCCGTTTTTGGCCCCTGGTGGCCAATCTAGAAATTCTAAATTGTCCAAAATCGAATCAGTTCTTCCTCTTTATGATACTTACTTATATGCAAAACTTGAAATTTCTAATTGAAATATTACTGAAGTTATCGCGCTAACACGTAGGGGTAGCGAGGCGGCAGCGGTCGGACCAAAAACATAAAAAAAACATATAACTAGATGTTGATGGATGGTGTAAATTTTTTGGCATAAAATGTTAATGTATAAAATAGCAAAACATTTTTTTTTTCATTTTCTAGCATAAATATTTTCTAGATTATTCATAAGAGAGGGGCAGAATTAGAATATAAAATGGGAAGCCGTATGCGCAATACCAAATCCCTGTCTTTGAAATTAGGCTTTTTAAAGTCCTTCAAATATGCTACCGCAGAGCTCAGAGTAAAATTTTTGAGCAACTTTAAGCACCCAGAAATATATGATAAACTAAAGGGACACCTTTATAAGTCAATATTCCTCAAGTTATAGTAGCAGATTTGCACCCCTGAAAATTTGAAGGACTTAGCTGAAGAACTTTTCTAGACATAGCAATGTGAAAGTGGCCCCTCAGAAATCACTGTTCAAAAAGGGTCAGAACTTAGTTGCAAAAAATGTTTTTTATGACAAAACTGTTCGGAGTGGAGAGCTAAAGTTTTGGATTTCTCCTATTAGGAGGTGTATGCACCCACTGGAATTTTTTCAGCCAAATCTGAGATGGTCAAGTAGGAAATTTCCCTGAAATTCAGACATTTGACATGGAATGAGCCACATTTGCCAAGTCCGTCTGTCTGTTTCTCACACACACGTAATCACACACACACACACACACACAGGTCTGCCACACTTAATCCATTGTGCTAAACCTAAAAACTTTCGTGATACATTTAGACACAGCAAATCACACGCTTAATTCACAGAAGTCAGCATCACTAACCCTGTCCCTGAACATTTTCCATCCTGCAGGTTTTCACTGCCACCTAAACCTGGCACACCTGACACTTAACAGCAGTTAAACAGGGTACTGTGCTTTTACGTGAGGTGTGTTTCACTGTGGTTTGTACAAAAACTTACAGTAACTCAAATCTCAAGGGGCAGAGCTGGTTAGCACGGATTTATGTAAATGTATTTCAGCAGTTACTCTCAGTCACTCAGCCCAGACAGGCAGTAATCAGTCACACCTTCTCTGAGAGAGTGCTGATGTGTTTACTGATGATGTCATCATGTGCACCACCACCTCCCCCCGATCTTGTCTCAATCTTAATTTCAGGTCTGTACAGCACAGCACTTACAGCTATTAAGTGATTACAAGGTGACAACGAGGCCTAATTTCTACCTGTACTCAACCCCTGTCATTATCCAAATGAGTAAATATGACCTGAGCAGGAGGGAGACTCACCAGACGGTTGTTTTCATAGACGTTCTCTTTGGAAAGGGAGTCAAAATCTCTGGATGAAGAGGAAATAAGAGAGGAAAAAACAGTCAAGTCAGATCAAAGCGCCCTCAAGACCCACTCAGTGAAACCAGCTCAGTATTACTGCATTCACTGCAGTTCTGAAGTCAATAATGTGAAAAATTACACAATGTAAAACCAGCAAATCTATTTCAGGCCCGAGAGAAAGCTCAGCACTCATAATTAGCCATGACCATGTCATACTCATACTGAGTTCAGCAGTGTTTACAAAAGCCCAATGAGAGAACAGCTGACCAGACAAGTGGCCCATCCCCAGAGGAGACTCACATTGGACATTACAGTTCTATAAATAGGCCTTCATCAGTATGGACGGCGCATGCGCAGTTCGTTCGTCTCTGGGTTTGTTGCAGGCCCTGCGATCTATGAGAGTTTGGTTCTGGTGAGTGTGTTGTAGGGGGCTGCCAAGCTGTCACGGAATTACAGTCCCACTACATTTTGGGTTGTAACTCTACAACTAAATAAGATAAAATCAAGTATGATGTGTCATATTGAAGGTATTAACTTGTTCTTTAATATTATTTAGTGAAAATATATTTTTTGAGAAATTTTCATAGAAGAAACAAGCAAAAACTACTCCGTCACGGAATTACACAAAATTGACGTGGTTTTTTTTAAATGTTGTGTTTAACTATTCAGAAAATGATGTTCCTGTCATAGTTAAGTTTTGAAACTTCAATATGTTCATATATAATGTGTTTTTTGTTAATACTGTCAGTTATAGAAACAAATATTGACTTTAACCCTGCTTTATGGGCAAGAAATTTCAAAAAGTCAATGTCACGGAATTACAAGAGGCAAATTGTCACGGAATGACAACAATAGTATGAATTAGTTTCAATGTACTTATTTCAATATATTATTCATATATACATAATTATTTACATTTTCACAGTTAAGCAATATATTACAATGAGTTTTCCACTTATAATGACCAATCATAACACATACTTCAATTTTTTTTTTTCATTCTCCATGTCAACATTGGCTTGGCGGCCCCCTGTAGTGCAAAGCTTTGAGGAAATGTGGCATGTTTTCCATTTCGTGTTGCTGGTTATTTGAAAAAGATAGAGATCTGAGAAACTTTTGTTCCAGCTTGGCAGTTTTCTTTGGTAGGCCTGCTAAGGGTGTAAATGAGAGTGCGGTGTGTGTACTTGTCCTGATCACCGCACTAGTCACAAAACCCACTCCAGTGACGCGATACAAACAAAGCTCTGTTGTACTAATCTGGCCCTCATGCCTGCAAATTCACTCAAAGGAACGCAACAGCCGCGTCCCGAGGCCTCTGGTGGGGGGTTAACCCCAAACCGGGGCTGACTCAAGCTGCAGCACACGCCCACTCATCGGAAAACCAGGCTTCACCCAGCCAGACAGCCGGGAACACAAACGGGGGAACGGGAGGAAATGCTGACCGTCCCGTATGACTCTGCTGGGCTGTGGGCTGGTCATTCTAACTGTGCCCATCACCGAGCGAGGGGGGGTACACAGACCACAGGAGCGGGACCAGGGGAACAGGGAGCTGACGCTGCGCAGTGGGGTGTGTGTGTGTAGCCTCTCTGAGGTGGATTTCTGAGGCAGAACCAACCACACCGCACAGTGGGCTAATGAGCAGGGCCACAGCACAGAGAACAGGGTGAGAGAGAGAGAGAGAGAGAGAGAGAAGGGAGGTAGATAGATGGGGTAGATTGATACAGGGCAATGAATGGAAGGGCATTGGTTGGTTAAAGTAGCAGTGCACCAAACAGCAAGTTTGCTCATTGCGTTCTGAACAGTACACCTATCACAGAGAATACATGAAAACTTATTACAAGGTCATCTGTGGTTTGTGTGTGACTGTAAAGCTTCATTCCTTCCCTTTTAATTAAACGTTGGTACAGGACACCTGCATGATCCACCTCAGCATACAATGACAAGGTAACAAGAGCTCCTCAGTGACAGAGTGGGAGGGGAAGTTATTGCTACCAGAACACTTGCGTGCCAACCACTTGCCATGACCAAACAGATTAATGGTCAATATGAATTGTAGCAACCTTGCCAGATCTATCTTATAGCAATTACAATTGCCTTATTCAAAGCACTTATGTATGTTGGTTTGGGTCAAAGCGTCAGTCAAATAAATGTAATGCCAATTAGAGGCTATTAGTGTACAGGCTAACTGTCCGTACATCATTTCGCCTGTACACAGTGCGCTGTTCTGAGCATCATGAGCAGAAGTCTGGAACATTCTGACCTAATATGACATTCCAAACACTGGGTGGTAGTGGAGGCGTTTTGCTTGCCAACATTTTTTGTTTTGACACGCACACTGGTCAGTTGAGTTTGTTCGCTAGCTTGTATCAGCTCTGTAGCCTTCAGTTCAACACCAATCCTCACTAAACTTCACACACAAGTAGGCCTTGGTCCAAAATAGACACCCTCTGATTTTTTGTAAAAGTGGGTCAAAGTTCAGCAAAGATATGGGCCAAATATCAAAATTTGTTTTTTGAGAGTAAATCATTTCACCGAGCTCTCATTCTTAAGCCTGGTTTCTCCCAAGGTTTCTTCGAGTCTGTTGTCAGAGGGAGTTTTTCCTCACTGCGGTCGCTGTAGGCTTGCTTTAGGGAGGGCATAGGCCCAGGTTTAACAGTAAAGCGCAGTGTGACAAATGTTTGAGAGATGTGCTATGCAAATAGAAAAAAAGCTGTGCACAACTATTTCGAATGACCGGTACGTAGAAGAGGAGTGAGATGATTACAAATATAAACTCCAGCACACCGTCTAACTTGCAAAAAAAATTTGATAGCAATTCAGTAGCAACCTTCGGTCCCAAACTTTTATCATGCAGAACCGGGAAACCAGTTTGCTTGATGAAGGTCCACTACCAAAAGGTTGCTACTGAACAGCCATTACCCCTGGTCCTGCCGGTCGCTGATATATAGAGGACCCACACTCGTTTCCCTGTGTGCCGGTCCTCTATAAGCATTAGCCAAGAGGCAGGACAAGGGTAAAATATTTTTTGCAAGTTAGACAGTGTACGTTAGATTATAGTTTTTGATGCATTATATACAAATAAAATTTGAATTGATCTGATTTGAATGTGACCAATTCATTTACCATTTCCTCTGCGATTATTATTCCAAAATTCTTAAATTAAAGTGTTCTAGAATGACAATAAACAACCCATAATCAATAAATTAATTGATAGTCTTTGACTTCAGCATAAACATGAGGTTTGGTGCGGAATACCCCGAGTTTACGTCAGATGTGAGGAAACCCTGAGTGCGAGAGAGAGAGAGAGAGAGAGAGAGAGAGAGAGAGAGAGAGTGCAGCAAGCGCCAGGGGAACTGAAACAGAAATGAGGAAAGGAGTGATCGCACACACTCTTTAAACGGTACAGAGCGTGAGAGAGAAAGGAACAGGAGCGTACCGCAGCAGACAGGGCGAGAACGACAGAAACAGAAATAAGGTCGAGGAGCAGCCCAGGCCTGGGGACTGAAGACAAGACGGCTGAGCACGAGCACAGTGACAGGCCCGCCCTCCAAAAAATATAAACAGCAGCTGACCGTGAACAAGCCACTGTCCGCAAAACAGCATAAAGGGCTACAGTGTCCCAATCAACAGTCAGTTCACTCATTTCCTACAGTGGAAAAACCCTTTCTGCAAAGGAACGAACCAGGCTGCCAATCTGCAAGCCAATATTACAACCGTTATCTGCGGTCAAGGTGCAAAGGAGGCTCTTACATGGCCAGACTGGGACTACAGCAGAGATAAGTTCCAGCACCAAGAATAAGGCTGTCAGGCTTAAGAAAGCACTCAGCCTGTGAATGAACGTTCCAGGGGTTAAGTGTGCTCTTCGGTGTGTGTGCGGTGCACCCTGCACCCTTCACTCGGGGCAGAAATAAGACTCAAATCTAAAGCGACAGTTTAAGGCCCAGCTGCACATTAGAGTAACTATCTGTCCATCTGGATAAAGACCAAATCGCTCCAGCGGCGCTGACTGGAGCTCAGGGTCAAACCTTTGTTTACCCCGGAGATTCCCTGAGATCAACAAGTCATCCACAAGGGGCACTTTACGTAACACAAGACACTGCCCAAATCCACCAAAAAACCAAGTGGTAAATAATAAAATGTGGAGGGGGGACAGAACTTACAGAAACATAGATCCACACACAGAGAGACTGTGAGCACAGACGGTCTTGCAAACACTGACTAGCACATACTGGGTCACAGTCATAGTACTATACTGTGACAAGCTAGAGGAAGGCTAGCAGGCTACCTGTTGATACACATTATGATGCTTTCTCACTGGCCCAGCATCATTAGATCAAAGGTCCAAACGATTCATCATGATGCAAGATCCCGTGCTCATACGATTGTACACGCGCTGTGTACAATGTAGGGTTTGGGGGGGGGCATTCTTTCTTCAGCAATATTCAGTCATTAATATTAATTTATTTGAGGGGTGTATAATCCTTTGAGTATAGGAGTCCGCCATCTTTGCCAAAGTTCAGTCAATGTAGCCACAGCCCCTCGTAAGATCAGGGAGCCCTTGCTAATGAGCAGAGGGTGTGTTCAGTGCGTGTTCACGGCGATGGCCAGACCTGTCATCTCGTATCAGACACATCACACTGACTCCAGCTCTACGCGCGCGTTTGTACGTGTGCGCGCCTGTGAGTGCAGACAGCAGGGCCAGTGGTTCCATGGACCAGAACACGGAACGGCACAGAAAAACAATAATTAAAGCCTTTAAAATCATCTAACCTTCCATCAAGCTAAACGCACACTTTCATCATACATGAGCAGACACAATAGTTTGCGTGAATAATGTTTGTCGACCGATATGCTTTCAACGAGGTACATTGAATCCAAACTATACGCAAATTTACAACACCAATAAGCGCATCTTGGCAGCACAATCCATCCCGCCAAAGTTCACTGCATATAAACACTCGAGTGCAGCTGTCAAACACTTAGGCCGGCATTTGTCGACATGCTTCAAACAGCCGCGACGGGACGGATGTGATGCACCCTGCCAAAACCAGCGAGTCCAAACATCTTTATTCGCACAGCACTGCGATGACCATTTTTTTTGAGGCGTCAAGCAACAGTAGTAGGTGTGCTCATCATCGATACAGTCAGCTTTATCCGTTTATTGTCAACAAGTTCTCCTTTCCGCGAAATACAAGACACGTAACAAGATGATAAGCTGTTCATAAAATCCGTGTTCTGGACCTCAAAGTGACCTTGATCATACGGATAAATGATAAGAAACGGCACTGAGTAACTTGTGGCGAAACATGTCGCGATTCCATGCAGACATTAAAACCAAACAGCAAATAACTCCCTCTTGAAGTGTCTTGGAGGTGGTAAAAAAAGTAACATTACAAGCCCGTTAGTATGAAGTTGAATGGATACCGCACGCCTAACAGTCAGCTAGGCGGTTATACACAGACAAAAACGTGATGACCACCTAACCACAAGTCCAGGGACACTTTCATACATAAGTATCACTTGCTCATATCGCCTAAATAATTCACATCTAACTTGTCCCAGTCAAGGTTTTCCAAATAGCCGAATAAAAACACGTTTGAGTCGACTTAAGACTCGACGACAGTTAGTTAGAAATGTTACAATTTTGAACATAGTCCACTGGATTAAAAAAAATCTCAAAGTCAAGATAATTCATGGAGACTACAGCTGAACAAAACTAAAAATGTGATTGATCAAGATTAGTCACACTGAGAAATGTCTCCATGCCCGCACTGCCCATGTTCAGCGAATACAAACACTAACCGCGGACAGGCGGCCCCACCACCGTCAGTACTGACAGACAAAATGCGTTTAAAACAAGAGAAAGTTCATTTACGAAACTCACATTAAGTCCGGCCTGTGTCGGTGGATTATGGCGCAAAACGCCAATCCATCTCTGAAGGACGCGGTCATATTTTTTATTTCCACATCGGCGTAGTTCTCGCACTGTATTCGACACCATTCTTGTAAAGCCTTCAATGACCCCATCCTGGAGGGTAATTCGTCGGAGTATTTCTGTCAATTATATAGAGAGCTAACGTTTCTACATCCGTAACCTCGCTGAATGAAAAATCAAAGTGTCATCAAAAAGTTATTCAAAATACCAGCCGGCCTCATAACTCGCTGTCGTGAGCGGGCGAGCTGTGAGTCAGCTAACGAGCTTTGTTAGCGATGCATTAGGTAACACCCGACAACAGTCAGGCATCGAAAGCTCTAGCTAGCTGGCTAACATGCCTGCAGAAAGCTTGCGATCGAACTACTTTGATGGAAGTTTCCTCGGTCGCTGCGTAACTATGTGGCTTATTCCACGCTAAGTACTAGCTAGTACACATAGAGTTCCGTTTGAAGAAACGCAGAACATGCTGATATTTTAGCCGAAGCAGGCAGAGCTAACTAGCTCGCAAATCACATCTAAAGCGGGTCTCAACTTGCAAATGAGCCTTTTGGCTGCGCACCGAACAAGGCAGTAACCTCCTCCACCCATGGAGTAGAGGCGAAGCGAAGGGAGGACGTTGACGTCGCAAGGTTGGCTCGCAATACAGATACAGTGCTCATTAATAAAGTGGACCTGCTAACAAATTTGAATACAAGCCTATTCGCCTACTCTGTCCTATGAAGTAATCTCAATGAGTTCAACTTCTACTGCTCCGTGTACTGTGGTGCACAAAGACAGTCGCGCACTCATGAAAAGAATCAAAATGGGAAACAATGCAACCATGCTGACCTTGGGGGTTAGGCAAAATAAAAAGACTGTAGTTCGCCTGAGGGTTACAGTAGCAGTTCACAAAGTTCCATAATTCGCTATTTAATAACATTGCGAAATTGAGGACAAAGAGTTCAGTTGCGGTGTCACAGCCGAGTCGGATACAAGCATTCATCGGTCGTGGATGAGCGCATCACTCAGTCGAACGTGGATAACTTGCATCATTGAACGGCCGAATAGTTCGCGCTTGTTCAACTCCACCTAGCATGGAGTGTGCAATTTCCGGAAGAATTGCCACAATTAAAAGCTGCTGGCTTCGGAATGATTTATTCTATCCCAAACGTCAGTCATTTAGCGCTTTTCCCGTTTATAGGGTAAGGTGCTTCAAGAAACGACAGATCCTGTGAATATTCTCTCATTACTTGAGAGACATGAACATCTAACTGCATAGCATAGTAGGAACACTCCTACCAGTACTCCTCACCAAGGTACTGGCTTTAGAACTGGAGTTCGTCCCTGGGCGCTGCTCTGTGGCTGCCCACTGCTCCTAACTATAGGATGGGTCAAATGCAGAGGACAAATTACCCCACGAGGTTCAATAAATTTATCTTATCTTGTGCCTTTAATTATTCTGTTAAGACCACAGTTCTTGCTACAAAGGCATGGATTTTGAGTGCTTTACGTTGATACATCAGCTGTTTGGGAGCACCAAGTTACTTCCCTCAGACCAGAGGTCAGATGCCTGGCTGGTTACCTGCCCAAATCTCAGGCAGACTGCGAAAGGATTCGGCAAACTCAACCTGATAAGGACTCAAATTGTGGCACTGCTTATATGCCGATACTGTTTTTCTACAGGGGTCGAGAAAATATTGACCTTTAGAAAAGTGGGAGTGAGAAGGTTAATTGTTGGATTTTGGGCTTGTAGTTTTTTGATGCTGCTGCACCATGTGAGTTTCCACACGTTGGCTCATGATGGTTGTTTTTTTCATCTTGTCCACATTGAATAGACTGCAAAAGGCATGACAGACAGATATGGGAGACAAAGGAGAACAAATGAGGCTATAAACTACAACCCCTGCTCTGAAATAGTTGGGATAGCATGGAAAATGCAGAAAAAAACAAAAACCAGCAATTTTTAAATTTACCTTCACTTGTCTTTCATTGCAGACAACATGACAAGATATTTAAAGTTTTGTCTGTGTAACTTGATTTTATTTGTAAGCATACATCCTTTCCTGCTTTTCATACCAGCAACACAATCCAAAACTGTCAGAACCAGGGAAATTCAGGACTTGTAATACGCTTTTTCAAATGAATAATGATATGATTTGTAACAGGTGATGTCACAGATTGTTGTAATCATGATTTGGTATAAAAGCGGCATCCAGAAAATGCAGTGTGAAGTTCAATTGAGAATGTGCTTCTCTTTCTCAAGGATGCGCTGCAAGAAATGCCAGCCAGAACTGCTGCATGTGAAGAGAGACTGAGAGAAACAGGGATAAAGCCCTTGGGGCAATTTTTTGAGTTTAGGCCCTTGTTCAAGGGCCAAATAGTGGAGTTTTTCGCAAATTCATCTCTCCAGATCAAGTCAGAATCCCAAGCCTCACTGGGGGCTTTAACCACTAACTCTTCAGTTACCCTGACACACCTTTACCAATTTGCCCTCAAATGCTGGAGCAAATCATTGGAAGGTTATAGATTGTGTTTCTCAAGGAAATATAGGAAGTGAGTTGTATATTTCTCCATCTACAGAGCATAACATACTCAAAAGATTCAAGGAGTGTGGTGGAATTCCTGTGCAAAAAAAGCAAGGGCACAACCTTAAGCTGAATACCTGTGACCTCTGAACGCTCAGATGGCACTGCATCGAGAACTGTCATTTATCTATGAGTGATGCACCAACACGGTAGCAGGATTACTTTGGCAAACCTTTGTCAAGTACAACAGTGCATAATTACATCCACTAATGCCAGTTAAAACTCCATAGTTCAGTAAGGAAGCCTTAAGTTAACAATACCTGGAAGCGCAGTCAACCTTTCTGGGCTCACAAACATCAACAATGGACTACCGCTCTGTAAAAATGTGTACTGTGGTTAGATGAATCAATATTTTAAGTATTTTTTTGGAGCAAATGGATGCCATACGCTTTGAACGCCAAAAAAAAAACAGAAGGACCATCCAAACTCTTACCAGCAGCAAGTCCAAAATCCATGCTCTGTCATGGTATGGGTTGGGTCAATGCAAATGGTAATATGAACTTCTGTGGGTGCACCATCAATGCTAAAAAGTCTCCTGAGATTTTAAAGCAACTTATAGTGCCTTGAAGACGTCTTTCTCAGGGCCTCCTATGCTTATCTCCAAGGCAAAGCAAAATACATTCTGCATGCATTAAGAAGAAAAGGACATGGGTGCTGTACTGGCCTGTCTACAGTCCCAACTTTGGCAACGCAGCTTATTGGAAGCCCATTTGCTCAGGAACTTAATCTATTTCCCGATTCTTACTTGGAAATAGGTTGAGTATTAACCTGCATTATGTTGTGTCACTGGTCATTGACAGTTTTATTTTTATATGAGCAGCCAACACGTGGACCTGAGCCGTCAAACCCGCATTTTTAGAAAGGTCTCCTTGGGCGTATCAAGTAGATTGGATGTGAATGAAGGAAAAAAAAACAGCTTTGTGAGCTTCAGGAATTCAGAGGTTTCATAAGACATTGATGTTTTATGTTAACTCTACCAATAACGTGGATAGGAAAATGCTTGATAATTGTCGCAATGGACAATAATGCAAGCTGAGGGGAAATTGACACGAATTGATCCTTGCAACTGACCAAGTTAACGCTTAGTTGGTGATTAGGAAACCAAAATGGGAATAGGTTTGGAGATAGAATGCACGTTAAGGGGAAGTGAGAGCAGTGCCAGGATCCCTCCGATGGAAACTCCGGAGTGGAAGAGGTTAAAAAGTGGTGACTACTTTACTTTCCTTACTCTTTTTTTTTTTGGAAGATAATTTAAATGGCCCACAATGAAGATTCGTTGCTGAGATTACTCTTGAGATCACTTCTTTACCAAACAGTCTTTGGAAATGTAAAAATTATTTTATTATTTGTTTGTTACATGTTGAGCAAACTCTTTCAGCACTTTCCATAAGGTTGTATCATGTCTCCCCCATATTGTTTCTTAAAAAGTAGAGGAATCACATATCCCTCATTCACACATCATACCCATGGAACTATTTCGAGTTTCCTATTAACCAGACATGCATGTCTTTGAATTGTGGGAGGAAATAGGATAACCCAGAGGAAACCCACACAAACAGGGGAAGTTCATGCAAACTCTGAACAGAAAGGCCTCAGGCCAAAACAACTAGACTACAGTTAAAGACAGCTTGGCCTTGAAGAGATAGTTTAGTGGTGGCCAGTGATGATCCTGGAGAGCTGCAATCCAGTATGTTTTAGTGATGCCTCTCAGAAGATGCTGGGGGAAATGTAGATGTGCTCTAAGCCAAAGTACAATTTCATGAATTGTAACTTTGGATGGAAAAACTGCAAGAAACTCCTAGATCATTCAAAGGTACAACTGCGTGGACATATAACACCCTCAGCTAAGGGAATGGACATTAAGGGCCATAACGCTCCTCATAATAACGCAGAATACTATTTCCCTAGCAACCCCAAGAACCACATTATGCCTCAGAATTACCAAATTGAGCTGTTGTTGGGTCATGAAAGTGAAGGATCAAATGTATCTCTGGTTAATCAAAATATATTTTTCACGCACCATCTCTACCATTTTCGGACAGGAGGTTTAGCTATCGCCAACACACCCAGCAGTATATAAACAAACAAACAAAAATCCTTTATATTTCATTTATGAGCTCACATAATGTAGCTTGTGTTTTCATCGCATGTTGCATGCGCACATTTCCAGAAACAAGGATTTTGCTTTTCAGGGGCCTTTTATATGCCTTTACAGATTGTCTATTAAAAGCTTTGCATTTGGGAACATCAAAAAGACAAAATGGAAAATTTGTGGATTTAAAGAATTGATCCGATATAGACAAATTAGCAATATCCCCATGCTTTGATTAATTTCTCGGCTACTTAGAACCATGTGAGTTGTCAGTTTACAGAAAAATGCGACTTATTAAGTCGACAGATGGTTGAAGGACCTTTACTATTTCCGAATGAACACCCGTCCCACGCGTTTCCGCGAGGAAAGGACAGGTGAACATTTTTTATGCATCCTACGTATTATTATTATTAGCCTACCATATGGCAGAACATGAGTCACACGTCATAAGACAAGACTGCGCGAGAACCTCAAGTCCAAGCATCGCGAGAGTCGCGCAGCATTACCGGAGGAATCCCCCAGAAAGATGGCGGCGCCGCCAGAGGAGGAAAGCTTGGAGTCTCGCATCAGTGAGTCATACGGAGTGATTGGACCTCCACTTAAAACTAGTAGCGTCGGAAACTCTGCAGAAAAGGGCTATGAAGTTGGAGTTGGAAGTCTGTGAATGACGCGGAGCATAGTGCGGGGGTCGCAATTGGAATTAGTTGCCCACCTCAGGAAAAATACTGGAAAAGTACATTCCCAGCAAGCTCTGTAACATAACATGCCTAACAATGCTGTGACAACGAATTGTGTCCTGTCATGCTAGCGAGCTTGACGTTACGTTGCCTTAAAAACTGATAGGGCATGCGAGTATTCACAGATTTTTATAACTTTGCTTCATGGTTGTCTCACGCGCAAAATGAAGCTAGCATTAGCGAGTTAGCCCGATGTGTCAGTATGGTAATCGGGGAGGAGTCACTTGTGGCACAGTTAACATCAAACCTGCCAGCTCTTGCTAACTGGCTAAAGAAAACCGCGTTAATGGAAGATCGCATTGAGAAACTGTAGTTGGAACATAATTCTGTGTGAAGGTCGCTTTGTTTCGCTGCGGACATCCCGAAACGCCTTCATTTAAATAACTGCAGACATGACATCCTGCTCTCCAACCCCCCTCTGGTTCGGGAGACTGATTTTAAGAATGGTTCGGTCTGTGTGCGTGTTCTTGCCTTTCAGGCTCCGTCTACAATAGACGACGTGACAATGGTTGCCGTGTATCCTGCGATAGAGTTGAGGGCATGGAAATGGCACCGTGAAAATACGTTTTTATGGGGGTTTTCTAGCTCCGTGTCGACACTTGATTTGCACCAGAATGTATGTTCTACCTACTAAGATTGTCATCTAATGTTGATTAAGTCACTTTTTTTGGGGGGGGTTGTGAACCCCCTAATTACGACGAAGTCTCTCCATGTTGCTCATATAAGTGTTTGCTGCCCATCTACCCAACAGGGTTCATCCCAATAATTTGCAGGGTGACAACAGCTTGCTCATGCTATGAAATTTTGGTTCCCAAATTGTAAAAATATGTTCAGTCTTCGTTGCGATCTAATTCTAAAAGTGACTGAAAAGCTTCATCGGGTAGATGTTACGGAACATTTCATTTCATTATTCCACCGGAAGTAATGGTAAACATTATGTCCCCTTCTGAGTTTTTCATATGTATCATAACATGCAATAGTATTTCACTGCCATTTTTATTGTGTGTCAGGCATTTTAATGCTGTAGCAACAGTAATACTACTGTGCCTATCTTGTTGTTAAATGAGATTGTGATCTGTATGTTTTGTCTGTCTTTCTACAGACAAGGCAACAAACCCCCTAAACAAAGAAACGGACTGGGACAGCATTAGAGGATTCTGCGACCAGCTCAACAATGAACTGGAAGGGTGAGCAGAGGGGAGACTGATGGGGAATCTAGGGGAGGTACGGGGATCGTAGATCAATGATTCAGTGGCTTTGTCACTCAGTGATGTTTTTCACAGAATTCCCATCGCTCAAGTGTGTTCTTTACTTCAGTGACTGATCTACCTGTATGTTCCTGAGAAAGGCAAAGCCTTCGGTCTCAGAACCATATCCGGACATTTGAAGGACTTGCTTACGGCTGCGCTCAGGACTGAATTTGCTTTATTTACTATGCTGGAGAATGCAAACTCTGTCTGTCAATTTGCTGTTCTGTTGACGTTGTGTCCTAAGCGTGTGACTGCCGCTGGCTGTGGTAAAGCTGGACTCTAAGATGGCCTCTCTGTGTTCTGTTGTTGTTGAAGTCCACAGCTGGCCACCAGGCTTCTGGCCCATAAGATCCAGTCGCCTCAGGAGTGGGAGGCCATGCAGGCTTTGACGGTGAGGGACAGAGGATCACAGGGGATGTTCAGCTGCTCTCAATGTTCATTATTGTTACAGTATTTATTTTGCTGATTCTCCTTCAAAAAAGGGAGTTACAGTTGAGTAGATGTAGCAGGCGTCAGTCCTGCCTGCAGCAATGTGGGGTGAAGCAGGTTTGGCTCTTGCTCAATTTCCCAATGGCTACAATGATTTTAATATGACAGCACTTCACCCATAAGCCTTCTGTGTCATATTTTCATACCAGACTGGCTGCCCCAGGGTATGTAGCTTTACATGTTTCCCACA
Organism: Gymnothorax reevesii; assembly: GCA_029721435.1. NCBI lineage: Eukaryota > Metazoa > Chordata > Actinopteri > Anguilliformes > Muraenidae > Gymnothorax > Gymnothorax reevesii. The sequence continues at coordinate 19,566,541 of CM056582.1, read as the reverse complement.
TACACAGTGTGGATTTTTTTGTGAGTGGGATGCTGCCTGGGCTTACAGTAAAATGCACTGTGACCATACTTTGCTGAAATACCAGACATAATTACATTTGGTTTCTTTTGAAAGTTTTCACTAATTTCTCTTATTCAGTGTTGCTGTGAGATGGTGGTGTGCTGCAGTAACGGTGTCCTGTGTTGTGGCAGGTGCTGGAGACGTGCATGAAGAACTGTGGGAAAAGGTTCCACAGCGAGGTGGGAAAGTTTCGCTTCCTCAACGAACTTATCAAGGTGGTGTCTCCTAAGGTAAGTAGCACGCTCACACTCGCACACTGTTTATGCACTGTGTGCAGTACACGGACTGCTCACCGCTTTTCTGTGTAGATGTGTGAGCGAGCGAGAGAATCGATGCATCTGAGTCTGTGTTTGTGTGTGGGCGTGTGTGCGTGTGTGTGTGCGTGTGTGTGTGCGTGTGTGTGTGCGTGCGTGTGTGTGTGTGTGTGTGTGTGTGTGTGTGTGTGTGTGTGTGTGTGTGTGTGTGTGTGTGTGTAAACTGTGGCTGTGTTAGTGTGTGTGTGACTGAGAGAGAATCTATGCATCTGAGTGTGTGTGTGCGCGTGTGTGTGTGTGTGAGAGAGAGAGAGAGAGAGAGAATGTATGCATCTGCGTTTTTGTGTGTGTGTGTGTGTGAGTGAGGGAGAGAGAATCTGTGCTTCTGTCGTGTGTGTGTGAGAGAGAGAGGGGGGGAGAGAGAGAATCTGTGCTTCTGTGTGTGTGTGTGTGTGTGTGTGTGTGTGTGTGTGTGTGTGTGTGTGTGTGTGTGTGTGTGTGTGTGTGTGTGTGTGTGTGTGTGTGTGTGTGTGTGAGAGAATCTATGCAACTTAGTCTGTGTGTTTGTGTTTGTGTGTGTGGATACTCTGGCTGTGATATGATGCATTTGCTGTGTATGTGTTTATGTGCTCTCTCTGTTTGCATTTCTCTGTCAGATGTCTTACATTCATATGTGTGCCGCATGCACACCGCACGTTAGAGGTGCATTAGTGGATGTGGAGATGTGGTCATGGGTAATTGCAGTGTGACAAGTGGTTGTCTGTGGTAATGAATGAATAATGAAAGAATCCATTATTTTATTGATTTATCTGCCAAAATCCCTTTTGGTCAAACTGCTGGGGCTAATCTGTCAGGTGTTGTGGCTTACATGTTCTCCAGTGGGAATGGTGAATGAATGAAGAGTGAACTTAATTTGGGTCATGTTTATTTCGTACAATAATTCGGCAGTCAACAGGATTTGTATTTATTCATGTACTGAAAAAGCATGCATTGGTCGGTCAGATGCTCTGCATGACAGTGTATGTAAGATGAGAGCGTATCCTTGTAGAGAACTGTACAGTACTGAAGCTTGCATGGTTATGTTTTCCAACAGTCTTTAAAATTTTGCAAGGGCGCCTGTGGGGATGTGATTGTGAGTGTGTTAATGTGTGTTAGTTTCTCTTACTGTGTGGTGAATGAATGCACTTCAGTTAATCTGTATATTTTATAGTTCAGAGCTCTGCATCTCTGGGTCAGTCTTAAGCCTTGTGGCTCATGTCGACCTTACGCCAAAAGGTTTTTCAAATGTTTTCACTGTCACTGACAAATTTACTATGTCAGAATGAAATTAAGTGAGTTTTGCTCAAGTTGTGGCGCGCGCCCATCTCCGTTGTGTGGTCTAAGATGGTCATAGAACTCAGTCCAACTCGGTTCTTTTCTCATCTTGAAGTTTGAATATAAAAAAATATATTATCGGAAGTCTGGAGCCTTGGCGTATTCAAGTACTGAAGTTTGTTGACGTGAACCGTGCTTTGGAAGATCCCAAGTTATTGCTAAATATTATGGTCTGTGAGTAAAAACAATGATTTTATGATGCTTTGTCTTTATATATGAGAGGGTTGGTCTCCTATCTAAAAAAAAAAAGACATTGGTCTTTTTTTAAAAAAATGTATTTATTTATATATTTTTTTAAATTTGGTATCTCCAATCCCACCCAAATCTGGAAAGCCCAGTTAGAGAACTATGTACATGCGTGCTCATGTGTGACCCATGTTGCCATCTCGGGAGAGTGAGGACAGTTCGCGGCTCGCCTCTGAAGCACGTGCCCGTCAGCCACTGCTTCTTTACTCTTATAGCTCGAAACTTCGCAGGTTCAGAGCGAGGACGGAGGATACCCGGACATGAGCGAGCTTTGAATTTTACTGACAAGCGCCTGGCTGGCCAGCAGGAGGTGCTTGAGCAACAAGCAATGCTGTAATTTAATAATCCCAAACCGGCAGTCCCCCCTCAATTCATTTCCCTGCAGTGCGACACCAATTGCGCGCTGCTCTGAAAAGGCTACTGACCACTGCTGGCTGGTCGTTGTGGTCACTACTGCTCTGCAGTGTGGCGTATTAACCCAGTGAGCTAACCCGGTAGCTGGACATTGGTCTTTTAAAGGTCTTTTCAAAGTCCTGTAGTTTATCTTTGGCATACAGTGCTTGACAGGGACTTAAAAGTTTTTTTTGTGGTTTGTGGTCCAAGCCACTGTGTAGCCAAAATAAGGTCTGTGGGTTTAACTGTTTGGTTCATGACCATGACCTTTAACCCCACACTGCTCCTGGGGAGTGATTGGCCCCTGTTTAGTCTACTCAGCTGTAAGTTGCTTTGGATTAAAGTGTCCGCTAAATATTGTAATCTCCTCTCTGTAATGAGTGTTGCCCTATGCGTCTTCCTCACCTCCTCTTCTGCAGTACCTGGGCTCCCGCGCCCCAGAACCAGTGAAGAAGAAGGTGCTGGAGGTGATGTACAGTTGGACGATCGGGTTGCCAGATGAGACCAAGATTGCTGACGCCTACCAGATGCTGAAGAAACAAGGTGAGCTATTGTTTAGTCATTGTGTCTGGGTCATAATGACCTGTTTTCACGGTGTAAATAAATCAGTGGTGCAATAAATCATTTTGTAAATTGGTTTTAAATGGGAGGTCCCCTGGTCTTGACTTATTTTCTGTGAGGAATTTGTTAAAGAATTAATTTTCATTGAGTATACAAATGTCTCTTCCTGAATATGTACGTCCATACAGTAAATAGGAACAGAAGGTTTACAATGATGGAGGCAGTAGTGATATGGACTGCGGTAAGCCAGCAGGTCACAGAAACGGTCGATTGCAGTGCCAGTAGGGGGAGTCCATTTGCTATTTTTTTATGATTGCTATTGTGTTTAAGATAAAAAATTTAAGCAATGCAGCAGTGATGTATTACCAACATAGTTTATGGTTTGGTAGAGAGATTTCTTGGATTTTTCAGGCATTGTCAAATGTGACCCAATCCTACCTGACGACAGGCCCCTTCCCCCACCGCCCCCGAGACCCAAAAATGCTATCTTTGAAGATGAGGAGAAGTCGAAGGTACGGGGAAGTGCTTTAGTGCGGGTGTGCTTTAGTGTGGGTGTGCTTTAGAGACATGTACTATGTGTTAGAGATGCACTGATACTGATTTCCGATATATAGAGCCAGTCAAAAGTTTGGACATACCCACATTTTTCTTACAATATATGTTAAATTATGATATATATATATATATATATATATATATATTTCTAAAATCCATCAAACTAACCAGCATTTGTTATCATATTTGCAGAGAATTCTCACTTTTTTTTTTTTTTCCTTCTTTTTTTACAAGGACAGTCATATGACCGTAATGAATTTGTAGCTGCATGGCTGTCTAACTTCCCAAAGACGTGCTGCTTTTGAGGTGCTTTTCATCAGCCTTTTCGCCCAATAAGTCCCCAAACCTCTCGACTTTAATTCGGCTGTTGGAAAATAGAAGGAGTTTATTTGTCTGTTTACTTTGCGAAATACGGCTTCTTTGAAAATTCCAAAATTTTGGACACTATTTAAACAAGTAAATTATTCTTTCACCTGGGCACTTCGAAGAGACCACCCAACGTAAGACACTGGAGCGCTCTTACAAGTCTCCATGTTTTATTGCAGCGGGTAAATGACTGACATTTCGACAAAAGGTCTTCCTCAGAATCCCGGAATCCACAATTAATATTGATTAAAAATGAATGATATTTAATCGTGATTAATCAAAATTAATCTGATTTAAAAATTTTATTTGTTTGACGGCACTAGTTTTTATTTTAAAAAGTTGGAAATGCAGTGTTTAAGTTGAGCTTTATCTTGCCTTACGCATAAAAGAATGATCTCATTCTCTTCCATTCATGGAGGCAAACAGCATATTAATTTAACACTGGTATCGGATCGATACTCTGTATCAACTGATACTCAAATCCCGGGTATTGGTATTGGTATCGGTATTGGGCCTGAAGAAGTCTGATCTGTGCATCCCTACCCTGTGTTCCTCTTTCCCGTCTGTGTCTGTAGATGCTCTCTCGCCTGCTGAACAGCTCTCACCCAGAGGACCTGAGAGCAGCAAACAAGCTGATCAAGGAGATGGTGCAGGAGGTGAGTAGACCTCTGCCGGTTAATGGTCTGTGTCTGTGTCTGTGTCTGTGTCTGCGCATTCGCTCGTGTATACATTAGTGTACATTACACATGATGCGTGGCATGATGGTGCGGTGACTTGAGCTCGGACATCGCAGCATGAAGGTTGTTGGTGCCTCCCATGGCTCAGACAGGCAGGTCGAGTTTAATGGAGACTAATTTTCTCACTGAAGGGCTGCAACTGACAATTTTTTTCATTATCATTTAATCTGCAGTTTGTTGTCATGACCAAGCAATTAGTCTGTTTAGTCTGTAAAATGTAAAAAAAAAATAATGAATGAATTAAAAGTAGAAAAATGCTTGTCGCAGTTTCTCAGAGGCGCAGATAGTCTTCAGTTGGCTGCCTTCTTTTGTCCTGTCAACAGTCTAGAACCAAAAGAATCTTCAATTACTGTCATAAATGGGAAAGAAATGCAGCCAATCCTTACATTAATCAGCCGTAACCAGGAAGTGACATTTTGGCTTGAAAAATGACTGACATGATTAATTGATTATCAAAATGGCTGGCAATTAATATTCTTTTGATTGACTAATCGATTAATCAATTACCTGGCCTCGCTACGGCTCTAGCCTAGAGGTATGACTGTCTGAGTGAATGGTGTCTGAAAACGTGTATGCCCTGGGATGGATTTGCACACACTCTCGGGTGAATTCCAGGCCCTTGCTCATTGCATGCTGGGGTTTGGTACCCATCGACCCTGACCAGGAGCAGGTGTGTTACGTAATGTGATGTGCTTTCACGAGTGTGATTTTTTTTATTTATTTTTTTTATATGGGTGCTTCTGTATATACAGTGCCATGAAAAAGTATTTGCCCCCTTCCTGATTTCTTACTTTTTTGCACATTTTTCACACTAATACGTTTCAGATCATCAAACAAATTTAATATATGACAAAGATAACCCGAGTAAATACAAAATGCAGTTTTGAAACGATGATTTCATTTACTAAGGGGAAAAAGCGATCCAAACTTTCCTGGCCCTATGTGAAAAGTAATTGCCCCCTTGTTAAATCACGAATTAATTGTGATTAACCACATTTTTTGAGTCCAATTTCACTAGCCACACCCAGGCTTGACTACTGCCAGACCTGTTGAATCAAGAAATCACTTAAATAGAACCTGTTGGACAAAGTGAAGTCGGCTAAAAGATCTCAAAAAGCAACATATCATGCTGCGAACTAAAGAAATTCAAGAACCGATGAGAAACAAAGAAATTGAAATTGAAATCTATCAGTCTGGAAAGGGTGGCAAAGCCATTTCTAAGGCTTTGGGACTCTGGTAAATCATGGTGAAAGCCATTAACCACAAATGGAGAAAACTTGGAGCAGTGGTGAACCTTCCCAGGAGTGGCCGGCCTACCAGAATTACTCCAAAAGCGCATCGACAACTCATCCAGCAGGTCACAAAAGAACCCAGAACAACATCTAAAGAACTGCAGGCCTCACTTGCCTCATTTAAAGTCAGTGTTCATAATTCAACAATAAGAAAGAGACTGGGCAAAAATGGCATCCATGGGAGAGTTCCAAGGCGAAAACTACTGCTAATTAAAAAGAACACAAGGGCTCGTCTCACATTTGCCAAAAAATCTCTTGGTGGTCCTCAAGACTTTCAGGAAAATATTCTGTGGACTGACGAGACAAAAGTTGAACTTTTCGGAAGGCGTGCATCCCGTTACATCAGGTGTAAAACCTAACATATCATTTCATAAGAAGAACATCACACCAAAAGCCAAACATGGTGGTGGTAGTGTGATGGTTTGGGGCTGCTTCAGGACCTGGATGACTTGTCGTAATCGATGGAACTATGAATTCTGCTCTCTACCGGTAAATCCTGATGGAGAATGTCCAACCATCAGTTTCTGACCTCAAGCTCAAGCACACTTGGGTTATGCAGCAGGACACTGATCCAAAACACACTAGCAAGTCCACCTCTGAATGGCTTTAAAAAAAAAAACTGAAGGTTTTGGAGCGGCCCAAGCAAAGTCCAATTGTGATGCTGTGGCATGACCTTAAACAGGCCGTTCATGCATAAAAACCTCCAATGTGGCTAAATTAAAACATTCTGCAAAGAAGAGTGGGCCAAAATTCTGCCACAGCGATGTGAAAGACTCATTGCCAGTTATCGCAAACACTTGATTGCACTTGTTTTCGCAGAGGGTGGCGCAACCAGTTATTAGGTTTAGGGGGCAATTACTTTTTCACACCAGGCTAGGTAGGTTTGGATAGCTTTTTCCCCATAATAAATTAAATCATCATTTAAAAACTGCATTTTGTATTTACTCGGGTTGTCTTTGTTTAGTATTAATATTTATTTGCTGATCTGAAACATTAAGTGTGGCAAATATGCAAAGAAATAAGAAATCAGGAAGGGGGGCAAATACTTTTTCACGGCACTGTAGATGTTGAGTATTCCAAATGGTGATCTCATACCGAAAGAATAGGGTTTGTTCAGAATACAGCATGGGTGTAGAGCTGTGATCTGTTGGTCAGAACTGGGGTTTACAGGTACTTTCTCTCTGTGACCCGCTCTAGGACCAGAAGCGCATGGAGAAGGTGTCGAAGCGAGTGAACGCCATACAGGAAGTGAAGGAGAGCGTGACCCTTCTGACGCAGCTGCTGGGAGACTACAGCCGGGAGGGCGTCTCCCAGACCAATGAGGAGCTCATTAAGGTGTGCGCCCCAGGGAGAGTGTGTACGCGCCCGCGCTGGGCGGATTCGGGGCGTCCGCACATTCTCAGTGCTGTGTTTTGCAGAGGGCCGACATGCAAAAATGTTCTTTACTGTATGCAGCAGTGGTGTCAAACGCCTGCCCTGGAGGGCCGCAGTGTCTGCAGCCTTTGTCTGTTTTCAATCAACAGCCATTGAATGCCTTGAGAACAAGGAGTGTGGACTCATAAGCCAATCAGTGATGAACTAAATATCTTCATGCTAACAAGCTGAAGCATTGTATCCTTCCAGGACTGGTTTGCCACCCCTGTCATACGGAATAACATGCTGTATGGATGCTACTGTCTGTCATTTCTGGGGTTTGTTCCAAAGAATGATGCCCACTTTCCAAAATCATTGCACCCAACGACACATTTTAGAAGAGTCGATATTTGTGTTTAAATGTTTGGGACAATGTCTGGTCACGTCAAAGTGTTCCAAGTCAGGCATGCACGCAATTCACAAATATCCCTCTGAAAAGAAATGTTCTGAAAAGTAATTGTGTGTGTGTTTGGGTGTGTGTGTGTGCGTGTGTGCGCGTGCGTCCAGGATCTGTACCAGCGCTGTGAGAAAATGAGACCGACCCTATTCAGACTGGCCAGTGACACAGAGGATAATGACGAGGCGCTGGGTGAGCATGAATCATAGCTCCCCTCCCCTTCAGCGTGTGGGGCATTCTCGGGTGCAGCTCCAGTCTCTGTGCTGACTGCTGCTCAAACGTGCACTCCATGAAGTTAAAGTTCAAATATTACACTGACCAGAGTTTTTTATGATCGTGTGGACAGCAGAGATCACACTGAGTGTTATATTGGACATTCTGATTTATGCCCCCTCCAGATGTGCTATTGGGCCACTAATGTTCATTCACTGGAAATGTTTCAGTGAAAGGGCTGTCTGAGTAATTCTGTTGTGAGGTCAGATTGGATCAGAAAGATTCATTATTGGGTATGGGCCATATTAAAAGACAAATTTCAAACGTTGGAGGAAAAAAATGTGATTTGAGCATTTGACCTGGAGGCCACTGAGGCTAGCGGTGGGAGTGAGGTCATCGTGCACAAGACCAGCATGAAGGCTGCGAATGAATGTGCTGACCTTGGCTGAATGTGCTGACCCTGAGTGAGTGATGGGGCCTCTGAGAGTGCAGGGGACCCTTGAGTGAATATGGGGGCCCCTGAGTTATTGCCAAGACCCTTGAGTGAATATGGTGGCCCCTGAGTGAGTGCGGGGACCCTTGAGTGAATATGGCGGCCCTTGAGCGAGTGTGGGGGCCCCTGAGCGAGTGCGGCGGCTTCTTAGTGAGTGCAGCGGCCCCTGACTGAATATGTTGACCCTGAGCAAATGTAGCAGCCTTTAATGTGGTGGCCCTAAGTGATGGTCTGCTAATTGGTGGTCCCTACTCCCTGCAGCGGAGATCTTGCAGGCCAACGACAGCCTGACGCAGGTCATTAATCTGTACAGACAGCTGGTGAAGGGGGAGGAGGTGAACGGGGAGAGTGCAGCAGTGCCCCGGACCACAGGTGAGGCTGGAGCTGGGTCCTGTTTCACAAAGCAGGATTACGGAGTTAGCTGGATAACTGCACTGTAGAAAACCAGAACCCTCCCCAGATCTGTCATGTGGACTGTAAGAAGCACTGAATGGCAGTACAAATGTCAGGTCACATGGTGAGCTTTTCTCTGTTCAGGAGGCAGTACAGCTCTTCTAGACCTGACGGGATTGGACACCTCGCCCCCCGCCCCGCCCTCTATCCCAGAATTCCCCCCACTGGGACACAGTCCACAGGGTGTCCCCCAGGAGATGGGCATCAGCCTTCTGGATGATGAGCTCATGTCATTAGGTGAGTTAGGGCATACACACGTCCACGTGTGGGGGTGCTCACACACACACACACACACAGATGATCAGACCCATTGCAGTCACTCCCTTGTGTGATGCGTAATGATCTCTCCTCCCCCTCCTCTCTCTCAGGTCTGAATGATGTCGCCCCAAACTCCAGCTCAGCACCCCAGCCTGCAGATGGCTCTGCCTGGAACACCTTCCAGGTGAGACCGGGTTTCTGAGTTCTGTCTGCTCCTGTGCTCTGTGCTAACACAGGCGTAGCGCTTCATTTCCAAGAGGGCTAATATCAGAATTTACTTTGAATTCTAGTTACTCAACTCTGAATAACCAAATTAACAGATTTTTAAAGTATATATTCTACGAAAACTAGTCCGCTCCCGTGCCAAAACTCCGTGCAGACATGTCAAAAATGCTCAAACGCACCCAATCGCTCATAAATGGCTTAAATTTGGGAAAAATTGAAAATCTGCTGCGTTTGTCCCTGTCCACGCCAATGCATAATGCCCATGTGTACTTTTCAACTGACTGCAGAGAGAAATGGATTCTGACAGACCGATTGCGTTTTCCTCATTGTATAGTTGGATGATACAGTGGTAAAACTTCTCCAACTTGAAATGTCTGTCCACGTCCTGGAACACAGTTTTATTTTAAATTGGAATCGAATGTCTGCCAAGCATCTATTTCTTTCTTGTGTGTTTTTATCGCATCCCGGTTAGGAATCGACATCTATTATTGCATTCTGAGGTGATTATCTGTAGCAAGGGGGGTTCAGACCGTGATGCCCTGTGAAAATATTCATTGAGCTGAAAGGATACTAAAGCATTTTGGAGATTGAGGCCATTATTTGGGAGTAATGATTAAATAGAAGGGTTATTGGTCGAGTCAGTTGATAATGCGAACAGTCAGAGTGATGTAGGGCAGCTTTTCGCATTGTTATTTACTATACCTGTGCACATTGTCATTTTCTGTTGTAGTACTATAAACCTATTTAATTTACATTGGCTCTTCCATTGTAGAAGGGTGTCTGATTCACAAAGACAGTGATTGTTAAAGCCTCTCTTCCCTGTGTCGAGAGCTGTTGTGATGTAGAGTGTGTGCAGTTATCTCCTCAGAGCCGAGCACAGGCCTCGCTGGCCCTTATCTCCTGCACCAGGACTGTGCAGTTAATGGAAAGACATAAATCCTGCCGCACTGACAGAAGAAATTGTCCACAGGAGCAGTTTTCTGCTTATAAAAAACATTGTATTTGGAGAACGTCAGCGTTTTCGCTCGTTATGTTATTACGGCTGCACTGAGGCTTCAGGTGTGGAGAGACGTGCAGTCATGGCCGTAGGGAGATGGGCTGATGTTTTTATCTCTGCTTTGAGTTTGGTATTATAGCGCTTGTAGCCCTGCTGTGTAATAACACCTGATTACATGTTCCGAAGCTCCGCTCCTAAATGTACGCTTTGTGCTCCGCGCCCTGTTTCATGCGTCCCCTCCAGTCCTCGGAGGGCAGCGAGGGGGACGTGCTGAAGCCTGCTGTGACCGCACCCGCTCAGGCTCCGCCCAGCGGTGCCCATCCCGGACAAAACGCGCTGGAAGAGCTGGACCTGCTGGGAAAGACGCTCCTGCAGCAGTCGCTCCCCCCGGAGAGCCAGCAGGTTAAATGGTAACTGTGCTGCTGCCATCTTTTCATCACTCGAGCTCTTCTCAGCTGTGCGCCTGTCTCTGTCCGCTCACTGTATGCAGGTGACCAGTCTCAGTCCCGCACAGCCGCTGGGTGAGCTAGCATTCATTATTAATCAGCACTGAAGGGGTTAATCAAAAGAGTTTTAAACTGTGACATCACCTCACCTGCTTGGTGCAGGCAATGCAATCAGTCCGGACACTTTAAATGTTGCTTACCGCAGTGGATTTCAGCATTTTTGACTCTGGCGAAAGGGAGACATAGGAACGCACCCCGTCCGTCCGTGCGGGTATGTCTGCCCGTCCGGCCGAGCACCCTCAAGAATAGCTCCAACTACATTCACCATTCCAGTTGGCCTCTCAGGAGAATGTCTTAAAAATTCCAAAAGAAGCTCATGCTTTGACCTAATTCTATGCGGCAAGAAAGGTCGTCATGAAAAAAGTGACTCAAGACGGAAACTTATTACAGGTTATGCACATAAGATTAGATTACGAACCAGTTTCCTATTTAATATCAGGGTCCTTGACCTATTATTTGACCCTGCAATTAGCAGGTGAAATATTGGTACTTGACCTATTTTTTTTTCCTCAAACTTTATTTACAAGCTCAAAATTGTTCACTGTGGTGTTTTGGGGCATTCTCTTTAACCTAGTGGTAAAATTTTATGGATTCAGTTTGACCTTGACCTACTGTCAAGGTCGAATCAGTACTTGACCTATTGTTTGAAATTTCATGTAAACTTGGTTTAGAGGCCCAGAATTACCAAAAATGTGTCGTTAACGCATTATCTGGAGAAAGACTATAGACCAGTTTCTAGGGCTGTCCCGATTGATTAATCGCAATTATTTTAAGCGCAATAAAAGTAACTTCCACTATGAGGCAGACAGACGTGATTGCTAATTACCTTTTCTATGACACATACCTATTGCGGTCATTTGAAATGCTTCCAGGAAGAAAACTGTGATTTGAAGTCCGCTAATTACCAGCGAGGTTGGACAGCCTCCATCGCCTTGGCATAATTGGCTCACCCTAAATCAATTTCTGTCTGATATGCCTAACTTGCAGTCAAGCCATTTATTAAGCCAACTGACTCACCAAAACCACAATGTGGCCTATAATGATTAAGAAGAGATAATGAGAAGCAGACAGACCTAACCAGGCTGCTGTGTTAATAATCTGAATAAATAGCAGACCTCTGAATTCAACATCTCATAAAATTGGTACATATCTTGAAAACTACTTTAAGGTCACAGGTGCGAAGTACATTTTATTTTTCCCTTTCCTTTTGCTCATGCAAATCAGTGAAAGAGATGATGACACCTAAGTTTTAACAGTAAGCAAAGTATTCGCACATCCTCCTTCACCTGCTGGTAAGATATGGATCCAGTTTGACCTTCGCCTACTTTCAATGTCAAATCAGTATTTTCCAGTAAGGGTTTTTGGTGATCCTAATTAACCTGATGGTCAAATTTTATGGATCCAGTTCCTTGCCATCTTTTACAAAATATCCACTTTAACGAAAACAGAATTGGGCTCCTTTATGGTCACAGGGTGCGTATTTTGGCGACGGGAGACCGTGGGCCTGACGGCCAGCTTGTAGTGTTTGCTTATGCTCTGTGTGTCGTAGACTGAGGGTAAGGGCCTCTGCTGTATGCCTATAATGAGATTATATAATGTCCTTTTAAAACGGTCAGTATTTTTGGGGAACATTTAAGTCTGCATGTCCTCCTCCTCTCAAAGACCAGGTTTTGTCACCATTCAGTTTTCAAATTAATAGGGTGTATCTTTTTTTTGACATAATGCAGTGACAGTGGTGTGTGTGTGTGTGTCTGTGTCTGAAGTAACCTGGGCTGGTGTGACTTCACCCTGCTCTGGGAAAGTGATTTTGGAAGCGTCTGCGTCCCTCCCTGTTCATGTAGATATGAAGTAAACACCAGCAGTAAACGCTGTTCACTCTCTCTGCTATCAGGTCCAAACAGGATCATCAGTCCAAGCCGACACTCAGAGACCTGCAGCACAAATCCAACCCAAACTCTGGCCCGAGTCCCACCCCCATCCCAGCCTTCTCCTCCGAGCCTCCTGGGCCTCTCCTGAACCCCCTGCCCAGCCTGGGGGCCTCGACACTGGGGCCGTCCCCAGTCCCCACCCCTCCCTCCGAAATCGCCCTGACTGACGTGACTGTGCCTCTGGAGTCTATAAAGCCCAGTAAGTGCGGGGGGGGGGAGGGGGTATGGAGTTTGTATCACAAGGTTTGTCTTCCTCAGAACGAAGTTACGCTAGCCTGCTATTTATCGTTTAGGAAAATTATCCCGATGGCACGAATTTGCTTCTCGTCTCAAGAAATCAGCCCAAAGTAGATGCATCCACACTTGGCATCATTTTGAGATAGAGCACGCGGTTCAATTTGGCTTTCCCGGTTCAATTTCTATCTAATGAAGATGCAACACAAATAGCGGGCTAATTCGCAAATTAGACCAAAATTTATTCGAAAAATTTCCAGATGAAATTAGCGGGCTATTTGTGTCTTCGCTACTAAATAGACAGCTAATTTGACATCGAGCTAATTTCAAAACCGCAAAATAGCTAGCTAATTTGAAACTTTGTTCTAATGAAGACAGGTTTCCAGAGTCCCCCACAGCAGATTACACTTGTGCAGAGAGAGAGACTGCCAATCCATGAACGAATGCCATTTTTAATCTTTCTACCTTTCCATTATTATCCCCTGCCACTCGATGGTTGGGGTTAGGAATGAGTGTTGTCCCTCTGGTGTCATTCTGTCAAGCTTCTTTTCAGGGCCAGAACTCCTAATCCACTCCATATTTCTCAGCGAAGTTTCATATTATCATAACAATAATAATAATCTATATAGCGCCGGTCTTGGGGTCGGTTCATACTCTATGCAGGGCACGCGAGCACAGGTCTGCTCCATTCCGTTCACAGAGAAGCCTGAATGCGCGTCCCTTGCTGCGCTGTGCCTCGTTAAAAAGCAGTACACTGCTCATGCAATAGGGGGCAGCAAAGTCTTCTCCTCCTCCTTTTTTCTTTTTGGTGTGTTGAACACAGCGTGTGGTGCATTATTTGCTTTACCTCTCCTATCGGAATGTCACGGAAATACACGCGTCGACGCGTCTCGTTACAAAAATTTGGATGAAGCAAGATGGCTACCTTGCGTTGCTCGATGTGTTACCTTGCGTTCGCGCTCGCTTACCTTGCGTAGAGTATGAACCGGCCCTTCGACTCAAGTCCCCTTTTAATGCCCCTCAGAGAAAATAATATTAAAACACAGCAATACAAACATGATGCATAATAACGTGCACATGGACAAGGAGATCAATATAAAATTTGGGAGTGAAAAAGTAATCAATAAAATCAGTAAAATGTAAGAAGGATGAGAAGATTGATAGTACTGTCTTATTGCGGAGATGTGCCTTTTCATACTTCCTCCAGTCCTCCTGTCTGTCTGTCTGTCCGTCCCTCCGCAGTGGTTTGTTTCCAGGCCAGATATCAGCCATCCTGTGGCGGGGGATCTGAGAATTTCATTTCATTGGCCGATTTTCTTTTTTTTTTCTTTTTTTTTTTTTCTTTCCCCTGACTTCTTCCTCCATGTTTTCAAATTATATGAATAATCCACTGGCAGTTGAATTAACAGTTTCCTTTGGAATGAAATGTCTTGGTGATTAAGTAATGAAATCAATTTTAAAAATTTCCATTAGCTTTGCTTTATGGGGAAAATAAAGGTGAAATACTCTTGATTGTCCACATTAACATGTTGCTCATCATCATCTCCATGTTTATATCTCTTTTTCCAAAAATTGCTCAGAGATGTAGTCCCAAATCACAACTTCACACACTTTCTTTAGAGTAATCAGATTCGGTCCCCGTGTTAACTCTTTATATGCCCCCCTCAGGTAGCCTGTTGCCGGTGACCGTGTTCGACAGGCACAGCCTGCGGGTGCTCTTCCATTTCGCGCGGGACTGCCCCCCCTCTCGCCCCGACGTGCTGGTGGTGGTGATCTCCATGCTGTCGTCCGCCCCCACCCCTGTGACCAACATCCGCTTCCAGGCAGCCGTTCCCAAGGTAACGCACTTCCTTCAAAAAAAACGTCAAGTCCGTTACCCATGACTGACATTATGGTCTATAATGAATTCCAGGGCTACTCCTGGAGCTCTAATATCCTGCAGGTTTTCACTCTAACCCTAGTTTAGCTGAGCTGATTCTACACATTTGCGCTTCAGTGAGATCTTTGGTTGTTGAATGAGGTGTACTTCCTGTAGTTGACACAGCACAATCTATGTTTACATTCAAGGATGATGCCCTATAGTGGCCACATTTGTAAGTGCGAAAACTGGGCCATGCATCTGTGACGGTGCTGGATCTGGACGGTTTTATTACCCGTTGGGGGTTTGGAGTTGTGTTTTTGTAAGAGCTTTTGTAAGTACAGCTTGTGCTGTTTTAACTATTTGTCTATAAGTGGCGGCATGGCTCAGGAGGTGGAGCGGGCGGCCCAGGAATCAGAAGGTTCCCGGTTTAATCCCCGGCTCCTCCAGAGAACGTGTCGAAGTGTCCTTGAGCAAGACACTGAACCCCGCACTGCTCCTGATGTGCAGGGTGGCGCCTTGCATGGCAGCCTATGACGTCAGGGTGAATGTGAGGCAAAGTTGTAAAGTGCTTTGGGGGTCATATCATGTGACTAGAAAGCGCTATATAAATGCAGTCCATTTTCCATTTGTCAGTTTAAAGTTTTTGAGGATACTGATCAGGAACTCTCAAATGCCTTCTGCCTCTGTCCTGTTCATTTTAGCCCCTTATGGTTTGTAAGAAAATACTGTGATGTGGTTGCTTACTGAGGTTGATCTCCGCAGAAAATAAGTTGCTCTGTGCGTATACTGCAGCGTGATTAGTTGCTCAGGTTGTTCTAGGAGAAATGCAGAATGATTGGTTGCTGAGGTTATGCTCTGCAGGTGATGGGTTTTGTGGTCAACCTCTGCAAATGATGGGTTCTCTGAGTACATCCTGGGATTGGTCGCAAAGGTTGTCCTCTGTGGCTGATTGGTTCCGCTGAGTAAATACAGTGATGTGATTGGTTGCTCCACAGGTAATGAAAGTCAAGCTGCAGCCCCCCTCGGGCACCGAGCTCCCCGCCTTTAACCCCGTCCTGCCCCCTGCTGCCATCACACAGGTCCTGCTGCTGGCCAACCCACACAAGGTACTGTGTACTACTAGTGGTATACACACAGACACGCACACATATGAAGCGACACCAATGATTTGCACTTGCATAGTTTTCTGTCAGTGCATATGGTCAGCTTTACTCTGCAATGAACATATGGAAAGCCTAGTGTTTCATTTCTTAATGTGCTCTGTGTAATCCATCTCATCTCTTAGGAGAAGGTGCGGTTGCGATACAAGCTGACGTTCACCTTGGGTGACGAGGCCCACGACGAGTCTGGTGATGTAGATCAGTTCCCCCCTCCAGAGACCTGGGGGAAACTCTAGTTAAACGGACCTACTTCCTGTCATGTGACCAGCTGTTTCCTCCACGTCATTGTCACGTCCTGCTGTCTTGTGTTCCTCCCCTCTGTACCAGCCGCCTTTATCAATTCATCAGTTTGGTTTCTGATCACTCTGATAGTTTTGCGTTACAAAATCAAACACGTTCACTTACGTTCCCTGGTATGTATTTTAACAAACTGTAAATTGCAAATTAAAATATTTCAATGACTCGTGAGAGCATGGCAGGCTTTTACATTGATACTGATTACAATGTATACCATACAGATGTTTATACTAGTATAATACAAAGTATTGTATTGGTGTCTGTTTTTATTATCAGTGATGGACTGATTAGTTGAATGGCTAATGAATGTTTCACGATTATGGGTCAGGAAGGAGTTGCATGGCGTAACTGTAGTAAGCAGGTGATTGGTTGTCAAACCTATGGCATAATGAAGTTATTTTTTTACCTCAAGATTACCAGAGCTAATGTGCCCATTGCGTCTTCAAGTTGAAGGGAGCGCCTTCTCAGTTCAGTGAGGATTGAACTGTCTTTCCACTTAAATGATTAAACGAAGCCCTTCCCGCATTGGTTTAATGCCTCAGATCAGCCTTTATAGAGCTGTCTAGATGTGTGTCTCGTGCCGGTGAAATCTTTGCCTTCCCCCCGCCATCTTTTGTTTTGTTGAGTTGAACTGAATCTCCTCCAGTTTGTTCCTCACAGGAAATGATTCCTCCTCCTTCCATCTTTTCCTATGTGAGCTTTGTTGGGCACAGCTGAAAACGATTCAGTTCTTTGTCCACTCGTTGTCTAGTTTGATCTGCCGTATGTGCCTATTCTGAAGTTAATCTTTTTTCTGTACATATAATTTTTGGCCATCAAAATGTTTATCTTCTTTGATTATTTAAGTATAGCTGTTAGTCAAAAAATGTGGTTGATGTACCGTTTTTTTTTTTTTTTTTTGAATGGTTACGGGTTTTCGGTCAAGACAGAGGAAGATTTTTGGACTACATCAAGTACATGGTGTACGTAAGAGTTCCAGAGAAAAGATGATTTTATTTTTTCTTTCCTTGGGGGTGGGTGGTTCCCAGTTAGGTTTGGCTTTGTTTTTTCACTTTCCCTTAATCATAGAAGGCTGGAGCCAAATCCTTCCTTCTGCCCCAAAACATTTGCCTTTTCCGATGTCAAATCCACTTTAGCAGCCAGAGACGAACATTAACTCTATAGCACACAAGGTGTTAAGCCAGTGTTACTGCATTAGCATGTTTATGACGGCCCAGCTCGCCCCGCCCACAGGGAGAATCGCAGCTTTCCCGCCTCTTTAATAACGCACCGAATGAGACGAAATCTTGCGGCAATCGCCACTGACATGTACATAGAAACGATAGCCTCGTGCCGTCCAAGCGCTCCGCAGAAAATGAATAGAGGCCATGTCGCGTGTGGATTTTATGCGTTCGGTGCATCTTGGCCCTTACGGACCCCGCCCCCCGCTCTGACTGTAAATATTGTCACCATTGCGATTATGTACATACTCCAATACAAAAACGAATGTGAAGATTACTGGCAAACATGCGGTGCAAATATGTATTTATGGGGAAATAAAGTTATTCTTTCTCTTGGGGGTTTAAAATTTGGTTTGTGTGTGTGTGTCTGTTGAACTTGGATTAAAATTTCAGTAGATTCACTTGGGCAGAAATTCAGCACCGCTCAAGTGTTCAAACAGTTTTCACTTCACCAAAGGAATAAACTTGCATCAACAGACACTTCAGAATTAAATTATGAATTTGGTGTAGTAAACCTTCGTCCAGGTGTATATCGAGAGCTGACTGCAATTAACAGTTATGTCCAATGTAAAACACTGTTTATCGCAGTCAGCCCTCGATATTTAAAAATGAAAAAAACTCCTGGCTTTTAAAAGAGGAAACGGGTCCACAAACAAAAATAAAAACATGAAGACTAGAATGATTCAAATCTTTATTGAAATCCTGAAAAACAAACTCGCAGTATAAAACGTCAACAAGAAATTTGCCCCTTTGTGTCAATCATTTTCAATTGTTGTAAATACACAATCACCTGGGCCAGGGAGAGAATTGATCACCATTCATCCAATTACTATATGGTCTCACCTCCCATACTAGCATGCTCCATTCTAGCTGAAATAATATGCAAACCACCACAAGGCAAAACACTGAATTTCATGACAAATGAAAGCAGTATTACGTCAGTAATTGGGGAATAAAATCTGAAAAAGAGTAAAATGAATACACAAAAATGTTTGTTTAAACTTTCTAGCATACCCTACACTCACAGTTCCTTTGGGATTTCATTCCCCTATGAACAGATGGTAAAATGTGCAATTAAAAACCATGTAGTTCTATTTAAATAACAAAGCAATTAGATCTGTATGGCAGCTATAGGTGCTCACCCCTGCAAAAAATGAGTTAACTAGCATATCTCCTGATGCACCACTATAGGAATGAAAACAGAAAGAGAACAATTGAAGTGAAACACCTACCTCTTGCAAGATTCAAATGAAAAAAAGCAACAAAATAAACATCAGCTATAACAAAATAACACTGTACATATTATTTAAGAGGAAAAAAGCTGAAGTGTGACACCATTTTGTACATGGGAAAACATTAGACACGTAGCATCTCAAAGTAGAGGTGTTGATGAAAATACTGAGAACTTAGAAAATGCACGAAATCTGGTGTGGTCGGAAAATGGAATATAGACCAGAACATCGCTAAAGTTCAATAATTGATGCAAGAAATTCTTTGCGCCTTTTCAGAACAAGATTGAAAATGCTGGTTTGGCATTAAAACAATCATGACACCTTCCACAAGGGCACTTGCATCCTCAAAATGTAAAAAAAAAAAAGCGCCATTTTTGGTGCCTGCCTGAAACTTCATTTCCATTTAAAGCTCAAGAAACACTGCAGAGCTCAGAATACCTGGAAAATCCCACAGCATGAACCATCTTGGCAAATTCGACAAATGAGAAGAAAAACACTGATTTCAGAAATCCTGACACTAATGTTCGATACACTGATTGCCAAAGCCAAGAGATTTTGAGACATTAAACAGCAAGATGAGTACTTTTAGAAACTGCTGCCTAAAGGAAGAGCTCCAACTGAAAAAAACACTTGATTCACTGAAACTACCCTTAAAAAACTAGCATGGGCTTCTCTGAAAATAAAATAAACCTCAACAACCTAAATCCTGTCAAGCCCCACCTCTGCAGTCCTGTAAAAAAAAAAAAAAAAAACCCAAACAAATAATTTTCGACCCAAATAAAGCCCTGGGAAAGACAGGAATCATGTCTACAATGCTAAAGGCTAAAGAGAGGGTCCCACCTGGAAATATGGATAGGACTCCCCCGCCTTTACTTTCGAGAGGGTGGAGGTGGAGGGGGAGGTACGGATGCAAACTGGAAGGGGCCCTGAGGTATGAAGCCCATTATGGGTTGGGGGGGTTAAACTGCTGCGCCATTAGTGGTACCGGCCCTGTCTGGGGCGGCGGGGGCTGACCAGGCCTGCCGAATTGCCCCTGCTGTTGAGCTGCCTGCTCCGGACCACTACCAGTGCCCCCACTGGGCACGCTGTTGGTCCCGCCCCCCTGGTGGGATGCCCCCCTGGAGTTGTACTGGCTCCCCCCACTGCTGTTGTAGCTCTGGTACTGGTCTCCCGAACCCCCGTAAGAGGACGAGGAGTTGGACCCCGACCCGTAGCTGCCCCCACCCCGGCCGTCCCTCCCGCTCCGGTCCCTGTATGAGGAAGAGGATGACCTGTCTCCGTCACGCCCCCCACCTCCGCCTCTCCCATCACGGCTGTCCTTGCCTCCAACGCCGCGCATACGTCTGTCGCACTCCTCCTGGTACATCAGGTTTGGGTTGTTGGAGCTGGAGCCGGTGGGCCGGTAACGGGAACGGCCACCTGAATCAAAGGAGGACAAAGAGGGGAAAGCTGTGGGAAATGAGAGGAGATGGAGACCAAAGCTGAGGGAAACAAAGAGATGGAGACCAAAGCTGAGGGAAACAGAGACTGAGACTAAAGTTGTGGAAACTGAAGTGATGACGACTAATGCTGTGGGAGATGAGGACTAAAACTATAAGAAAGAGAGATGGATTATAAAACTGTCGGAAACTAAGAGGCCGAAACTAAAGCTGTGGGAAATGAAGAGACCGACATTAAAGCCGTGGAAAGCGAAGAGAGAC
This sequence comes from Gymnothorax reevesii, assembly GCA_029721435.1. Classification (NCBI taxonomy): domain Eukaryota; kingdom Metazoa; phylum Chordata; class Actinopteri; order Anguilliformes; family Muraenidae; genus Gymnothorax; species Gymnothorax reevesii. Next base: position 19,546,116 of record CM056582.1, on the reverse strand, counting down.
TGACATTAAAGCTGTGGGAAACAATGAGACGAAAACTAAAGCTATCGGAAACTGAGATGGCGACTAAAACTGGGAAACTACGAGAGACTGAGATGAAAGCTAACGAGATAGTTTCCCATAGCTTTAGTCTCTAAGCGACAGAAACTAAAGCTGCAGGAAATGAAGAGCGACAGAGACTAAAGCTGGAGGAAATGAAGAGCGACGGAGACTAAAGCTGCAGGAAATGAAGAGCGACAGAGACTAAAGCTGCAGGAAATGAAGAGCGACAGAGACTAAAGCTGCAGGAAATGAAGAGCGACAGAGACTAAAGCTGCAGGAAATGAAGAGCGACAGAGACTAAAGCTGCAGGAAATGAAGAGCGACAGAGACTAAAGCTGGAGGAAATGAAGAGCGACAGAGACTAAAGCTGCAGGAAATGAAGAGCGACAGAGACTAAAGCTGCAGGAAATGAAGAGCGACAGAGACTAAAGCTGCAGGAAATGAAGAGCGACAGAGACTAAAGCTGCAGGAAATGAAGAGCGACAGAGACTGAAGCTGCAGGAAATGAAGAGCGACAGAGACTAAAGCTGGAGGAAATGAAGAGCGACAGAGACTAAAGCTGCAGGAAATGAAGAGCGACAGAGACTAAAGCTGCAGGAAATGAAGAGCGACAGAGACTAAAGCTGCAGGAAATGAAGAGCGACAGAGACTAAAGCTGCAGGAAATGAAGAGCGACAGAGACTAAAGCTGCAGGAAATGAAGAGCGACAGAGACTAAAGCTGCAGGAAATGAAGAGCGACAGAGACTACAAGCTGCAGGAAATGAAGAGCGACAGAGACTAAAGCTGCAGGAAATGAAGAGCGACAGAGACTAAAGCTGCAGGAAATGAAGAGCGACAGAGACTAAAGCTGCAGGAAATGAAGGGCTATGCTCAAGGGCCCAACAGCTGAGTTCTTTCCAACTTCATCTCTCTATATGCACTTTAGCATCCCAAACCCCCGCAAAGGCAGTCAAACCAGCAGCTCTAGAGTTCCCAGCCAGGCAACTAACCACAAGGGCAACCTGTCCACCCAGTTAGCCCCTGCCCACTTACCCCCTCCTCCGCGACCCGAGTCTACCAGCTGCAGCAGTTTGGGGTTGATTGCCTGACGAGCCTCCTCCAGAACCCGGACCAGGTCCCGGGCCTGCCGCAGATTCCCGGGGGTGAAGAAGGTATAGGCTGTGCCCTTGTTGGTGCTGCGGGCTGTACGCCCAATCCTGTGGACGTAATCTTCTGAGGAGTTTGGGTAGTCGTAGTTGATGACAAACTTGACATCCTCCACGTCTTGTGGAATGTGGGAGGGAGGATGTGCGAGTAGAGGGACAGAGCAGCAGGTCATTTTAATGAAGGGGGGAGGGGGGGGAGAGAAAGAAGTTAAAACACTGCCAAAGAATATTCACAATCAGTCTACGGACACTCCGCAACTTGCCGAATTTAAACTGTAATTGGAGGGATCATTTATGCTTAATTCTAAAGACAATCTAAAGCAGTATTTCGCTGAATGAAGGAAATGCTACCAAAGCCATCTGAAACCTAACCTTTACAAAGGCACTTACCTGTTCACTGGCAACTGCATCAAATTTCTGTAAAATTCTTTATTTCTGTATTTAGGTTATTAACGACCAATTCACTGATATATTGTAATGATCATTATTTGGACAGGTAACGTAGCATATTATATTAACAATATTACTGAGCCAAAACAAGATAAACCTCTTCCACCGGACTGTAAGGAAAAGTTATTTGAGCTTTGGTAAGACCTACCATTACTAAATTTACAGCCATACGTCTGCCTCATCTCTGAGTGCCAAACAACTATGGGGAATACAGAGTCTATCTGGTATCAGAAGACCTAACAATTCTAGCCAAACACACAAGTGCAGAGAGGAAGTCCAGGGAACACTGAAGATGATCCTGGTGGAAGGGAGGAAATGCAAATAAGAACCACTTTTATTGACGTTCTTGAAAAGCAAGTCTTCCGTATAAATTACGACAAGTTTGAGGCTTGAAATTTTTGGAGTTCAGCACAAAAATGCCAGCTTACAAATGAAAGGAAATCGGGGGCGTTTATTTACTGATTTTTTTTTTTTTTTTTTGCATGCATTGCCAAGACAAATTCTGAAGGGGATTGTTTTTTTTCCCCTAAAGGATTTGGAGGGTCAGCGGGGTGATCCTAGAATGAATTGGTAATCCACTTACGATGACAATTTGTCATCAGAGAACAAAACAAAGTCTGTTTCTCATTACGGAATAGGCTCCGACAACAATGCTGCTCTTCAGAAGTCACAGGGGTCGCTATTATTTTCTAACAGAGTAAGGGGGGCATTTACCCCCTGCTTACAGGCTACGCTTTTGGCTGAAAGACAAACACATTACTGATTCTCAACCACTCAGCTCAATATCCACTGGGGTTTAATCTGGATGTTCTAAACTGCAAAGGGGGGAAATGTGGGAGGAAGTATATTAGGGGTGGGGGGGGTGTAGAGGTACTTACCCTGTTTGAGGTGTTTTACAAGGTTAGCTTCCTCTGAACCCCCCTGTTTACATCCCGGGTCACTTGGAGTGGCTGGGGAGCGGAGCAAAAAAATTCGATCCTCCCTTCCCCACCCAGAGAGCTCCTTTCCCGGACTCAAGCAGAGTGCACTCTCCCCGCTCGGCAGGAAACAGACCATACCGGACCAGACCTGACACCGAGCCCTTACCGCTCTCCTCGTCCATCTGTCCCCAGCAAAGGACAGACTCTTCTCATTACAGTTTTCCTGGAGGAGAGCTCGCTAGTGTCGGACACCCAGTGGTATAACTGAGGCTACAGTATAAGGGGGTTGAGAACCAGGGGTGGAAAAAATAAAATCTGGGATGTAGTAGCTACTATCACTACTGAGATTACCGCACACTGACTAACATTTAAGTGAACATAAATTTTAAAACATCACTGCACCATAAGTGGCCTTTTGTGACGCTGATAAACTACTAAACATAAGGGGGTGGTACACAGACACCTAAACTCAACCTGCAACTCAAGTTTAGCGAAGATATTTATGTCCAAGGCAACACCATAGCTTCAGTCACAGGCAATGGCTTCCATCTTTTTCCATCAAAGCCATCTTTTTTACTGACAAAAGCACGTACTTCTCTAAAGTGCCTTGACTAATGATGATACCTACCTTGGATAATTAAATGTATTAACATAGTAAAAAGCGGGGATGTAAAACGTTACCTCTGTGCAAGCACAGTGCAGTACTTCTGAGGTAACAGCTATCACTAAAGGGTTTCTACACTGCTTTTACGGCGCAGATAGGATGTTATACGTGAACACCTACATGTAGGGAGGACCCAGCAGTGTGTAGGATTGCAACACAGGAAGGCAGCGAATTCGAGAGCCTCACTTTGACAGAAGTAACAAGAAACAGACAGAGGGGCTTTGACGAGAGGGGAGGGTCAACCTGTGATCACCTGTGACATCACAAAATCCCAGGCTGAGTAAGACCCCTGGTGGGCAGTCTTTAGTGGGGTCTTCGGGCCCCGACAGTACATTTGTCATTTTTGTTGCTGTTGTTGTCTCGGCATAATGCACACAAAAGAGCAACTGAACTGGAGGGATGGGTAAACGCGCTGAGGGAGGACAGGAGGGAGTGCTAGGATTGGGTGAGAGAGGAATAGAGGGACAGAGAACAGAAGATAGAGGGGTTTGGATATCGCTGCAGTAAGGATGAAATAGTCTTCAGAAAAAAAAGGAGTGTAGTTGACAGACGGGGTGAGGGAGGGAAGTGGGAGAAGTTGTGTGCGTTTTGTGGAATTCTGGGAAATGATTTCAGAGCGCGACAGACTTCCAGCAGGCTAGGACTCCTGCCAGCCAGACCAGACATGACGCTCACTGGGAGAGAGGCCACACCAGCCACAGTGGGGCCCGGGCCAGGGAGAGGCCTGTGGGAGGGCAAACCAGAGGGGCCAGGGGACAGATCTGCGCAGGGATGTCAACCGTCCTACTCTTACTTAACACATAAACGTCAGCCTTTCAATGAACTCCCTAGTGCTGTGTTTACACTTACTGTAACTTACGTGTGGAGTACAGGTGGCACAACCTCTCTGTCTCTCACACATGCACGCACACATGCACACACATTTCTATAGTTACAGTTGTGAGGATCTGGTATTGACTTGCTTTCACTCTGTGCAGTCTTCCCCGAAGCCTGACCTAGCCAAATTATGCCAATCCCAAAACTATACCTAACAGAACCGTAAACGGCATCTTACTTTAACCAATTAGCTGTAATCCGCTGAGAGCATCACTGAAAGTGCCCACACAGCTTCTGGTTTCTCAAAAGTTGGTCCGCCCAAGTATGGCTACACATGCCTACACAAAATCACATATCTATGCTGTGCGCATACAATCTGAATAAGACATGATTTGAGTGGCGTTTTAACGTGATGTTCAGACTACTACAACCGACTACATTTCTGACCCATCGCTTTACGAACTGACCTGTTTGTGAGAGGATTTCTTAAACCAAAGAGCGCTGGATGACGGGGACTACAGCTCAAATACGGAATGCGCAGCCAGCTGCTCTCCTTCCTGTCACGATCTGTGTCAGCCTAGCACGCTACGCTAAAGCGCAAACTGAACATATGGACAGGTCTTCGATGAGAAAGAGCGACACCACGCTGACCCTCTCTAGAACTGCGCGGAGGCTGCTGTCGTGTCACGGCAGTGAGCGCTCGGTAACTAAGGGGCCCCAGCTCCCCAACAATGCCTCCCCTCTGAGTTCTCTCTCCACGCCCCCTCCGCCCGGATTCAAATTTGGACTCGCAGGAATCCCAGGCAGCCGGTTTCCTGGAAGCGGGTGGGTTGGAAGGGGGGGAGGGGGGGGCCTCATTTCTGGGGCCTGTTTTGTGGCTTGGAAAGAGATTGCTGTGTCTGGGATTGATTAATCAGGCCTTCTCCCCTGTATCTCTCCTCAACTCGGGCTTGGATTAGTCATGCCTAGGTCCGGCTGCAGGCTCCAGAGGGCCTGTGCGCTTCTAGAGCCGGAAAGTCTTGGAAGAAATAAAAAAAATAAAAACAAAAAAAACAAAACACAAAAGAACAGAATAAAAAATAAAAACAGAAAAAATTGGTTAAAAGCTGAGTACCAAGGCTTCATCCTTCTACCCACCTGCACATCTCCCAAACTCCTCTAATTTACACTCCTCGCTCTGGCTAGCAACAGTACACTTCGCATGCAGACACAACAATGTTTCTGAGCTTTGTTTAGTCAGTTTCAACCTTGAAATTCCACAGAAAGAGCTATTTTATCAACCAGCACTTGAACCTTTAACCGCAAATAACATCTATAACATACCTGACGCTCAACCAACAGAAAATAGTGTATCAATGCTGAAGACGAGTAGAAAATCAACTCGTCCCAAATGTATGAATATATATCAAATATATTACATTAGCAATTAATATATTGCTAATGTAATATAACCAGGCCAAAGATGACAATTTAAACCGTTAATTTTTTTTGAATCAAAGGTCCGAGGCGAGGCAGGTCATGGAATTCAGATGAGAGGACAGTTACTTGATTCATATGTACATGAATTGAAATATAAATAAAATTACTTTAGTTTTATGGTAATGTACACCACCATCTTTGAACGAGTGGAATCACACTCAAGAATGTTGCTGCGGATCGACGGTACTGTGTGATGGCAGACAGAATATGGAAAGACCGGACTGGGTGTGTGCATGTTTGTGTGCACACGTGTTTCCGCATGTTTGTACTGAAATATTGGAGGCTAAGCACTGCAGACCTACCAAGACCTCGAGAAGCCACGTCAGTGGCAATGAGAATTGGTGCTTTGCCACTGCGGAACTCTGGGAGGAACAAGAAAAAAAAGAGAGAAATGCAGTTAAGTGACAAATTACCAGAACCACAAAAGGAGGCGAAATTTTTTCGTCGAAAAGAAAATTTGAGAGCAAAATGCATTGTTAACTGTCAGCCCAGTCAAGAGATCGAAACTATCTGGCAAGTTCAGGTACTTGGAGTGTCTCTTCCCCCTGGGGTTTACTGGACTTCTGTAGCTGCTGATGCACATTGCATCACATATCGCTCAGGAGAAAAGTGTCTGCTTAGCAGCCCTGAGATAATGTGCGGCATGCTGAAGGTGTGTCTCCGACAGGCCTGCAGAATTTATCCTGCATTCCACGGGCAGATCCTCACCTGTGAGCACCCAGTCTCTCTCTGGCTGGCTCTTGTCGCCATGGATACACATAGCAGGCCAACTGAAAGGCAGATTGGAGGAGGGAAATTAGTAAGAGACACTCATTAAGTATTAGCACGCACTACCTGTAGTTTAGTGCAGTGTTCCCCAACCCTCTCCTGAAGGCCCACCTGTCCTTCAGGCTTTAGATCTCTCCCTGCTCCAGCACAGGTGATTCAAATGATCAGCTCGTTAATCACCCCCTAAAGCTGATTGATGACAGCCTGATCATGTGAATCACCTGTGCTGGAGCAGGGAGAGGTCTAACACATGCAGGACAGGTGCAGGAGAGGGTTGGGGAACACTGGTTCAGTGGTTAAAGTACTTGACCCAGACACAAAAGGTCTGCGGATCAAGCTGCAGGGTCACCACAACAGGAACCTCTGCTTAGTCTATATAAGTGCAAGTTGTTTTGGATGAGTGTTCGCCATGTGCTTCATGCAAGATTTGCGTTTTGATGGCAAATATTCCACAGGCTGAAGAAAACCTGCCGAACAACGCAGTCACATTGAGAGCAATCGACGGCGAACTTTCCAACCTTCCAAATATTTCTGTTTAACAGACGTGCACAGTGAGTCATGAAGACCAGTCAGACTGGAATCTAAAACACGAGGCAGTTATATGAGGGAGGGAAACCTCCTCACACAGAACAGGAGAGTGAGCTTGATATCACTATACACTTCATCAATAAACAAAAAACACTGTATTAACATCAAAATGCCATGCTTAGAAATCCCTGACGTAACCAAGGTGTGAGCACAGTGCCAAGCACTAGAGTGGAGGAATTTTTATTGGTGAGGTATTCCATCACATGCACAAATGGTCGGTGTGGGTGCAGGATCTCATTCCATTCAGGCAGTTACACATCTGATTCTGCTAATCAAAGTCTAGTGTCTTTTCTAACAACGTGATTGGTTGGAATGAAAGCCCGCACAAACACTGACCCTTTCAGGGTAAGATTGAGAGGCCCTGATTAATAGTTTAATCCAATGTGGACAGAGGATCTGAGATGGGATGATGAGCCAACATGTATGTATGTATTTTTAATTTATGCATGGTCTCTCAATCACAGGTTGACAAGGTGATTGGTAATCTCACAAGCTCTAAGGCCAAAGATTAATCTGGCATGGATATTCTGTTTCTGAAAAATCAAAATGACTCTCTTATAGCTCCATTCCCCAGCATTATAAACACCTCGATATAGGAAGGAGTTTTCCCAGACTCCTGGGAGCATTCAGTCATCACCCCGATTCTTAATTCAGGCATTCCCACCATAACTAGCAATTACAGACCCATTAGCATTTTCCAAACTGTCTCTAAGGTAATGGAAAAACTAGTGTCAGAACAAATCATTAAACATCTGGACAACAGTCCTTTTATCCGAAATCCATTACAATTTGGCTTCAGAAAACATCACTCAACTGAGACGGCCATTTGCTTCCTACTGGAATATCAGACAGTTGCTGGTGGAGTTGTTGGAGCCATCTTTATTGATCTGAGAAAAGCATTTGATACTGTTAATCATCATATTTTATTGTCCAAATTATCGAATTTCACCTTTTCTGTGAATGTTATGAGATGGTTTGAATCAAACCTCTCATCAAGGACGGTGTGTTAGAATACAAGACCTGAAATCAGTGTCACGTGACAAAAACCTTGGAGTTCCACAAGGATCAGTGTTGGGCCCACTGCTTTTTAGTTTGTTAAATGACCTCCCAAGTTATTGTCCTTCAAATGTAATCTGTCAAATGTATGCAGATGATGCAGTTCCATATGTTCACGCTAAAGACAGTGAGCAAGCTGCCCAGGAATTGAAATGCCATGACCAATGTGTATCACTGGCTTGAGAGCTTTCAGTTGCATCTCAACATCTCAAAAACTGTTTGTATGCATTTCTCGAAAAGAGCAAACAATAAGAGTGATCCCAACATTTTTGTACAAGGTAAAAAGATCGAGGTAGTCCAAGAATTTAAATACCTAGGTGTTATTTTGGACTCTTAACTGAATTTCAAACAGTAGGTTAAGAAGATTGTGAGTAGAATGAAATTTAACCTGTCCAACTTTAGATTTGTTAGAAACAACTTAACCCCAGAATCGGCAAAGTTACACTTTGATGCAATGATTATGCCACACTTTTTACTACTTAACCAGCTGGGCAACTGCCTGTAAAACAACCCTGAAGCCAGTTGAAATGGTCTATACACAGGCATTAAAAGTTTTGGATAAGAAACCTAAATCGTGCCACCACTGCTTGATATTGGATAAGCATGAGTGCCTAAAGTGGGACAACAAGATAAAATATACTGATTCTGTACTTGTCTACAAAATCTTACATGACCAATCTCCACCACCAATTCAAGAATTTGTAATAAGAAACTCGAGTAGATCAACCAGAAAAGGCCTGAGAGGTGAGTGCGTTGTACCATTTCTAAAAAGTGCCTCTGGTCAAGCAGTGTTCTTATTTTGCACGTCCCAGACTTAGAACCAAATACCAAGCACAATACGCAAACTCCCGACCCTGACCTCCTTTTCCAAACACCTTACAGCATGGCTGCTGGAAAACCAGATCTGTAATCATAACTGTGTGTAATTCTGCATGCATGTTTAATGGGCTAAGTGTGTTGGGGCACAATCTATAATTGTCCACTGTTGCATACATAAGTACATCCATGCATGCCATTTTTGTGAATTAGTGCTTACATATGATATCTACGTATGCTCGTTTAGTGCAATATCTACTCATGCATCTGCATGTGCAACCGCGTGCTATGGCATCGTGCAATATTATATTCAACATGGCACTTTATTAATCTTAGGCAGTTGGGTAATGTGCAATGCAACATGAACTTTATAATTCTGTGCAATAATGGGCAATGTGCAATATAACAAGGACCAGAGCTCCCAGGCAGCTAGCACTTTGCAATTTAGCACTATGGCACTTTAATTAGCACTCCAGCACTTTATAATTCAGTGTGTATAATACCAAGGTCCCCCAATTCCCGGCCCGTTCTCTTCTGGACTGTATGATGTTTTTGGGTTGCCTATGGTTGATGTATGTTGCTCGTCTTTCAATTCGCTCGTGTGTTTTTATTCCTGTTACGGAAGTTTGTTTTGCTGTGTTAACACCAACCTACAAATGGGACTGGGGATGGAAATTAGCCACCTGGCTATAATTCCATGCATTTACGTGTAAATGTTCATTAATGCATATTGTCCAATTAAAAAAAAAAAAAGAAAAATCTCAAATGTTAGAGAGGGTGAATGCAGATAAAAACCATATAAACTTCATCCAGAGATGCTCAACATTTACACTGTGAGGGAGGTATCTCTCATTTTCATTCTCAGATATGGAACATTCCACATCCTACGGACCAGGGAACAAACTCATCAATGAACATTTGAAACAGCACATGGAAGTGCTCTGTGTATGTGCGTGTGTGTATGTGCATGTGTGTGTGAGAGTGTGTTCCTCTCCCTCACCCGTCTCTCCTCATACGGCGGGTGAGCTCGTCGCAGCGCTTCTTGGTCTCCACAAAGATGATGGTCTTATTCTCCTTCTCAGCCATGATCTCCTCCATCAGCTGGATCAGTCTGGAGACACGCGGCAGGGAGTTACACGCTCACACTCCAAATCTCGCTCACTATTGTCACATTACACTTATTTAACAGATTCATCTATCCAAAGCCACTTACAGTTGACTAGTCTACGTAGGGGCCAGTCTCCCCTAAAGCAATGTGAGGTCAGGGGCCTTACTTAAGGGCCCAGCAGCAGCACTGATCTTAATGTGGCTGATTAAGCCAGAAACTGAGCCAAACATCTCTGTCATTAGGCTACAGGAGACCACTGATCGTGAACAGATACAGATTTGCAAAGCAGAAGCAAATATGAAAAAATATTTTATGAAATGACAGATGCACCGAGAGACTTCCTGTAGTGTGACCAGAGTCCTCTTCAGAGTAGATACTGGTTGTTCACCATTTCATATACTCTCCCAGGAAATCTAACATTACCTAGGCCTTCAAAACAAAAGACAAACCGAGCAGCACAATCACATGGCATCCCTGCTGTTTCAAATGATCTACGTAAACACAGCAAGCATCCTTGCACCATAAACAACAGGAGCTTCACATTATTGGAGGAGACACCCTTGCGTTCCTGCCCTGACAGCAAGCCTCACTTGTTGTCCTTCTCGCTCTCCATACAGACGTCCACTATCTGCAGGATGTTGTGGTTGGCGCTGAGCTCCAGGGCGCCGATGTTGATCTGCACGTAGTCCCGCAGGAAGTCCTCCGCCAGCTGCCGCACCTCCTTGGGCCAGGTGGCGCTCCACATCAGCGTCTGTCTGTCCGGCTGGGGAGGGTGGACGTGGGCGGGGTTAGTGAAGTCAGGGGCCTCTACTCAGTCACATTTTAAAGGTCACATGTCATGAAAATAACATTTTGCCTCTCTCTTCTACAGTTTCTTTGGACCTCTCTCGACCAGACATCTCACAAAATATGAGACCATATTTTCCAGGCGTGGGTGCTGTACCATCCTTCCCATGAATCATATGCCTGAACATCCCATTTCAATATGTGCCCCTATCTACATCACTGGGAGATTTGTTTGAATAGCACAGCCCAGTGAAGATAGGATTCGGCTGCCTCCGTTTGCATTAAAACTATCCACCACAAGCACAGATTTGCAAAACAAAAGCACTCAGGATATTAATTTTACTCGGGTAGCTTTCTAAATGGATTTCCATGCAGACTGCGGAATTTCCCATATGTGTGCCTTTAAAGATGAACAAACTTTATGATCCAGGTGACCCTATAAGTTTTATGGGGTTTAGATCAGGTTGCCGTTCCATCATGCTATGAAACAATCTGTCAGTGTATGTGTCTGAGTGTATGCATGAGTGTCCTTTGCATATCTCAAGAGCCATTCTTCTGATCAACTTCAAACTTGGTGAATGTATTGCTGAAGGCCCACATACGCATATTATTAAGTTTGAAGTGGATTGGCCGAGCAGTTCTCAAGAAATTGAGAAGGCTGCAAGCACCAGGAACACTCAAGCAACAGATGAATGGCCACTGCACTACTACTTTGAAATTTCATTTCCAGAAGATCACAGGAAAGTTTGAATGCCTGTTTTGGGTCATTTTCTAACTGGAACACTAAGTTTCTTCTACTTAGTCCACATGAAAATCACTAGTGATTCCAAACTTTTGAGCAGAAGCCAATGCACGCCTTTCCTTTTGCAACTGCACAGCAAAGCAGTAGAACCGTTCTGCACATCTCGTCTCACCCGGATCTGGTCCACGATCTTGCGGATTTGTGGCTCGAAGCCCATGTCCAGCATGCGGTCAGCCTCATCCAGCACCAGGTAGGTGCAGCGCCGCAGGTTGGTCTTACCCGCCTCCAGGAAGTCTATGAGACGCCCCGGGGTGGCAATGCAAATTTCAACTCCTGAAACAGGGGAGAGAATGTTCCGAATAAGCATACAGATATTCCAGGGGCGTTTCTTCGGGGGGTAGATTCAGGAGGTACCTTGTAACACACGATTACTCCCAATCGGCTCCTATTTATTTTCCTCGATTCGCGATCAAACAATAATAAAAGGCTACAGGGTAAAATGAGCAGCCAATTTATATTTACTAAGCATTACTGTTCCTTAATGTTCATGCAGTGGTTCATATTTGCATAAAATTGTTTTGAATGCTTACAGAAAGTAGCCTTTACCGTTGAATACAAAAATCTACAACAAATTATGTCCAATACTGGTTCAATACCCTAAACAAGATATGTTTCACATAAAATTCATTCTTTGCCTTGATTAAACTATATCCAATGCTTTAAATGAATCACACATAATCTCCCCATCTAAATAAACCCCGGAGTGGCTAATATGGAGGATCTGGACGATTCCAGATGGGCCAGTCAGTTTTGGGGCTGCGAGGGCCGGTGACTCCATGACTAAATGTACAGCACTCGCTCGCAAAAGACCGCAAGTCTGAGGCATGAAACTCCAGGGTGGAAAATGAGCCCCGCTCTGGCCCCGTCTCTGAACACAAATTTATTGAAACTATGAGGCGTAACGCGTTAGCGTGAGATCAGAGGGAGAAGGACAGTCACACATACAGACTGCTGCACAGCTTCAGAAAACCACAGAAGAAAAGGGGACAGGAGAAAAACACCAGCTGTGTCAATAGAAAATCAGTCTGTTATTCGGCGATTCCTTCCTCCTTGTATCATATCGAGGCCAAGAGCTGCTTTATATGAATGTGATCCAAGGTTAGACGCTCTTCCACTTCACTCTATCTGGTCAATTTCACAATGTAGAAGCTTATACATTAGCAATTTGTCACAAAACTAAAAATAAACATCCACCTTCCCTCTACTTGTGTCCTCCTTCCTGAAAGTATGGAGGGAAGAGATGAGTGACGGAGAGGAGGATGCATTTCTCCACAGTGCTGGGATGCAGCCTAGATCTGACCTGCAGCGTCGGGCGCTCACCTCTCTCCAGGTCCCGGATCTGCGGGCCCTTGGGGGCCCCTCCGTACACACAGGTGCTCTTGATGCGTGAGGACTTGCCGTAATCGAAGGCAACTTGCTGCACCTGCTGGGCCAACTCTCGAGTGGGGGCCACGACCAGGCACTGTGCGCAGGGAGAGTGGCGTGAGATGTCCGAGACATCTCCGACACACATACACGAACACACACACACACACATACACACACACCCATACGCAGTAGACCCTTCAGAAACATTACATTCCAGCTGAGAGACATGTCAGCACAGGCAGGGGTTTTATCATCCTGTGCACTGGAGGTATGTAAGCGCCTCTAGTACACCAGTACTGACTCTTGAGTACTTACTATGGGCCCATCCCCTCTCTCCAGGTACGGCTGGTGGTTAATGTGCACTATAGCCGGCAGGAGATACTGAGAGAGAGAGACAGAGAGGGAGCGAAAAGGAGAGAAGAGTCAGATGGAGGGGGGAGAGAGGGATAGAGAGATAGAGGAGGACAGAGAATGAGAGATGTTAGTCATGAGACAGCCTCAAAAACAGAAGGGTCTGCCAGCCAAAATAAAGCACAGAGGAGCAAATTTCCAGCAATGAACACTGAGCATGGAGTAATTTCAATGGTACACATAAATATATGTATCACTAAGCCAGAAGATTACAGTTTTACGACGTGCTTTATTCTGTACACATCTTTGCCCGCTTGCAGATCTGAACTTCGAGTCGTAACTCCACAGTGACACCAGCACAAGAGCCCCCCCTCTCTGCCCCGCTTACCGCTAAGGTCTTCCCTGATCCCGTCTGGGCGATGCCCACCATGTCCCGCCCACTCAGCGCCAGAGGGAAGCCCTGTGCTTGGATGGCTGTGGGCTCCTTAAAGTTCTGCTCCATAAGCACGTCCATCACGTACTCTTAATGAAGAAGACATGGCCATGTGAGTATTTTACTGACGCCTTAGATCTCAATGTTTCTGTCAGATACAGTTAATAATAATAAAAGTAATAACAATAAGTTTTATTTATATAGAGCAAAGATTTTTTTACATGACACATCAAAACAAGAAACATTAAAACAAGACAATACAAACTGGATACATCATGACAGGACAAAAATATCAATATAAAATTTGGGAGGGGAAAAAAATTAATCAATAAAATCAATAATCAATAAAATCTCAGAGGGAGAACAAGACTAATAATACTGTCTGAAGAGGTGGGTTTTCAGCTGTGATTTGAATTCAGAAATTGAAGATATAGCACAGAAAGTTTGAGGTAATGAGTTCCAAAGTTTAGGAGCCATGATGCTGAATGCCCTACCACCCATGCTGGAGAGCTTAAATCAGGGGACAACAAGTGAACTGGATGCTGAGGACCACAGGGTTCGGACAAGAGTTTATGGCTGCAAGAGCTCAGTGAGATATTGAGGGGCACAGTTATAGAGGGCTTTGAATGTTAAGAGAAGTATATTATAATGGATTATGGATGATATGGAAAGCCAATGGAATTTATAGAGGATGAGGGTAATGTGAGCAGAGCAACTGGTGTGTTTTAGAATTCTGGCAGCGGCATTTTGAACATGCTGTAACTTTGTGAGATTTTTAGAAGGCAAACTAATAAAGAGACAATTACAGTAATCAATGCGGGAGCAGATGAAGTCGTGGGCAAGTGTTTCTGCATCTTTTGAGGACAGTTAAAGCCAGTTGAGTGCAACTCAGAGTGGATGCCCACAAATTACTTCAGATTACTAAGAAAGCAATTTTAGTGACATAATTATGGAAATGCAAAGTTCAGGAAGAGGGTTGTATCTCTTGTAGGAATGCTATACTGCCGGAGCCACTGACATCCAAATGACTGCAGTTTGTCCAGAAGGAGTTTTGCCCTCATACACTGGCTGTTTGTCTCATAAGTTAATGCTTTCTGTCCGACAGTTTAACTAGTAATTATGTTTTAAAGCAACTTATTTTTGCTAGATGAAAGTTCACTGACTTCACGTCGAGAGAAAAATTACACTCTGATGTTACTCTGTAATTAGATACACAACACAAGAGAAGCTTCTCTCCACAAGCTCATAAACAGGTTTTAGAAATTACACATTAAAGGTTATTGGCTTCCATCTGCAAATAAATTATTCTAAAAACCAAATGAATGGTCGTAATTCAATAAAAACCCAAGGCGGGTGGAAAAACCTTAAAGGCACCACTTAATCACTCCTATTACAAGATTGACAGTAACCAAGCGTATTTAGTGTACATCCTAACTAAAGCATGTCCACATTTTCCACACACAATCAATTTCATTACTCTGATTGGCTAAGGAGTCCATTCACACTATTATTGCACAAACTACTTAACTCCTGATTGGACAGAGATTTTAAGAAAAGCCTGCAGATACTGTGGTCCTCCTGGACTGGAGAGAGAGAGCACTTGTCTATAGCGTGGCTATATGTTAGCTATGAACCGCTCAGTGTATTAGCACTCGCTAGCATGCTACACTCACGAGGGAACTGGGCCTGGTGGAAGTTGGTGACGGGCTTCGGGCAGCCGGTGCCACGGACCGTGATCTCCTTCTTCCTGCGGAAATCCTCGATGTCATACTGAAGAAAAACACGGAGAGAGAAAGACGACATGACCCTCCATGCGTGTGTGTGTTCAAGCAAGGGCGGATAAAAACAAGAACAGATAGGCCACGGTGGTTCTTTGCCTCAACCAGACGACACCAAAACATTAAATTCATTCCATATTCATTAAATGCTTTTATGCTAAAGGGATTTAGTTTCAACCTGGAGCATTCCAGCAGTTTTAGTCCTCCCAGAGAGTGGGGGGTTTGGTCCTTCTCAGGCCTTTGAACCTGAATCTCTGTACCATAGAGCACCCAGCAGGAAAAGGCTGAAGACATATTTGTGTGGTTATTTTGTGGTCACCTAAAAAAATTGCAGCCTTTAAAAAGAAAGGCAAAAAACACTGCACCATCGATAGCACACCAAACATTACGTGCATCGGTAAAGACATATCTGAAGCCATTTTAAGAGATAACATAAAATGACGCAGTAGGGGTAGCTTAGTTCTGCAGCCTGTAGAGTACAGCACACAACTTCATTATGAGCGGTGATGTGATTGGTTAGAATCCAGCCCCTGACCTAGGTCAACATCCCCCATTATTCCTGTAATCCTAGGCATAGGGTTACACTTTTGAGGATCGTTAGATTACCCATTTTCAAAAATGTAGGTGGGAGAGAAGGAATACTACGTGAACGTCTTTCCGAATATTTTGTAAATATAGAGTAATATAAGATGAATATCACTTTCTCGTCAAATGTCTATTGTATAACGACCTTAGACAAAAATATTTTAATTTTCCATTTCTGTGTATGAGTGAAGCCCATTGAATGAACACCTCAAAATCTAACAAGCCATGTGAACTGAACATACAGGCCAACTATATCAAAGATGCATTATCTGCCACTCTTACATTACAACCATTATTGTAATTGTACATATTGCGAATTTGTATCATGCTGTGCTTGTACGTGGGTCACAGGCCTTTTTGCAGAATAAAAACAAAATGAAATAAAAAAAATTATTCCTGTCTCAACAACTATCCTATCAAGTAAAGCTGGAAAAGCCCCAACTTTATATAAAAATAAATAATTCCAACATGCATTTTGTGAGTTTTTTTATGTAAGCAGGCCAGGACAAAGGCAGCTGCTCAGGAAATGAAAATAACATCAGAGTAACACTCCGACAGCGATCACAAACCTGGGTCATGCGCTGCAGTTCCGGATGCTCCGTGTAGAAGTTCTTCTCAAACTTGGGCAGCTCGTCCAGGTCCCATTTCTTCTTGCGGAGACGGTCCCCAGGGTTCCCGAACTTCTTATTGGGTGGGGGGCCACCCCGACTCGACCCAAATCGAGGCCTGGGGGACATACGGTACCGCGCAGTGTTTAAGGACCGGGACAATGGGGGTACAGATCAGCAGCACAAAGTTACCAAGAGTCTACCAAAGGTGTCTACTATACCCTCACACTGAGGAGGACTAGGCGGTAATCACAACCAAGGACTTCAGCTGTGTGTGGATAACACAAAGAACATGGCTTGCCTGTCTAGCATATTAATTGTTTAAAAAAAAATCACAAAAACGTCCTCTTACAGAGAAATAATATCCATCAGGAAATACTTACAAACGTATTTAATTTCACGCTTTCTTCTCCTGCAAAAACACAATATTGTCCAAAGGTTCCATTGCCGGTGTTCTGACAAATTTTGCTACCTTGTCAAAAAATGCTACCATCATGCAAAGCGATCGTAAAGTCTTTGTTTTCGCTTTGATATTGCAATATGAATTAATTTACAGTGGTCACTTTATTTGTTAGCTTTTTACAACATACGCATATTTTACAACGAGTTGGATAAGTTTGTTTGAAGATATATGCCCAAATACGCCATTATCGTCTAATTTCTGCATTTCAGGAAACCCCAGCGTGTGCATGCAAATATATGTAGGCTTACAAGTCGAAATGCGCCATGAAAATAATTCTGATTTTATGATTTTTGAAGATACTTTAGATATGAGGGAGGAACAGCCCGAGCTTTGTAGCATATTTTGATAGGCAGCAAAATTTGTCAGAACACCGGCAGGGCCCCGATTGACTCTACACAGCAAACGTCCCAGTGTTAACTGAACTCCAGTAGAGTTTATATGAGACCAACCGGTCTCAAATAAACACTACTGGAGTTCAGATAACACTGCGATTTTTGCTGTGTACAGGTAAAAAAAATATTTGAACACGAACTATATTTATGCTTTACATTTTAGGGAAATATGAACAGTTTAAAGTCATGTAAATAATGGCACAATGCAAGATATAACAAGTGTTTGCCACTTGGCAATCCCTCACCGCCTCAATTTTATGTGTCCGGACGGAGCTCTACGCTATATCACCAGCTTCGCGCTAATCCCGCGGCGGGGGATAACTAGTGAGAAGTCAAAATTCATCTGCACATCAGTGCCGGGCGGTGGACGGAAAACCGAGGGGGCGGAAAACATCCCTTGAAACGGAGGAGATTAGTGACCCGATTTCAATCATTGTTCTTGGTCAACATGTTAGTTTCCCTAATAATGAAATGTTTAGGTGAGTGAATAACAAATTATATAAAATGTTTAATTCACATGCCTTAATATGCAACTCTTCACGAAAAAAACCACTGTGGATTTTCCGCGTTAAATTTGGTCCCATCCTAAGCAAGTCGTCAAACCTAATGATTGTTTAATTGAAAAAGATAGAAATGCGCTCTTTTTTTGCGTTCAACTGATGCGTTTGATTTCTCGCCTTAACGAAGACAATTAGCCACACGCTAGAGGGGAGAGTTCAAATGTCTATTACTAGGGAAATTGACCAAAAACAGATCAAGAATAATCAGCAGTTTAAAGACATATTTATCCTCCCTTCTCGTTTTCTCTCCACCGCCCGCCACTGCTGCACATTAAAAATAGCGACCGAAATTCCAGAGTTTGTACTTGATAAAATAAACACGTAAACTGATTATTTCTATCCTGAATGTAAAAATAAACTAAATTGGAGCAAAAAATTAAAGAAGAAAACGGGGAACTCCCAGGTGAGTGTTAGGTGTAAACCTTCGGAACCGCATGTTTGTTCTTTCAGAGAAAAAGGCATTGAATCTGCTCCGCGACCATAAAGGTCAACGGTGGCCACTATGATAATAGAAATAAATAAATAAAAATCAAAACTTATTACCATTTTGTGTGTGTGAGAAACCGTGTGAGAAATCGTTTACATTTCATTTTCATCGCTGACTGCATGAACATTGTGGTGTATGAAAACTTTCGACCGGTAGCAAATCAACTAATGCTTCCCCCTGAAAAACATCCGCCACGCAATGCTACTTTTCACTCGACAGCCCACCAGCTGGAGCAGCCCAGGGGTGCGTTTCCCAAATTCGTAGTTAGTTTGTCCATTCACAGTCAATGAGGCCAACTATGGAAGTTAGCATCTGTGATTTCGGGAAACGCACCCCAGCCTAGCCGTAGACCTCCATGACTGCATTATTTGACCGTTAAGTTTACTAGTGAAGTATGGGTGTCTGCACTACGATCATCTACCTTTGGGACCTCGTATCTGATTCCACTTTGCGACGCCGCCTTGCGCTTAAAACTGATCCTACCACAGCTGAAGAAGCCAATGTACATTGGCTGATTTTAATTTCATACGAAGCAAATCTCCCTGTAGAAAAGACCCTGAAGTATTCAGGAAACATTCAATACCAATGATTTGTAATGCGTAAAAGTTTTAAGTGATATGGTGATGCAATTTAGCATATCTGATCTATTAATGAAACGTTAATGCAGCTGCGTCACTATCTAATCATCTGTCAACACCCGAGGGCTCAACTGATTCAAGTCCCGAACGTGCTGTTCCAAGCTCTAAACCCAACACAGAACTTATGTTACAACATAGTTGCACGTTTTATTAGTACACAAATTTCTATCTTCTTAAAACATTTTACTTATGATCAAGAGTAGGCAGTTGTCCGACTGGACAAAACTCGGGGTGTCATGAATTTTTCTTTTAATTAAAATTAAAGTTGTGACATAAAAGTTAATAGTAGCAAAACACAACTTCTCACCCTCGGTCACGTCCGCGGTCCCGATCTCTGTCTCCGTAGGATGAACTTCCCCTCATTGTCACGACACAAAAATAAAAATAATATCTAGCGTAGTTTGCCTAACCTTAGCTGACTCTTCGCTTTCTAAATTAATACTCGGCGTTCTCAGCAGTAACGCAGTTAACTGTCGCTTCCAAAGTTAAACTACGAAAAGTTGACAGCTTATTAAGACTTTGAATAAACGAAGAGGTCAGTTTTTTCGATTAAATTTTGTCGTAATTAACTACAGTACTTAAGTTGTAATTGTGGTTGTTTTTTCCATGTCCCGTCTTCCGAATCCTTCGCCGAGAAGATGGCGGCATCATAGCCCAACGTAAGTTTACTAGTCAGTCGCACGTAATATTGAACAAAATACGCACAGCGCGCATATATTGGCGTACAGGGGCTAAAGAATCACAAACGGCGCAATCTTCGCTTCGACGTTGCGCGCGTTGCAAGCGGATTTGCGTCACCTATCTGCAGGCTGTGCAGGGTTGATAGCGAATAGTTCTGCGGCACTGGAGACCAAAACACTGCCAAATGGCAAAAACGTAGCCACTAAACACACTCGTAGCTATCGAAGCATTTTATTACAAACACACAAAACAGTAATTGAACAGTGCTGATGTGAAAATACAATAAATAGAGGAAAATAAAAGCAACACACAAAACTGATCCAATTATATTCAAGACTGCAACATACAAATGTAAAGGCTTCAGTCCACTTCCACAGCAGATTTTTCACTCTTTGGCGTCAGCAATGCCCCCTAGAGTTATGGCAAACGTAGCTTCATTTTCTGGCATGTCAGGGCTTTTAAGAGAAAGCGGAACAACGAAAGTTAACAGTACCAACAAAGCCTAGAATCCATGAGGCATAAAATCTGCTCTAAAACAATCATCCATCTTGGCCTTATTTCACAGCCGGAATGAGAATTTTGAGACACCATAACTTCAATTGCCAAAATATCAAGAGCTAGGAAAATCTAAATGAAGTGACACACACTTTAATGTGGGCTATATTTTAAATACAAATGATAGAAAGATTAATATATTTCTGAGAGCAAAATCACAATTCTTCTCTTTATGAATCTATTTTTCATTTCACATAGTTATCATTTCACACTCACTTTGACGATATAAACGTTTGTTTCCCAAGCTGATATTTCCCCTCTGAACTGAAAATTTGAACTGAATTGATGAAGTGAAAAGGTAACATCGGCAGCATTGATGAATAATTTGTGATAGAGGACAAAGCCTGTAACTGCTGGGCTAAAATATTCCTCATCCTTGGAGAAAAACAGCAGCATGATTTGGTGTCACAGCTACTGAGGCATAATGAAAGCATTTACGCATATTGGCGTAACTCAATGTGAACACTTCCAGCAACAAACATACCTGTCAAATATTTTAGCAATTCTCATCTCTCCCCTCCCTTTTCTCAAACTGATTCGTGTGGTGGAGGCATGAGCCAAAATGTGCCCACCAATAGGCTTCTTGGGATCCGCCTGAAACCTGAGACAGAGTCATCAACCAATCAGACATATTCTTCGTCAACTGTGGAGTTTCCCACTGTCTCTAAAGGCCAATCTGAAACTGTCACACTCCAGTGTTCAGCAGGAATGCAAGGGCTCACACAATGTTTTCTTTACAAAAACACAGCATTTTATGAGCTACAGATTGGCAAGATCAATGCACTCACGTCATCCCAGCTCCAGGGTCTGCGGTCATTTGGTTGGTAACAAAGACGGCCACATTGTACTCTGCAACACAAACCCAAAATGCATAATGTGTAAAACATAGGACCTGAGTCTTCAGTACAACCAGAGGAGGAAAGTCCCAGATCTGAAAGCAAAGAAAATCCTCACCGGAACTTCATTCCAACCACCTGGCTTTACTTTAGCCAGGAGACAGAGCTCTATTTATGAAAGGACCACTGCAACAACTTAAACGAAGGCACTCGATGAAAATCACAGTATCAAAAAGCTAATTTCTACTAATGCAGCCAGATTCAATACCAATCAAATGTGTATGGAACTATCTTCATCTTGCAAGGAAGAGAGACCTTCAGAGATCTTCTGCAGGCGAGACAGCATCTGAGCCAGTTTCTGCTGCCTCTCTGCTAACTCCCCCCGGCCTGAGAAATCCACCCGGAACAGAGCCATAATGGAGTCAATGATCTGTCGGAGAGGAGAGAGGATAGGAGACAGAGAGAGGTGATGAGAATTCTGGATAGTCACTGTAAAGCACAGAAATATGGGCCCTGTTTAGTGCATGACTGATTGGGCTGGCTTAGTGCTTGGGCACAGGCACATCTGACTGAGACTCAGAAGGTTGGTGGTTCAAATCCCAAAGTAGAAGTAGTAGTACAAATATATTAGAGGCATCTGGCCCTTTGAGCAAGGCCTGATCCCTCTGACTCCAGGAGATGGTTGGCCCCTGCTTACTTTAATAACTGTTATACAGTGCTGTGAAAAAGTTGTTGCCCCCTTCCTGATTTCTTAGTTTTTTGCATATTTGTCTCACTTAAATCTTTCAGATCAAACAAATTTTTATATTAGACAAAGATAACCCGAGTAAATGCAAAATGCAGTTTTTAAATGGTAATTTCATGTATTGAGGGAAAAAGCTATCCAAACCTACCTGGCTCTATGTGAAAAAGTAATTGCCCCCTAAACCTAATAACTGGTCGTGCCACCCTCGGCGAGAAGAACTGCAATCAAGCGTTTGTGATAACTGGCAATGAGTCTCTCACATCACTTCGGAGGAATTTAAGCCCACTCTTCTTTGCAGAATTGCTTTAATTCAGCCACAGTGGAGGGTTTTTGAGCATGAACGGCCTGTTTAAGGTCATGCCACAGCATCTCAATCGGATTTAAGTCCAGACTTTGAATAGGCCACTCCAAAACCTTTATTTAGTTTTTTCAAGCCACTCAGAGGTGGACTTGCTGGTGTGTTTTGGATCATTGCCCTGCTCCAAAACCTAAGTGCGCTTGAGGTCACAAAATGATGGTCGGACCTTCTCCTTCAGGATTTTCTGGTAGAGAGCATAATTCATGGTTCCATCAATTACGGCAAGTCGTCCAGGTCCTGAAGCAGCAAAGCACCCCCAAACCATCACACTACCACCACCATGTTTGACTGTTCGTATGATACTCTTTTTATGAAATGCTGTGGTTGTTTTACGCCAGATGTAATGGGACGCACGCCTTCCAAAAACTTAAACTTTTGTCTCGTTGGTCCACAGAATATTTTTCAGAAAGTCTTGGGGATCATCAAGGTGTTTTTTGGCAAATGTGCAACAAGCCTTTGTGTTATTTTTAGTTAGCAGTGGTTTTCGCCTTGTAACTCGCCCATGGATGCCATTTTTGCTCAGTCTCGGTCATATTGTTGAATCATGAACAGTGACTTTAACTGAGGTAAATGAGGCCTGCAGTTCTTAGTATGTTGCTCTGGGTTCTTTTGTGACATCCTAGATGAGTTATCGATGCGCTCTTGGAGTAATTTTGGTGGGAAGGTTCACCTCTGTTGCAAGTTTTCTCAATTTGTGGATAATGGCTCTTACCGTCGTTCGCTGGAGTCCCAAAGCCTTAGAAATGGCTTTGTAACCCTTTCCAGACTGATAGCTGTCAATGACGTTGTTTCTCATCTGTTCTTGAATTTCTTTAGATCGTAGCATGACATGTAGCTTTTTGAGATCTTTTAGCCTACTTCACTTCGTCAGACAGGTTCTAATTAAGTGATTTCTTCATTCAACAGGTCAGGCAGTAATCAGGCCTGGGTGTGGCTAGTGAAATTGAACTCAAAAAATGCGGTTGATCACAGTTATTCATGATTTAATGGGGGGGATTACTTTTTCACATAGGGTCAGGTAGGTTTGGATAGCTTTTTTCCCTTAATAAATGAAATCATCATTTAAAAACTGCATTTTGTATTTACTCGGGTTATCTCTGTAAAATATTCAAATTTGTTTGATGATCGGAAATATTTAAGTATGACAAATATGCAAAAAAAAAAAAAAAAGAAATCAGGAAGGCTGCAAATGCTTTTTCACAGCACTGAATAAGTCATTATTGATAAAAACATCAGCTAAATAACTTAAGCGTTAGGGCTTTACGTTTCACATGGAGTCTTATCGATAAAGATTTGTTTGGACTTCAAACCTACCCAGTGCATACACTCAAAAAAAAAAGAAAAAAGCGAATTGTTAAAAAACAATTGATAAATGCTTGAGTGAGTTAAAGGAGAATTCTGGTGTGAAATTGACTTGGGGTGTATTGAAACATGCTCCCAACAGGTTTACAATGGTAACGAATTGGGCATAGCATTGCCATGCAAACAAATCGCTATTTTTTCATCATTATCAAGGCTCAGAGTAGCTCCACACTTCATCGGTAGAATTCCGAGGGCCCTGACATTTAAAACGAGGCATTGAAAACTTTGAAAACGCACAGGTAGTTTATTAAAAAAGACTATTTATGCAAATAATACCTTGAGGTAGTTTCCAGCCGCCTCCATCTTGAAAGTAACAATAAGTCATTTGACGAATAGACTGCAATCTGTTCCCCTATCCTTCCTATTTGTTTGCGCTCCTCAATCGACTTATCGTGACTTTCAAGATGGAGGCGACTGGAAACTGCATCGAGGTACTGTTTGCATAAATAGTCTTTTTTAATAAACTACTTGCGCATTTTCAAAGTTCTCAGTGCCTTTTTTAAAATGTCAGGGCCCTCAGAATTCTACCGATGAAGTGTGGAGCTACTCTGAGCCTTGATAATGATGAAAAAATAGTGATTTGTTTGCATGGCAATGCTATGCCCAATTCGCTACTATTGTAAGCCTGTTGGGAGCTTCGGCTAAAAATCCATTTATTTCGAAATGTTGCGTGCGTACGGAGGCAGGGTATTCGACTCATTATCATGTTTCAATACACCCCAAGTCAATTTCACACCGGAATTCTCCTTTAAATTGCATGCAATTGTTTTTAGTCAATCAAGGTAAACTAGGAATTTTTCATATGAGCATAATCTTATTGATTCAGAGTGTTTTTATAGCGAGTTTGTTTTTATATGTCCAAAATCCACAAAGTAACTGGTGAAAGCATGATTTCTGTGCCCATGCACCATTTATAAATGAGACACCAGGAGTGTAAGGGAGAGCAGGCCCAAGGTGTGGCCGAGATCTGAATGTAAAACACGCTGATACAGAGAACAGGGTCACTTGGACAAAGGTTCACCCTCTCTTATCGTACCAGCAGTTTAAACACGCCTCCTTCCTCGTGGAATTTGGCAGCGACAAAGTCCAACAGCTCCATCTGATGTTCGCCTGCCAGACAAGCATGCAGTTGGACTATGGCCAGAAATAAACAGGAGAAAAAACACCTCGCCTCCAAAAATCTCAGCTTTTGATTATCAAGCAGTCAAGAGAGGCAAGTGAGCGTCTAACATTGGCAGAGACCTAGTGCCTTTACTCTTTCCAAAGACGGCTTACCCAGAAAAAAACAGTGAAAGGGAAGCACAAAAAAAGCAAAAGAAAGGAACAGATTAGTCAGAGAATGCTCTTACTGGTGTACGCACGAGCATACAGCACATTGTCCAGCACAGCCTCCTGGTCCACATTGAACCTGTCTGCTATAT
This sequence comes from Gymnothorax reevesii, assembly GCA_029721435.1. Lineage (NCBI taxonomy): Eukaryota > Metazoa > Chordata > Actinopteri > Anguilliformes > Muraenidae > Gymnothorax > Gymnothorax reevesii. Next base: position 19,521,057 of record CM056582.1, on the reverse strand, counting down.
CCTTCAGTCTGTCTGGCCGACTGGGATCATGGTGTCAAGGATTGAGAGGACTTCAGGATCAGTGTTCGGATAGCATTACAGTACCATTACATTACAGTCATTTAGCAAACACTTTTACTGAATAGTAGTGACTTCTGATTGACTGGTTTAAAAAGAGGCCATAATGAAGGGTCAAGGGTCTGTTCAAGGGCCCAGCAACTACACTGACCTTACTGAGGCTACACTGGGGCTAGAACCAAGTACCGTCTGCACCCTCGTTAAAAAAAAAAACACCGTATCCACAAGGCTCCGGCTCTGTTCAATTAAGAAACACCACCCCCATGCCAAGACCCACAGCTGACTTAATATTTTAGCAGCAATTGCAGCATAACTACAGCCATTGGTCAGTGATTCAGCTCAGTCGCAGGGCACTAACGCTTGAGAAAGCCTAGAGAAAAACATGAGAGGGATACAAGGTGTTCTCAGTGTCGATGAAGATGACCTTCCCCCCCGTGTATCCATCCTCACCCGGGAGCTGGGCCGTCACTGTGGAAACCAAAACAGCACAGGATGAAGGGGATTGTGTGGCTCAGCAGCACCAAAATGATGACCTGAAAAATTCTATTTCCTACTGGGACCATCCATCCTTATGGGAGGAATGGTCATGCAACACCAGTCAATTTCTGTTTTCCTATACTGTATTAGCACTACCTATTAGCGCATCAGTTTGCTGGATTTTTATTCCAATAGGTTTAGAACAGAATTCCTAACATCAAATAGATATTTTATGGCAATGTGTTTCACTTCATAAAATTTGCACGTTGCAGTAAAACAGATTTCACTTCCTGTTTGTGTTGGTCATACTGGTTTTCCCCAGTTAGTTCCCCTTCACTCACCACACAGGGTGTGAGAGAGCTGAGTCTTGCCTGTCCTAAACTCTGTCAAAAAAAAAACAAGAATGAGTGCCTATAATACAGCAAGAGGATTTAAAGAGAAAATTATATATAGCTCCACTGTTACTCGTACTCTGAGTGGTGGGAAACATAATCCCACAGAAATTCATAAGAATAACCCAACATTATTAGGTGAAGTTCACTCAGTGTCTTACCACCAAAAGCCTCCGTAATAGCCATACTCTCAATACCACCACCAATGAGTTTACTACAGAGAGAAAGAGAGAGATTTGGAGAAATGTAAATATGGAACACAAAGATACCAACACCTATGTCAACATTTCTTGGACAAGGAATGCATTCCAAAAATCACTTATTTTGTGGCATTTGTGTGATATCTTAAGCGTAACATTTTTCAGTTAAATACAGGGATGGTGTGTTAGGAAGTGCGTGATCTCAGCGGTCTGCCCTTGTGAAATTATCCTATAGTTATTTCTTAGTAATAATTTGGTATTTTTTAGCATAACTATAGTATTACTATAGTTTGCATAGCATAACTAGAGTAATACAATTGCCATCACATTCTAAATATAGTATTACCACAGTCAACAGAACCATGATATTACAATAGTCCACAAAACTGTTTTGCTGTAGTTTGAATAACTATAGCATCACTATAGTAATACTACACTATGGTGGAGAAATTTTGATCCATTTACTATAGGATAACTATAGCTTGGAACTATAGTAATGTTTCATAAGGGTGTTATAACTGGATGCATGTGTGGTGTCAGTGGTATAGTGGAAGGTGTACACAGGTTTACGGAGTATACCAACCCCTTTTTCTGTCAATTTACAGTGCAGTCACCCATTAGCCAAAAATCCATTAGAATACATGGGCGGGCAAACCCACTTTCCCCTAAGTGATCAACCCATCTACCTAATGATATATACACACTTCTCCGGGGACCAGTACCCCTCTGATGAGTGTGGACGTGTATGAAGTGTGGACCGTGTGTCTTAACTCAAACTCCAGACTGCCTGTAGTGATGTGGAACACCTGCTTCCTTCTCTCGCTGTATTCATATGCTGTCAAAAAGCCATTGCTCTACAAGAAGAACACAAAATCCCCACTTAGGATCACACTGACGTGAAAACAAGCAGCAGGTGTTAACCAAGCAGCTGACCGTCCACGACACTGCAAAGGGGTTTTTCAAAGCTGTGAATGTGCGCGTAATTTCCCTGCTTCAAAACAAACACGGCTAAAGCCATGAGTCATTCGCGTATAGTAAATGGGCTAAAAGTGTCAAGAAAAATATAAAAATGTATCAGCTACAGCTTAGCAATAAAATTTAGAGCACAAACAGCTGTGAAAATGAGAACACACTGGAGGACAGCGGGGGAGGTCGGTACCAGGATTTTCCCAGCAGCCTCTTTGATTTTATCGACCTTGGCCTCGGACAAGCCCTTGACGTTGCAAAGAGCACGGCGGGTGGTCATCTGGATCCCTTTCACTGTGCAGATGCCAACAGACTTCAGCTTCTTGATGTCGGCCATGTTCTGAACACAGTAACAGAGAGAATGGCTATTTACACAGTAAAGGCATCAAGAAGTATTATTTTCAGCGCTAAACTGCAGGATTGGCGATACTCACGATCCCATGCTTCTGTAACAGATCAATGTCCTGGAAAAAGGATTCCTGAGACAGAGGAACCACAAAAACCACTTGTAGACAGGCACATCAGCTTAACACGCTTTCAACAGCAATACATATAATAGTACAAACATGGCACACATAAAGCTGCAAATTCACTGCCATTAGAATTGCACCAGTATGCTGGGAGTGGATGTCAGAGCATCAGCTCAGTTACCTCGTCATCTTGATAACCAACTTCATTTTCTACCACCTGGTCTTCCATAGCCTCCCTGCTCACTGTAACTGAAACAAGAGAAACTAGCCAATCACTTTCTTCAGAGAGGTGTGTTGCACCTGGTATGCACCTCCTGACTTAGGCTGAACCCAAATTCTCAAAAGAGCAAGAAACCTTCCTCGCGAACGAACATGAACTGGAAATAGTTTGGCTGGCAGCCATGACGAGGAATGCCGAACCGTCCATTTCATGAAGGAAAGAAGGCAATTAGCTCCTTAGTTGCTTCCTTCTGGCAAGGAGACACAGGACCAACCTTTGTATAAAGGAAAGATCAAACATGGACCACAATCCTTTCCAGCTATAGCGGTTGGAAATGTCGAGCTCATGAAGTAACTTATTTAAGGCAGGGACGTACAATTTTTCTCAAACATCTTTATAATCTTCGTCACAACTTTCCCTTCCTCTATGTGACATTTGCTGACGAGATCAAGGAAAAGGAGAGAGGAAAGCTTGCATAGTTAAGAAAAATCGGATTTAGTGGATTTACATGTGACTGCAGCTCAGCCTGCGCCCCCCGAATTTGAAGATTTCCCAAGGTCGCTAATTTCACTCTGCCATGAGGAAACAGTCATTGTGGAACTTTTGCAAACATTACCTGATACGCTGTGTCAAGAGCAGGGGTCTCCAACCCTGTTCCTGGAGAGCTACCGTCCTGTAGGTTTCTTCTCCAACCCTAATTCAACACGCCTGATTCAGCTCATTAGCAGCTCGTCAAGATCTGTAACTGGGAAAGCAGGAGTGGTTTGCTTCGGTTGGAGTGATACCTTCAGGATGGTAGCTCTCCAGGTACAGGGTAGGAGACCCCTGGTCTAGAGGCACGGCAGTTTTTATTGGTGCGGCAGTCGATTTCAGAGGATCAGGATAAGGATTCGGGATTATGGTCACAGGAAGGGTTAGGGTTAGGGTTAGATTGGGGCAGGGCTTGAAATGGGGACTGCCGTACCTCTCCACATTGAAATGCATTGAAAAACTGCCGTACCCCTAGCAACTGCCTACCTGATATTAATTCCATTCGGTTCATTCATTTAATTCCGACTGCTTTAGACCATAAACTAGTTTATTGTCATTTTAGTAAGTTAGACTACGGACAATAAACGAATTTTTATGTAATATCGCCTCCCACTGCTGTTAGCTGACATTATCGAGTTAGACACTTGGCGAAAACCTTCACAAGGCTGATAGGAAGCACACCATTGTGCGTCAATAAACATATCTGGGGCGCGTTTCCCAAAAGCGTAGTCGCTAAAAAAGTTAGTAACTTAGTTTGTCCATTCAATGGGCCCAACTATTTAAGTTAGCATCGGTGATTTCAGGAAACGCACCCCTGACTGGCTACAACTTCGCCAAGTTCTCCAGTAGAATTGGCCACGTTACCAGTAACTAAGCCAAGTAGCCAGCTTAGACCAGCTGTAATTTAGACAATTAATTTGCCAAGCATCTCTTAAACTGTGCAGCGACTCACAACGAAATTTCTAATACTTTAACACCATCGAATAATTATTGACAACTGTAATCCAATATAGTAGCTACATTTGCTACCTGTGTGTAGGTAAATCCGAGTGACTCCGTCGTACTCGTCCGACTTTTACACGTCCCTCGCGCCATCAGGCATTTTCCCGCTTTCCAGGCAACGCAATGACACTGTACTGATAGTTTTACTCGTGAATTTAACACGGTGAAGCACCGGCGGTTGGGCATCTGCGTGGAGTAGCGGTTTCTCTTCAGCATCCCAAGCCGAGAAAAAATTATCGCATACAACGTATTCAAATCAATTTCATTTCAACACTTGTCGAGAGCCCACCATCGTTTACGTGATAAGCATGGTTGTGTAGCACCTCTTGTCGCCCGGTGGTTGCCAAGACAAAGCAAAGAAGAAACAAAGGCCATAATTTCACTTCTGGTTTTTATTCCTACACTCACTTCAGTGACACTGGATTTAAATTTGAAAAAAAAAAAGTTGAAGGGTAAAAGGGATGGGTGCAAAAATGCTGTACTCTTGCAGGCGGAGTACCATTATGTTTGCATGAGAAGGAGAGAACTCCAGTCAAAGAAATCCACCATGTTAGCAGTCGACAGTGGTCTCCTTCCAATTACCGTTAGCTAGAAAGTGACAGAGTGAAAAACAGCAAAATCCTACAGACATTGTGGCTCTCAAGAACTGGAGTTTCATTTCTCGCCTTTAAATATGAGAACATTTTGCTGTAAAATTCATTTAAAAATAGATTTCACTTTTAGTGTAGTTCCTCCAAATATTGCAGAGTTTGAGGCCGTCAGGAACTCCACAGATTTTCATCAGATTTACTAGGGAGCAGCCCTGCACCACAAACAACCAATGTCATTGCATTTCCACCCAACATTCATGCAAAACAGACTCAGTTTACAACCCCCTTCTGCAATTCCCAGCATAGCTAAAGTGACATCTCAATGAACAACCAAGTGACTTCCACATTTAAATGAATAATTGTATAACCAGTTAAAAAAAAAAAAAAAGAACAATCTCTGCATCCACATACTGCGCATCCCGGCATGTAACCCCAAAACACCTTTATTTGCCCACCTTGTCCCTACCCCTCGAAACGCAAACATATTTATACATATATAAAAAAGACAGCAGTTATACATCAGTCTCTGCATAGAGCAGTAAAGGAGAGGGCAATCTCGCAAGAAAAGCAGGCTCTGCAGTCCAGAAGAGGATAGCACCTTCCCAGTACACCTCCACCTCTGGTTTTGGGATGAGCTTGTGCGCTGACCCGTTGCAGTTCCCGCTCTCCTCGACCCCGCCTCCTCCCCTCCTCTATCGCTTCGTCAGTCTCTCTCTCAGGAAGAACAGAGGGAGCTCTTCATCATATTTTCCCTGGAGCAGGCGGCATCATCCCCGGCATCCCCCCCGACATGCCCGTATTGGGTCCCAACAGGATCTGTGTGAAAGGGAGTTATAGAATTTAACATCACGACAAAATGCTGTCAGGAATATAACACACAAATAGACAAGAGGACAGATATAAAACAGCATCAATCAAAATCAGAAAGTGAAAAAAATGCAGAGATTCAGATGACAACCAGACCTGGAGTTCCAAGATACAGTAGCAACATGAGGGTTCCATAAAATCTGGCCACGGAGCCATTTTGTTTCCATCGTGTTATCCGGCATCATCTCAAAGCAAGCAAGTTTATTTTCCCCAGTTCTCCCTCCCGCGTCCTAATATTTCCACTCTTACTCCTGAGCTACCTGAAACCATTGCAAGCTGATTTATTGCCCTCCACCAAAAATTCATTTAATTCCCCTCTGAGAAAAGAACCAATAAGATCCAGTGGTTTCCACTGTGTGCAATGGCTCACTTCCACGTGATGAAAACAATCCAGCTCCTATTCTTGACTTGACACAACACTCCATCTCAGGACCACAGTCAGACTTAGTAATGCTCATTCGCTGCAGGGAAGATCCACGGGACTTTGAGTTTCCGTGTACTGAACAGTTAGCATTACATTACATCATTATGTTCATTCAGACAACTCACAGGTGACAACAGGGACTGCGTGGGGCTCAGGGTCTTGCTCAAGGCCCCAACAGCTGTATGTCATTGAGGCCACACTGGGGTATGAAACAGCAACCTCCGCAGTACAAGCCAAATGCTTCAGGCACAAAACTATGGACCTTGCCCCCCCCCCAATTTAAACAAAGACCAGGAACAGGCCAGCGGTGCTCCCAGCATTAAGACTGACGGCCCATTTTGCCCTCTGGGTAAGGGCTGCAGAGAGCAGAGATGTGCAGGTACCTGTCTCTGCTGCTGGAGCTGCTGCTGTTCCAACTGCAGCCTCTCAGTCTCAAAGACCACAGGCAGCACCAGGATCATGAAGGAGGTGGTGCCCACCCAGAGCGCCGCACGCGTAAAGCTGAGCGGAGCGGAGGGACGGATGGAGAGAGGGGGAGAGAACACAAGGGAGGGGGGAGGGAGGGCGTGAGGGAGAGAGGGAGAAAAGACAAAATGAGACAAAAGGAGGTAGGGAGTGACAGAAAAGGAGTGAGAGAGGGAGGGAAAGTAGAGAGAGAGGAAGAGACAGAAAGACACTAAATACACATTTTCCAGCAAGTTATTCTATCAGAATTTATTTTTCAAATTACCAGTTATCGTTTTAGTCATACATTCTTTTCAGCAGAATTTATTATTCAAATGTGACAAACCTATTAAACATTTGAATTTGATTCAGAGAGAGAACATGACAAGACTGAGCAGAAGCTAATTAGAACTTGTTGATGTAAACACAAACAATTCCTCCGTTAGTATGGAGTCTGTCATGCTAGATTGCATAATCTTCAAATCATTTTGCAAGAATATGAACTCACGAACTTCCCGCAACACACAAGGCAGAGTGTAATTTGTTTTCAAATTACTGTTTATCAGAACTACCAACAGAAAATAAAAATTGTGTATGGATTACAAGAGTAGGTTTGAGCTACCTACTATGTGGTAAACCCCAAGGAAGCCCAAATAGGAAAGTGGAAAACTCGCTGGTTTGAGCTCACCTGTACAGTTTCTTAGCGACAGATAGCGAGCAGTTGGCGGATACTTCAGCCGCTGAGCGGAGTTGGTCCGGGAACATTTCAGTCAGTCCCCACAGCCTCTCCGCCAGCGTCTCGTCCAGCTGTGAGGAAGGAAAGCATGAAGTGCAGAGGGATGTGACACAAGCAATACAATCACGAACTCGGAGTCCATTTGGATATAAAAGGCGTTTCATCCGAGCCATCATCAATATAAATCCACATTTCACCGTTAACTAACCTATGTGCGTAGTCATGATACACAAAGCGACAGCTCTGAATGTAGCAAATTGGCTGACTAAATTGTATTACTTCGCAGAATACTTAGCCGACAGCTCAGCGTTGCAATTCCGGGTCGCTAATTTAATATTTCTTGAGTGAAGCGAGGCAGTTAACGTTTGCGAGCGGCACCTGACAATGAATAGCCATCTGCAATGCCATCGACATCGAGCTTCTTCGCTGCTTAACCTCAGATTACTAGAATCCATGCACTGGTTAATCATAAATAATTTTGCGGCTGCATCACATTGCCTCATTAATCCGTTTACTCGTTAAAAAAATGCCAATTGACACCTAAACGGCAAAATGACTAAACGTCACAAGGTACGTACCTCCTCATCCTCATCATCTCCTTCGATTTCATCTTCAGGGGCTCGGGTCTCAACAGGCCCAGCTGCGGGAGACAGCTCCTGGATTCCAGCCATCAAGACGTTAAATCAACCACAGCGATGAATTTAACCAATACTGGAGTGAAAACACTACACGTTTGTCCCCTAAGCCGGTCGCTGCGGTGTTTTATTCATGTGTTTTATGATTCCACACCGGCGGCTTGTATAACTGGGACTCAAGAAGCGTGCTTGGCCGCTCCGAAGACAGGCGGAGGTCACTTGGCTTGTAACGCATGCGCAGTACATGACAGGAAATGGGGTCATGGACTTCGAAAAACAAAGCTTTCCGACGGGGATGGGGTAGCTACCCAAACAATATCTCCGCTTGGCGGTCAGGATGACTTCTCACATTCTATAAATGGCACAGTCCAGCTGCAGTCCAGATTTTCCGTAAATATCTGCCATCGGTGTTTAAAATGAGGAATACTAGAAGTATGACCTGGCGGAATTGTGCGTTGGCCATAAATGCCTTCAAACTTGGTAATTCGAAGTACTATGGGAAAAAGTAAGAATGAAACTGACTAATTCCAACTTTTGTGTCTTGTTTCTTAATGTATTTTACCTCTCAAAACATGTAGGCTATATTTGCCTTAATTTATCCTCCGTTTTTGGCATTGGTTATTGCCGACATTGTTGGATATTTTCCTCAATTTTCCAGTAGACTATGTTCTAAGATAATTTCCTCTTCATTTCTTTTTAAGCCTGAACAGACCCCCTGGCCCCCCCACCACTCTCTCTCTCTCTCTCTCTCTCTAAAATTTTTCATTTTTACAATCTGAGTCACTATTTGAGTTCCTTTTCTACGACTTACCTTTTCGGTCTAAATATGCCTTACTATGTAGGGAAATAACAATGTCAGGGATTGTAGCCACTTTATATTAAATATTCATGCAAATCAAGATTGTATTTAAGCTAAGAGCAGAACCTTGTCCCTGCTGCCCCAAATTATTCCAAATGAACATCAGAGCTGGTGAAGGTAGAGCTACCTTTATGGTATGGATTGTACATTGTTGAAACAGGTTAAACCAGACAAATATTATATAGCCAAAAATGTGTGGACACGTGCATGAACCGCCACCCCCAAACCCCCCTCAGTCTCAGTCGGACTCAGTAAGAGAGGGGATAAAGTGTTATATAGAGTGCTACAAAATCCCTATCATGAAACAGTTTGGAATTGCAATTCCCTCAAAGAATTCAATCAAAATATCAGGTATTTCAAAATATAAATGTTCATTTTCTATGTACGCCAATGAAGTTTCAGTGAAAGTACAATTTACATGAAAGCGATGCATCACGAGTAAAACTATTTCTACCTTGCTAATTTGGGTGGTTCAAATATTTGGAAATTAAAATCACTCTTTTGGAAATTATAAGAAGAAATTATGACCAATAATGGCGAGAGAATAAATTAAAATTTATTGCTAAATTACAAGGCCAAGATGAAAAAGGAGCAAATGTATGACATTTTAAGGTTGTGACATTTTACAAAAACTTACCCCTAATTGTCACATCACTATTCATGTGCACTGAGGTCTTATGACTTTGTGATGTCCAGGAAGGAGTAGGCTGTTGTTTATTTTAGGAATATTTTTAGATATCAAAAACAATGCTCAGTAAAAAGGGAAGTATTCTGTATCGAAAGAGCACATAACCATCAGCTCACATGAATTATGATTTCTAAAACAGCAGAATGTGAAACAAAAACGCAACACTAGCGTTAACTCATTTTACAGCCGAGTCCACATTATTCAGTGATTTTGTTTCTATGGTAAAACACAGATTTCACCCTCACAGAAATTGTTTCCCTTTGGAGCCATTATACTTTTCATAACCTTCTGGACTGTCTGTGATAGAGCGTGGGGTACAGAGACACCGCCTTCATTCCTAGAAACTGACGTCATCCCGAGTCTGTTTTTTATGAATGAAAGAATCCCGCTGGTGAGTAATTCCGGGAAAACGGACTGACATTTTGTTGCTGCCGTCGCACGGCGTTGATGTGCAGAGCCAGAATTCTGTCTGCCTTCACGCCCATACGAATAAAATAGATTAAACTTGAATATCAGATCTTCCCAACCAGTGGAAAGAATCGGTAAGTGCTTGGCTTTGTAATTTCCTTATTAAGAAATGCAAGACCGCTTACGAAGCACGCGAGGTAGGTAGCCAGCTAGCTATCGGCTAGCTCACTACAAATGTGCGGTATTCAGTTACGCAGGAGTTATTGGCTCGGATGAGACAATAGCAGCAAGCGATAAGACGGCTAACTAGCTTGGTAATGACACGTAACTAATCAGGTACGATCGCGTTGACGGGTACAGTTGTTTATGTGTGGTCTGAATATGCTTTATTCTTTAAACGGCGAGGTGTTTGTGTAACATTTACGCGCACGTTACCAAAAAATGGAAGCAGCACAGTTGCGATGGCCTGTGTTTACTAGCGCGACCGTTTAGCAAACGCTGGCCTGCCTGCTTTCTTAAAACATAATGGGTGGACTGTGTGCTAGATTTTAATAATATCCCCGAATCTATAATAACGTAACATTTAGACAGCTTGATCTGTAGCTGTTCTGGTGACCAGCTATTGAAAACCGCAAACTCATCACACTGACTCCACTTCCGAGTGGGCTGTAGCCTCAGTGAGGTTATTGACATTGGCCAGTGTTTGCGAGTGAAGCCGCTTTCACACTGGACGCGAAACGAATTTTTCGGACGGCCGATACACGCGTTTCGCGTCTTTGCATTGACTTTGAATGAAGTCTGTCGTGCGAAAAATTAGTTTAGCGTCCGGTGTGAAAGCAGCTTTACTTCGCTTTGCAGCTATTTTTGGGAGTGTTTTTAAACTTGTTTGGACGCGAAGCAGGAAATTCTCGGAAACATTCCATAGTAAGATGGATGCTGCGCGTTTCCTTGTCATTCCTGACGTGCTTTAAGGAAATTGTACTACTGTTATTGAGTGGATCTTGTGCCGCACTTGAAGACGCTGTCAAAGTACACTATTTGAGCATCGCTAAGTACTGATATCCACCTCGCGTTAATTTAGTCTGCGGTAACGTTAAGTTAACGATTGAAAAACAATCTGAAGTGTGTGCGAATGTGTGTCCGCTAGGGCGGTATTGTCACATGGTACAAAAGTCGTCTCGCTGGGACTCGCCTGCTTGTGTGTTAGCATGCTAACTTGTTTATGTGAACTTGATTGTCCAGAGTTAAAGTTTACACTTAGTAAAAATGTATCCAAGTTTTTTTTTTAATGTCAGCAGCACTTCAACCTGGTTTTGTGGCTAAATTCCGCCTCCGTGGCCGTACTGTGACTTGCTGAACTTGAATGTCGCCAGGACAGCGAGGGCAGTTCGTGTAATGCTGATTCACCGTGACTTTATGAAACTGCTGCGGTCCGTTTTTCTTCCTTTTTTACAGTAGCGCCTCGTGGTGATGCTCCGACACATACACACACACACACACACACACACACACACACACACACACACACGCACGCACGCAGGAAGTCCATTTTCTTGGTGGGTTTTTTGCGATTAGATGGCTTAAAAGTAAGAAGTATTGCCTTAATATTGGACGTAGAGAAGCCACCACCATGCGCTTTATCTCTGTTTTATTGATCATTTAGTCACACATGCGTCATGTTGCTTTGTTGAGTCACTTTCGATTCGAAAAGATTTTCGAAGTTTAATAAGTGTGTTTTTTGGTGTTCAGCGTCACTTGGTGTATGTCGATGAGATGAGGGGAGTGCCCTGGTGAAGCAATGAGAATGAGACGTGGGATGTGGTTCATGACGGGGATGTCAAAAGCAACTTTCAGAACCTTTTTTAACTTTCGTCTGTGAATCACCAGATTTAAAGGCTCTGCCAGAGTTGTAACAATGACAGATTTCATTTTGTTTTCTTAATGTGTACTTTTAGCGGAAGAGAATTTATCACGATCAACAGACCGTTCACTGCTAAATCAGTGTGTTTGCACTTCATCGTTTCATGAATACTGTAGTATCCCAGTGTTTTCCAGTATTCTCTGCCTGTGAGAGGGCTAGGAAACCATAGCGATATTTACGATGACGTCACAAGTTGTCACGCGGTTTGCAAAAAGGCTCATCTTGCGCTAAGTTTACTAGTAGATCTCTGTCTTTATATGTACTTAATTAAAGATCTAAAATAGCGACGCCAGTCAATCGTTGTTATAGGTTGCATGAACAGGTTCGCTAAGGGTTCACGAATTACGTTTTTGAGGATTCCAAGCGAAGAACCTAAGAGGCTACTTATGTTTCTTTGTGCATGATCACGCTTTCTGCCAACCGCAAAACAGCGCATGCACAACTATGACGTCATTGTTTATAAACAGTGAATACTGCTATTATATTTATTGAGTTTTATTTATTTATTTATTTATTTAAATTTGGTTGATTATTTGTTGTCCATCACTATGACGATTCCAACCCTTAAAATTCTGCCTTTAACGAGTGGCTTGTGTTAAATGGGTTGGCTCATGCAGTAAGTTCATACTGTTTTCTTGTATTGATTTTGTCTGCAGATCGCTGTGAATCTGTGTTGATCGATCCTTGGAGAGCAGCTACACTATGACGTCAGACAGCAGAGTCAGCAAAGCCCTAAAGGTAGTCTGTCAATCAGTCAATGCGCATGTGCAGTCCTTCTCGAAAACCAGTGGGGTTCTTGCCAGTTCATGATGCATGTACATCAACATACTTATGTTGCCATTGTAAAGGATTTGCTCATATTAAGTATTTTAATGCTTTCATTTACAACAAAGTATGTAAGTATATGCTTAGTCAAGCCTGAAATATTCAGTAATCTCACAAAAACAATAAAATAGTAAGAAGATGACTCTTTTAATCAGTCATCTCTGAAAGAAAGCTGGAAAAATAGGCCTAATAGAGAAAAGGCTTCACTATAGCAGGTAAGAAAAAAAAAAAAAAAACGGAGAAAAACAAAAGCCCTTTGCCAGGTGACTGTTCCTCATAGCTATTATTCTGACAGTGACTAAACCCATGAATGTACTACTTCAGTTTTCTCATCAAATAGTTCACTACCAATACTATTTGAGGCATGATAAACATTTGAAAAATTTTACAAGCTGTATGTACTAGGGATGCACCGATCCAACTTTTCTGGTCCCGATACCGATACCGATACCTAGGCTTCAGGTATCGCCCGATACCGATACCGATCCGATACCAGTGTTAAATAATAACCTGTATGCTGTACTGTGGGATAGGAATGGTAATGTTATGGGTAAAGGGCAAAAAAATGAGTACATATGGCAGTTCTAAAGTCCAGATTTATTTAAACTTTAGAATGTTTAAATGTTCACCAACAGTCTGTTAGAAATGCTTGCTGCTTCAACACTTAAAGAAATTACTTTTTAATCATGAACTTTTATACCCTGTTGACTGGACTGGTAATAGAGAAAAACAAAGAAGATTCATTAGAGTAACATTTCAACAGCCGGTTAAAGGAATGCATCTGAATTTAAAGAAAATACTTTTCAATCATAAACTTTAATACCCTGTTGACTGGACTGGTAATAGAGAAAAACAAAGTGCATCAGAGTAACATTCCAGTGCAAACTATATAACAACTGTTTTTAAATGCTTATTGAAAACAAAGTGGCACTTTAATGAAAAAGTGCAAAGGTGCCAACAACCTTGTTTGTTACAACATAACTTAGCCTTAGCTGATATGGAATCAGTGACACCAGATGCGGGAAAAGGGAATGAGGATTTATTGATCAACCAAAACAAAACAGGCACGAGGGCCAACAAAAAACTTGGCCCAAAGGGTTGCAAAAAACAAACTAAGGAAGCTACACGGAGCTGGGAACTAAAGATCAGAAAATGACAAAAAACAAAAGCCGCTGGAAACTCCAGGGAGATAAACAAGAACAGAAATGATCAATGATACTAAGGCTATATACAAAAATGACTATGAGAACAAGGCTTGGGAACATGAACGAGACTAGGAAACAAGAACTTGAACATGGAACGAGACGCGACTAGAAACAAACTTGAGACACTGTCTGCCAGCCAACTTCCACCGCATCCAGATAAAGGCTTGGAAATCATGACATGAGGGGTAACACCTGGAGAGAGAGAAACAAGAGGCATGGCAAGATCAAGACATGGACAAGATTGGTTGACAAGACCTGCTCATTAAGAGAATGAGCGTGCTCAGCTTAAGTACCAATTAAGTATGCAGTTTGGAAGCAAGCATGAATGTTAAGAACAGAAAAGCACAGCAAGATCTTGAAATAGCAAAGCAGGAATCATGACAATAAACTCCCTGTCTAAATTAGTAGTATTAGTAATGTGCCTATCTAAGAATTACACCAACCCAGTGAGTGTTAGTAAATGTTAGTAACTTAAAAACAGTTAATTGCCAATTAAGCTTAGAGAGCCCCGAATCAGCACAGCACAGAAGGAAGAGGAAATACCAAAGCCAACCAGAGCTCAGAAATGTGCAACAACGAAGGCACGGGGCGGAACGCAGACAAGCGGTGGAGTGGCATGGCAGACCTGGCATGAAACAAAACATGGAAAAGTAAAAACATGGACATGGACATGAATAATGAAATGCTTGAACCTGATACAAGAAACTGTTAAAACTGTGACTATGAACATGGCTATGAAACGTGAAACTATGAACTATGAAATCTTGAAACATGAAACTGTTAAAACCATAAACAATACTGTTCTGGCCAAAGGCCAGAACCCTGGAACACAACACTTAGCGTCAAGTTTTTAAAGTGACAACAAAAATACAAGTACAAAATAAAATTCTATCTGTACAACTAAGTACAATAAAAATTCTCCTGCAGTAACAACCACCTAAAATGTTTATCTCAAGTAGCCTTTGAACTTCTGTAACAATTTTTAAAGCAGCTAATGTGTCCATGTCACATATGACTTCTAGTCACCTTTTTGTCTTATGCAGAACACTCACTTAAAAGCAATGTCATGTCACATCAGGCTATTTGGGCTCGCTAATGTAGATATACTATGAAAGCAGGCTATTTTGAATGTCTCCTTCAGTCTCCCGAAGACCCAGTTAAATAATTTCATTAGTTTCGGTTTAAGAGTTTCCTTGTTCTCAATTTGCGCAGATCGGCCAAATCATTACAACCAGCAGCGAGAGTAGGGAACGATTGACTTTTGTCCTCCACACTTGCCGGTGTCCAGGAAAATATATTGAATTGTGCATTAGCTAGCTAGCCAGCTTGTCAACTAGCTTGACCCCGTTAAATAATATTATGTTCGTTCCGGTTTTCGAGTTTCCCCTTGTTCACAACTTGCGCCGATCGGCCAAATCATTACAACCAGCAGCGAGAGTAGGGAACGGTTGACTTTTTGTTCTCCACGCTTGCCGGTGTCTAGGAAAATATGTTGAATCGTGCATTAATTTGCTAGCCAGCTTGTCAACTAGCTAGCGTTCACTACAATGGATGTGGTTACCCAACACACAGCGCATAAAATATCAATAATTTATCGCTAAATGCTAGTAGTACTAGTACTTGTACTCAAAACTACTAGTATTGTTACCGGGGGGCGACATACGACTGGTTTTGTGGTGCACGGTCACTAATGTGCTGGCGCACTATTAGCAACGCTTTATTTTGTCAACAATATCTCATGACAGTCAACAGAAGCACGTGGTAAGATAATTAATTCACATATTTCGACCAATAAGGAGACGAGAAAAAAACTCTATGGAGGAACCGTTTGGGGAAAAAAAATTCGCGTGCGGGGCGCCTAGATCGGCAACGCGGATCGGGACCTTTCCACAGATACCCGATCCAGCTTTCAGGGGCTGGATCGGCCGATACCCGATACCAGTATCGGTATCGGTGCATCCCTAGTATGTACTTGCATACCTTAAAGATGACCTATTTGGTCAATTTTGGTTATACTGTATGTTGCGGTATATGCCATTTTTATTCTTTAGGCAAATGTGGGTTAAGAGTGTCTCAAAATGGTGGTATGGGCCAAACATGTCTAAATATACGCACAACAACATTCCCTCTTGCCATTATGTATGCTTTGCCTCTTTATTACTTTAAAATTCAACAGTAAAAGGTTTAAATATGCATGTTTTGTCAAGCCTAAAATATACTGCCAAAGCAATAATAGAATGAAATATGACCACTGTTTAATCTAGAATCTTCTAAGTAAAGTTCCATTTAGTTGGTCTAAAAGAGAACAGGAGAGACATTGTCTGTGGTCACTTGTCTTTTTAAGACGACTTTCGTGTTTGGATGCACCACATCGAAACTCGTAATGTGTTTGCATTAGTGTATGCACACTTCTGTGACCTGCTTGATTGGATAATGATTAGAAACATGCCTGCCCAATGGGATGCTTCCAAAACGGCACTTGACGCAAGAAAGAGATACCTTCTTACATTTTGATTATTTTTTTTAATGGTGGTCGGGCCCGTACTAGATGCTGTATTTCCATTAATACTACGGCCATGTCCCTGCATAGCTCTGCTTTCTTATTTTGTGAGTGATTTTCTCAAGTGTTGCTTTATCTCTGTAGCTGCTATCGAATGTAGCTCGCTCAGTAGTGGTGGACTGTAGTGCTATAAGGCAATGGTTTTCAGCCCGTTTTCCTCAATCTTTGGTTGCCTTCCCTTTGCTCTACGCTCTCGGGAGAGGAACTGTCGTGCGGTGGGAAGACGACGGGAGACCTTGGCCAGATAAATTTTCTGGACTGTGCCCACATGCTGTCCGCGCCTCACAGAGATCCGAATATAATGAGAGTCAGGCCAATGCATGCCTTCTGGGTGGTTGGATCCCATTGCGAGCATCATCCGATGTCGGAGCTCATAGACTTGATATTTAATGCATCCTGGCATGAACAAATGACAAAAGTCACATTGAAAAGACAAGTGTAACCACAGTCTCTGACATTAACTGGTCAGAAATCCAGCTAAAACCACAGCCCGTTGCTGAATCGCCTTTCGAAAAAATTTTTTGCCAACTAAGCCCTTAAACTGTTTTGCTTAGGTTTTCCCTTGGGCAGGTTAAAAGTCACAGAGAGCATTTTATTCGCACTGTTGGACAGTTTCACATTCATTTTCTGTATCTGCTGGTTGCAGCACTTCACTGAACCTACATCACACTCATTTAGAGAAACATTCAAACCCTGGACGCCATGTTTTTATGCCCGCAGCTTTCAACCAAATGGAAAAACGTAGATCATGCGCATTTTATACACATCTCCCTCTAATTCAGTTGGACATGTATGAGATCCTTGGGAACCTTGAGATTTCCTGCAGAATTTAAAACGGGCCTGAAGTTGCAGAGATTTAATAGCAGTTGCATTGGACAAACTTGCTTATGGGTCTGTAGATTTTATGGGGTTAATCTGCTGGTGGATTGAAAGAGCGTTAAAATGCTGGCGGGTACTCAACTCCAACCCCTGTCCTGATCTCCCAGGTGAAACGGGAGTGCGGGGAGAATGTTCCGGTGCTGTCGGACAGCGAGCTGATGTCGCTGTCGGTGCGGGAGCTGAACCTGCATCTGCGGGGTCTGTCCCGGGAGGAGGTTCAGAAGCTGAAGCAGAGGAGGCGCACGCTGAAGAACCGCGGTTACGCCGCAAGCTGCCGCGTGAAGCGCGTGTCGCAGCGCGAGGCCCTGGAGCAGCAGAAGCGCGAGCTGCAGCGGGAGGTCGAGAGGCTGGGGGCGGAGAATGCCGGCATGAGGCGGGAGCTGGAGGGCCTGGGGGCGCGGCTGGCCGCTCTGCAGCGATTCGCCAGGGGGCTGGAGCCTGGAAGTGGCAACCACCTGGGTACCGCCCCCCGCCTGAACACCGCCTCCGTCATCACCATCGTCAAGACCCCGCCCCAGGGACACAACCCTCGCGAGCAGGGCAGCTCGTAGAGCTGACACACACACACACACACACACACACACACACACACACACACACACACTAGCCCAAATGCCCCCTCTCTTTCTCACACACACAAGCACAAACCCAAATACTCACACACACACACACACACACACACACACGCGCGCACGCACGCACACATTTGCGTATACATACTCCCGCACTCACACGCTCCAATTTCAGGAGAGATTGAGAGATGTGCAAGACTAGGGGTTGTGCCAGATCCACAAGACCAGACATTTCAGGGGTTGCTTCTACACACACACACGCACACACTCACACACACATACACACACGCACATGCTGGCTTATACAGGGATGCACAAAGCAGGGCTTCTGTTGAGGACAGGGCCAGACAGAGCCTCACACAGATCGACTGTTCATTGATCCATAACAGACTGGTAATGGAGCTCAAACACAGGGTCTGGGACGTTGAGACTTGAGCGGAGTCAGTCCTGTAAGCAGTACTGCTCGATAATAGAAATGTCAGGTCAGATGAGATGAAACTACAGACTAGAACAGACACAAACTCCGCCAGTGAAGCAGGGTTACTGGAATTTTAACACCCACCAGGAAATGATATTTACCTGGCCAGTCACCTGCAACGGTCTAAATGTTTTTTTTTTCACATTTCTGCGAACATCCCGAATCCAGCTACCATCATTTGTCACTTCCATGCGTATGCTATAGTACTGTACCTCTGTGGCCGAGGAGAATATGCACCACAGTCTGTGTATTAATATAATTGGTGTTTTTCAGCTGTGTCAGAATTTATTAAATGAGCCCTCTGGCTTAGCCTTGGGCTGTGTAAGACTGCAATGATTATGCCGGTGGTATTTTTTTTGTTAGTTTTGCTGTGAGCTGGTGAATTTTGCGGCACTGGTCAGTTCTGCAGTCACCGACTTCAGTGTGACCTGTAAGGACCGAGCCTGCTGTGAATATGCAGTGCTCAATACTGTACATTCCTGTAATGTCATCGTTTTACGACTCCTTGTACAATGGACAAAAAAAATGTCCCAACAACATTTATCAGAGTTCTATTTTATTTGTATTTAAGATATAAATGACGAAGCTAATTTGGGCTGTGATGTCCTCCGAGTCCAAAAACTCTTGAGCGTGGGAGGTTTACGGAGCATTTTGTTGTGTGTTCAGTGACGATTATGATGATTATGACGATGATTATTATTATTTTTGTAACGTATACTTTCAATTGTATCAGTTTGATGTGCTTATAAGGCAATGGTCAGTCGTAATATGACCCGTGTGACGCGTATCTGTAATAATTGTAGTGGTTTGACGTAGGGGTGTTTTGCCTTTTATACCTGAACGAACCTCCTTAATGTCTTCACTTATACCATAATGTTTCCTGAGACAAGGAGGGCATATGTGCTGCTGGCTTGAAGGAGAAAGGGAGAGATTGGGGAGGTGGGAAATGAGGAGAGGGTGATGAGAGGGAGAACGAGCGCAGAGGAGGGGGGAGAGAGGGGCTCTTGGAGTGAACAAATGAATAAGATGGATGCTGTACGTATGGACAAAGCTTAACCCTTAGAGCGCTGATGAATGAATTTTCTAAAAATTATAAATTGAATTATCTTGTGCTGTTGAAAACCTATCATGTGGCGACTTGCTCAAAAGAGCTCCCCTACGAGAGCTCTTTTAAACAATTCGCCACATGTGATGGGTGTTCAGCAGCTTTGAATTTGACATCCTACACCCTTGGTCCTCAAATCATACCCTGCGAGGTCTAAGAACTGCTGGTTTTCCACCCTCCTTTTACCTGGGAGTCAGGTGTTAACACAGTCTGGCCAATCAGAGGCACTAACTGTTCATTTACTTGCCTGGGATAACAGAAAACCTGGGCTGGATTTGGATTCGAGGTCCAGATTTGAGGACCCCTGTCCTACACCATTGAGCAATGCTATTTGTATTTAGTGCTGTAAGGATTAAAAAAAAAAGGGAGAACGGATTTGTAAAGAGAGGAGAGATAGAGAGATGGACAGAGCGAGAGTGGAGAGGTGGCAGCCCTGCCGCAGTTAACCAATTGTTATTTCATCCCCAATTGGCTCATATTTAAACCTTTTAATGGCATTTTTGTTGTATTTGCCTGAGTGTGAAAATTGTTATCTCATGAGAGTAGTGGACGTAATATGGAAAATTGACCATTTACAGGGGCTGAACCTAATTGATAAGCTGACTGCTGTTTGTAACCAATGTGTTTTTGGAAAAGTGATATTAATTTAATGTTAATATGAATGTAATTTATTCATATGGATGCTCTCTTAAAATATATTTAGCTATTATAGACTGTCGGGAGCTGATTTGATGTCCAAAATATTTGGCCCTAGCTATAGGAATGACTAACGAAAACCAACAAAGATTGTCCTGAATTTTTCCTAACTGTGTTGGATGTTTTGTAAAACTCTGAAAAGTTCCTATTTGTATTTATTATATGTATTTTTTCTATGGTAAAATGGAAGTACATCATGTATATTTTATATATTAATAATTAAAATAAACATTGTATATATTGTACAAATAATCCCACTCTTCACCTTATTTTTCGGTTTGCAAAAAATATTTGGCAGTGTACTAAAACTATGCTTACACAAGTCAGTCATATTAAGGCTATAATTCTACTGGAAGAGGCTGTTCTCCCCACGGTGGTTCAACACGAAAGATCAAAGAGCGGGGTGGATTGAAATGAAAACTCTAATTGGCCCAACTGCGGGGCAAATAGCGCAAGTGCTTTTCTTATCCGTCCCACCGCGGTGCGAATAGCAGAACAACTTCTCTTGCGGGCCCGATTGCAGGGCAAAGTAGATGCCCGATCTCTTTCCCCCAGTTGACCCCGCTGCGAGGCGAATACCCCCTTCCAATGCGGATAGATGATCTGGGTCTGTCAGTCAATGCATGATAATAGTGTAATTCAACCTACGTGACAGGCAGACCTGAACTTCACAGTGATTAGGATTGACAGGCCACGCAACAGAGACGGCGTCTTTGCGGGAAAATTTTTTTCTTTTACCTGTATCATCGTAATCTCATTCAAATTACACAGTGTCTAGATATTCGGCAGTTTTTATTGGTATGGCAGTAGATTTGAAGGGATTAGGATAAGTAATCGGGGTTAGGGCAGGGTTTGAAATGGGCACTGCCGTGTATCTCTACACTGAAATACATTGGAAAACTGCCATACCCGTAGCAACTGCCTTCAAAATAAAGGCTACTATTCTGCAAACATTTTGAAATGGCGAGTTTCACACAGGATGAAGGCAATGAGAGCGAACCATTCGGTAAAATGTCAACATACCTTTGACATTACAAAGACTGGCTAATTACGAGCATTATCACCAGCGGTGGGTGGTCAAGAGTTGACATTTCTGATCCAGACTCGTACCTGAAATGGAAATCAATCTCTGGCTTAGAAATGGCAGCCCGTGAATTCTGCGCCCCGGTGACGTCAGTATGCCGCGCGAGATAATCCATCCATAGATTTAAAACACTTCCTCACGCTGATTGGCAGGATGCGTGTCTACGGTCGCCATATTGGGGCGGTTGCTGTCAGCTGAACAAAAATCTGAACTTGATCCAAATTGGGATGCCTCAGTTTTGTGCAGCTTTTAGATACGTTAATAAGCACTTTTTACAAGTAAGTTTGCAAACTTATGGAATAGTCATGTCTATATGCCTAGTTTTAATAGATGGTTGTAGGGTTTGATGATTGTGTTTGTGTGGAAATACTAGACCTCAATTTTTTTCAATCTTGCGTTTATATGGGCGCCTAGGCTTGTAGACTTGTATCGCTCTGATATGGTGACTTTGCACATGTATACACCGTAATAGACCCAGATGGTGCGTGCGGCTTCTAGTGTTTTATATCTATGAATTTATCAAATGCAAGAAAATTACAGCCCATCTTAGGACGCACAAAATAAAACGGGAGGGAACTAAAAATTGCGTACAGATCAGATCACTCAAGAAACAAATTTGAACGGTGTCGAGCCCATCATGCACAGGTCCGAGCGCAGACCAAGCCACCATGCACCCCCAACTTACAGTTTCTGGTTCAAGTGTATGGAATTAGAAGATACTATACCTGAAAGAGTTCAATGTTTTAATGCCTTCAAAACACTCAGTCCTGATCACTAAATGGACTGCCAGAACAAAAAAATAAATAAAAATTCTCAGAACCTTAGAGAACACAAAAGTTTACATTAGAGTGAAGACAAGATACTCAGTCAAGGACAAAACTATATTTATTTTTATTTATTCTTGGCTTTTCTTTCTCCTTATTGTGCTCATTACAGAGACAAAAATAAGAGCAGTATCTCAATATACAAAGAGCTAGAGAAAAATATAAGACCGTATTGAGCAATGGTGCAAAACTAAGTGTTCAGTTTGTCTGAGCATTACATCAAATGCCATTCATTTTACTTCAGTATGTCCTTCCAAACCCATATGTACAACCTCATTACACTTCAGGAAAACGAGCACCATTGAGCCAAAATATTAAAACCACTAATAGATGAAGAAAAGCAAATAACTTTGATGATCTCGTAATGAAGATGCATGTAAAGCTGTTCAGGTAAGCGTAGTCGTTTATCATATTTGATGTGATGGATATTGGAGATATGGGCCAAGAGTGACTTTGACAAGGACCAAATCGTAATGACCCGAAGATTGGGTCAGAGCATCTCCAAAACGGCCTGACTTCTGAGGTGCACCCTGGTAGCAGAGAGGAAAACCTGACAGTAGCCCAAAGACAGAAACAGTGAACCAGCAACAGGGTGTTGCGCACTAAAGGCTCATCTATGCATAAGGACTATCCTGTCTGGTCCAAACCAACGAGAGGGCTACTGCCGCACAAGTCGCTGCAAATCTTAATGATGTATGAACAATGTGACCCAATACATCATGCCCTGCTGTCCACAGCACTTCGTAGCCATAGACCAGACTAGCCCATTTTAACCACAGTGCACCCTCAGAAGCACCTATAGTGGGCATCGCAACTGGGCCTTGGAGAAACTGAAGAGGGTCACTTGGTCCCGCGAGTCTCATTCTTGTTTATGTCCCCAGTGCCGGACAGCCACGTGCGCCATTTACCTCAGGAAGAGGTGCACTGTGGGAAGATTATGAGCTGCAGGAGAGAATGTAATGCTCTGGGAAATGTTTTGCCAGGAAACCAGACGTCCGTGAATTCAAGTGGCACAAGGGAAACCAAAACAATATCAGGCGGGTGGTTTTAATATTGTGGCTGATCGGTGAGAGTGCGCAAGTATACATGCGCATGTTTGTGAGCGCGCATCGCAAGTGTGAATAAATATATACGCAATGTACTGGGACAGGCAGAGCCGAGGATTTATCGCGCTTTTCCCAATCCTCTCAACTGTTTGTGTAAGATAAATTAAATTCTTAAATTCTTACAAAATGCACAAAATATACACCCTGCACTTGCTAGCTGCCCGTCCACCATCATCAGTGCCTGGGTTCAACTCGTCACCATGACGTTCCCCCGAGCCGAAATTACACTCGGTCATGGTATGAATAATAGGATTAAGGGAAGGAAAAACAACCTATTTTCAGAACTATATATTGGCATTTCTAAGCGGGGATCGCTATATGCTAGTGCTCAATGCCAATCAAACTCAAATTTGATTGCTGTCCTCCAGTGGGCACTGCATATCTCCTACATAGCAGAAAACCGCAGTAGCTTGGCTATATAACGCATGTTTAATGAGCTAAATTTTGTCATAAACACATGGACAAATACATATATAATCATGGCCAGCTCTACAGTAAATGTGCAGGCAAATAATTGAATCTTTATGCCTTATAGAGAAACTGCCCCAGCACTGAAGCCCTAAACCTAGTTTTGCTACACACCTGCACAAAGCGAAAACCATCACCATTTGTGCATGAGATACACTCATAAAGCCCGCGGGCCGAGACGATCGGGACTGGTGTTATCTGCTATGCTGGAAAAAGCCTGTTTAATCTGCCGTGCGCCTATAATGCCCGAGTCACACCATAATAATCCTGCCATCTCAGCCAGTTCCTCTGCATCTGTGACTCTGCCGTCAGGGCGTACCCAGTATCTCCTGAGACGAGTCAGCAGCTGCGTGGGAGCTGGCCGGCCTTGTTGCACACCCGGCTCAGCACCTGCACAACTGAGCTGCACACTTCTGCCTTCATGGAGACACCGAATGGCCGCTGTGTTCCCGCCTCAAAAATCGTCAACCAATATAAACACAAGAAAAATTACGGGAGGCAAAAAAACCCAGTGAGCCGCTGCTCCAGCTCATTCAGGTAAGTGCTGCAGAACAGTGGAACCGAGCTGTTAAATGGCGAGTGGAACCGCTCTACAGTGCAGAACTCAGGAGAACACTGCTGGAGTACAGAAAGATTCAGGCTGGAATTTCAACTCTAAATAGAAAAAGATCACTGTTAATATTGTGCGGAGGAGAGATGTATGACACGCCAGCAGAAACCCAATGCCCAATGTAATAAATAAATCAAAAATAAAAAAGGAGAGCGTTAAATATGAAGATTCCACTCAGGGATACTCTGGCTCTGTTTGGCATCTGTGTGAGGAGGAGCTTAGCCTGATGGGAAATGTAGTTGTGAAGTTCAATGGATTAATCCCCCACTGCTTTGGCCTTCACGTCATATCGCATTTAGTCACGACACATGACCATATTGCCCTAAATGCGGACACTTGGGTTTTGGTCTATTCCACTGGTGTATGCAGAGATATAGTTTGTATGACTTCATACGGAGCTTGTGCCTGTGTGTGTGTGTGTGTTTGTGTGTGTGTGTGTGTGAGATTATCTTCCATAGCCACCACTTTCACCAAGTTCCTTCCTTCTCTACACAGCTGGCTCAGTGGGTGATTGAATTCAGCCTTAAGACAGCACTGTAGTGCAAAAATCTAGATTTTGTAAAATCATACATCTGAGCAGCATACTGCCAGGCAGGATGTGCATGTCTGTATGTGTACGCACGTGTGTGTGTGTGCGCACACGCACGTGTTGGCAGAGGGTTACAGTTTTCATGTTCTGTGCTGTGGCACCTGCATAAAATGTACCATCCTGAGTTCCTAAATAACCTCTTGGCATGTACCTGTATCCCACTGCGACTGAAAGCCTAAAGAAGCGCACAGACTCTCTAAAACTAATGTATCCTCCACCTGCACTACAGTCCAGCACTGTGCCATCCTCCCCAGAGTATCACTGAGCAGCTACACTGTCTACATTTGAGTGTACGAGCTCAACTACCTACATTTGCACAAATAGTTTGTGTTAACATCAGTGTGTAACTGTATCACTGCATGCATTTGACTCCTGGTTGTGAACCTCTGGCTGTATAACACTAGCTATACTTGAGTTCAGAAAGCGAATATCAGTGTGTAGTTTTACTATACCACTTACATTAGAGTTCTTTTTGTGAATATTAGCCTGTGACTGCGCTGCATAGCCAACATTAGACCTCTAACAGAGAATATCAGTGAGTTGCTATATTGCACTGCCTACATCAGAGCTCTGATGGTGAATATCAGAGTGTGGCTGTATCATCAGACTCCCTACATGCGACTTCTCATCGTGAATTTCTGCATCGTGGTCCACAGCCTCTGACGGTTCGCCGAAGCTGAATTTCAGCGCTGTGCCGTGAGGGGCGGTCCGGGGGGGAGGGGGGCAGTCCAGGGGTGAGCAGCGGCGCTCAGAACTCATCGTCGGAGCTGAGCAGGAGCGTTTTCTCGGTGTCGTGGCCGCTGACGGAGCTCAGGCTTCGGGACACGGGGGGCCCTGAGCGCTGCTCCAGGGTGGACTGCTGCGTGTACTGCTGATACGCCGGGGAGAAGTTGTGTATGGCGTCCTGCACCATGTCTCCGGGGTTCATCGTCTCTTTCAGGCTACTGGAGATGCTCTTCATGGGGGCACAGCGACCTGGGGGGGGGCATGGACAGTCAGAAGGGCGAGATAGCTGCACACACAGTTACAACAACACAGCCTTTTCACAACAAAAGGCTGTTGAGTGGCTCGCGCTGTTGAGGTGCCCTTTGAGTGCACGTATGGGCCCCCTGGCCAAGCACTGGAATAGTTATTCAGAAACAGCTGGTGTGGGTGCAGGCTTTAATTCTGGTCAATCAGATACACTCCTGATTCAACTAGTCAACCCCTATAGTCTTCGCTAAAGACTTTGATCGACAGTATCAGGTGGATGACTGCTTAGTTGATTGAAATCCTGCATCCACACCAGCCCTTTCTGGATAAGATTGAGATCCCCTGGTCTTGCATCCCTAAAAGAAATACTCCTTAGCTTGGGAATTTTCCATTTGGCTGTATAACGAATTTAGAGACAATAAGATTTGATATCGGATGGTGCGGTTGGAAAGCTGCCCACGGCAAGCCACCCTCTCTCTTCAAAGTGATGAAATTTAATTTAATATTGTATGAAGAAGACAGCCAAACAGTAAATTTCCCCAGAATTGGGGCTATACGTTGAAGGTTTTGTTGTAGTAAGTGAATGAGCCCCTGGGTCCGGTATTAGGGTTCCATTTTAATACATTCATTGTCAGGCCCCAAGGTTTGAAATCAAATCTGGACTGAGCCAGTGCCGACTACAGCGAACAGCCTCAATGTGATGTCCAATCAGGCTCTCATGCTGCCAGAGGAAAACAGGGATTCAGCCTGCTTTCAGCAAACCAGCACTACCTGCTGGTCCAATGCGTTACTGCAGGTTTGCTAAATAAGCGGCATGCCAGGCCTGCTCCTGAAGCGCACGTCTGCATGACCCCACCTTCAAAACCCGGGTTTGCCAGGAAGCGCTTCAGGAGAACGGCACATGCCTAGTCACGCCTCTAAATCGGCAACAGTTTGTGATTGGTGCTTCGCCCAGAGCAGGGCTGGCCAATCAAAATCCAGGAGGGAAAAAAGGAACTGGAAAAAAGAATAAAAGGAGAGAACACACGTGCTAACACCACTACCATACCACAGGACCAAAACGAACAGCCTCTCGATAAAAATCAGGGACACAAACTGGGGAAAAAAATGAAAAGGCTGAAAGACGAAATGAGGGGTCTGTCAAAACAGAGACAGGGAAAGATACCTACCGAACTGTCCGTATGTGGGAACAGGCTCTGAACCCACGACGCGGCATTGGAGGGGAGAGAGAGAGAGAGAGAGAGAGAGCGCGCAGGGAGTGAAGGACAGTGGGAGGAATGAGAAAGAAGGAAGAGCAAAGAAAGTAAAAAAAGGAATAGGGGAAAGAATCAGGGAGGAATGGAGAGCAATAACAGATGATGTCAAGTGGGATGAAATGAAAAGTGAGGGGTAATGGGAAAGAAATCAGGAGTAAATTGAAGGAAAAGAGGGCAGATGAAGGCAGGGGCAAAAACAAGGAGAGATGACGCGCAGGCAGCAGATGAGCGAGGGATAGAGAGAGAGGGAGGGAGAGAGAGAGAGAGAGAGAGAGAGAGATACACATTAGTGAGGAGACCCAGTTAATCCCCAGAGCTGAGACCATAGAAGAGGAGGACAGTCAGATTCAGCTCTGATTAAATGCAGCACTGCTGGTGACACAGAGCCGCTCCTGCAGTGCAGCTCTAACCTGTGAGCGGTACAGAGACAGCACTGCTAGTGTTAGTCCCCGCCTCTCACCACACGCCACTACATCACAACATCATTACAGAGTCATCAACAGACAGCCACCTCGCTGGCACCTGCGCTTTCATGAATGACTAAAGCCTGGCCAACATTAAAGGATAATTCAACTGATTTAGGGCCCGATTCCATCAATCTTACATCAGTTTTTTAATGGCTCTACAGATGGTCTTACCCTCTTTTCCCGTGGTGTGTGAGGTGTGTTAAGAGTGTATTTGGCATCACGAGATCCGCTCTTCGAGGTGAGTCAAGTCAGAAATTTTAAACATGTTCAGTATTTATACTCCGATATCGAGTGGTGTTGAGGGTGACCCCGAGGGCCGTAGATGAGCCAGTTTGCGGATTCTCGAGACTTATCACCGACTGGGAGACGAGCGAACAGGGCGACTGTCACGACAGCAGGGCCAAGACCGAAAATGCAGCGGGCTTCAGACATGGAGGGCGAATTCGTGGATTTGTGGCAAACTGCAATGTTTGTGACAATTTATGTTCGTGTGCAGCTCCCGCTGCGACATGTAGGCCATGTTCAGAACATCTCCATTACGTCATCCATTTTCATTCTGAAGTGTTTCAGTACAAAAAAGTGCAACAACTAGCACGGCTAATTGTTCCTCCCACTCGTCCTCCGTGTTCGTTAACTCTACAGACACGCTCTCCAGCACAATTATGTGAGATTTGCAGTTTGTAGAGTCAGGACTCCGGTGGATCTAAGATAGAATCTGCTGGCCTAGGATGCGTTGTTTTGTCCAAATCTTTAAGTGAGTGTGCTGTCCACACACCAGACGACCAAGAAACCATGAAATGTATGATTTTAGGTCCCTATGTGCGGACAAGGATTATCCAGTCTACACACAAAGCTACAGGGGGCCGTCAGGATTGAGCCTCCATCCCCATGTCCATATTCTGATTCTGGGTTCAGCTGGTCAGACATGAGTAGTGGCTTAATGCCAACATAATGAGCTCATGTGCTCAAATGCTTTAAAATTTAGCAGTACCTTCCGACATTAAATACAAGTCACTGAGCAGATGCTTTTAAAGTGCATTTCTTACGCAACTTCTGGATGATTAGCCCGAGCTGAGCCCAATGGTGCCCAGATCTGGAGCAGTTTGGAGTGAAGGGCCTCACTCAAGGGCCCGACAGGTGCACTGATTTGACTGCGTTTACACTGCTGCTTGAAGCAACAATGCTCTCTGTCCCAAAGTCATTCACCACCAGCCTACAAGTCACACCCCATTTATTAGTGTGCCAATGCATCTCCAGAGCAAATTAACCAAAACTGTGAGAACCTTAGAACCCTGGAATGGGACTTTCAGTTTCCTAGTCATACACGCGGTTCGGGCGGCAACGTTGAAATCATATAGGCCAGATACACACAAGCACACACACGGACACACACACACGGACACACAAAGACTCACGCGCACACACGCACACAAGCACACACACCCTGCATGTAAGCAGCAGTCTCCCCTCAGCCATCTCCTTACCCTGGGAGTCCAGCCTCTTGTCCATGTACACTCTGTAGGTGAAGGCATGCCGCAGGGCGAGAGCGGCGAAGAACATCTCCACGCAGATGATGAAGTTTTGGTAACCGGCGGCGACCGTGCCCTCCCCGACCGTGACCTCCACAGAGCTGATCTTAGGGATGGCCCCGCACTTCTCCAAGATGGCCAGCAACATGCCTACAGGAGGGGTGAGGTACACAGCCAATCAGCAAGGGAACAGAGAGTGGCCCAGTATGACATCAGCATTCTTTAGGTGTTTCCTCCAAACGCAAAGCAAATTTTCACTACACTTGAGTGAGATTGACCGCGGGATCATTTATATTTTCTCACTTCCAAGATTCGCAATCAAATTTTATTCACTTCTATTCACAGTCAACCTGGTTCATTTTTGACACGCATTTAGCACTATCGACCAATAGCAATTGCAGTTTAAATGACATAGGCTAGTCAATGTAGCAGCCAATGGCAATGATGCTATTCAGAACACTACTACCCTGAAGCAAATTTCCTGCTCAAGATGAATATTTTCTACTTGCGCGATACATAAATTTAGCACCATGCGCCCTATAGCCCACACGTTGCATCGCTTGCGCGATACAGGTGGCTCGGAAACATTTTGTGTCTCCTTGCATTAATTCATGTGCAGCACAAAATATACCCCGAGTGTTTGGTGAAAACACACCTTTAAAACAGAGTCCTTGCGCAAAGATGCACAGACACTACAAACCATTACATCCCATGTACAGCATGTGTACGGTTTGTAAAAATCCAGTCCTTATAATCCTCTGAAAAGTTTGCTTTCTGGAATGTGTTATTTGTATCCGAACGAGTTCGGAGGATACTATGGATTTGGCCTCGTCACGCGTCCGCAGAGATTTTCTTGTGAACGCTCTACAGCCCACAAAAGTGCACCGATTCTTTTCGAATTTTGCAGGGACACGTATTATGGTAAGTTCACGACACCTATTGATTTTGGGTACTCTGGGATCATCTGGGCCCAATTGGGGGGCCTTGGGGGGATACATGTCCTCGGTTGCCGAGTGCTCTAGTTGTAATAGTGTTTCTAACACTGACCTACCGTTGCAGCTACTCCCACTCAGTGGAAAATCAGCAAAGCTTAACGATGAAAGTGGAAGAGTGCGTACGAGATGCTATGCTAAGGCCAATGCGCCAAGAATCCAACTTTCACGTGGAAGCAAAGAGTAAGCAAATACCATGTATGTACACGCATATCTGACCCTTCTAATCAGACTGACATCAATGTAGAGAACAGATGTGTTCACATGCACGGCAATATCGGGGTGCGTGTGCGTCATGAACACGCGTGTAGGACGCAGGCTCACCCTGCCAGAAGGAGAGGAAGATGACGGACTTCACCATGAAGAACTTCAGCACAGGGCTGTAGGGCGCCAGCAGCTCACGGGTGGCGAAGTAGAAGAGGAAGAGGGCGTAGAGCGACAGGCTGACGGAGATGTTGTACACGATGGTGACGTACAGGTACCCGCTGGCCACACTGAGAGGCAGGAACGCAAGGGGTTAATAATCCAAAACACGCACATGCATGCATGCACTCACCCCACAAGCACACACACTCCACACGTGCGCACACACTCCACACTCACACAGGCTGCAGATGACATTATCAGTGCATTGCTGTCGAACACAATATACACACGGAGTGACCGGTGGTGGCGGCCCGGGGCCTTACTTGAAGTCGCCGTCGCGGTATTTCCCAAACACCTGCAGGATGACCGTGACCGCGGCCATCAGCGGCTTCACCACACAGAACTGCAGGGTTGCCTGGGAGATGAGGACACAGAGGGAACCAATCAAGAGCAGCACACAGACAGGACATGATGTAACAACAGCTCAGGAACTAAGGGGAAGTGGGGGGGGGAAGTGGTCTCACTGCTGTGTGTAATGACCCTAACCTGACAAGGGCTGCCAACTGCCTTTACCCCCCCCCCAAAAAAAAACATTTAGCTTCTGACTGATCATCTGATGTTTTTCCGTTTGCTTCTTCTTTTAAATAATACCCCTCTCTCAAAGTGTCAAACATAATAATAATAATAATGATGATGAAGATATTAACAACAACAACAACTGACCTAACATAAGAGGGGATAGGAGGACATTGCTACTTTTGTTTTGACACAGAGGGAGAGAGAGCGAGGGAACGATAGAGAGAGGACAGCTTCTCACCTGCTTACAGAACCGGAGGAACCCAATGGAGTATGTCTTTCCCCAGAGGCAGCATGTTCCATACACACAGCTGGACCTGCAGGGGAACAGGAGCGAGTGAACTGGAGCAGGAGAACAGAGTGCTAATGCGGTAATGCTGACAGTGTGAGGCAGTGGCGCAGGTGTGCTGCATGGGTGTGGTCTCTGCTCCGCACGCACTCACTCGATGGGCTTCCCTCTGATCTCAGACATTATGGAGCTCTCCCCTCCCAGGTACTCGTAGCACAAGCTCAGGAAGTTGTAGATGACAAATGCTGCAGGTAGAGGGAGACAAACACACAGGTGGGGTTAAGGGTGGGTGTCTGTGGCGCCTGGCTGTTAGCTGGCTGCATCTAGCCAGTGGCAGTTATCCTTTAGCAGTTAGCCAACAACAGCTATCTTTTAACAGTTAGCCTTTATCAGCTATCCTGCAGCAGCAATTCTTCAGCAGTTATCCTTAGGCAGTTATCCTGCAGCAGCTTCCCTTTAGCAGTTATCTTGCAGCAGTAAGCTTTTAGCAGTTATCCTGTGTGGTGCTCTGGGCTCTTTGTTCTTTGCGCTAGATGGAGGCCCAACAGTAGTGCAATATGAGCGCTATACCTGAACTCCAGGACTCAATGAACAGAGACTCTTAAAATCAGGGTGCATTTTGGCAAAGTGGGTTAACAGTTACCTCATGGCAGGAGGGCTGCCAGTTCAAATCTGGCTGAGGCCTTCTTGTGTGAACTTTGCATGATCGGTCTTGTAGGTTTCCTCCCGCAGTACAAAAACAGGAATGTAGGGCTGTAGTCAACCAAAGAAAATCTTGGTCGACTTAAGTCCTGAAATTTCGACCAAAAGTCGACTAATCCGGGGGCGGCGGGAATACAAAAAAAAGAGTTACTATTTTTAGATCAATTCACTGGGCTGTAGCCTACCTGGTTGCCTTGTCCGCCTAAATGAATTATAAATAAACATAAACAACTAGTATATGCAGTACAATCCCAATTCCGAAATAGTTGGGATAAAGTATAAATTGTGAATAAAATCAAAATGTAATGACTTTAAAATCACACCAGCCCGTATTTTATTCCCAATGGAGCAGAGATAACAGAGAAAATGTTGAAACTGAGAAATTTTACAATTTTTATCCACAAAATGAGCTCATTTCAAATTTGATGGCTGCTACGGATCTCAAAAAAGTTGGGACAGGGGCCTGTTTACCATCCCCACGCACCCACGTAGCATCCCCTATTATTTTTAACACAGTGGAGTTGTCTGGGCATTGAGGAAACAAGTTTCTTGAGTTCAGCCATTGGAATTTAATCCCACTCTTGTTTAATACAGGCTTCCAGCTGCTGGAGAGTTTTGAGTCTCCTTTGACAGACTTTTCGTTTAATTATGCGCCAAATGTTCTCAATCAGTGAATGATCAGGACGGCAGGCAGGCCAGTTCAGCACATGGACTCTTCTACTATGAAGCCATGCTGTTGTAATAGCTGCAGTATGTGGTTTTGCATTGTCCTGCTGAAATACACAAGGCCTTCCCTGGAATAGATTTCATCTGAAGGGGAGCATGTGTTGCTCTAAAACCTTTATATACCTTTCAGCATTCATGGTTCTTTTTAAAACATGCAAGTGTCCCACACCATATGCACTAATGCATCCCCATACCATCAGAGATGCTGGCTTTTGAACTGAACGCTGATAACAGGAGGAGTGGTCTTTCTCCTCTTTAGCTCAGCGGACATAGCGCCCATGATTTCCAACAAGAAAGTCAAATTTGGACTCATCTGACCATGGGACACTTTGCTACAGTCCATTTTTTAGCATGATGGAGTTTTAGGTGGCATCTGTTAATGGCACGGCAGGTTGTGTTTACAGACAATGGTTTCTTGTAGTATTCCTGGGCACATTGAGTAATGTCAATGACAGAATCATGCCAGTGAGTGATGCAGTGGTGTCTGAGGGCCTGATGATCATGGGCATTCAGTAAAGGTCTTCGGCCTTGTCCCTTATGCTCAGAGATTTTTCCAGTTTCTCTGCATCTTTTGATGATGTTATGCACTGTCGAGACCTTCAAAGCCTTTGCACTTTGACGTTGAGGAACATTGTTTTTAAAGTATTCCACAATTTTTTTTTACGCAAGCCTTCACAGGTTGGAGAGCCTCTGGCCATCTTTACTTCTGAGAGACTCAGCCTCTCTAAGACATCATGTCAATCATGTTACACACCTGATGCCAGTTAACTTAATTACTTGCTAAATGTTCTTTCAGCCGATTATCTTCTATATTAATAGCTTTTTTGCCTGCGTCCCAACTTTTGAGACCCGTTGCAACCAGAAAATTTGAAATCTGCTCATTTTGTGGATAAAAATGTAAAATGTCTCATTTCAACATTAGAAATGCTATCCATGTTCTATTGTAAATACATATTGGCTCATGTGATCTGAAAGTCATTGCATTTTGATTTTATTCAAAATCTACACTTCCTGCCAACTTTTTTGGAATTGGGGTTGTATAATAAATTGTTTTTGACCCAATTATTTAGCACTGAATGACACACTCAAGTTGGTCGGCTCTGACAGCGTTGCATTGCGTGCACCTACGCAATATCATAGCCTATGATGTACGAAAAAAGTACTATGGCAACTAGGGACATCAGCACAAGAACTGTTGAGGTATATGCAACAGAATTTAGACAATTGTTTTTGTCATGCGTTAAAATAATTGACAGGACCTCACACTATTATTCCAGCCTGCACTGTGCATGTCCTCACACAGAGCGAGGCTGAACATCGGAGCTCAGCTTCATGGCTGAGACAGGAATAGGGTATTAACTTAAAAATTTTACTCTTAAACACAAAAAGGCAAGTCCACTGTTTAGAAAAAAAAGAATATTTATTCAATAAACCAGCTCAAAAGTAAGCTATTGCTTATCACAGTAGCATGTACAAATTCCGCACAAACGGGCTCAGCCGTTGGGACTTTTAGTAACTCCAAAACACATCAAGGCTAATTAAACATTTTTGTTTTTGAAAGGCCATAACATTACAACGGGTTACATTTATACCGAAACAAAATACAGTGCATAGCTGAACAATAAAGCATAGGCTCAAACAAACAAATTCAAACAGTGGGCACAGCGCGACTGTGCATTAGGCTCCAAAAAAATAAAATGAAGTGCCGAAATCCAATAACGAATCCTAGAAATAAATGTGCACAATTATAAAATGGGAGATAATGTAAAAACGAGGGAATAATTAGGCTACAAAAATAAATCAGGTGCACAATCGGTAAAAGCAGGGCATCATAAGTTTCAACCCAGTCTCGCGGGAAACGTGCGAAACGGTCACGTCTTTTAACACTAGCCCCGCCAGAATTCTAAATCTGATAATGCAGCACAACGTGAGACGTTTGTAACGACAGACTGCAACGGCTGCACCACAGAATGCTTCAGACCACGAGGCCATCCCAAGCTAACAAACGCAGGATTTTACAACTCGGCAGCGTTTACGAGCCTCGCATCTGCCTGCGCCTAATTATGTCCTTTCAGCCGCTCCGGGAAAACCGCCCACGCTGCCGAACGAAGGGAGCAATAAAAACTCACGGCCGGATTTCTGCACTGCTCTCCAATCTTCAGATATAAACACAACCGCTCCATTCACACAACCCCACCCCACTATCTTATAAAATCTCACTGGTCCCAAAACAGACCCCAGGCAGAGGGAGTCAACCTTAGTACTTCACAAACAAATTTCAGCTCCATTTTGTCAGAGCCACATCCCTGAGCACTGCACTCACACACAAAGACAGAGGCTCTGTTCTGATACACTGTACAGTTAAAAGGCAGAATTCAAGCAATTTCCACACTTTTGCACCCTTGTCGGTGTGTCCCACATTTAATTTAACTACTCAAAAATATGTCCTTCTGCATGGGATTATTTCAGTAACAGAGGCAGTGCTGCAGTATCTGGTTGTGTTCAGCAGCGTGTGAACCTTACATTGGGGGTGTACGGCATATCTCCATGTGTCCTAGTGCATCTCTATATAAAGCACTGAGCTCAGAGCTACTGCTCTCGCCTGTCAATCTAATCAGCAGAACAGAGCAGCTGTCCTACAGACGCTATGATATGGGCAGAACTACCAGAGTAAGGCGCACACACACGTATGTGCAATGTGAGAACTTTTGTCCCTACAAGCTCAGCCCATGTAACAATACTCCCAAATTGGATTTCATCAACATCAACTGCTGGGCACTGACATGACACTAGAAGCATGGCAGGCGCACAGACTGAGCACGCAGTGGCCCCTGGGAGTGTGAAACTCCGGTAATTAACTGTACCGAGGCCTACCAGATTTCCAGTGCTGTTGCCATGGGGATACAGTAGGTCAGCGCAGCCGACTGGCCCGGTGATTTATAAGTTCATCCTTGTACGAGTGTTGCCTTTTAAACCTCTTTGCTAGGCCGTGGTGCGCATGCGGTTGCTGGGCAACAGGCTTACCCAGCCCAGACATCCCAGCAGGCCTCTGGAACAATGGGAGGACAGAGATGGCCGACCTCGCAAGGGCCGGGAGACCAGGAGGGCCATCTGTCACAGGGGCGGAGACTGAGTTCCCCCACACACACACACACACACACGCACTCTTTCACATCCCACACATTCACAACGCTACAGCTGGCTATTATACCTGTGTGTATGCGAGTCTATGCTTGATATCCTGATACCGAGCTGAATATACACTTCCATACATAGTCATACGCAAGTTGAGCACCATTCAAGGACTAATAAGACAAGCCAAACGCAAAACGTCTCACGTTTAATAATTCAGGAGGTCACTAATGTGACAGTTAGACTGTTTTAATGGAAAATTCCGCAACTGACATAACAGGTGCTACACTTAATGGAAACCTGCGGCAATCATGAACACCAAGTTCAGATTTTCAACGAAAAAAACTACCCAAACAAACCTAAGCTTTGAAGAGTTAAAGTGAACAACTTTTTTTTTGGGGGGGAATTTTTCCTTTATTTGACAGTTATTCAGTGTAGAGAGACAGGAAGGTTGGGGAGAAGAATGGGGGAAGACATCCAGCAAATGACCCGAGGTGGAATCGAACCCAGGTCGCTGTGGAAGGACACAGATTTTATGGTATGTGCACTTAGACTGATGAACCACTGGG
The DNA here is from genome assembly GCA_029721435.1 of Gymnothorax reevesii. NCBI lineage: Eukaryota > Metazoa > Chordata > Actinopteri > Anguilliformes > Muraenidae > Gymnothorax > Gymnothorax reevesii. The sequence continues at coordinate 19,484,593 of CM056582.1, read as the reverse complement.
CCGCCCCAAGTCAACAGCTAATTGACTCAATATCTCCAAGACACACTCACACCTCCCAGCTCCTCGTGTTCTTGTGCACAGTAAGTTCATGAGAGAAGGTACAGAGTGATGTATGAGGCAGGATTCATCTCCTCTCTGCTGCTGGAGATGCACAGCTAACTGAGGCCTCTTCTCGTCAGCTGTGCTAACAAAAGCACCTCCCCCACTCCATCTTCTGTTCACCCTCAGGTCACAGCAATGACCGTGACCTGTCACCAGCCTGATCATCTCCACACACACAGACACACACACCGGCCGAGCCAGAGAGACGCACAAAGAAACACACGTGAAAACACTGAATCACATGCACACACAAAAAGGCAAATACCAAGACACAGTCATACACACACGAACACAGAGAGGCACACCAATGACATTTACAAAGACAGTCAAAAACACAAAGACATAACACTTCTACACAAGTAAACAGCGCAATCAACAAGGTGAGGTTACCAGTGCGCTAAAATCTGAAATAATTTACTGGGAAAATTATGCAATCCATAAAAAGGTTTTTAGGAAAAGAACTGATGCAAGAGATGAGGGAGGATTTCACTGAATGAGTGCAAGTCATAAACCAGCAAGAGATTCAGACTGTTGACGTACACACGGTTCACAACTTCAAACTTATGAAGTGACACTCGATCCACTCAAAGAGTAAATCAAGATAACATACAAGCCAAGATGGGAAACTGCACTACAGAGTATCTCCACTTACATTTTCACATTTCTAAACAAGATATAACATGAGACAATATAGCTCGCATCGATATGGTTCGTTTCGCGTTAAAATGACAATACGTGGGCTGCAAGTTCGCACCCATTTCTCCTCTCCGTGTCCCCGTCTCACACAAACACAACGTTTCTGCTCCGCCTCCCTCGCTCTGTGACCACAAGCCATCCCTCACCACCCCCTCCCCTTCCGCCTCCTCTCTCACCAACACTCAGCGACAGCATGGTGATGGAGTGCGCCGCAGAGGAGGGGCTGGTCAGCTGTGACATGCAGTCGAAGGTTCGTTTGATCAGACAAAATCCTTCCCTTTGCTTGATTAGCAATCAGACGATTAACTAGTTTAGTAAGACTATTCGGCAGAAAGACGAGCCAGTTTAAGTTTCCACGGTGTTATTACTCAGTGCATCGAACCTGAAATGCTCACTAGACAGCAGATTTGCTTCCATGAAGCCGAAGCAATGTCATCAACAAATATTAAAACAGTTTGACTTATGCAGCGTGGCTGCCAGTATGCGCCAACGGCCCCTCCGACCACCACCAAACATTCGCACACAGCCATACAGGCGTGTTCCTATATTGCAAAAAAGGCGTTTAATTCCAGTCTTCTTTCATAATCCGATTAACAAAATGTTTCAACTATACACAAAATTACTGAGAGCCCTAATTGATTATTCAGATTCCATCCTTGCAGTCCCAAATTGAAGCGTATATGTGGATGAATCTTTTTGTCATTATCTCCGCTGTCAGTATAAGGCTTCCTATAGGTTTGGTCTTAATTGTTTTGATTGTCAATCAGGAATAGTACTGAAAACAGGTTCACAAAATCCTGTTATAAAAGTTTGGGTCACTGCCTCACCTCACCGCACGTCTCTGTTTTTCAGTCAGTATATAGTTCGTTTGCAAACGAGTTAAACTACTCGGTTTTCTGTGGATTTAAAATCTGTAAAAGTTTGTTCAAACACAAATGAGACCAAGTCATGGAATTGGCGTAATGCTTAGATGTTACAAATGGGAAACTGAAACTACTAAGGTGCAAACGGAAATTAAATTTGTTTGGTAGTAAACAAAGCTGTTGAGAACCGCGCATCTCCCCCTAGCAAGTGTCTATTCTGCAGCTGGTGGAAGAGTTCATAGTTGATAAGCTCAAGCGCAAATAGCCAGCGGTTTTATTGCTTAAAGCTTACGCAGTGACTTCGCCACTCATTCGCGTTTGAACCAACTTTGGCAGATTTAAAATCGACAGAAAACCGAGTAGTTCACTACCGCTGGCTCGTTTGCAAAAAAACTATATTCACAAATATTAATTCAGTACCTCTCCATAACCAAATGGAGCTAGTTGGCTAAATAACAATGTTCACCTAGAAATGAGAGTAACAAGCCTACCGATGTGTGTGCAGGACTAGGAGAACAGGTCACTTGGGACATTTTCCAACAAAGTCAAAGAGTGATCCAAGTTTTTCATTTTTAGAAAAATTTGAGAAAAAAATTGGGTGAATTTGTGCACAACGAAGTGTTGTAAATTGACAGTACAGTAGTGCTGGGATATCACTATCACCAAGATAACCGGTTAATCTCAAAATAGAAAAAAATCCCAAATGACCCCTTTTCCTAGTCCTGCACACATATAATCAAGTCCGAAAGTGATCCAACTGCACATGCGTACTGGAGGTCATGGGGTCAAATAGCCCTAGAACTCTAAACCCGGTTCGCGGCCAAAAAAAATTTATTAATATATATCGAGTATCGCCATTCAGCAAAATAGAGATATGACTTTTAGTCCATATCGCCCATCCCTACCTCAGAGGATTCCTTAACAGACAGCTAATGTATTCACGGTGAACTGTACACCAGTATGGCACAAGGCAGTCTCACAGACCATCACAGTATACGCATAACTACAGGCACTGGAAGACTGCATTACCTCCACCATGTTGAAATTCAGTGAGAGGAACTATCGTGAATGCGGGTGTTGCGGGTCTTGACCCAGTCATCTTTATAAAAACAGAAATTCTTTCTGACCCTTGATCTAGAATGAGTCAGATCTTCACCAAAATTTCATCCCTTCCTCTTTAACAGAGTGTCTATCAACACACCAAAATTCATTCACGCACATTCATTACTTTCTGAGATAACCCATCATCTAATGAACAAACGAGTATACAAATTAACACAAATGAAAACATTACCTCCTGGTGGAGATTTAATTAAAAACAAGAGCTAGCAATATTACTTCTACCTGCTCTTCACTGGACCAGCAAAAAAAAGATCATTTGAACTTGTGAGCATCTTGATGCGATTTCTATTCTCTTTGGCAGGAACTATGATAGAGAGAGTAACAGATCTAGGCAATTCTTTGCTGGCAAGCTGAATAATGCTATTGACTGGCAGAGCAAATCAAACATTATGTAACATTTTTTGAGACAATGAGGCAATGAAATTGATTGGGGTGGGGGGACCTTTACAGTGAGCGTTCTGTACACCGAGGGGCAGGAGGGGGGGCCGGTAGAGTCCGTTCAAAGCAGGTGGAACAGGAAGGAGGGTAGCAAGTTAGCATGGAGACCTGAGCAGCCCTTCTGGAATCTCAGACTGCGATTAACACCGAGATAAAAGGAAATCGTTTCCGAGACTCTTTCTCAGGGCGAGGCTGGGTGCTCTAGTTTGCGCACGGCTCGGCGGGGTCACATTTCGGGGTTTGGAGAGCGAGGTTTGTGTGCGCCCCATTGTCTGCCCGTACCATTTGATCTTGAGCCAGAGAACCGCCCACACGTGCTGAGCTGCAGTTTTTCAGTCCACACGTACAGCAGGGAGAGTACTCACTGGCACAATGGCGCTGTTTTCATGGATCAGACTGCCAAATTGTTCAAAGCCATTTACCACCACCGACAATAAGCAAAATATACATCCCTGCATAATCACACCCACTTACCCCCGGACAGGGTGGGTGGGTGGGGGGCTGGATTCTATCCCTGCATGCAATGGGCAAGAGGCAGGAACACAACTTGAACAGTTTGCTAAATCACTGCAGGGGATGCACCATTCAGTCATACACACTCATATCTATAGGCAAATTCCTGTGTCCAATTAGCCTGACGTGCATGTCTTTGGACTATGGAAGGAAACCAGAGTAGCTGAAGGAAACCCGCATGAACACGAGGAGAGGAGGCAAACTCCGTACGGCAAGGCCTCTGGTTGGATTCAAACTCGCAGCCTATTCGCAGTGAAGCTTCTAATAACTAGGTTTCAATTAATCCCTGCTCAGCAAAGTGTCGGGGGGACATTGTGAATAAGAGTTCATAAAGAAATCGTGGACGTAACCCGTTAGCGCCCCCTGGAGTCTGAAGCAGAACAGCGGATCGCCGTGGGATTCTTACCCTCGTAGCAGTCCCGCACCGTGTCGAAGTACACATAGTACTGGTCGTTGGTGAAGAAGAGAAGGCTGAGCCAGGAGTCGAAGGCGTAGATGGGCACGATGAAGAGGATCCTCACGATGTGCCGCTGCTCGTTCGGAGAGCTGTAGAACCTCAGGTGCATGTAGATCTACCAGGGTAGGGAGAGGAAGCATTCATCAGCAACTCACTCTTAGACAGAATTATGCATAATGCAGTCAAAATACACCCTGCTACTTTCACATTATTAATATGCGAATCAATACAACAGAGGATTAAAAAAAACAGGGAGGAGAATCAGAAAAGTCCTATCATGGAGCGTTTCTACCAAACGCAAAGCCAAATTACACCTCCCCGGAGTTTGACCGCAGGATCACCATTTTCTTACTTTGAAGATTTGGAACCCTGTTCGCAATAAAGTTACATTCATTTCTATTAGGGCAGTTCTTCCTAGAAATCTTCAGAAAATCAGCAACAAGATGGTGACCCGAATGTTGCCAAGCTAATAATGCAAATATTTCACTTCACCAACACCATATCAGTTTCAGAAAGCTAGCTTTGCTATTATCTCTAGAAATCTAACTGGGATTTTGAGCAATATATGTAGCGTAGCTAGCCTGTGTAGCTGCCAGTAGCAATGATGCTATTCAGAACACCACTGTACTAACTCAAATATTTTGGTCAAGTCACGCATTTTCAACTTGAGTGTTGAAAAGTGCAAATTTGGCGCATTCGCCCCTTTGGCGTCACTTTTGCCGCAACATTCGGGTCACATCATCTCGTGTTTATTCGTGTCTTTGTATTGACTATATAAGCAATCTGTCATTGCAAAATATTCCCTTTGCGTTCGGTGGAAAACAGACCGTAAAGAAAAAGGAGGATAAAATACATTAAAATGAGAACATATCAAACAGCAATAAAAAGATTTTTTTTTTCTCCATGTTTTTTTTTTATCCACAAAAAACATGGAGGCCATGTGCTGAGGAGCTTCATCCTAAACAAGGAGCCCAACAGCCTCGCTCAGCAACACAACACAATAGCAGCATCTACCCACCCGAAACAATAACATTATTATTGTAATGACATTAGCCTCACATGACCCACGAACACGGACTGATCTAAGGGACATTAATCCACTTTTATCTTTCATCTTACCAAAGTCCGAATAACTTCACACAATTCTAAAACATTTGTATTTTCACACAGAATGTTGCTTCCATTCACTTCAATTAAAACAACTTTGTATTTAAAAAAAAACATCAGCGCATGAACCAGAAGACGTGGTTTTGATGAAATGTGTCCGTCAATCACCCATCCGCGACCAATAATCATGTTTTACACGCAGATTCAAACTCTCAGGCAATTTGGAATGCATGCGCGCATTTAACGTCAATCAAATCGATCCCCTTTTACGCGAGTATTCCGCCGCACGGATTGTTTAGCTGGAAATGCGTCATAAGGTGGCAGTTTGTTCCGCGCGAGTTGAGCTTCCATTTCTGGCGTCCTTAAAGAACCCTGCGGAAACCGCCAGGCAGAGCACATGCGCAGAGGCTCATGTCCCGCGGCTGAGAGACAGACAGGCCGGCTAAGTGTACCTTCCACCCATTACTAAAGCCTCCTGCCAGAAGGGCTGTTGTGAACAGCAAACCCAGGCGGTCGGAACTAAATATTGGAGAGGAATTTTACTTTCTAAAGCTGAATTAATGTGCACAGAGCACATACCACCGAGACGGAGTTAGACAGACAGAGAGTAAGAAAGCAAGAGCAAGAGAGAGAGAGGCGCCTGGGGTCAAACTGGGCTTAACCATACACTTTCCCCTCAGATAACTCAGGCCCTGATAAAGCACTGCCTCTAACACTCCACCGCTCCCATACAAGCGAACCGCCGCATTCGACTCACATCAGCATCATCGCCTTTCATACAGACACTGGCCCACGTTGCCTCAGGCAAGCGAGGATGAAAGCTCTACTCTTTAAAACTGAGGGCTGGGGACCATCTTTGATGGTGTAATGCGCTGCAGTACTGAAATGGGAGCAGAGCAACCTCACGCCCACAATTCCACTCCGATATCCACCTGCATCTTTTCTAAAGCAACACAAAAATCGACAGGGTAACAAACTGAGGCTGACTGGGGATCTACAACAGGAATAGTGAGCTTCTGTAGGCCTGCTGAGCAGCAGATTTAATAATGCAGGCTATCAGTAAAGGACAGGGCAGGGTGAATGTAGCTTCCTTCCTGCTGAAAGACTGGTTCCTGTCAGCCCATGTAGTAAAGACAGATGATGGGCCTCTTGTCAGAGCACACGTCTGTGGAGAATCGCACGCAGGGAACGATATGTACTGCCGGTCGCTAGGCAACCTCTGCTCCCCAAAGTCACGGTTGAGAAGGGGTGGTTTGTCGTTATGACAGCAGCCCATCTTTAACCCTTTGAAGGAATGCAGCGATAAGGTCCAGGTCCCCACCCAGCACTGCCAGGAAATGTTTAAATGAACAGAGGAAGTGAAAGTGATTATCCAGAGGGAAAATTCTTCAGCAAACAGATCCGACACTGCAACCCTGCCCATTCAGGACACGCCAACAAAGGTTTAACAGACTAATCCAGGCCGGGACACAATAAAAAAAGCAGAGAACAGAAAGCCGATCCATCTGTGTGGAGGAAAAAAAAAATATAGTAAAACAGACCTGGATGTTGATTGGTTGATACGGAGTTCCAGCCATGCTAAAATGATAATAGCTATGACGCGAAACACCAGTAAATGCCTTTATCACCGCAAACTCATCAAGGGCAACATCAGCTTGCCAGTTTGGCTGATTGTAATTTTTGTTGCATAGCAACACACACTTGTTGTTTCCATTTCATGTACTATACTGTTTGTTCGACCCAAAGGAAGGCACTTGATTTTCTTAATGAAATAACATCTTAATGAAAATTTCAGTCGTTAACATTTTTAATATATACTAAAATGTTTATAAACGCAATAAGCCATGGTTTACAGTGATTTTAGAACAGCTATGATGGGAGTTTTGAACACTGCACTCCATGTTGTGCCCAACAACACCCCTTTGCTGATCTTAATCCCCATCAACCACAGCCTCTTGAGACAAACTGCTTTAAGTTCCTCCCCCAAGCAAATGAATATTAGAACGGCCGGAACCAAGCTACTCGATTTCCCAGAGAGGAGTCTTGAGGTTCCCAAGTTACTCAGAACGAATCGCATTTTCGGCCCAGGACTAGATACCCTGGTGTGTAACTGTATTGGTGACTGGGACCGAGACCATAGACTGTGCTAGAAAATATGGACCATGTTACTGCGGCTTCAGCCGCTGACATCCCTCAGACTTCAGAAAAAGCGCCTCAGCACACTGAAGCTTGTTTAGCAATTTGGAGCCACAGCCTGATATGCCCACAAAGCACATTATATTCAAAAACAAAAACCAGCTCCTCATTCATCCACTAATATTTTTCTATTGTCAAAATAGCACTGTAGCACACAACTATACTGAGTGTACATTTACTTCCAGGAAAAAATTATCGGCCAGAGAATAAATAAATAATCCCCCTCTGTTCACCTTACGCGCCACATAATCGGGGACGGCAGGCAGGAAGCTAGTGAGTAAACAAACTACCATTTCAACATGGCACTCCGTTCAAGGTGGCCCAGCAGCAGTAAACAAGAACAAGTCATTTTGTCCATTTCTTGCGGCCATATTGGTAGGTTTACCATTGACTCTGAAAAATAATGCACTCCGGTGAGTATAACCTGAGCAGGAAGAGGCCGTCTTAACATTTTGCCCTCATTTATTTTCCTTAGCAGGCTAGCAACTTGTCTTTGTCTTCCCTTGAACTGGGTTTTGTCAAATGGGAAATGCAGTTTCAGCAACATTAGATATAGATGTGAATGAAGTGGGCAGAACTTTTTAAGGTGAATACAGAGGACAGTTAGGGTGGGTTTAGTTAGTCATGTACTGCAGGGGGACCAGACACAAGACTCATAGAAAAAGTCTCGCTGCGGTGGCCTGGTTAGGATAAAAAACAAGCCGAATGAGTTTACATAGGGCAAAAACGTCTAACTGTGCAGGTGAGGAGGGTAAACTAGCAAAGGTGAAGGCGGCGAACAGTCTTACCTGGTGACAGGTGAGCAGCAGGGCCGTCCACACGAAAAATCCGGAGACGGCCTGGGCGGTGGTGGTCATGAGGAAGATTGGCTCATCATGAGAGAGCCGAGGGACCTCCGGGAGCCAGGAGATGTTGGGGCCAGTCGTGGAGGCGGGGCCTGGGGCCATTTTGGGAGGGGAGTGATTCCCAAGAAGTTCTGTGGGGGGAATATCCCTCCTCCACAGTCTGTCCATCTGAAAGAGGGAGGGAGGAACGAGGGCGGATTCATACAGCCGAATTCATCGGGACCTTACAGCTACAGTGCACACACATCCACCAACTTACCAACCCACTGAAGACTTGTTAAATTGCAACTCCACCCAGCTACAAGGCAAAGGAGAAGCTTAAACTCTGTGAAATCTATGAACCCATATGTGGATCCAGAATTCAAACTCACAAAATTTTAGGCCAATTTTAAATTCTAGCGGAGATCCCTACATTTTCAAAGGGCCCAGATGTGTCCAGCTGAATTTCAGTGAGTTTCAAAGAATCTCAAATACGTCTTGCTGAATTACAGGGAAATTTGTGAAAATGATGTGGAAGTTGTTGATGTTTTTCATTTGATGTGATGCTGTGGCCGTGAAAACAGGGCGCCCCGAGTTAGTATATTTCTCTCATTATAAGGTGTGAGGCAGGTTTAGTAAGGTGCTGCAACTGGCAGATACAGAATATGTATGAGACATTATCCTGCAATAAAAAAAAAAAAAAAAAAAAACATTGTCTGACTTTGAATCTACCTGAGGGTAAAACTAGTGGAAAATAAAGAGTTTAAGGGGATAAGGTGTTTGTATTTACAAATGATTCAATCGATGAAAATTAACCAGAGGCAGGCTTAAGCCAAGTAGATGAGGTGTTGGCCAAGGACTCAGATGGTTGGTGGTTCGAGCCCCAGTGCCCCGACTATATGATCAGTATGGTCACAAGGCCCTTGAACAAGGCCCTTAAATAAGCACTGCCCCAAGAGGGATTGGCCCCTGTCACGTCTCATCAAATTTAAGTCGCTTTGGATTAAGAGAGTCAGCAACATGACTGCAATGCATTGAAAACAGACATACAGAGGTCCATATGCACTTAGGTTAAATCAATTAGGTTAAATGCATGCTGAAATGAAAGGTCAGACTGTAAGCTTTTAATTTGATGGAATTTGAGTCTTTTAGAAGAATGTAATAAGTTATGTTCCACTTTTTCAACAAATTGCACTCGACAGTGGCAGCTTTGTGTTAAAAAAAAAAAATCCAAGCTTTGAGTGTGGACTGAAGGACGGCCTGAAAACGGCACAGAAATACGGGCAGAGCCAGACCTCCCTGACTACTCAGTGGCCGCCATCACAAATACTGGATTCGGCCAATTTATTTACAAGCAGAAGGGAAATGGTTGATGCAACAGCCGTCTCACTGCTACAGGGAGAAATGTCTGTGCAGCAGTAAATATTTGCCCGAGCACAGATCTACCGTACATCCGCATCTACAACCTGCACGTAATTAAACAGAGCAGTTCTGGCAAAAAAAAAAAAAAAAAAACTCTAAGGTCTCCTTCATTACCACTGCAAATCCATCCCCACTGTCACTGACCAGGAGATGTCCGACTGACAAAACATCCTCAAGCACAACCTGGGCAAAATCTCAGCCAACAGTGTGTGACCCTGCTCGCAATTATCAAGCCTGGAGTAAAGGTATCAGGCTTGAATCCCAGAGGGCCACATTCCCCACAAAATGTTGCCAATCCATTCAAGTGATTCATTTCATTCCTCCGAATAGCTAATGAGTCCACACATCTTTGTGCCCACGGCATTAACTGCACACTGATTGAAAGGAACCCACAAAAGCCTGTAGACAATGAATCTGCCCAGGAAGAGGGGTCTGGAAAGGGAGGGGGTGATTTACATATTAACATATTAAGCTGTAACTTAGTCAGGAAAAAAATCTCAAAAATGACACAGGATTGGGCACCACAGGAAGCTTTATACAGTCACAATCTCAGGGACAGAAAAAAAACACTTTGATTGAAACAAACAAATAGTTCACCCTCTGTATCCTCAAGTCAACTATTTGGAAACTGGGCTTATTTGCTGTAGTTGCCAGCCTTGGTCAGTTTTGATCTATCGGTAGTGACGTACGATGCGTACCTATTTCTGTCGAGCAAAAACAATCAAATGGATATTAAATGACCCGTGAGGTTAGGCGTGACGTTTTCTCTGCTGTGATGTCAGTACGAAGCCGCAGGACAGCGATCCGAATTCTGGGCTGAAGAGAAACACAGTGCCGTAAATAAGATTATGAACGCGCGTCAGTAACTCTGAAGGAGGACAGTGGCTAACAGGACTTCACAGCACCATCATTATGAGCCGAATTACAGTGTCCTGATGACAGCTTGGTGTTTACAGCCCAGAGGCTCAGGAACAACACACGAGAGCGACCTCAGAAAACACCGGCTTCCTGTGAACACGCATTCCGCAGGCTCACAAATAATGCCGTCAGCGGTCAATGTCATCACCACCTAAATTATTACGCTTAAATTCCCCAACCCCATTGTGTTGGAGGTTGACATGGTGCATCTTTGCTGAGTCGAAGAAAGGGCTTTCACTGTGGTGCTTGAACCAGCAGGAACCCTTGCAAATATGTCCACATATTTCACAAGTCCTATTGAAAAACGAGTTTTAAACAAACAGGCGAGAGAGATATATTCACCCGTGTAGTGTCCGACACACACGACAGAAATGTGAAGCTCATGTTGCCAATTTGGGGAATTTAAGGCTGCACAGCTCAACAGGGGAAGAGGACGGACAAGGAACACTGAGATTTAAAGATTATATTTATCAAAGAGTGCAAGACCATGAGCAACACAGTCAGAAGACGACACCCGAACATCACTTCCATCAGCAAATATTACTTTGGAAACGCGAGCTGTCTCAAACCCTAACTTGATATTAATGGCGTACAACCTCTTATGAATCTTATCGTTGCAATCAGTAAGACTCCACCAAATCTCAAGACAACTCCAAGATTCAGGTTATCCCCATTCTCCAGCACATCTCCTTAAATTCCGTCCCCGATGACCTTCTCTTCCTCCCAAGTTGCAGAGCAAATATCCACTTGACTTCAGGAATTTTATCAAAGCCTCGGCTCGCACTGTTCTGCCCAACTTCATAGCGCAAGGGCTCATCTGTTATAACTGAGGTGCAGACCAGCAAATTAAATTAAATATTACCTAACTAATACACCAGAACTGCATTAAAGTTATTTCAGAAACTGTAGCGCAATGTAGGAAAACATTTTTGAAAAGACGAGAAACTGAGCAATAGGTGACACGTCACACATTCCCCGTGCAACATTGGGATGAGAAGGACGACACGCGTGTCCAGCTTCACTGCACAGCATTCAATCGATGGCTACACGTTATGTTACATCATTTGTTGTCTGACAACAAATTTACCTCCGCTGAAGTTAAGAAATCAAGCTCGGTACCTAGCAAGCCAACTTAATTTCAGATTTGTATCACCAAGAATGAGCTAAACTACCATCCATCTTGAGAGCGGTTAATGGGATATTCCCGAGGATATCCAGCGGGCTAACTGACGTAAGATAGCAGTTCTACTTAAACTAGCAAATTATACACGCAGTAAATAACATTAACGGTTTGTTAGTGAAGTTGCATTCGAGGTGGACACATGAGCAAACAGCGATCGGCTACAATTTGCACAAGTTTCCATAAATAACTGATGCTAGCCTCGGGCTAAGTATATTTATCATGTGGAGCTCAATCGGTTTATCCGTCACTGAGCACCAGATAAAATATAGCTGATTAATAACAATTTAACAAAATAACGTTAGCCATCTTAGTCGGGGCTTGGCTAGCGAGCTAAGAAGACGAACGACCGAAGTTAAATTATTACTTGACATGCAACGCAAAGTTAGGGTGTCGTGAAATTTCCTTTTACCGTGAAAATTCCTTTCCTCGGACAGATGTGCAACCAAAACCTTGAATTGTGGGAACTAACAAAACCAACAGACAATTCGCATCAGATTTGAAATTGGACACGATTCCGGAGCGCAGCCCAAAATTCCCTATTAACGTGGAGAGTCCCTGATCAGCAAACATAGAAATTACAGACCATAGCGAAGCAATATACCGACAAATTTCTAATTTTGGAGAGACCGTCGGCTACGCGTGAAGTTGTAATCTGGCCGACGCTTTTCCAACTCGGTCCGGGTGCACCAGCAACTGCATGCGCCGGTTTCTGTTCCAGCCGCAAATTAGCATTAAAGTAAAGAATGTTGAAACGTTCACAGCATGTAAACATTACTAAACAACCAAGAATTCAGGAACAAAGCAAATCATAATCACTCAAACCTTTTTGTGTTATTTACTTAGCATGAACTTGAACACGTGTCCAGACATGTACTTGACAGCTTACCGATTCACCGCTGTCTTGGAAATGTTATCCTTTGTAATGCTTTTATTTGGAATACAGCAACATTGACATAATATGAATACTGGGCTTTTATTCTCCATGGAAAGCATAACCATTTTTGTCATGAGGTAGTTTCAGAGGGTAAACAATCACTCTAAAAATCAACTGATTAAAAAAAAAATAAACAGCCAGTTGAAATTATTCCATTGCAGTTGAGGTTGGAACAAAAACCACTTTGGGAATTGCTGGTGGTATTTGTAGCATTTATACAACGCATGTATTCATCAATTTCTATTGTAATGCTTGATTTCTTGATACTACTGTAGTGCAGTGGTGAAAGAACTACACCGCAGGTCAGGCACTCTTCACACCAAGAAAAAAATCTAGGGTAGTGGTCCAGAATTAGCAACCACTTGTGTCAATCTACTGATCTGATATGGTTGATTGTTTTACACTGATCAGCTGTAACTTTATGACCACAGGCAAGTGGAGTGAATAACATTGATTTGTCTTGTTACAATAACACCTGTCAAGGGGAGGGATATATTAGGAAGTAAGTGAACGGGCAATTCTTCAAGTTGATGAGCTGAAAGCCGAAAAGCAGCAATCTGACAGATTTCAGTGACTTTACCAAGGCTCTAACCATGAAATTGCTAGACGACTGAGCTAAAGCATCTCCAAGACAGCCGGCCTTGCAGGGTGTTACCAATACACAGGGGTCAGAACCAACCTTGGTTCAAGGCAGGACAAAAAGAACTGGCGACAGGCTCACGGGCACCCGAGCCTCATTAATGCGCACAGAAGGCAAAGGCCAGCTTCTCTGGTCCGATCCAAGAGGTGCTACTGTTGGACAAATTGCTGAAAAGGTTTATGCTGGCCGTGATGTGAAGGTGTCAGAACACTTAATGCTTCACAGCTCGCTGCATGTGGGGCTGCGTAGCCACAGATCAGTTACTCAGCACTGTCCACTTCTGAAAAACAATGGGCAAGAAAGCGTCAGAATTGAATCACTGAGAAATAGAAGAGGTTGGCCTGGTCCGATGAATCACATTTTCTTTTACATCATATGGATGACCGAGTGCAGGTGCTAACGCCTAATTTACCTGGGGAAGAGCACTACGGCAAGAAGGCAAGCTGGCAAAGGCAATGTGATGCTAAAGGCACCTTGGGTCCAGCCACTCCCATAATTGTTACTTTGACACAACACCAGCAGCCTCAACACTGTTGCAAACAAAGTACAACCCAAGAGGGCAACAGAATCCAGTGGTCACTTTGGAGCGGGATAACGTGCCTTGCCACTCAGCAAAAACTGTTCAGGAATGGTTTTTGGAATACGATAAAGGGTTAAAGGTGTTGACTAGGCCTCCAAATTCCCCAGATCTAAATCCAGTCAAGCATCTGCGGGATGCACAGGAAAACAAGTCCAATCTCTGGAGGCTCCACATCTCGCGAGTTGAAAGATCCGCTAACGTCATAGTACCACATACCACGGGATCAATGCAAATGACTTAGAATGTAATCTGCCGTGCGAAAAATTCGTTTCGCGTCCGGTGTGAAAGCGGCTTCAGAGTCCACATTTCGGTGGGTCAGACCAGTTTTGGCAGCACGAAATGGATCTAAACAAAATTTGGCAGGTGGTCTTAATGTTATGGCTGATCGATGGATAAGTATCCACGATTCCAAAGGCCTTATGGGCACATCTGTTAGGGTATGGGATTTTCACAGCAGAAGAAATTCCGGATACTGAACTGTTAAGTTTGTCCTCTTGGCTATAGCTGGCAAGCAAAAAAGTTGGGTTCGCAAAAGCCGAGATTTTCCCCAAACGAAATCGCAAAACAATACGCTACACCTTCGGCGGCACTGATCTAATTAGGAACATCAAAGTAATTATCCAGCCAATCTAAATCGCGAGCTAGTTGTCCACCAATCCGGCGACCAATATGCTGTTAGAATATGATGGGGAAAAGGAATATAATGGGGGAATAAACTTACCTTGTAGCAGTATCGACCAGGGTCGAAGTTCCAGGGCTATCAACGTGGCTTGAACCCAGTCATTCAGAAAAAGTAATGATGAAAGGTTGTCTAATACTGCAGCTAAGTTATCGTCCCTCAGATTTTTTTGCACAAGAACACAGAATAGCCTTCAAAGCGATTGTTGTCCTTGTTTCTCCCTGTAGCCACCAAAGTATGACTCGCTGTTCCAACCATAAATTTCTGTGCCGACTGATTATCCTAATCCAGCCTAGTTAGCCGTGAGCACAATATTCGTAACCTACCCTCAGCGTTACCACTCTCTGAGCAAACTTACTCCTTTATAAAATCAGAACGACATATGAATTTAACAGGGAAACGCACTCAATCGTTTGCGAAGTTGAACAGACGATTTAGACTGTATAAATCCAGAGTTACTTTGAGGTCCACAACCGAGTAATTTTCCCGTCATCCATATTTGCGTTATAATACGTTGGCAGTCGCTGGCTACCTGAACTGTTCGCTAGCAGGCGAGCTCGCAAGACAAGGCAACTTTAGAGCTAGCTAACGGTGGCTGATATTAAATCCAGAGTTTTTCAGTCCTCATAAAGTGGAGCCAAAAAGAGATTACGTCCGAGAAGCTGGTCAATTTAAACCGCCATAAATTATGCTTTAATTAAACGGGTGAAACTAAGTCATAACTGCTATCATCCAAGCCATTTTATTGCCAGTGTGACGTTCCTTTTCATTCTCCCACTCACTCCCCCGTTAGGATTATGGCCAGGCGGCTTTTGAGCGCAAGCGCACTGACGGTTCACCCACCATCTCCGCCGGAACAGTGATGTAACCGAGTTTGTTGCGCGTCATCTGGGGTAATGATGCATGTTTACGCGCATTAACGTGCGTGTAACATATTTAAGTCTTGAAGTGGTCACAATTAGAATGACAGATATGGCCACGGGTGAACCAAAAATTGACTTAAAAAGTGTGTCAACGGTGTAATTCTTGTGATTTACTTTCAAAACGGTCATTAAAATGAAGTCTTACAAAAAGCCATAACAAACAAGGCACACGCAGGTACTGTCGCAAATAGAGTTAGTGTCAAAGAACTGAACAGGATATCCGTACAAAATACAAAAGAACTGTACAAGATATCCGTACACAATACATAGTGTTACCCTCCAAAACAAAACAAAACAAAAACTCTTTCAACAACCCTTTTTACATTGGTGTTGGGGGCTTGTTCACACAAAGGGTGCCATCACCTAGTTTGATGAGTTGAATCACTAAAATTAATCAATTTCCAAATCAAAACTGAAATCAAAAATTATCACCAAGGATGTAAGGGCTAATCCTCTTCGTGTCTAGGTGGCACATAGGGCTTCCACAACACTCCGCCACCCATTCCCCACGTCAGCCTTCCCATCTTCAATTCGGTGTTCAGCGTTCGTCGCCAGGTGTTGTTGGGGCGAGCTCTCCTGCGTTGTCCTTGGGGGTTCCACTCCAGTGCTGTTCAGGTAATGTTGCCTTTTGCTCTTCAAGTGCGACCCACCCATCTCCACTTTCTTCTTTTGATGGTCTTTGTGATCGGCTCTTGCTGGGTCCTTCGCCTGAGTACTGAGTTTAACTCCGCCATGGCCGGTCCCATGCCCAGATGAGAAAGGAGGAGGGTTGGGCATAGGAATAGCACCCCTACCCAGTAAAAAAAACATGCCCACTACAGAAACCGAAACTACCAAGGGTGTAAAGCCGAATAAAATACTTCAGATGACCAAAAGTAACTCAAGCCACATGCAAAATTCAGGCACGGGGCAAGTATGGGGAAAAGTCAGGTGATTTGCTAACACTGAATTCTGCAAGATCATCCATACCCCAGCTTCACCCCCAAAATTTCAGAATTCAAGTGATGAACCCAAAGACATTCAGAAGAACTATGACCGTGAAAAGAGGGAGAAGGTTCATGACGGTTCCTAGGACTCACAAATGCAAACCCAGTCTTTGAGTGACGTGGCAATGAAGCAGGTTCAGTCAAGTTAAGAATTCTAAATGCGCCTGAGGGTCCTGCTGGTTCTGGCATCATTAAATATCCAGGAATGCTCAAACCAAGACAGGGAGGCAACCTCAAGGATCTAACACAAGATGGCGCAAGGGAGAGAGAGCAGGTAAGTATTCTGCGCTGTTCCTGCCTCCTGTTAGGTTATGGGCCATGAGTTAATTTTGTCATCACCATTTCTTTTCCCCGGCAGACTAGCTTGTATATTTAAAAAAAAAAAAATTCAAAGCGCAAAATGACAAAAGGCCAATGGGGCCTGCATCACCTGGTTTGACATCATAATTCTTTTCAGTGTTGCAGTACAATAAAGTAAACATCAGTGTACTGTACAACATGCCGAGAGTCATTTTATTATCTTCAGCAAGTACTGAAACGACTTTAAACCCTAAACACTTTTAGGATTAAATGCACTATTATCTTTGGGTGAGGTCACTGTAATAAAAGAAAATCTGTGAAAGTTAGTCAGCCTTGAGAGATCCATACTAAATGGATTTTTAATCTGAAAAAAATAAAACATTTCAGCTTCATTTGGACAAAGACTTGGAACAGATTTAGCAAGTTTGATCCAAATCTGCCCACTGCAACTTGAGAAGTCATCGAAAATGTGTCAGCCAGTCAGATACCAGGACAACCATACTGGATTCTAAATGAAACCAGCAAGTATACAGCAACACAAGGGCAGGGCCAGAGGTGAAAATTTGTGGCAAGTTTGATCCAAAAGTACTAAATGGGAAGAAGTCAAAAATGGCAGTTTAGAGGGCAGGGAGGCCATAATGGATCTTGGATCAACCTTAAAATAACAACAATTTGGCCAGATCCAAAGGTTCACCCTCAGGACTTGCACACTGAGCTCTCACAAACGTGAGTAGTATGTACTGTGAGGTTGACTGAATAGCTCTGCATCATTCTGTGCAGTCTACCAGACAGCTGGGCAGCGAGCTTAAATGCCCTAACGGGACTGGATTTCAGGCCTCGATCGCAATGGAAATGAAACCGTGTTGACAATGCTCCTGAGGCCTCTTATCAGTAAGCACGTCCATGACTGTCCAACACGGTGAGAGGAAGTTCTGGTTATTCAGTAACTCAGTGGTGGGACGGGTCATTGACCCCTCAGGCTTCAGTCCAGTTTCTCAGTTGAAGGCCCTCAGATCAGGACAAACACAAACCCCTGGCACTCAGTACCAAATGTATGAATTTCATGCTTCTGGCATTTCATATTGTTCCTTTCTTTTAGCTCGCTCTCTTGTAAGCATGGAATATGAACAAAAGTAGGCATTTGATTCAACTTGATCCTGTAAGATGGCAGCCAGTCGGAAAAAAAAGGTAATATCATAATTTGATTTTAAGATTGGAAAGAACAGAACTTGCCAAACGTTATCAAGCAAAATGTATTGTAGAAATGGACATCCTGGACTAAGTAGGCTCTGAACCAGTTTATTTTACAATATGATAACATCCATTCCCCCCCCCATGAAAGAACACACCATTCTCTGGTCCACCAGGTGACTCATTTGAAAAGCAGACTTTCCATAAAGCCACAAAATGAAAGCCTCAAAGTATCAAAGAGAGAAGGTGGTAATTTTGTAAATTAAATATTATATTAATTTAAATAATCACTTCGGGTACCTATTCTGTTTCATCCCTGTTTAAGTATAAAAGGTGATCGAGAGTGTAGTCCGACAATGCCGACGTAATAGACTAAAAGTTAAACATAATAGACAGAGTATGTATGAGTGGAAAGGTATCAGGTTAACATTTTAGAAAATTCATAACCACCAGAACTAGATGAGAAGACAGAAACTCAGTTTGAGCAGTTTGTCTGTGGTGGTGCAGTCGCAACTGCAGGAGAGAGTTCTGGAATGAACAACATTCTGGGAAATAAGATATGATATCTATATTTGTTGCAACTTTCCAGACGCGTTCTTGAAAAATAAAATATCATTAAGGACATATTAGTGTGTACTGTATTTTTATTCCCGAGTGTGGCAGTCCGAAGGAGGGCCCGGGCGGAGGATTGAGCCCTAGGCTCCCGGGAGAGAGTCACGCGCTGACCACATCGCCAAAGAGCCAGGCTTGTTGGTAAGGTAACCAGGGTGCACACTCAGGAGGCATTACTAGTAATGGCACCCATCAACTGTCACATCTCTCCCCCTCTTTCGGGAGCGTGTCCTCACGCTCCATGCTTTACGCATGCTGCCATCCATTAGGATTCCCTGAACCCTGCCGATTACGCCAGAATGTGGAAGGCCGAAGGAGGGCCCAGGCGGGGTTTGAACCCTAGACTCCCGGATAGGAGTCTCTCATACTGATCACATTGCCAAAGTGCAAGGCTCTTTGTCAAGGTAGCCAGGGTGCGTACTTATTAGGAGGCATTTCTAGTGACAGGACCCATCAACTATCACATCAGCCACTCCAATTAACCAATCTAAGAAAAGAGAGCAAGGGGGAGAGCAAGTTTTTTATCCCACAAATGTCCAGAGGTGTAATTTAAAGCGACACCATTTGACATGTTTGACACGACACAACAAACACAATGAGTATAAAAATCCAGAAGTCTTCCTATGCATTATAGTAGTTTTTTTTCCCAATTGTTGCCAGTCTCACAACTTCCTCTACATACAGGGGAAATGACCAGAAAATGACTTGCCGGTGACCAAACCTCAGTCCTTGTAGGCCAAAGCATCTATCGCATTTGGGAATGTTTCCAAGCACGATAATCATTTAGAAAACACTGATTAGTGTATGAGTCCACTTCTCTTGTTCTCACGGCATTAATCTGCTGTAGTTGAGGAGAACACCACAGAAGTCAGCAGATACTGTAGGCCCCCCACGACTGGAGTTGGGCATCCCCATTACAGGCTCTATCATAACTGAGAGACCCGTGCAGGGGATCAGGGGCCCCGCACCTGTCTGTGAGCAGAGATGAGAGCCGAGCTGCAGGCCTCATTTCCCCAGGAGCTCAAACGGCACGCTGACCTGTGGGACAGACGGGGAGAAGAGGAGCTGAGACTCCACCCATCGGGAGGTGAACTAACCGCATTTAACGCAGGAAAACACCTTGTAGCCTGTTGGGTTTACATCCAAGGTCCAGCTCAGTTCAAACAAAACAAGTGGCCAAGGATTTATCAAAGATTTATACAATTAACATCAATCGACAACACTAAATACAAGTCTCTGTTTGAAGGCTGTCTCAGATCTGATTTTGCTGAGGCTCAGAATTTTGTTTAACACTGCACTGTCGTCGTCCTTTGGTTTCACATCCGGTTTTTACAAAAATGAGCCACCACTACAGTTTCCTGGGGCTAAACTTGACCCTTCAGGAACAGGTGCAATCGTGGTCTGACAGTTGCATTTCAGAAACCACATTTCTTAGCTCCGGGCTTTAGAAACTCTGTAGCTCTCAACCAGGTGAGAAAAGGCCATGAAAATGCTTCCATAATGTTCAGGTAATTTCTGAAAACTTTTCAAAAGAAAATACTAATTAATGTGTGTGTCCATAAATTAGTGTGACATTTACCCTTTAATCCCAATTCCCATCTAACACTACCCCACCCAAATGAGACACGAGTGCCTTGTAGCACACTGAGGAATTAAAGGGTAAAATATCAGCCAACTGTATGCTAATGAGAGAGTGTCACATGGCCACTGAAGTGGGCATCTTCCTTCAATGACTTAAAGGCATGAACGTCCCACTTTCTTTAACCTCTGGATTAACTATATTTGACTCGTCAAGTAAATCACAATTCAAAACAAGGCCAGTTTATGAAAGGCGAGCAAAATATGCAAGATTTGGCGATGAACATGGTTTTTGGGACCTACATTAGAGGTACTTGGACAATGGCAACTTCTGTAATTTTTCCTCAGCACACCACCGCAATGGACCTGAAACCGAGCCATCAAGATGTGACTGAAGTGTAGACTTATAGCTTTAATTTAAGGGGGTCCACAAAATTCTTGCATCCACAGTTCACAAATTACAGCTATTTTTATACATTACACTCCACCTTTAGGTACACAGAGGTAACTGGGCAACTGACAGTCAGTCAGTTTGATTGATCAGGTGCTGCATGTTCATCATGTCATCACAAGTGAAGCAGATAAATGGTCTGGATCTTGGACACTGAGTGGAATTTGCATTTGGTAGCATTTTATGGGAAATCTCTCAATATGCAGACCAGAGAGCTGTCAATGCAGGCGAAGGAGGCCATCATTATATGTCATTATTTTGTTTTTGGTCTGACCACCTCCGCCGCCGCGCCGCCCTACGTGTTAACGCGATAACTTCAGTTATATTGCAATTAGAAATTTCATGTTTTGCATATAAGTAAGTATCATAAAGAGGAAGAACTGATTTAATTTTGGACCATTTACGATTTCTAGATTGGCCACCAGGGGCCAAAAACTGAAAAATCACTGTTTTTATCATATCTCTGGAAATATTTGTCCGATTGACCTCAAATCA
Organism: Gymnothorax reevesii; assembly: GCA_029721435.1. NCBI lineage: Eukaryota > Metazoa > Chordata > Actinopteri > Anguilliformes > Muraenidae > Gymnothorax > Gymnothorax reevesii. The sequence goes on along the minus strand of CM056582.1, from coordinate 19,463,383 downwards.
AGTGCAAATGAAAGGTCATGACCTGACGATGTGTCCCACAATGTCATTATACCGGTTTGGTTCAAAATTTTGACACAAGGTGGAGCTTTGTCACATACAATTCACCATTTTTGCCATATCTTCGGAGCCATTTGTCAGATTGACATTAAACTATGTCACAACGTATCACATGACAACATACCTGAATGGTTCAATATTTTGCCACCAGGTGGCGCTTTTTTGATGGAAAATTACCATTTTGGCCATATCTTCAGAACCATTTTCCGATAGACCTGAAATTAAGTTCAAATCAAAGTCTATTCAAGGTCTATTCAAGGATTGTGGAATTAGAGGATTGGGGGCATTCAGGGATATACCCCCAGCCGTCGCCTCCGACAGCATAAGCCTAGTTCAACAGAAAAATCAAAACTATCGGAGAGCAGAAACTTTAGGAGCAGCCAAGTTGAGTTTGGTGTCCTTAAAAAGAAGGACTGTACTGGAGAGGTCAGCGACACCAAAAAGATCACAGAAGATAACGATGTGGATGATCACAGAATTATTTCCTTGGTGAAGAAAAACCCCCTTAACCAAATCTAACCAGGTCAGGATCACTCTTGAGCTGGTAGGTGTATCGCTGTCAAAGTAGATTAGATTAAATTATGCCAACATGAATATTAATAAGGGGCTTACCACAAGGTGCAAACCACTCGTAATATGCATTTATTTCTTAATCGCAAAAACCTGTGACAAAATATATTTAACAGTATGTTAGAGGTCCAAAAAGTGAGATATTTACAATACAAAAAAAAAAATACATGAATTGCATATCAAGTTGAGAGCTGAATAACCCACCATTGCCATGCTTTAAGAGGGAAAATAAAATCTTGGAAGGGCTTTTTAGAAAAATAGCTTTGTTTGGAGACCATACAAAAATGTAACATACCTCATGTCATGTCCAACTTGAAGCTTTAATTTCACATCAGAATTTGTTTGAGAAAAACATAAGCAGCTGTGAGTAACCTTCCTTCAGTTGTCTCTCCAGCCTCTATAGCAAACATTGGTAGCATTTTCTTTTTTTTTTTTTTTTTGCAGAAATACTTGACATATGGGTTAGACGAGAATTTAAAGATGGCCACCATGACATCCATATTTTAAGTTTGATCAGAAAGCCTCAAACTTTAATGTACTACTCATGGGTAAGAACAAGCATGCCAACTTTCAGCTTCCGTGGTCAAGTAGATTTGGAGAAGATTTTGAAAGCTATATACAAAATTCAGGGGTGTGGCCTTCTGATGAAAGTCAAATCAAGATCAAAATGGAATGTATATCAAAACTTGGAATGTGTCTGTGCGCAGTCTCACAACTTAGTATCTACACATCAAATTTCAGCTGCACCAATGACAAATGAATGAAAATGACATTTTCAAGATGGTTGCCACGGTGGACATATTTCAAATTAGATCTAGATCTCTTCAGGTGTCCTCATATGTGAGAGGAAAGTCTTAACTACACAGGTCCAGGGGTTTCGGAGAAGATGATGTTCACACCTGATGGACGACGCACAGCGGACGATGGACAAGAAGACCATAACATAAGCTCAGTGCTAGACCTTATCCAGGTGAGCTAAAAAATTAAGTGATTACCTCTCTTAGCCTCCGCCGGCAATAATCATGCGTTAAACATGGCATACGCTGGTGATGAAATTAGCTGAAAGACTATTATTAGAATATATGAGTGATCATAGCTTTGCCATGGTCTGACCACAGTAATTTATTAATTGAAAATGCAGTAACAGATTATGCTGCTAATGACCATGAACTTTCCTTCCACATTTGTGGTCAGACTTGGCAAACAGTCCCTGATGTCTGTTGCCAGGCTCCATCCAGTCAAACAGCAAGACGCCATCTCGTGATCACCGAGACAATGATTATCGCGCAGAGAAAGAACTAAAAGCAGGGCAGAACATTGTTTGGAAACCATCCTCTCCCCATTTTGCGTGGAGTGGGTCCATGCAATCCTGTCCCTGAACAGAATTCAACAAAAGGTGACAAAGTTTACATAGATCAGAAAGAGCAAATAAGCATTGTGACTTATCAGACTCATTTTTATAGTCAACAAAGATAACTCGAGTAAACAAAATGCAACTTTTAAATGATCATTGCATTAATTGAAGGAAGAGAGATATTCAAAACCTGTATCATCTATGTGAAAAAAAAACTGTCAAAACCTGTCTCTTATCAGTTCCTGAATTTTTGTATGTTGTGGAATCGTGCTGATTTTTCCCCACATCGCCAGACAAGTTTTATTAAAGTGATGTTTAGATTCCACAGGCCTGGCAGGAATCATGCCCAGGTGTGTCCAGGGAAATTGAACCTAATTTTCGATTAAATTTGTTCGATTGTTTGATTTAGTAACGAAGGGGACAACTGTTTTTTCACACAAGGCCAAGTAGGAATAATTTGGTCCGATCCGAATGACTGTCATAGTGTAATATCTCACTACTCATTCATCATGGTGCGAGTCATGCAATAGTTCATGTCTGGTGCCTTTTCCACAAATGCAGAGGGGAGGGCTCCCAACATTGGCACTGCATCTCCTCCAATCACGTTCTCCTGACCATCTGTGCTGGCTCTGTCCTGCACAGGGTCGACGACAACCGGGTTTCGTCCAGTCCGAAACGTTGTCTTCCTTTTGACCAGGTATATGATCAACAGAATCACAGATCCGAAAAGTATCTGCATCAACATTCTAAGCCCTATATTCAACAGCTCTGAGCCCAACACCCGAGTATCCAACCGCCATCCCTTCGATCCTCCCTGCGTATTTCTAGCAAGCTCGTCGCTCAAACTGTTCAGCCTATCCAGCGCTTCCGTGAGCTCTCCCCCTTTTCCCGTGTGCATCGGAAAATTACTGTTCCACACTGGATAGGCAGGCATGTCTTCATGTTGATATGGCACGCCCTTTGATCCTCCCTGCGTATTTCTAGCAAGCTCGTCGCTCAAACTCTTCATCCTTTCCAGCGCTTCCGCAACCTCTCCCCCTTTTCCCGTGTGCATCGGAATATGACTGTTCCGCACTGGATAGCCAGGCATGTATCCATGTTGATATGGCACGCCCTTACGTACAGTCCACGAGGGGATCCATACGTTGTCATCTTCTCTCTGATCATGTCTTCTCAGTCTGAGGCGCTGACGTGAACTGGTGTCTCCAGCAATGGGTGAGGCAGGCACTCCAGGGCATATCTCCATCAGCAGTACCAACACCGCCATGAGTACGCCACATACTCTACGTCCCCCTTGTTTCCTCATCCTCGCAGCTCTCTGAAGGTGCACTTTCCTCAACCAAACACGTCGCTTCTCCCCTTAAACTACCTGTAATCTTGTTTTGTGATTGTCCAGTGTTTCTCGTTCTACGGCAGTAATTAAGGTAGAACCACAGAGCTTTAACTTTGACCTTAAGGGCAGTGGGAGTTGTCAGAACCACCTTGTACGGTCCTCCTGGTCCGGGTCCACTCTGCTTTCTTTTGAACAAATTAGTATGGGGCCAGGCGAATTCCAGATAGGTCCTCGGAGATGCTGCTTGTTCTTTCTACAGCAGCTCCTTTCACCTGTTAAAAAAACAGTCGAATGAAATAACCCCTTAAAACCAAATGAATCATATTTGGGTCTGTCAAATGCATCTACTGTATTCAAACCTGTGAAATTTCAGGCCAATTTTAAATTCTAGTGGAGACCTCAAGGTGCCCAAAGATCCTAAATATGTCCTGCTAAGTTGAAGAGAAATGTGTATAAAACGATGCACAAGCTCAAGATATTTTCCAATTGTTGTAATGCTCTGACAATAGAAAAAATGGCATCCTGGGTCTGAATATTTCTCTAAATACAAGTCTGATGTAGCTTCAGAAATTAAGAGAAAGGGTCAAAGTTTAAAGGCTCATGGTTAGATGCCGCATAGTTTGATAAGTCTCTTCCACGTTGCTCAAACATGGGTCCGTTGAATGGGACCTGGAGCTACGGCACTGGCATCGGCCTACCTGTAAGCATTTCATGTGGGGGAAGGCGCAAACCTCTGTTTGTTAGCAGTCTCTTGCTCATTAGCGCCAGTAGTTGCACCTTTACCCTCTTGATTTTATAGTCTGCACTTATTCAGCTATCTTTTCTTTCAGCAGAGTCAAGCAGTGTCGATGAATTGTGTGATGTGGTAACATCCTATATAAACCTTATCATACCACCTAGATTAATCAAAATCCTCCCTAACAACAAACCATGGGTATCAAAAGAATTGAAGGCCTTACTTAATGACAAAAAGCGTGCATTTTGCTCAGGGGATATGCTCAGGGTGAAATATATGCAAAAAGAAATACTACGTTGTACAAAGGAGTGCCAGACGAAGTATAAAGAAAAGCTTGAACCCAAATTTCGGGAAAATAATTTACATGAGGGATGGACCTGTGTCAAAACCATTCTTGGAACTAACAGGAAGCAGTCGGACATTCATGTAAGTGACAATTTGGACTTTGCAAATCAGTTAAATATTTTCTATTCTCAATTTGATGTGAACAATTTCTCAGAAGAAAGACTCGATATTTTGTCAAATCTTAGTGCAAGTGATACCCCAGAAATCTCCACTGATGATGTCATTGACACATTTAGTAAACTGAGCTGCCGTAAGAGTTCCGGGCCTGATAATCTTTCACCCATAGTTCTTAAGGAGTGTCGATTACAACTGTGTGGTGTGTTTCAGCACATATTTCAATTAACTCTCCTATTACATCAGATACTGACTACACGGAAAAAGTCGAACATCGTACCGCTTCCGAAAATACACAACCCGAAGGTGATAAACGACTATCCGGTTGCCCTCACGTCTGTCGCAATGAAAAGTCTTGAACACATTGTTAAACGACTACTTATGCGTGAGGTCGAAGAACAACTACATCCGCTATAGTTTGCCGATCGAGGGGGGAGAGGCACGGACGATGCAACACTCTGTATGTATACAAACATTTAGAACAATCTGGATCATATGTGAGAATTCTATATGCAGACTTTTCTTCAGCTTTCAATACAATTCAACCTCATATTCTGTTATCAAAGTTATCGGACATGTGTGTAAATAGCAACCTCATCAAATGGATAAATTCTTTCATGATTGACAGACCTCAAATCGTAAATGTTAGTGGTACTTGTTCATCTGTTATTAATTTGTCAACTGGGGCACCACAAGGATGTGTTTTGTCACCCATATTGTTTATAATTTATACCAATGATTGTATCAGTAAAGCAGCCAACTCTTTTATTGTCAAGTTTGCTGATGACGCAGCCATTCTCTCACTCTTAAAATCGTCTGACCTTTTCTACAAAAACGAAATTCTGAATTTCACAAATTGGTGTACAGATAACTTTTTGATTTTGAATACCAAGAAAACTAAAGAAATGGTCATTGATTTTAGGAAATCACCTTGCCCTTTACAACCTATTGTGATAAATGATGAAGAAATTAAAGTTGATGATAAGTATAAATATCTTGGCACCATCATTGATTGTAGACTTACCTGGAATGACAATGTTGATTACTTATGCAAAAAGGGCCAACAGAGATTATACTTTTTACACCGGTTAAACAGTTTTAAAATTGATGTTACTCTCATGCTGTTATTTTACCAAACCTTTTTGGAAAGTGTTTTAACTTTTAACCTTGTCTGTTGGTTTAGTAACCTGTCTGTTCAAACAAAACTAAACTGGACAAAATTGTCAATACTGCACGCAAAATCATCAGTTCGGACTCTATATTACCCATCGGCTTTCTTTACGAGCAGAAAATTATTAAAAAAGTGCAAAAAATCTTAAATGACACCTCTCATACTGTCTTTTCTGATTTTGAATTTCTTCCCTCCAAACGTCGTCTGCGCATGCCGATCACTAGAACAAACAGGTTCCGTCAATCGTTCATACCAGCTGGTATCCGTTATTTTAATAATAGCTAGGTTCTCTTAATGTAGGACTATCTTGTTAGGTTTTTTTTTTTTATAGTTTCTGTATTTACTTTTAATGATCATGTCCCAATGTTGCCTTCTAGTGCCTATATTTATCTTAACTAAATTTTAATTTTTTTAAATCCATTGTTATTTATAACATTATGTCTTAGTAATCATTGTTGTAAATTTCACTTCAATATTTTAATTCTATATTGTTTTTTTCTGTGTGTTGTTGTGAAATGTGTGTTTGCGATGTAGCCAACGGTTCCGGTTCAAATCCTCGGAGTGCCCACTTTATTATGTACAAAATAGACTACATGCAACTGTTTTACTGTCATTGACAGAAAAGGTAGCCACTGTACGTGTGTTAAAGTTAATTTGCATTGATTATAGCATAATTAGGTAAAGATTATTTGTACACCAGGAGGGCCAGTTCCAGTGTAATTCCATAATGGACTCAGAGAGGGATCGTGTGCACCAATAACAGACCCAATTCATCACTCCCCATTCAAATTCTCAGAATAATGTAACCATAAACTACATTCACAGTTCATTTAGTTTTCCTCTTCAATTGGATAGGAACAATTTTTTTCTTGGAATATTTCTTTGAAAGCTAATGGCCGATGGAAATTATTTTTAAAAATACGACATCTTTCAGTATGTTGTTGGTTTGCCTGCATCTCAATTATATGGTGTGTGTTGGCATTTGAATTTGCCATATGAATTTCTGACCCAGCCAAAAGGTTGAAAGTGCAGATGTCATTATGAAATTTCAGGGGACCTACTGACAAAAAGAAAAGCAGTTTGCTGGTTCAATACTAATGGTCTAAGCATTATAAATTTGATTTCAGGATTTGTAATTGAACAATAACCTTAATTAGTTTTTAAATGTTGATCACATTCAGGCTAGTGGCTTGAAAACATCGTGAAAACACATTTTAAAAACCATACTTTGTGAAGGATTTGTCCTGTAAAATCGGCCTAGGATAAATACTGGCCTATCCAGAATGATTTGACCTGTTCAAAAATCACTGATATTAAATACGGTATTCATTATCTGAATTATGGTGCCAATTCTTCTGGTGAGGCATACATATTTGAGATGAAAATGGTTCAAAGGTCTAGAGTGAGAACATCTCAATTGAAGCACAATCAACTGATCTTGAAGGGGACATCAGTGAATTTATAGGTAATAGCCAGAATTTCCATGCAAATAACTTAAAAAAACAACTACATGAAATAAATCGACAGTGCTGTGAAAAAGTATTTGCCCTCGTCCTGATTTCTTACTTTTTGCACATTTGTCACACTTGCATGTTTCAGGACATCAAAAAATTTTAATATTAGACAAAAATAACCCAAGTAAATACAAAATGCAGTTTTTAAATGATGATTTCATTCATTATGGGAAAAAAGCTATCCAAACCTACCTGGCCTAATGTAAAAAAGTAATTGCCCACCCCTTTGTTAAATCATCAATTAACTGTGAGTAGCCACATTTTTTTACCTCAATTTCACTAGCAACACCCAGGCCTGATTACTACCAGACCAGTAGAATCAAAAAATCACTTGAATAGAACCCGTCTGACAAAGCGAGGTAGGCTAAATGATCTCAAAAAGCAACATATCATGCGGCATTCTAAAGAAATCCAAGAACAGAGGAGAAACAAAGTCATTGACATCTATAAGTCTGGAAAGGGTTACAAAGCCATTTCTCAGGCTTTGGGACTCCAGCGAACCACGGCAAGAGCCATTATCCACAAATGGAGAAAACTTGGAACAGTGGTGAACCATACCAGGAGTAGCTGGCCTACCAAAATTACTCCAAGAGCGCATCAACTACTCATCCAGCAGGTCACAAAAGAATTCAGAACAACATCTAAAGAACTACAGGTCTCACCTGCCTTAGTTAAAGTCAGTGTTCATAATTCAACAATAAGGAGGAAACTGGGCAAAAATGGCATTAAATTTAAACCCTAGGGTCCCCCAATTAACACACCAGAAGAAACGACAAAAAAATGAAGCATTATCCATGAAACAAAATAGTCTTGCTGCACATGAAATTAAACAGAAAAACCTCAGCTACAAGGATATATAAGATATTTCACATGCTCCAAACACAATTCCTACAACAATGAAATTAATTACCAAATACCAAAATCCCTACAGTGCCACCTAGTTAACACACTCACCACAATTTCAATGCTATCACTCTGCTGCTGTTACAAGCACAAACAACAGCTCAAATGAAATCAGAGACTCCACAGATTCCAATGATATGCCCCCCTTTACTCTACTCATCAAAGCATCTGCATGATATCAGCAAAAGAAGAGTAACAACAAAAATGGGTTCATAAAAAACAAGAGTATTTACACATCTGAACAAATCTCAGAAGTGTCCCCTTCATTTTGGGACCAAAAATATTCAAATAGACCTTATGGTTGCAGAGATATGCCCTTTTGAAATTTGAGATCTAAAAAACAGGCTGGGGTTTAAAGGGTTTGGGAGAGTTCCAAGGCGAAAACCACTGCTGACCGAAAAGAATACAAAGGCTTGTCTCACATTTGCCAAAAGACATCTTGATGATCCCCAAGACTAATGGGAAAATATTCTGTGGACTGATGAGACAAAAGTTGGAGGGTGTGCGTCCTGTTGGGGGCCGCCAAGCCAATGTTGACATGGAGAATAAAAAAAAAATTGAAGTATGTGTTATGATTGGTCATTATAAGTGGAAAACTCATTGTAATATATTGCTTAACTGTAAAAATGTAAATAATTATGTATATATGTATAATATATTGAAATAAGTACATTGAAACTAATTAATACTATTGCTGTCATTCCGTGACAATTTGCCTCTTGTAATTCCGTGACATTGACTTTTTGAAATTTTTTGCCCATAAAGCAGAGTTAAAGTCAATTTTTGTTTTGATAACTGACAGTATTAACAGAGAAAAAACCTTAAATATGAACATATTGAAGTTTCATAACTTAACTATGACAGGAACATCATTTTTTGAATAGTTAAACACAACATTAAAAAACCACGTCATTTTTGTGTAATTCCGTGACGGAGTAGTTTTTGCATGTTTCTTCTATGAAAATTTCTCAAAAAATATATTTTCACTAAATAATATTAAAGAACAAGTCAATACCTTCAATATGACACATCATACTTGATTTTATTTTATTTAGTTGTAGAGTTACAACCCAAAATGTGGTTGGACTGTACTTCCGTGACAGCTTGGCAGCCCCCTGTTACATTTTGCATAAAACTAACACAGCATTTCATAAAAAGAACATCATTCCAACAGTCAAACATGATGGTGGTAGTGTGATGGTTTGGGGCTGCTTTGCTGCTTCAGGACCTGGACGACTTACTGTAATTGATGGAACCATGAATTCTGCTCTCAAACAGAAAATTGTGAAGGAGATTGTCCAACCATCAGTTTGTGACCTCAAGCTCAAGTGCACTCATGGGTTATGCAGCAGGACATATACTCAGCAACAAAAGTTTCTGTGACACCATTTATGTGTATGTTATAAATGACACGCAAAGATCTCAATGCAATCAATATGTTTATTTAACAGGAGAAACACTGACTTTTCAGTGCCAACGTCACTCAAAACGAAAAATGTCATTTTCATGCGTCATAAAGCACTTGTCTGACGTCTAACCAATTGTGACCTTCACACTCCAATACCGGGTGTGACTTCCTCGTGCCATGATGCAAGCAACGCATCTCCGGCGCATGGACCGAATCAGATGTGCCAGAAATTGCTGTGGGATGTCATTCCAAATCTGACGTAGACGTTGTCGCAATTCCTGGAGTGTAGCTGGCGGGTTATCCAACCGCCGCAAACGTCGATCCATCTCGTCCCAAAGATGCTCGATTGGGGACATGTCTGCGGATCTGGCTGGCCATGGCAGGACATTGACATGTTGTTGCATCAGATACTGCTGTACAATCCTTGCAACGTGTGGTCTGGCGTTATCATGTTGCAGCGTTATTCCGGGACCATGTTGCATCAAAAACGGTACCACCAATGGCCGTAGCACTTCATCGCGATATCTTTGACCTGTCAGATTTCCATCAATAACAAGCAAATCTGTTCTGTTTCTAGCCGTGATCCCTCCCCAAATCATGACACTACCACCTCCAAAACGATCAAATTCCTGAACACAGTTGTTGGCATAACGTTCTCCACGTCGACGGTATACACGTAAACGACCATCACATCGGTTAAGCATGAATCTTGATTCATCAGTGAAGAGTACAAGATCCCACTGACGTTGGATCCACCGTCGATGTTGTTGTGCCCACTGTAGACGCAGTCGTCGGTGTTGTACTGTGAGTATTGGACGTCTTGCTGGCCGACGTGGGACAATGCCAAAATGACGGAGACGGCGACGGATTGTCTGTGCAGACAGTCGCCTCAAACCAGGTATCGTTCTTGCAGTTATGATTGCAGGTTGGAATCGATTTCGGAGATGGGTTGTTCGAATCCAGTTGTCCTGTCTGGGAGTGGTTACTCGTGGACGGCCGCTGCGAGGACGGTCTCTGACATGTCTTGTCTGCTGATGACGCTGCCATAAGTTCCAAATGGTGTTTCGGTGGACATTCAGGCGATGAGCAACTTCCCTCTGCGAGGTTCCGGATTCAATCATCCCAATGGCCCTCCACCGATCATTTTCAGACAGTCTTGGCATTTAGAGGGTAGAGTTCCTGATCCGAAATGGCTGTGTTTTCGATAAGTGATGCTTCCGTCGTTCATCAGGCACAATGTGAACATTCCAAAAATTCTCCTCTTTTATTGCCATCCACAAGCATGATTTACGCACATTTTCACGTGCAAAGTCATTTTCTCGCATTTTCATGATTTCCATTTCAATGTTGTGTTTACGTGTACTGTTTCAGTCTGATATCACCATGTATGACAATTTCATAATTGCGTTATGAAAAATAATTAACAATATTGGTGTCACAGAAACTTTTGTTGCTGAGTATATTATCCAAAACACACCAGCAAGCCCGCCTCTGAATGGCTTAAAAAAACAAAATTAAGTTTTTGGAGAAGCCAAAGTCAAAAGTCAAAGTCCGGACTTAAATCCGATTGAGATGCTTTGGCATGACCTTAAACAGACTGTTCATACTCGAAAACCCTCCACTGTGGCTGCATTAAAACAATTCAGCAAAGAAGAGTGGGCCTAAGTTCCTCCACAGCAATGTGAAAGACTCATTGCCAGTTATCGGAAATGCTTGATTGTGGTTATTGTCGCCGAGGGTGGCACAACCAATTATTAGGTTTAGGCCAGGACGTGCAGTCAGGGTAGGTAGCGATTTCTCCTTCTTTGTCGCTAGATTTTGTCAAGCTTTTTCCTCGTACTATGGCTGATTTGACAATCAATTCTACCTTTTTTTCTAGTCAATTAACCCTGTAATGATTAAGAAGTGATAGTGACAAAAAGATTAATTTACCTTTATGCTTTGATTCGAGACTACAAGGAAATAAATCTTAATAATTAATTAGGAAAAAATTAGATTAGATTAGATTAGATTAGCCTTTAATGTCTCAAAGCAGAGAAATTTGTCTTGAGCAAATTGATCTCAACTCTCTCGGTAATTCCGTATATTGTTTTGATCTTTAATCAGATTATGAAAGAAGACTGAAAATAAACTCCCTATTTTTTAAAAATGGCATTTAAAAGTACATGTTTAAGGAGGGAAATATTATCGTAAATACATTGACCACACTTTGAACGCTGCCTAAGAAAGGTCTTAATATTTCTTAATGGCATTGCGTTTGCTTCCTTTAAGCAAATATGAACAAACTTGCTGTCTCATGAGCATTTTAAGTTCGATGCACTGAGCAATAATGTCGTGGATGGAACTGGCACGCCATTCTGCCATTTAGTCTCGTAAATAAGTAAATCAATTCTCAGATTGCTAATCAAGCAAAGTAATAGAGTTATCATTTGATTAACGGTGATGATTCTGCCAGCCCTAACTGACCTCCGATGGCATGTCACTGGGTTTAGGGAGCAATTACTTTTCACATAGGGCCAGGTAGGTTTGGATAGCCTTTTCCCTCAATAAATGAAATCACCATTTAAAAACTGCATTTTGTATTTACTTGGGTCATCTTAATTAAATATTATGTCCAATATTAAAATTCGTTTGATGATCTGAAACATTTAAGTGTCAAAAAAATGCAAAAAAAAAAAGAAAGAAAGAAAGAAATCAGGAGGAGGTAAGTACTTTTTCACAGCACTGTATATACAGTATACCAATTTAACTTGAAAAGTGTAAATTGATCATGCAAAGAAGTAATTTTTTTACTCATTAACATTCAACCTAGACAGTGTGAAATTTTTCGTATGGTTTCCTTTGAGCCTAGTAAGTAAAAAAAAAAAAAAAAAAAAAAAGATAAAAATACACATTTAGAGTTTAACAGTAATAATGAAAACTAACAAAAATGTAAACTATACACGCTTATGCTGTGTCCTGTCATGACAATAAACCATACTGTGCAGGTACTTCCAGCACAGAGAAACAATATTTTTAATTCTGCTAATATTCAAACATACGTCTAATTCAGAACATTAATTAATTTTGATATCAAATGAATACTTACTATAAACAGGAGAATATGCAACAACAAAAAAAAGCAGTGTCTATTTAGCCGTCTAACGGTTCCCGTTTTATCCGGCTATTTTGCCATCGCTTCTGCTTGACATGCGCAGTTGACACAGGTGTGGACTTTGCGGTTTACAGATGATTTCTCTGCACTACCTTGGTATAATTTCATCCCCCTTTAGAAATTGTTGTGGCTAATAATGCCAAAAAAGGCGGAGATTAAATAGGTAGGCCTAATTCTGAACAGGAGAAGTGATCAATTTGCTAGCATAAGCAATTTGTCCGCGTTTAGAGAACTTACAGCACGCAAAACCTGTATAATGTTCATCACATAACAGATCTCTCTCGAACTGTCGCGTACTGTCCATAAAGCTGCTTTCACATCAGACACCAAACCAATTTTTCGCAGGACAGATTAGCCTACATTCAAAGTCAATGCACAGAATAGAATACACAAGCCGCTTTCACATCGGGCGCGAAACGAATTTTTCGCGTGAGAGATTAGCTACATTCAAAGTCAATGCAAAGACGCGTATACAGGCGTTACAGTCGCGTTAAGCAGCTTTCACACCGCACGCGAAGTTTTTCGCAAATTACAGTCAAACTAAGTCATGACTAAGTCAGCTACTGCACGTGCTCTGCAAATTAAAAATGCCTCAGGTTAACTTAATTGCCGACGCCGTGTATGCCTACCAAGTCCACATCTGTGACAATTGCTCATGTCAAGCGGAAGCGACGGCAAAATAGCAGAAAATACCGGACTCGGACGGCTAAATAGACAATGCGAAAAAAATGTTACCTTCTCAGAGTAATACAGTCATTAAAGTATCTTCGCAACTTCTTCTGCAGACACGTGTCACTCGTGGTTCAATAACTCAATACCGACAGATCATATTGGCTTATGTTGTGGGTTCCCAAACCGGAAAAGAATCAATCAGTTCAGAACCTTGAGAAAATTCTTGGCGGTAAACTTTTTTTATCAACATGACTAAAATCTTTGTTTCGCGAGAATCCCTCCCGAGCTAAGACCGGTTTCCTTTTGCCGGAAATCATATGACCAGGGGCGTCTCCAGGGGTAAAGATTTGTGGGGCCCAGAGCTCCCCATTAAAACAATTACTAACCCTGACTTGCACGCAATCATTCGCATAATTGACAAACAATCCTTCCAGGATTTTCCTGGATTTTTATATTGTTTTATTGATTTTTTGCGGTAACTTTTTCAAAAAGTGGCAATGAAAATTGCAATGTCTTGGCGATTAATTTTTTTGTCTGCGAGAAATTTGCGTGGATTGGTTGAATTTGCTTTAATAGTTTGTGGGAAAATATCAATCTATGTAACCTCAGTACTTCAATGTCTTCAAATGAATGAGCATTCAAATGTATTAGTGTCTTCTATCCAATTAATCATGAAATAGATAAAGTATGATAATGTATTGTTTAGCCAATATACTGACGACTATGTCCTGAATCACTGTATCTGATGTTGACTATGTGTGCAAAGGAAGGGAACTGAAGGGAAAACAGAGGCCTGGGTATTGTAGGAAAATATTAATCTATGTAACCCTATAATCAACTCGTTTCTAAAATGCATGACCATTGAAATGTACTATCAATGTATTAATATAAGCATTATCATATTCAGTTATTACCCAATTGTTGTATTCATTATATATCTGAATATATTATTAATCAAGTGTATTAATCATTAAGCTTATGCTGATATTAACTGAAACATTGTATTCATCTAAAACAAAGCGAACATGAGTGTATGGTGCTTAAAGGGATTCTCAGTATTCAAAAGAACTTAAGGAGGGGGCCCGCATTCTACTTCACACTATCTGTACCTTTGAAAACACCAGATGCAGCATTAATTTATTGGCCTGACTAAAAAAACTTCAGTGGAAACCTCCTACTGGGTCTTAATTCTTACAGGAGGACAGACATCATAAGGGTCAGAAATGGGTTATGTTCCTGGGTAAAATATGTGTGGCGTGGGAGCCGCGTGGGGCTCATGAGTTTGTAGGTCCCCGGTTGGATAGAGTTCATGTGTATCTTTAGTCTGAGGGAGTTTTGCAGCTGGAGATCATAAAAAGTCGGAAGATTGACAACAAAGGGACAACGAGCTATAAAGATGGGGACTTGGAAGAGCTCTGGGCTGCTGCTCTCTCTCTCAGCCCACTGGTCCTCTATACGGCCAGTGCTTCTGTTTATCTGACTATTCCTCTTTCTGTATCTGTGCGCATGAATTTACCTTATTGTATTGTTTTTACCTTCTGTTTCGTCCAGTGGTTTGATTATTATTGTCTTTGATGTTTATTACCCTTATTTGATTACATGCATATGATTTCTCTTGATTATGTATTGACTTACTTTCTGTTTAAACGATGAAAATATAATTGCAAATATAAACGGTGTTTTGGGTCCTTCATTTAAGGTGAATTTCAACCAGTCCGAAATTCCCACAATTTTGGCACCCCAGATGGGACAGCGTTGTCTGACACCTTATGAAAGACAGAATTTGATCCCGTCCAGGAGCGAAATCAGAGGCCCGGACAACAGACACGGTACACCGTCGATTGCCGAACACCTATTGGCCTCAGAACAATTGGGAAGGTAAGCAGAGCTTATTTTTCCGGCCTGCTGAAATTAGAATTTAGAATAGGTGTCTGCAATCGAAAGGTTCATGTCTGTGTAAAATATTTATATATGCATTATATCCAATTTTTATTCATAATCATTGATATCATGTGTATTAAGTTGATTTCTATTCTACTCTTTGAATTAATTTTAAGATTCCTTTAAAAATTTTGTGTTTTCTGTCAATTTTGAGATAATTTTAAGCTTTTGCGCTGCTTGTATGCCTTTATATTCATTCTATATCTT
The DNA here is from genome assembly GCA_029721435.1 of Gymnothorax reevesii. Classification (NCBI taxonomy): domain Eukaryota; kingdom Metazoa; phylum Chordata; class Actinopteri; order Anguilliformes; family Muraenidae; genus Gymnothorax; species Gymnothorax reevesii. The sequence continues at coordinate 19,447,904 of CM056582.1, read as the reverse complement.
TATATGCCTTTTGAAGTCGTGTGTAGTGTGAACAGGATTTTGTGATTGACCATAGCAGGGGTACGAATAAGTCCTAGATTATACCTGAATTAAAAGAATAATTCGGTCAAAGGAAGAAGGAAAATTTGGGGATCTAGGCTACTCTCACTAGGAGGGTATTAGTAAGTCCTATTGTATCTTCAAGAAAGGTCTGGAACATAGGCTATTCCCTTGTCAAGGAGAATAAAGAAAGTCCTATTATACCAAGAAAGGTCTGGATATTAGGCAGTTAGAAGTCCTGTCATACCACTAGAAAGGTCAGGGTAACAGGCTATTCTTAATAGGAGAATATAGAATTAGAAGTCCCCACTTGTACCTAGAAAGGTCAGGACAGGGAGGTCAATTCCTCAAAATATAGGAATTTAGAAGACCTCAATTGAGGCACGGCATTAGGCTCGTACAAGTCCTATTAAATTATAGGCAGTCTTCTTTAGGAAGGCTTGCGTGCAGTCTATCTGGCCGCCCCTATAACCTTCACGTTTCAGATGCGTTATATAACACCTCTTCGCCACGATCAAGCGGGGAGGTGAATCGGGTCAGTGCGTGAATAAGGTAGGGAACGACAACTACAGATATTCAGCCGCATAGGGCTTAGGATAGGGATAAATAGGAGTTATAGGTGTTGTTGCTGTTTTAGGGTTGGTTAGGGAAAATAATTTGTCCCCCTGCTCTGGTTATCACATTTGTTACTGATTGTAACAACTTTGTTATAAATATTTGGAGAGATTGAAGTATTAATCTTTGGGTCGATACATGCACAAGATTCTAAGAAAATATTTCCTTGGAGGTGAAGTTTTTGGTCTCTATTGGGATGTCTCTGGCCGATCCTCAGTTTCTCCAAACTGTTTTTTGGTAAGCTGTGACCCATCGAAGCAGGTCATAAGAAAATTTGAACCTTGGAGCTTTTCCAATGTGAATGAACGTGAGAGCGGAAAGTGCACTGAGATGTGTGTGCGTATGTGTGTCCTGAGCTCAGACTGCGTGTGTGGAAATCAATGTGAATGAACCTAACGGCATGGCTGGCATATTTGTTAGTCCTGTCTTTGTTAGATTGAATACTGTTGTGACATCATTCCATGAAGTGCCTTTGTAGATGTTGTATTGTAGATGTCTACGATAATATTAGCATTAATCATGTGACTAATAATTCGTTTAAGAATAATTTAAGGTGCCAGTTGATAGCTTATGTTTATAGTATTTTTTGGAATTTTTATTATAATTGCAGGATTGTTTAAAAAAAAAAAAGGAAATACAAAAAGGAACTAATCAAGAGATATCAATGAGTGGACAAGTAGATAGATATAAACATAAAGAGAACACTGGTTTAGGAATGCGTAATAAAATACAATCTGTTGACAGTGAGGCATTTCCCAAGGGGGGAGAAAAGAACATGTGAAACAGACTAGAGAGAGCTGGCAAAGTGTTGAAGTGTCTGAGGTTTGATGATGGGGGAATCATGTTATGATTCTGCATATTTGGATTATTATTTCTGCTTTGCCTGACTATGCCTTGTATTGTGTATTGTGATTTGGTTGCCTGGTTATGTTCATGCTTTGTCTTGGTTTAGTTTTGCCATGTTTTTGTGACTGCCTGGTTTTCATTCCAGTCCATGTCTTTGTTTTTGCCCATGCATTGACAATGGTGATTTAAGTGGTATTGTTTTACATGGTTTCTCTGAGAGGCAAGAATGATGATTTTGTTCGTAAGAACTTTAGTTGGTTATTGTCATCAGAGTGGATTTGGCAGTTGGTAAGCATGTCATGTAAGTGCAAGATGACAGATGGAGGTATTAAATCTGCATTGTGCAACATGGAGGTGGTTGGTTAAAGTAAGTGGAATTAATTTAGGTGGCAAACAGAGCAGGATGTCAGCCTTTCTAATGGGTGTGGAGCTGTAAAGGGACAAACTTGATTTGCAAAATTTTGTCTTCATTATTATTGTTAATTGTATGTCTTTGTCATTGGAGTAGTGGACTGGAAAATGGATTAAAAGGAGACACTAAGGTGATCTTGATAATAAAATTTTGGTTTAAAGTAATGAAATTAGTTTGGGTGTAATAACATTGTTCCTATTTATTAACTAAACAAACATATGCTCCCTTAAATGGTCAGCTGGCACAGAATTGAAAAATTTAGAAGAGAACAATTATTGAATGTTCATTGTACCGTGGCGTATTATTGTTCCCAATTTGTGTTAAACAGCATATGTGTGTTCCTAATTTTTTGGACAGTAGTATTTTTTGGTAACAGCTAATGAGTGGAATTTAAAGGTGGGAGGTAGGAGATATTAACTGCCTACTATTAGAATACTAGACTACATGATTAATAAGGACAATTTCAAGAAATATTTTTATGGAAAGACAATAATGATACAACTAGAAAGAATAAGGGACAAAAACAATAGAAAATTTCAAAGGAAAACAGAGAAGATATATATGTGATGCAATAAAATATTATTGCTGATTAAACATTCAGATTGCTGATGGAAAATGAACTGTTAGTCCTTTTATTGAATAAGTACCATTGTGGTGTACTGAGTTAAAAATTGAAAAGTACCTTGGAAATGTAATTGTTAACTCATTCGGGAGCAAAGTGGGTAACCTCAAAAAGGTTTTAAGGTCCTATTAATATTTTTTAAGTAATGCTTGAAGGAAAAGCGAGAATAGGGGACCGAGTTCTCAATACCGTCAAATAAACATCAGTGTAAAGACGAATAGTTAATTGTATCATGTTGCTCCAGTTGTTATTATAGCGATCTGATGGGTGGATGTGTGAGGGGCACTTTGAGTGCAGAGGAATAAGCGGCATATTTTTAATCGATCGTCGTGCTGTTTTGGAATATAAGTGGATAACAAAGAAAACATTTTTTTTGAGTATATATTGTGTATTGAGCATGACCAGAACACTGTGTGAAGTTATTTGCAGTGAGAACAGAATACCCGGATAGTAGGATACTGGAGTAATCTTTTACTGTATGTAATATAGATTGAGCAATTCGTATTTATAAATATTGGTTTAATAAATTTTTCAAAGTATTATTGTTGCTGTGATCTTAAATAATTTGCATTTATAAATACTGATGTAATAAACTTGTAGTAATGATTTTGTACACGTTGTTAAGTGATGAAAGATTAGAAACATTTTTCAGGAAATACACATTTTGAGTGGGTCTAAGCAATGTTATTTCATGTGGAATTCTCTTCATTTGTTTAACAAGAATAAGTTTTGCCCAGTGAAGGAGTCATGTGAAGGATCAGTTTTATAACAAATGATGCATTGTGATTAAAAATGATTGAAAGTTTTACTGACCAAAGAAATATATTGAATGTATAATGAAAGTTTTTTCTCTGTTTTTTAGACAGGATCTAAGTGCTACAATTCAAGGAAAGTATTTGTCTAATAAACTTTCTCCGATTTTGTTTATTTTTATAGGAAAGGATCCAAGTGAGTGGGAAAGCAGCAAAATTATGTTGATGGAAGTTTTTGTTCATTGTCGTATGCATCTAAACTCATTCTATTGAAACTTTTTCACAGAGTGCGCACTGCTGAAGAGAAGATATGACAATAACCCTCTGTGGAAGTGATTAGCTGGCCAGCTGGGGAACTAACTGGGGATTTTAAACTTACAAGTTTACCTTCTGAAATAGATTTGGGGAAAAGCCAATTTGAAGTATTAATTCAAAACTAAATTCAAAAGGTGGTACCACAACATAATTGAAAAAGTCGAGTAATAACGTGATCACATATTATTTTTGTTCCTGGTCCAAATTTATTTTTGATTAAGTGGACAAAATCTCTTCACCGTCTATAGTAGTGAGAGAGACGGGAACTGTGACGGGGACAGCAACTTGCGTGACAGTGACAACTTGAGTCTTGAGTGTTCAAATAACGGAAACGGACTGAGCTGACCAAATTTGGGATGATTATTTATCTTTTGCGTGTTGAGATCCCAATGAAAATACTGTATCACGATTGAGTATTTATCTATATTTTTGAATAAAAAAAAAAAAAAGAAGAATAAAAAAATATATTAATTTGCATATTTTAATACAGTCTAAAGCAACTTCACCCGGTTCTGCTGATGATGTGGTGAGTTGTCACAAGCTGGGGCTAATAAGCCCTGACTGTGCATCTCCTCTATGCTTTTAGCGGAACCCTAGTTTGAGGTTGGTTGCTCAATCATAATTCATTGAAAAACTCTTTGAAAAGATATTATTGTCTCTGTTCCATTTTGACCCAGAATATAATAAAGCACAAAAATTATGAGAGTACTGCTCAAAATTATTGATTTAAAATTGACAGGGGCCCAAATGTGAGGATGAGTAATGTGGTAATTATGAATTTTTAAATTATATTAATTTCTCGAGGTGGCACATGCACTGTGGTTAAGAAGGCATTGTATTCTGAATAATTAAGGTGAAATTAATGATTTTGTAAAGCACATCCAGAGTGAGGGGAGAAAAATAAGCAAATAAAATTTTTCGAATTGGGACTTAATTGGTTGGTGTCAGAACCAGAATTCAAAACTCTTTTTGCTGAGTCAAATTGTTATTGATGAATTGTATCTGAGTGTTTCATCTACTATTCCCACAATTGGGATTGTTGGGATTGGGCAAAAATTCATAGACCGGAACAACCAAATTTGGCCGTCATATTAGCACAAGATCCATACTTCCTGCCTGAATTCATTGGTCCTTCTCTGGGTGTGAACTCTTCTGAGGCGGATCAAGAATATATCTCTATGCAATTTCTAAATCTTCTCTCTCTCAAATCGCTTGAAGACCTAAAGTAAAACTTCTATTTTGTGATAATCATGTTGCTTTGTAGTGCCTTGTAGTGCCTTCTTGATAGTGGGAATGTATTTAGCATTTTTCTCTTATAACCTAGGACAACTATGTGAGGTATTCTCAAAGGCCATGTGGCAGATACCTGCTCGCGCTGAAATTGATGCAATGATGGCAGAGATCTGAAATTTCCAGATCTTGGTTTACTCTTTGGAGTTTCCCATCATACATGGACTGGAGAGATACCTAGTCTTCCATAAAAATTTTTGCCAGCTATATTACTGACAATAACCTGTTTCTTTCTTTCTTTATAAGGCTAAACTGCATTGCTTTTGTACTTCTTTGGACTTGTACAACATAATGCAAATCGAGGGAAAATACGAGTAAACTTGCTACAGTACTAAAATTGCTTAACTGGTGTCAGAGTGACAGTTTCTGCATCCGACCACAGTCACACTTGATTGACTGTCTTCCTTTTTTTTTTTTATTGGCAGCCATTATATCAAAAATAATAAGACACAATCGAATTATAACATATTTGCCCATACGCTTTTCAATTCATGTTTAAAAAAAAAAAAGGAAAAGAGAAAAAAAGAAAAGCGAGAAACAACAAAAACATATAAAACACACAACAATTATTTGCTGAATATATAATAACTAAATAAAGAAACCAACACAAAAAAAAAATTGACTGTCTTCCTAAAAGATGTCTTCTTTTTGTTTTAATGTATTAATATTTTCTGGTTTGTTGACACCATTGAATGGTGTCAAAGGAGGGAATTTTAGGAAAATATTAATCTATGTAACCCTATAATCAACTTGTTTCTAAAATGCATGACCATTGAAATGTACTATCAATGTATTAATATAAGCATTATCATATTCAGTTATTACCCAATTGTTGTATTCATTGTATATCTGAATATATTATTAATCAAGTGTATTAATCATTAAGCTTATGCTGATATTAACTGAAACATTGTATTCATCTAAAACAAAGCGAACATGAGTGTATGGTGCTTAAAGGGATTCTCAGTGCTCAAAAGAACTTAAGGAGGGGGCCCGCATTCTACTTCAGACTATCTGTACCTTTGAAAACACCAGATGCAGCATTAATTTATTGGCCTGACTAAAAAGACTACAGTGAAAACCTCCTACTGGGTCTTAATTCTTACAGGAGGACAGACATCATAAGGGTCAGACATGGGTTATGTTCCTGGGTAAAATATGTGTGGGGCTCATGAGTTTGGAATTTCTTTACAATGCTAAAAAATTGTGTGGCACGGTGGCACAGTGGTTAGCATTGCTGCCTCACAGCAAGAAGGTCGTGGGTTCGAATCTGGCCTGGGGCCTTTCTGTGTGGAGTTTGCATGTTTTCGCCGGGTACTCCGGTTCCCTCCCACAGTCCAAAGACATGCATATCAGGCTGATTGGAGACACTAAATTGCCCATAGGTATAATTGTGAGTGTGAATGGTGTGTGCGCCCTGCGATGGATTGGCAAGCTGCTCAGGGTGGGTCTGCCTTTGCCCGTAGTCAGCTGGGATAGGCTCCAGCTCGCCCCGTGACCCTAGTGAGGAATAAGCAGGTATAGAAAATGGATGGATGCAAAAAAATTATGGGGGATGGGTGTGTCGCAGATATCTCTGACCCAAGGTTTTTGGATAAGTCAAAGGTCCAATAAAGCTTTGCTCCAGCGGCTTTCTCTATCTCCTGTTCAGCTTTAAAGGGGATTATCTATGCTTGTTCTGTAGGAATAAGAATGAATTGTGTTATGGCCCCAATTTGTTATTACATTTATAACACAACAGCAACAGCAACAGCAACAGCAACAGCAAGGGATGACAGACACAGTTTTAACAACTAAAACACATTTAATTTTTAACAAAGACAATAACTAAACTAAACTGACCAAGATTGAATAGGAAAAAAAATATTTACAGTTCCTTTTTGTGGGGTGGCTTGGTGATGTCCTGGATAATGAAAATGCTCAAACAAAGAAATCCACAAAAAAAGCGTCACAGGTCTTGAACAGAATGGCAGGTCTGGTCATCTTCTTGCAATTTCTCCTACTACTTTACTGTCTCAGTTCTTTTCCTTATATACTCTTTTTCAGACCCCACCCACATTTAGACCTCTTTTTTTTAATTTTCTGAGACTTGCCCCAGACATGTCCAGGACATGTCTAAACATGACTCCAGTCTGCTTAACAAAAAAAAGGTAAATACTGCCATCTAGTGGCCTATATTCACATTACACCTCCATTCCAAAAGGGAAAAATTTTGACAAATAAAGGCAAAATTTTTCTTTTCAATACAAAATGGTTAAGTGAACACTTGTCTATATATACATATCATACAATATTCAAACACATGATATATATATACACATTCAAACACGGGATAAGCAATCAGCAATTACACTGTCTGTACCCTTCACATGCTTAATTTCCAAGTCAAACTCCTGTAAAATCAAACTCCAATTCAACAATCTCCGATTCTTGTTTTTCTTCTTACTCAAAAACGTTAACGGATTGTGGTCAGTGTACACAATCATTGGCTTTTGTCCTGTACAAACATAAACCTCAAAGTGTTGTAAAGAAAGGACCAGAGCCAACAGTTCCTTCTCTATTGTGGAATAGTTCCTTTGGTGGCGATTGAACTTCCTGGAGAAGTATGCCACGGGATGCTCAATGTCATCAGAGTCACTTCTCTGTAGGAGCACAGATCCACAAGCTTGGTCGCTAGCATCGACCGCGATGGAGAACGGTTTGTTGAAGTCAGGAGATTTGAGCACGGGGAAGTGACACAGCAGAGACTTCAGGTGATCGAAGGCTCTCTGGCATGCATCATCCCAGGTGAACTTTACGCCTTTCTTCAGTTGGTTAGTTAGACTGAGAGCAATCTCAGCAAAGTTCTTGCAGAACTTGCGGTAGTACCCGATCATTCCAAGGAAGCGGCGCAAAGCTTTTTTGTTGTCAGGAACTGGAAAGTCCATGATGGCTTGGACTTTAGCATTTATGGGTGCCACCTTACCCTGGCCAATGACGTAGCCAAGATAGGTGACAGTAGCACAACCAAAGTCACTCTTGTTCAGGTTAACAGTCAGGTTAGCCTGGGTCAGGCGCTGGAACAACGTCTCTACATCTTTTAGATGTTCTTCCCAGGAGTCACTCCATGTGATCAGGTCATCGATGTACGCACCCGTGTGTGGCAATTCGGCGATTGTAGACTGTATCATCCTTTGGAACGTGGCTGGGGCATTTTTCATGCCAAAGGGTAGGACTTCATACTGGTACAATCCAGATGGTGTGGCAAAAGCAGAGATGCTCTTGGCCCTCTCAGTTAAAGGCACACACCAATAACCCTTCAATAAATCAATCTTGGTCAGAAACTTTGCTTGCCCTACTCTATCGATACAATCATCAATCCTAGGTATTGGAAACACATCAGTTCTAGTTACAGCATTGACTTTGCGATAATCTGTACAGAATCTAGTACTTCCATCAGGTTTTGGAACTAGCACACAGGGTGAACTCCAATCGGAGTTGGAGGGTCTGATAATATCATGTTTTAACATGTACTCAACCTCTTTCTCAGCAATCTTTCTCTTTTCAGGATTCATCCGGTATGGATGCTGTTTTATTGGTTTGGCATCACCAACATCTACATCATGAGAGGCTATAGTAACTCTCTTTGGAACATCAGGAAACAAATCCTCATATTTCTTGATCAACCTTTCAAACTGATCTCTCTGTGAGGGTTCTAAGTGCTGGAGTTTTACATCAAGATTTTGCAACACTTCAGAATTTGACAATTTACATGAAAGAACTTCAGCTTTAATTCTTGGTTCATCATCTTGAAACTCACCCTCATCTTCACACGTTTCGACCATTGGAGAATCTGAAGTGACAGCTGCAACCCTAGCATTTCTGTCATGATAAGGCTTTAGCATGTTAATATGACACAATTGTTTTGGTTTTCTCCTATCTGGAGTCTTCACAATGTAATTGAGATCATTGAGTTTTGTCAGAATTTCATAAGGACCATGAAATCTAGCCTGCAATGGATTGGACTGCAAGGGAAACAACACAAGGACCTTGTCTCCTGGTTTAAACTCACGGCTTCTAGCCTTATGATCATACCAAGTTTTCATTTTTCCCTGACTTGATTTCAAGTTCTCTTTGGCAAGGTCACAAGCTGCACGCAATCTTTCCTTGAACTTGCTAACATAGTCTAACAGACTGATTTGCGGCTCTTCCTCTTGCCATTGTTCACTCAATAATAGCAAAGGTCCTCTCACTTCATGACCAAACACTAGCTCAAATGGACTGAATCCAGTAGACTCCTGCACTGCTTCTCTAGCTGCAAACAACAGCAAATGAACCCCTTCATCCCAGTCTTTCTCATGGTCATAACAATAAGTCCTCATCATTGTCTTGAGAGTGGAATGAAACCGCTCTAAGGCACCCTGACTTTCTGGATGATAGGCACTAGAAAGAATCTGCTTTGCACCTAGTTCATACACAACCTGCTGAAACAATCCTGAAGTGAAATTGCTACCCTGGTCTGACTGAATTTCCCTGGGAAGGCCAAACAACGTGAAGAACTTTATCAAAGCCTTCGAGATTGCAGTTGCCTTGATGTTACGTAGAGGTATGGCTTCGGGGAATCTGGTAGATGCACACATGATTGTCAACAAGTACTGATTTCCAGATCTAGTCTTGGGTAATGGACCAACGCAATCAACAATGACCTTAGAGAACGGCTCCTTAAATGCTGGGATAGGCTGCAATGGAGCTACAGGTGGGTCTAACTGGTGTTTTCCAACTACCTGACAAGTGTGACAGGTTTTGCAAAAGTTGGAAACGTCTTTCCGAAGCCCAGGCCAAAAGAAGTGTTTCATGATCTTATCAACAGTCTTGTTAACACCAAGATGACCTCCTAAAGGTAAACTATGAGCCATTGTTAAGATCTCATTCCTATAGACCTTCGGAACAACAATTTGCCTGACCACTGCCCAATCTGCATTGGCAGGGATATCAGGAGGGCGCCACTTCCGCATCAACACACCATCCTTGAGATAATACCCAACTGGAACTGCGTCTATTTCTTTATCAGGAAGGGCTCTCCTCTTTAGTACACAAATTTCAGGATCATTAGTTTGCTCCTCAATCAACCGCTTTCTGGACAGAGACAAGTCTCCAGACACATCAGAATCACCAGACCCATCCGGCTGGCTGAATAGAGAACTGAGAAAAGTATCTGATAAGTCCTCAAACGGAGAAACCATAGTAGGCCAATCAGAGTCATGAGGCGAACCACCTGAGTCCTGATTATTCAATGTACTGGACGGCACCACAACATCATCTTCTTTAGCCTTCTTGGCCATAGCACGAGTCACTGCGCAAGAAGGATACAGAGATGGGTCCTCATCCCCATTTTCAGTGCTCGGCTGTGAAGTAAGATGTACAGGGGGAACTACTTTGCCCCCAGCCAGGTCATTGCCTAGCAACAGAGAAACACCCTTTATAGGTAGACTTGACATAAGTCCCACCTTTACCTGTCCTGTAACTAAATCTGACTTCAAGAATATAGAGCGCAGGGGTACAGATACAGTCCTCCCTTCAATACCTTGTACAAGTATGAAATCCCCTGAAGCGGTCTCATCACGTAACTCCAAGGAGTCCATCAACAAAAGTGACTGAGAAGCTCCGGTATCCCTTAGGATATGTATGGGGACAGGAGTAGTCTGCTCATTCAGAGCCACAAATCCCTCTGACACAAATGGAAGAAATTCCTCCCTCACAAAGTCAGCTGTATCAGGCTTTTTAGCCCCACAAGAAGCAGGCAATTTAGCAGATTGGTTATCTACTACAGGGGTTTCTAACCTTGTTTTCACAAAGGCATTTGGTTTGGTATCCTTTTCTTTTTCTTTCTTAGCTTTAAGGAACCAACAGTTAGTTGTAACATGACCAGATTTCTTGCAATATCTGCAAACTAGACCACTTCTGTCACTGTCAGCTTTCACACTTTGATCAGACCTGTTACTGGATTTCTGAGCACCATCACCAGATTTGTCTTTGTCTTTGGGTGAGGAATCTTGGGTATCACCGTAACCCTTTTTCTGAAATTGGGACCATCTATTGTTACTGCTAGACTGAAATTTGGACTTATGTGTGAGAACATATTCATCTGCAAATTTGGCAGCTGATTGCAAATTCAGTGCTTGCTTCTCATTAAGGTAGGTCTTAACATCATCCTTAACACAGTTCTTGAATTCTTCAACTAACACCATCTCTTTTAGTGAGTTGAAATCATCCTTGACCTCCATAGAAGTACACCAGCGCTCAAAGCAAACCTGCTTTTCATTAGCAAATTCAACATAAGTCTGATTTTCAGATTTCTTCAGACCTCTGAATTTCTGTCGGTAAGCCTCTGGAACCAACTCATAAGCTCTCAAAATAACCTTTTTGACAACCTCATAATCAGAGGAATCATCTGCAGACAAAGCCGAATAGGCTTGTTGAGCTTTACCCTTGAGGACAGTTTGCAACATCAGAGGCCAGTGTTCCTTTGGCCACTGGCAACTCTTTGCTACCTTTTCAAAACACTGGAAATAGTTGTCAACATCCTTTTCTGAAAATGGAGGCACCAGTTTTACCTCCTGACTGGCACAAAATTTATTTTTAGTTTCAATTTCAATTTTTAGTTTCTCCATTTGGAGTCTTTCCTCTCTATCCAACTTCTCTAATTCAAAATCTCTCTGTCTCTGTCTCTCTCTTTCTGCTCTTTCCTCTTTCTCTCTCACAAATTCTCTTTGTTTTTCTTCTCTTGCTAATTTTTCTAACTCAAACTGCCTTTGTTTTTCTTTTTCTTCCCTCTCAAATTCTAGCATTTTTAATTTAAGTTCCATTTCTATATTTGGATTTTCCACTGGAAACTGTTCCAGATCTCCTGGTGCAAACACATTTTCATCAATGTAATATTCAACTATCTCTCTAGCCAGTCTTGCTTTTCGCATGGCTGGTTTTACCTCTGTCAGCTCCAACTGTCTGCAAATTTCTAGCAGTTCTGTCTTTTTAAAAGACTTCAAAACCCCTACGGTTGGTGATGCCAAGAAATCATCCATTGCTGTTGTCAATATATATCTAGGAAAATTCACAAAAACAATTTCACAATTTGGAATGTTAGATTTTCAATAAATTACTCACACAATGGTCTATCCCGGACCTTGAGCCCCCAATTTGTTATGGCCCCAATTTGTTATTACATTTATAACACAACAGCAACAGCAACAGCAACAGCAACAGCAACAGCAACAGCAACAGCAAGGGATGACAGACACAGTTTTAACAACTAAAACACATTTAATTTTTAACAAAGACAATAACTAAACTAAACTGACCAAGATTGAATAGGAAAAAAAATATTTACAGTTCCTTTTTGTGGGGTGGCTTGGTGATGTCCTGGATAATGAAAATGCTCAAACAAAGAAATCCACAAAAAAAGCGTCACAGGTCTTGAACAGAATGGCAGGTCTGGTCATCTTCTTGCAATTTCTCCTACTACTTTACTGTCTCAGTTCTTTTCCTTATATACTCTTTTTCAGACCCCACCCACATTTAGACCTCTTTTTTTTAATTTTCTGAGACTTGCCCCAGACATGTCCAGGACATGTCTAAACATGACTCCAGTCTGCTTAACAAAAAAAAGGTAAATACTGCCATCTAGTGGCCTATATTCACATTACAATTGTAAGATGCTGATCTTTGCTTTTCCCCATCAGCCCACCAGCTACAGCAGATGTTCACCATTGTTCACCAGAATGTTCACCATTCTGCAGTGTTGGCCCTTGGCTTTTTAAACCCTTTTGCACATGGTACAAGCAGGTTTCTTTAAACAAATATGAAGCAAGTTACATATCAATGACATATATAACATCTAGAACATTTTGCATATATAATCTAGAGGTGGTTTTATATTTCCAATATGTTCTCATATAATATTGAAGTTCATGGCACTGTCATTTCTCTTTAACCACAATAAAAAGCGTCATTTATACAACAAGCAGCTTGATTGGAGGCTTCAAACGGCAAAAAAAAAATAATAATAAATAAATATATATATATATATATATATACACGCAGTATATATATTATGATGTAGTTGATTGTTGTTTGACTCAGAAGCAGCGAGATGGCTTACATTGTATGTGGGCTTAATAGGGACATTTACCCTATATTTGAAGTCTATATTGCATATTAATGAACTTAGATTTTTGAAACCAGACAGAAAGTATATTCTTCCAAAACAGAAACCATACATTGTTTATAGCATCAATTTATTATACATGAAATGTTTTGACAAATGTGGAAAACATATTGAAAAGAAAGTGTAATCAATAATTCAATATTTGTATAGTTTCTTTTTTGGAAGAGTAATATTTCAATATGTTTTCCACATTTTTTAAAACATTTCATGCATAATAAATTGATGCTAAAAACAATGTATGGTTTCTTTTTTGTAAGAGTATAGCTATAGAGATTTCCTGCATATCATCACTCCAGATCTTCTTAAAATTTCAGCCCCTGTGACTCACTTATAGGCACTAGTTTCATGGGAACACCCAGCTGTTTGAGCAGCAAGGCGGGAACCTACTCAATAGGAGGCAAGTAATTTTAATGCAGACTGATTGGTGTTTGTACACGTACAATTCAAGAGTTGTAGACATCTGTGAAGGGTTAGGAATTTTCACATTAAAAGTAAATTTTATGACAACAAATTGTTTTTGATTTTTTGGCTTAGGTATGCTCACTAAAAATGTGTTTATGCATATGTCCTGATTCCTCCAAAATGAAATCAATTATTCGCTGAACTTCAGGCAGCACTAATCTTGTCTAAAACGTTAGCTGTGCCGGTTAGAAAACTAATTTCTGTCGCTGGCCGCCGACCAACATTTTATTAGTAACATTATAGGTTGCTTTGAAAAAAAAAAATCTTACCTTCTGGCAGGCTCGACCAACACCATCAGCGCATAGTGCACTATACGCCCCAGATTGCAACCTACCCTTAAGTGTTACCACATGCCGCCACGGTCCCCTAAGCCCCTACGTTAACGCGATAACTTCAGTAATATTTCCATTACAAATTTCAAGTTTTGCATATAAGTAAGTATTATAAAGAGGAAGAACTGATGCGATTTTGGACAATTTACGATTTCTTGATGGCCACCAGGGGCCAAAGACGGAAAAAAATCACTGTTTTTATCATATCTCTGGAAATATTGGTCCAATTTACCTCAAATCAATTGCAAATGAAAGGTCATGACCTGAGGATGTGTCCCACAATGACATCATACCTGTTTGGTTCAAAATTTTGACACAAGGTGAAGCTTTGTCGCATAAATTCTCCTTTTTGCAATATCTTTGGAACCATTTGTCCAATTGACATGACACTATGTCCAACTGCAAGGTCATGACCTCACAACGTGTCACATGATGACATCATACCTGTATGGTTCAATATTTTTCCACCAGGTGGCGCTTTGTAATGGAAAATTACCCTTTTGGCCAAATCTTCAGATCCATTTGTCCGATTGACCTGAAATTAAGTTCAAATGAAAGGTCATGACCTGAGGGGCTTTATATTGTATTGGGTCTATTCAAGGATTGGGGGTGTTCGGGGAGATACCCCAAGCCGTCGCCTCCGACGGCATAAGCCTAGTTTACTTTGCCATAGTAATAAGTTTGGGATCTTGCTCCATTAACCCTTTGCACCACATTTCATCTTTGTCATATTTGTCAATTTTGCTATTTTTATGCACATTATTTGCTGAATTCCATCATGTACCTGGGTTGTCCAGATGTATTTTAAGCATAATCAGATCAGTTATTCTCTTATGGCACTCTTTAGAAAAAGTTGTAAAGGCTCCATAGGGTGTACAGAGGGAATGGATTTGAAAGAGCTCCCCCCGACTGCATAATTTACTTGTTCCTGAAGCACTGTCAGCATTGGTTGTGAAACAACTAATCATTACTGGTGTTCAAAGCAGAATTTCATTTGCTTTTTCAGCACTTGTGTTTGAAATTTGTTTTCAGAAAACCATGGTTCTTCAAAGCAGGTGGGGGCCAATATGATTCTTTGAAAACGTGTGTTGTGTACAAACTGCATGTGGCTTATATGCTGCACTCTGTCTTAAAATCATTGGCAACCAACATAATTTATTGGGACACATGGTAGAACATAAATTCCAGGATTTAAATGAGGTATGAACATAGTCAATGGGAATTATTCTGAATGAAACGGGACTGGAGGATTCCTTGTACCGGATACGTGCGTTTCTGAAGGAGGGATTCAATGAAGAAATACTGCTACTGTGGTTGCATTTTGCTTAACGTGGCTCTTTGTTTCGGAATTTATACCTTATTCAACAAAATCAAATGCCAATGTTTTGGCTTACTGATGCCAACTGTTCAAGGACTTTGGTAGACCTCCTGGTATGTTCATTGCACCATTCTGTTCAATCTAGGGTAGAAAATTGCCTGATTTTCCCTAATAGTGCCATGTTTGTTCTGTTATAATAAGGTACATTTCAGAGATTACCGAGTTAGTGAGTTATACTTGTTCCTTGTAAGGTGTGGGAAGTGTTTATATAAGGTTGCGAGTGCAGAAGTGGGAATTGCTGGCTTTTCATTACAGAGTGAGTGTTCCGATCGTTGAATAAGCAGTTCCTATAATGAGTATGTGTACTGCCTCGTGGGACTCTGAAGAAAAAATGGACAACATTCTAAACTTTTATCATGAAGAAAAGGTGTGTTTTGTGTTTGGGGAGGTTACTGGTAACCACTGATGCCCAACTGCAACATATTTGATTTGGTTAAATATGATTATTTTATGATTGGACAGTGCACCATTTTGATGGATGAGTTCAGGGAGTCACCTGGATAGCGGTCTTATTCGGCTCCTAGAGAGTAGGTAATTTGGAAAGTAATGCTAAGATGAGTTATACTTGTGGTCAAGGAGTTTATGATCCCAGAAATATATAGTGTTAAACCCCAGCCATTTTTCAACTCTATCATTTTTTACAACTTCAATGCTGAATTTTCATGAAGATCTTTTTAAATGTTAGCAGCCCTTTTTCTCTATCAAAATCATGATATATAAAATATGATCAAATTCTAAATGCTTCAAGTGCCTTGACTCAGTAGAGGCATTCCCTTCCACTCTGTGAAGCTGAAATCTTCAATTATAAAGCCTTAAATAAGGTAACACATAGCCAGATCTGGCCTCTGTGCAAGGGGGTAAAGGGCCAAGTTCGTAGGCGGTTAGTTGATACTAACAACAAATCCAGTTACTCCTTTGAATCCTCATCAGATGGAACCAGCAAAAGGTTGCCTCCGAGGTACAGCTGATCGATTTAAACGGCCAAAAGTTAAGTTCGAGTCGCAGTAGAAGGATATATCAAAGTCATACATAAATTGTAATTTTTTATCTGTTCAAATGTGATGTTACACAGGGTGCTTCCTTTCCATTCTCCACTGCCATCCTCCGTTAAGTTCGGATCCAAGCTGTTTTAGTGCATAAGTGCACTGCCGGTAACCCACTGTTTCAGAGGTGATGTTCGAGTCTGCTGCGCACGAATTCAAGGGCAATGATGCCCATGTACTTGGACAAACTTGCGTGGAACACATTTAACTTGAAGTGGTCACAAATATAACCACTGGTGCTGCCACTGAGAAACCAAAAATTAGCCTAAAGTGTGACAAAGGTGTAATTTCTACAATATGCTTCCAAAACAGTCATTCCAAGACATGGACTCACCTAGTCAAAATAGACCCGACAAAGAAGCAAAGTAAAACAATGTGTGCGTGGATCTTTTTATTATCATTACTTCATAAAATATACACAAATACTGTTGTAAATAAAGTTAAGTGTGTTAAAGAACTGTACAAGATATCAGTACACAATACATAGTGACCTCCCCCCCCCCCCCCCAAAAAAAAAAAAAAATAAACCCATTCAACAACCCTCCCAACAGAAATGTCACGCTGCCACATATATAACGGGGGGCTTGTTTACACAAATGGTGCCATCACCTAGTCTGATGCGCTGTGTCGATAAAATGCATCAGTGCCCGAATCAAAACTAAAATTAAGTTAAGTTAAAATTCATTATCAGGGGTGTAAAGCGAAATAAAATACCTCAGATCACCAGAAGTCACTCAATCCACATGCAAAATGCAGGCACACTGCATCTATGGGGGAAAAGTCTTGTGGCATGAGATTTGCTGTTGAGAACCGTACCAGAACAAACACACAGTACTACCAGTAGTACCTTTACACAAAAGAATACAACTGTGGTCAGACAGCAAGCAAATACTCCTTGTGACTAAAATGACCAATCAAATAAGACTGAGCTAAGACAGCGCTTGGGGTGCACTGGCTTCGAGTGCAGTGATGACCACAAGTAGCACAAATACAAAGATGTTAGGAATATCTAATGTTAAATATGACGACCGATGACAAGGGCAGAGGCTGAACTAAAGGCCATGAAGCCTGGAGGGAAATGGTCACAGGAATGGATGACATCTAGACGGCCGAGAGAACCAGTTTCTGGCGAAGGGAGGAAATACAGACGTTTTAACTCTTTCATTGCATTCAACTCAAAAACCAAATGCAGAGGAAGGAAGATTGCAATGCTGATGACACCGTCCTAATCCTCGCAGTGATTGGCTGTATGTACATGCAAGCTTGGTTTGAGTGTCGCCAAAGATGTGAAAATGCTCCAGATTCACCCTTAACCCAGAGAGAGAATAAACTATTGTTCATAAAAAAATAAAAATAAAAAAAAAAACCAAGAGGAGACCGTCAGTCTGGAAACTGCAACTCAAATGGCAGTTTAACTACAGCTATCCCCAACTTCATTCGAACCCCCCCATTACACCAAATTTAAAAAAAAAAAAAAAAATGTAAATTCCTTTTCCACATAACACCTGAATACAACCGACCACAGTTTGGCTTTACACAAGGGAAAAAAAAAAAGAAAAAAAAACCCCAAGATATTTACAGCGACATAAAAAAAAAAACAAAAAAAACAAATCCATATTAGAACACCTCCCTGGTCTTCAACACCGAAGTCGGCAAGACCATCCCCTCCCCCCAGCTTCAACCCTAAAATTCCAGAATTTAAACGATGAACCCAAAGACATTCAGAAGAATAATAACGGTCACAACAGACAGGAAGTACAATACAGCTCCTGTTAATGGAGAACTGAATCCAAGGGTTTTACAAATGCAAACCCAGTCTTGGAGAGATGCGGCTCTGAAGCAGATTCAGTCGAAGTTAAGAATATTAAATGTGGAGGGTCAGTCCCCTTGGACCAAGCCTTTATTAAAAAGCCAGGAATGCTCAAACTTAGAGAGGGAGGCAACTCCAAGGAAAGGAGAGCGTACACAAGATGGCGCAAGGGAGAGAGAGCGGGTAACTCCATCCCTTGCTCTCCCTTTCTCCAGTTTGATTACAAGTAATTAGTTAATCTTGTGGTCGCCATTTCTCAAGCAGACCTGCTTGAAATAAAATTCAAAAGCACAGAACAAAAACAATTCACAGGTATTGCAGTAAGACACCAATTAAAAAAAAAAAAAACAGGAAAAGTTCATGACTTCATGCTCCTTTCCTGCGACTTCTGCTACAGAACAATTCACATTCTCATATTTCTGTCCTTCGGTCACTCCATTTGCCCACCTCCATTACACTTACTCAGTCTTCTCCCCAACCCACTCTGTTCTTGCAAATAAAAACATAAAAGCAAGTCAATGCAAGCCCACCCAAAGCAACTTTGTGTTTGAGTCGTAAAAACAAGTCACTATATTTGATTATATTCCTATACCATGAATTGCTAATTGACCTTTTTTTTGCATATTGACAAGTTCACACATCATCAGAAGCACTGTAAAAGATAGCTTATGTATGCGAACGTTAAATTATTCGCAAGTTATTCTTTTCCGGAACATACCTCAAGAAAGTACACGTTATAACGCAAAACCTGTAAACTGACGTTGCTGTATGCACGTGTTAAGGGTTGCTTTCGGTGTTTAGCAAAATGGAATTGAATTTGTGATGACGATACCCCCAAAGTGTTTCATCAGTAATCGCACCCGCAGTCGCCCAACAGGGGAACACGAAGTTCTGGTCACTCGGTAACAATGGAGGGAAGGGTCAGCTACTCCTCAGGCTTCAGTTCGGTTTCTCTGACGAAGACCGTAAGATCGGGACGACGCCCGCACCCCTCGCACTCGGAAACAGAACCATAAATTTCATGCTTCCCTCTTCTGGCATTTCATATTGTTCCCTGTCTTGCATTCTCCATCCTGTTGGCATTAAACACATACAAACAAAAAGAGACATCTGGAGGGGGGGTTCGGCTCGAAGCCCTGCGATGGCAGCCACACTGGAAAGAGAGAAATTCATAAAATAGTTTTAATATATTAAAAAAAAAAAGCATTTTGAAAAAGGGACATTGTGGAGGGTATGGTTACGTCTTTCTAATTAAAAGAGATCATTTGCACTCATCCCCCCTCCAATGAAAGAACAAAATTCATTAGGCTACACGGTGACTCAGCAGATATTGAAACTTGACAAAAAAAAAGTGACAAAATGCTGAGAGTGTGACACACGAGAGGCACCAGCTGAGCCGTTTCACGCGTCAAGACAATCTGGCCAACAAGAAAAATAGCCAAAAGTCACACTAAACTTTACAGGAATTTTCCCAAGGGTCACCAGTCTTGGAACTTCCTTTGCATACGAGCGCTATGACCGGACAGAACCTTTGCAGTGGCCTTTTGGGGCAGGAGTCAGACTCCAGTCCTGAATGGCCACAACATCTAATTTGGGCAAGTTTCGACATAATATATTTATTTATGTCACTGAAGAGTCCACATACATTGTTCTCCAGACAATTGGCTGGAAAGGGAGAGAAAACAGAGCTAGTTGTCCATCCCTATGGATTGCATCTTCAAGCGCTCATCAAATTTGCATGGGGATACAGACGGGTGTAGATGCAAGCCTATCCACCGGAACTTATTTCAGACGAATACCATCCAAGAAACCTGACTGGCTAGTCGATGTAGGCGTCAACTCTGGAAATGAACCTTCCACCCTCAGCTAAAAGGGATAGCATGTAAGGCTAAAAACACACGGTTTTGTTTTTTTTCAAACACACAAGTTTTACTGCATTTTTGCACTACTCTGGCATGGTTGAACCTCAAATACGCTTGAAAAGACTGCTGATCCTGTTTAATTCTGAAAACTCAAGGGACTTTGTATTAGTGTAGACGAACGTCATGTTTGTTTTAGAACTCCAATTTAAACAGAAAGCATAATAGTCTGGGTGTAGCCTAACACAGTCTGAATGTAGCCTAACACAGACGCGTGCTAAATAATAAGGTATGTTTGAGAGTGAGTCCAGCGATCGCAAAGTTCTCCTATCGAGTTTGAGTCATCTGTACTCGGACCGAAAACAGCGTGTGCACTTGGTAATGTGCCTTCAACCGATAAATTAGCCTCGCGCAATCGACATGCCTAATTTTTCCAGGAGACTGGGCTGAGGTTTTGGTCACTCACTGTGAAGTGAACGACGCCATGGCTGCTGTAACTTTGGGGCGCCTCCAGCTTTAGTCATTCTGCATTCTGCTACAGTGATTGGTCAGTGTTTGTGATTGACAAGTAACAGTAACCAATTGGTAAGAGTGAAAACACACCACCGCATCAGTGGTGGATGGCCATGTGTCCAGACATTCACAAGTCGCCACGCAAATTTGAGGATGGCAGAAAACGGATTCACAGGGGCTGGATACCAGGCTGCAGGAGAACAGCAGACAGTGTGAACGCCAGCATGCGGAACCCCCCCGTTACAGGCCCCTTTATAACCGAGAGACCTGCGGAGGTGAGCCGGGGCCCCTCACCTGTCTGTGAGCAGAGATGAGAGCCGAGCTGCAGGCCTCATTTCCCCAGGTGCTCAAACGGCACGCTGACCTGTGGGACAGACGGGGAGAGGAGGAGCACCAGGTCATGAATATATCGCATCATGGACAGGACTAAAGGTTCAAACGAACCTGAGACTCAATTGGTCTGTCACCCTGGAGCAGTGTACAAGGCTGAAACGATATACCAAAGTAGTTCATGTCACAAAGATACTGCATACAAAGTTTCATGAAATTTGATCAATATTTGAGATTGCCAGAGGTAAATAACAGGTTATTCAGATTGGTATTTATGGGTAAAGAAATGTGAAAGGTCAAAAAAACAGCCATTTTTCAGAAATTGCAAAAACCCCTAATTTACATCTTGAGAAATGTTGTATTCTACTAACAGACAAAGTTTCAATACTTCAACTATAATAGAAAGGTCTAAAATGAACAACCTAAATTGGTCAAATTGACTTTCTGGGGATTGCTGTAATGCAATCCAAAAGTAGTTAATGGGCTTAAGATGATGCATATGACCATGTTCACCAAAGACTGACATTTTACACCATTTTAATCACTCAAGCTGGTCAACGACCATTTCAGGTAAAAAAATATTTAGCATCACTTGGGCCTAAAATCAACGGTGTTGCGCATTAAGGCCTGCTCAGTTCATGCCAAACAAACAGCCAAGCAATTCCAGGCATTGCAATAAATTTACAAACTTTCTCTGGTGGCACTACTGCAATTCTCACCAAGTCCTTGCGTGTGATTTGCTAATGCGCCAGAGGTTAAAGGATATCAAATCTCCATTTTGAAATGTTAGCTTCCGGTAAACGGAGCAACCGATACTCTCTGCTAGCGACACAATATACACCTTATACATTTGATTTGTGTGAACATACACAATTGTGCAAAGGAATCCCATAATTTTACAGAAATGCTAAAAACCTGCTATTAAACAGAGTCTTCCAAAAAAAATGCAGTTGCAGTTTCAATATAGTAACTTGCCTGCATTGCCTGTCGCATAAACATGCAAAGAAAAAACCAGTTTCGCATGCTGAAGCCACAAGAGTGAATCAATACGCAAATATTCCCGTGCCACCCTTGGCAAGATTTGGTCATGTTCTTGCAATCCCTTGAATTATTCACAATTTTTGCATAAAACATCAACTGACGAGCAAGTTAGTTGTCAGTAAGTAGAGGTGTCAGTCGAAAGGCTGTTTCACACCTGGTTTTCGCTGCGCCTAAAGATTTGTTTGGCACTGCAACTGGTGTCATCTTCTGGTTTCACACCGCTTTGTGAAAGTGGGCAATAAAAGTTTCCATGGGCTACACCAGCAGTGCCATTGGGAGGAAATGCTTCAATTCTGACACCAAATTTCTTACCCCGGGGCTTATCAACGCTTCGGTTTTCAATCAGGAAATGTCAAGCCAATTTCCAATTTTTTGGAAAATGCAAACTAGCCTGTCCATCAACTAGAACAACATTGACTGTTTATGTCCCAGGTCTCACGTGATGCTACCCTAGCCAACGGAGGCGCACTGTGCAAGTTTATGTTGGGGACATAAAGGGGTATTTACAATCTGGGTGCGAATGAGAGAATTCCACACAGCTACTGAAGTAGGCATCTCCCTGCACTGACTTTTCATGGATTTGAAAGCATGAACACTGAAGTCCTACATCCTAGACTCATTCCACTCCAAACCTGTATGCCCCATGCAAGGAAACCCTGCACTCTCTACACAAACCCCGCTATAACCCCAAACCCATCATCCTTCACCACAGTGCTCAACCTTAAATAAACACATTGCAACAAACCCCATCTTTACTCTTCCCCAAAGACCTCCCAATACCTTTCCCCATAATGGCTACAAATGACGACCCCAGGGGAGGCTGGGAAAAGCTCCATTGATATACAGATAGGTGCCAAAAGAAGTCATTGTAAGGAAAACAGTTACAGCTATTGCTGAAGCAAAACTGAAATACAATAATTCTATCAAAGTTAAGTTTGACGCCAAGGCGTCAAATGTAGTCATTGTGGGGAAAACTGTTGACAGGCATTTTATTCCAATAATGAGTAGACATCTTATTTTTTTTCTATGAATTAGAAAATACTGCTAGTTTTAAACTGCCATTTGCTTTACAAGTCAAATATTCTTAATCCAAAGGATTTCGTGCACCAGAGGTGGCAGTGAACCAGAAATTCAACCGGTCTCCCGCCCTGCCACACCCATTTTGGAGTGGGGTACAAGGCTGAAATGAAACACCACAGTACCTTATGGCCTAAAGAGGTTGATTGCTAACTTTAATTATATTTGATCAATATTTGTGACGGCTAAAGGTTAAAGGTCTCTATGGGTGAAGGAATGTCAAAAGTCATAAAACCGTCAACTTTCAGAGATCCTCTAAGCCCGTCAATTATATGTTGACACGCTGTATGCTACTCTCATACTAAGTTTCAGCCATTCAACTGTAGTAGAAATGTCTCAAATGAACAACTTCAGTTCTCTCAGTATGACCGCCCTGCCACGCCAACTTTTGGGGATACGAGGCTGAAACGCAATCCCAAAGCAGTCTACACGGTAAAGATGGTCCATAACAAGTTTCGTCAAATTTGATAAATGTCTGTGACTACTTGAAGTTAGGGGTCAAATTCTTTACAGAAAACAAACGACAGATGACGACAGAGTTCAAAACTTAACTCAGAGGGTGAACGACCAGTTGGAAAAAAAAAAAAAAAAAAAAAAGGAAGTTGGGTTTTTCATTCATTATTTTTGCAGTGAACTTTAACAATGCTAATCCACAGTGCAATACATCAGGAGCCAGAGGCCGGACCAAAGAGCACTGGCTCATCTCGGTCCCGCTGGGAGGCGGGAAAAGCAACATGGCCGACCGTACCTGCGATGTTGAGATGCGGTCATGGCGGGCGGCGAGGTCGGACGAGGAAACGTTTGCAGGGGCTCCCCGATGCAGCCTCATGGCCACCTTCCTCTCCCTCTCTGCGCGGGAGATCGCCCGCGGCGACGCGTTTCCTAATGGGGGGGAGCGGGACACGTCAACATGATACCTTCTCTGGGATGACATTCCACACGAGAAAGGTGTGTCCCAAACATAACCAGCCCTCAGGCCAGACAGGGATACAAAATCCACAGCCAAGACCTAGACTCGGGCTCCCAATATCACAGCTCTCAAGGGCTGACTGCTGGTTTTCCACCCACCCTTTACCTGGAAGTCAGGTGAGATGCGTCAGGCCAATCAGAAGCAATAATTGTTCACTTAATTGTGGGGAGGAGAGAAAACAAGGCCTGGATTTGGATTTGAGGGCATGATTTGGGCTACCCTGCACTCGACCATATACCAGTATCCTTTCAAATGCTAATGACAAATGTTAGGCGCAATTCTTAAAGCTTGGCACACTTCTGCCTGCTAGTGTTACCTTAAAGGAGCAGTGCCACGATTACTGTGCATGCTCACAATTTTAAACGAGCTGCCAGCCAAAAATCAAGGTCTTTTTCTTCTTCTGTGATTATTTGTGATAGCAACCATCTTCTTTCTTTGTATTCCACAGCTTAAGCGTAAAGCAGCACTTTGAATCCCTGAATTTCCATGGACAGCTGCCTAATATAAAAACCATCATGCCGGAGTAACTAAAATATACAAGGGCGATGCAAAGCGTAGCATCCCCTCGCCAGGTAAAAATATTGTGCATGTACATGTGTATATACGTCAGAAGTTGTTACTTTCATTAGACTGTACCAGTGCTTCCCAACCCTGTTCCTGTAGTACCCCTGCCCTGCATATTTCAGACGTCTCCTTGATTTAACACACCCAGATCAGGTCTTTAAGTACTCCACTAACAAGCTGATCAGCTGAATCAGGTGTGTTAAATTAGGGAGACCTATAAAATGTGCATGACAGGGGTACTGCAGGAGCAGGGTTGGACCTCACTGATTTAACACACCTGATTCAGCTCATCAGCTCATTAGAAGAGTACCTGATGACCTGATCTGGGTGTGCTAAATCAAGGAGACGTCTGAAATATGCAGGGCAGGGGTACTCCAGGAACAGGGTTGGGAAACACTGGACTGTACTACAAAACCCAAAACCAGTGAAGTTGGCACGTTATGAAAATCGTAGATAAAAACAGAATACAATGATTTGCAAATCCTTTTCAACTTATATTCAATTGAATACACTGCAAAGACAAGATGTTTAATGTTCAAACTGAGAAACTTTATTTTTTTTTGCAAGTAATCATTAACTTAGAATTTAAAGGCAGCACTGTGTTGCATCGCCTTTCCTTTTAACGACACTCGGTAAACGTTTGGGAACTGAGGAGATTTTTGAAGCTTTTCGGGTGGAACTCTTTCCCATTCTTGCTTGATGTACAGCTTAAATCGTTCAACAATCCGGGGTCTCCGTTGTCGTATTTTACGCTTCATAATGCGCCACACATTTTCAATGGGAGACAGGTCTGGACTACAGGCAGGCCAGTTTAGTACTCGCACTCTTTTACGACGGAGCCATGCTGTTGTAACACATGCAGAAAGTGGCTAGGCATCGTCTTGCTGAAATACGCAGGGGCGTCCATGAAAAAGACGTTGCTTGGATGGCAACATATGTTGCTCCAAAACCTGTATGTACCTTTCAGCATTAATGTTGCCTTCACATATGTGTAAGTTGCCCATGCCTTGGGCACTAATACACCCCCATACCATCACAGATGCTGGCTTTTGAACTTTGCGCCTATAACAGTCCGGATGGTTCTTTTCCTCTTTGGTCCAGAGGACACGACGTCCACAGTTTCCAAAAACAATTTGAAATGTGGACTTGTCAGACCATAGAACACTTTTCCACTTTGCATCAGTCCATCTTAGATGAGCTTGGGCCCAGCGAAGCCGGCGGCATTTCTGGGTGCTGTTGATAAATTGCTTTCGCTTTGCATTGTAGAGTTTTAACTTGCACTTGCAGATGTAGCGACGATCTGTAGTTACTGACAGTGGTTTTCTGAAGTGTTCCTGAGCCCATGTGGTGATGTCCTTTACACACTGATGTCGGTTTTTGATGCAGTACCGCCTGAGGGATCGAAGGTCACGGGCATTCAATGTTGGTTTTCAGTCTTGTCACTTACGTGCAGAAATTTCTCCAGATTCTCTGAACCTTTTGACAATATTACGGACCGTAGATGATGAAATCCCTAAATTTCTTGCAATAGCTTGTTGAGGAATGTTGTTTTTAAACTGTTCGACAATCAGCCCACGCATTTGTTCACCAAGTGGTGACCCTCGCCCCATCCTTGTTTGTGAATGACTGAGCATTTCAGAGAAGCTGCTTTTATACCCAATCATGGCACCCACCTGTTCCCAATTAGCCCATTCACCTGTGGGATGTTCCAAATAATGTTTGATGAGCATTCCTCAACTCTCTCAGTCTTTTTTGCCACTTGTGCCAGCTTTTTTGAAACATGTTGCAGGCATCAAATTCCAAATGAGCTAATATTTGCAAAAAATTCCAAAGTTTACCTGTACGAACATTAAGTAACTTGTCTTTGCAGTGTATTCTATTGAATATAGGTTGAGAAGGATTTGCAAATCATTGTATTCTGTTTTTAATTACGATTTACACAACATGCCAACTTCACTGGTTTTGGGTTTTGTATATTACTAGGCGAGGAAGTTATTAATACCCAGGGGTTTGATGTACAGAAAGTTTACTACTTTATGGAATGGGACATGAGAAGATCTGAAAATAAACATTGTTAACTGGTATGAAGATTTAATAAAAGAATGTGACAAAATCTGGGATTTACAGAAGATTAAAGCATATATGAGAAGGTTAGTACCCTATAATATTTGAAACGGTGTAATGGCATGAAAGAAGTCTTGGATGTGACTAAGAAGCAACATTCATGACAACAAAATGATAAGATCCAATGGGACAGTCATCAGGTTATACTGTTAAATCTTCCGGAAACCATTTTTGCACATTTACTGAGCTATGACCTTTGACCTACATACTCCGAAATCGAACTTAGCCTGTATTTTGATATAAATTACCTTCACCTCAAATATCATTAAAATTCGTCAAACATTACTCAAGTTATTGAACGGAAAACAGATTTTTTACGGACGGACGAAATGGAGGGACGGACGGCGGCATTACCATATCCCCCCCACCGAGGACTTCATTGGCGAGGGGATGATAATAATAATAATAATAATAATAATAATAATAATAATAAATACAATGCAAAACGAAGATAGACTGGCAACGATGCCATCAGATTATGGCCCATATTCAGAAACGACACTCACACTAACTGAGCGTGAGTACTAAAACTTAGTGTGAGGTTATACTGAATGAGTCAGAGGTTGCCCTAAAACTCATTTGCTTTTAGAGACCTCTCTCACTCTGAAACTAGTGTCTCTTTCTGAGCGAAGGTTGAGTGCAGGAAACGCCTCACTTGAGCCGCACTAATTTGCGCCGGTATTTCGTTGTCATGGCTTTCAGGTGGTTACAAACATTAGAAACTCTGGATCATTTACAGCCACGTGCTCGACGCAATCGCAACTATGCAAATTTTAACTATTAATGATAACGATACCGGCAACTTGCTGACTGAGCACCTGGTTTCAGTGTTTACAAACTGCACTGAGGTGAACGCGAGGTTAGCATTTGGGTGCCCACCAGTGACTACTGGTGAACTGGCAATAGGGGAAGCTCAAAACCATCCCTTAACAATAATGATTGGACATGACCTGTTTTCAATCATTTAATAAAATTTATTTACTTGAACTTCAAAAATCCTAAGGATTATCATGTGTCGCCAGTTCTACTTGTTAAGTTAGAATAAGCGTTGATAATTATTGCCCTGTTTTAAATTCATTAAATTACCGTTGCAGAAACTCCAAAAACTCTCAGGTGTGGCCAGTTTTCATTAATGACGCATATCTGTCCAATCTCACGCATTCGGATTTCTCACGCTTTGCTTTACTCATGGGTTGGAAAATCCTGCGCTCACCAGCTCGTGGGGCGCGTGTGGATTGGTCTGCGAGGCTCATGTAGCTGTAGGTCACGAGACTCCATTCTTTTCTACATTCTTAATTGCTGAATGTAGAAGGAAATGTCCGGCACGTTTCCCAGCTTGTTGCTTGGTGAGTCTCGCGCGCTGTCCTGTGCCTTTCGCGAGCCACTCGACCACAGAATTTATGAAGACATGCTGATATTTTAAGTCGTCATTTATGTGCAAAAGAGACGCCTCAATTTTGTGAAGCAATGTATCACAGCGCTATCAAAAATAAATATGATTGTCATTTTACCAATTAGTCTGAGAAACTTTCTAATCAAGGAAAGTAAACTGCGACAGGTTTAGGTCATTCAGCACTGAAGGGTGAGGATTGAGCGTCCCTTTGCAGCAGCCGACGCACCGCCTGTGGTACCCGGTGCCCACTACTGTCAGTTATGCTCCAGTGGCATTTGTGAATAGCAACTAGCGAGGATTGGGACCGCTCCCTCGGTAAGTGGCAGGTCGATCTCTCTCTCACAATCCAGTTACATTTCAATTGTACTCATTATATGGTGAGTGGAGGGTGAGTGCGAGTGTCGTTTCTGAATATGGGCCTGTTGACTTGCAGTCAAGCAGATTCACCTTCCGAGGGTGTACGTTCAGAGCATGTGCAGTAATCGTGACACAGCTGCATTAAAACGTTTGCATAAGCATAAAGAGTTCAAGAGACCGATGTGTTTCCATTTTAGCTGAACTTAAAACATCCAAACCAGGTCTTTTTTTTCCCACAAAAATGTTGTTTGAGAACAACCTGTCTGCAATGACATATAAGCTTTGCATTCCATCTATGCTAGCGCTACAGAAAGCCAATATGTTGCTACTAGTGATATCTGCCGCTGTTGGCGCTTCCCTATCCGACAGAACCTCTGACCCACCTGACTGCGGTACTCGGGAAGCAGGGGTGGAGATGGCCGCCTCCGGTCCGTTCCTGACCCGGTTGGGGGCGGGAGGGTTTGGGCCGGGCGGCAAGGCGCGAGCCCCAGACCCCCGCGGTCCGCCCACTATTCTCTCGTCCCTCTCCTCTCCTCCCCCCCGTCTCTCCCTCTCTCCATCCTCTCCTGTTCTGCTGGCCCCCTGAAACAGAGCGTAAACACACTCACCCAGCTGCAGAAACAGCACAGGCACCCGCACGATCCCTGTGCAATCCTGGCACTCGTCAGATATTACATCTCCCTTGGCAGTTTTTGATAGTGAATTTCAGCATTCAGTGGCTAATTGTGTTACCCTCCGACAGAACACATAACTTACAGATGCAGTGCAGTACAACCATAACTCTTGGGACTGACCTGACTGATGTTTTATACGGACTGCAAGTTGTTTGATCAACGTCTTTGAGCAGTTTCAATGACCCCTCTTAAGCATCAATAGGACAGTGGATAAAACTGCTAAATAGATGTAGATCACCATCCAAATACATTCCCCACTGAACATACCGAATCACAAGTATTAATCCAAATTATTTTATTTAGAATGTTTTTTTTTTTCCATTTCAGAGTCACATTTGTACTATATACTGTAAAAGTTAAGCAAAAATACTTTAAACTAGAAAAGCACTCAGGGAGCGCAGAACCTCCGCCGCCAGGGGGCAGCAAAGCCAAAAGCACGGCGATTGGAACTCCGGCCCATTGGAAAGACTTGAAATCTTGAACTTTGGAGTATATCTCAGCAGTACTTTGGCCTAGATAAGCCAAAATTTAATCACCTCTTCCTTGACTTAATACCCACCTCCCCTGAAAATTTCATCAAAATCCAGCCATTAATTTTTGAGGTATCTTGTACACAAACAAACAAACCAACAAACAAACGGCACCGAAAACATAAACCTCCTCGGCGGGAGGTTAATTATCCAATCTTTTGGGCACTTCAGCAATGTACTCAAATAATTAGAAATTATTCCAAGGTCTTTCTTAAAAAAGTCCAGAATTACGCTACAAAAGGACCATGGTTTCAGTAATTCATTCAAAATCTTTTGAACAGAAATTCCTCAAAATGATAACTTCAACTGATACCTATTTTTGCAAAATTATTTGAAAAAAGTGCAAAATGCATTTTCAGGAATAAGATCAAGACTTTTCTGATGCATTTCAGTCTCAAGTCAAGCACATAAGTTTCTCTCTCCTGCCTTACAACCATCCTAATGTTTGCCTTTCCCAACCAGAAAATAACATGACCAGTCAAACTGACGGCTGCGAAGGACAAACTGCCACAGGGCTGTTTGCACAGCTTCAGTTCATTCCTACAACACCCTCAGTGTCAGTGCTAATAATCAATACCTTACACACACATTTAGCATGAATCACAGATTAACTCAAAGATACCTGACATGTAACAGATTCTAAAGGTCCCCCGCATTTGAATGGTGAGAGATCCTAGTTAGGGAATGCAGATGTCAGATTATTTTAGGAAATGATGTAACTTAATCTTATGAGTAGGCACTGTCTATTTACAACTTCTAGTTGCAGAACAAAGGGGATAATAATGGGCGATTTTAACACAAAATGCCTATATTTGATGACATAATTAAATAGTGAAGGAGATGAGAAAACAAATTGTAATTTTGAACAAATAAAGCCAACATATATACATTTATGTAGTACAAGTTTCATTACCATGGCTACATAGTGAATTTGCCAATCCAAAAGTGACTTTTTTGACTCGGTACTTTTCAGGGTCTCCTAACTCCAGTATTATGCCTTGGCTGCAGTCAATCTTCCTTGTTGAGACAGACCTGTCCTCAAATAGAAGGAATTCAGCACAATTCAGCCACTGTAAGGAATCCTGGCCTCATGAGGGGCCCTTGAAAACTGAATTTTGATTTCCGCGTATAAAAAGTTTCATATTTGAGAGGCCAATATCTTGAAAATGAAAAGAGATTGATAAATTTTGACAAGAGATTCTGAAATCACAGACCCAAATTACCACAGGTAGCAATTTTTAGCTCATACCTATGATGTGTTCCAAAAATACTCAACTCCGAAATCCCTATAAATTAACTTTTGCAATTCGCTTTAGCATGACCCTCGATTTTTGGGGGGGAAACCCCTTGGAGTAGGACCCTAAAATTTTGCATGTGTTCATTATGAATATAGAGGTATTCCCAAAATAAATAAGAGCAAAATCTGAGTATGTGACCCGGGGACCTCTGATTGACTTCATATGCAATGACCCTGTCTTGATATTTTTTATGACTTACTTTCCTACCACTTTAGCACGACATGTTAAGTGACCGCTACTATGCAACCTTCAAATCCTCCTCTCTCTAACGTACATCAATCCCTTTGGTCGAAGAACCGCTAAGATTGTACGACATGTATAAATTTTCAAAAAATTAACGCATGTGAAAGCCCCTTAACTGGTTGGCTGAAGTTGGTCAGTCCTTCCTGCCTCTGGGCAGTCTCTTTGCCAGCAAAGAAATAAACCGCTTGTAATGGCTAAATGGCATGACACCTGGTGACATGATAGGGAACCTTTCACCAAAAAAAAAAAAAAAAGTATAATTTTGGCAAGAAAGGACCCATTATCTTCAATCAACTCCAATACACCCAGCTATGGTGAGCAGTCAGATCAGAGTCAGTTTGATGTTTTAGTGACTTAACATTAGCAATACTTTTCTCGTCATATTTAAATAACTTACGAATTTGAGCATGTTCCAGTCGAAGACATAGTCGTAGGAGAAGCCCTGCCTGTGGAAGAGGTTTCTGAAGAGCTGCCGCAGGTAGGAGTAGTCGGGTTTGTCATCGAAACGCAGCGAGCGACAGAAGTTCAGGTACGTGGAGAACTCAGCTGCAGGGTTCAGGGCGAGAGGACAATATGGAAGAATCATGTCATTAAATATTACCCACAAAGGTGGGCATGTAGAGAAATAAAAAGGAGGCGGCCTTGCTAAGGTGGGGTCAGGGGGATACACTCTTGGGGCCTGATTTACAAAGACCTATAACAAGGACAAAAACCTTAAGCGCTCCCAAAACCCACAACACGATCGATGATTGCCATGGGAGGCTGGTTTACGCTGATTGTGGTAAGTTTTTGTAGCGTCAAAGGCCCTCCCTGTCAAGAGGGTATTAAGCACCTAGGAATTGAGACAGGGGACACACTGCTGAAGAATTTACTTCTGACACTAAGATGTACTTGCAAAGGTACACATCTTTCCTAAATTTCTCAAAAGACAAACTGTTTTGTGAGTTACCGATGGAATACTCGTATTGCCACCACAGTAGGTTTTAGCTTGCGCCAAGACCGTTTTAGATCTCTATAAACTAGCCCCTAGCATTCGCTAACAGACAGGGACAGGAACAGGGGTTGTGCCACCGCTTGCCACGCCCAGATGGGCAGAGAGCGGGGCTGATAGGACAGCAAAGACCTCTGGCACTGACAGGGTGGGCGGGACTTACAAGGGTAGCCTTTACAGAGGACCTCGATAGGCGTAGACATCTTTTTCTCGCTGATGCGCTCGTACTTCTGCCTCTTGGTGGCAGCCTTCAGGCCCTGCCAGGGCAGGGAGCCCAGGTTGAAGTACATGAGCACGTAGCCCAGGGACTCCAGGTCGTCCCGCCGAGACTGTTCTGCAAGGAGGAGGAGAGCAATGTTGGGGAAATTAGAACGTTCCATCTGCGCTCTGAGCCTATTTATGATCATTTAGATAAGTGGAACTCAAAGAGTCGGCCATACATATCCCCGGACTCCCTAAAGTGATCACACCCAAAATCAATAGGCATCATGAACTTAATATACGCAAGGTCCATGCCAAATATGAAATGAATCCATAAAGAACTGCGATATGTTGAGCGCCCACAAGAAACCTCTGTAAACACAGCAGCTGCGGACATGGCCTGACAATCACTAATCCGTAGTATCCCCGACTCGTCGTCCAGGGATACAATAAGAGTCACGATTACCATAAATCACTAAAGTATGAGCCATTTTCCACCATACAGCCGGGGAACTTCCAGCTGAGGTACCATAGTGAGCGAAAGCCTGAGTATACCAATGTTCACCACTGTAAACCCCGCCCCCGGGTGCACTGCTAAACAAATGTGCAGCAATTAAACGTCTCGCTTGTTGAGTTCCACAGCTAAATAAATCTCTTTAAATACCATGTCGGCAATTTTATGGCAGCCCTCAAGATCTGAAAAGTGAATGGATGCAGTAATGTGAACTTAAAGCAAAAGGAAAAACCACTGATTATGTGAGCAGTGGAGAAAGCCAGCAGAGGCCATGTTTGTTTTACCCAGGACGTTTACTACGCTAATGGTGACGTGGTTTAAAAACAGGCCACATTAGTGGTCAGTGCAGTAATTCAACCATGTCTACCGCGAGGAGCAGTAACATCTACGGTCACAACCCGCTGACTGCAGCATGGCAGTGCATCATCAGTGTGGATTTCCTGAACCAGGAAAAGACATCACCACTTCACTGCAGCCCCTGCAATTAACAACGCAGTCAAAGGTCGTTCCGAATGATGGACGCATTTTCGCCAGCCATGCACTTTCTCTCGCTCGGCTGATGCAAAATGAATCGTTATCCGGCAAGATCGAACGAGCGCGGCATTCACGGCTCGCTGGCCGTAAAATTCGTCCCCCAAGTGCTCCGCAAGGCGAGAAAATGAAGATTAACGCGGGCACTGCCGCCTGCGCCCGGCTAGTCCCCGCGCTGGCATTATCCGCCCGTACCGATGCCCAGGTGCGTGTTGATGGAGGCGTAGCGAGCAGTGCCCGTCAGGTTCTTGTTCTCCCGGTAGGGGATGTGCTGGTGGGTGCGGGCGTCGCGGTACTTCTTGGCGAGCCCGAAGTCGATGATGTACACCAGGTTCCCCTTCTTCCCCAGGCCCATCAGGAAGTTGTCGGGCTTGACGTCGCGATGGATGAAGTTCTTGGAGTGGATGTACTCGATGCGGCTGATCTGGAGGGGGGATGGTAGAAGGAGAATGACCGAAATGGAGAGAGGTGAGGAGAGAGAGAAAGAGATGGAGGGAGAGAGACTGAATGAATTTGGGAGCTCCAGAAGGTATATGGCAAGGAAATCTCACATTAACTGCTTAACATAAAAAAAAGGCAATTAAAAAATGAAGGCCTTGCGAGTCTCATAAAAGGGAATATAATCCATTATACTACACAGCCATATGGCCAGATGTGTACAGAAGGCCTCTGAGTAAAACATACATATGGGAAATAGAAAACAACAAATAAAAGTGGACCGTTTAACCCGGTGGCGGACATATAGAGGAACCACACTCATTTTTGCCTTTGTGCTGGTCATTCCCTGTATGCCGGTCCACAATGAGCATTAGCCTAGAGGCAGGACCTATGTGCAATCACACTGGACCATAACAGGCACACAAGGCACAGATACAAAGCTCGATTACTTGGTTGCCACAGGAACAGAGGCGTGCAGCTCCTCGATCCCCAAATTTTGGACAAAATGGCCGCCAGCAGCCATATTGGATGTCCAAAATTGCCAAAAATCTGTCTTGAGCATTGTCAAAGAAATATCTTCACCTGAGCAAAATTAGAAAAAATTCCTGTAATAACTGTCGCTTCCAGAGCCCGGAAAAGTAAATTTCTGCGGGCGCAGTGACCCCGGAACTAAACCACAGTATCTCCCGACTATCGTCGTAGGGGGGGATACAATAACATTGAAACAAATTAAAATAATTTCTGTAGTATTTCTCACACCTAAATGCAGCTCAATGCAATTTCACACCATAAATTAAAACAGAAAAAAGTGTGAGAGAGAGAGAGAGAGAGAGAGAGAAAGAGAGAGAAAACAGGTCGTTCACAGGCAAGATTTAAAACCAGGATCCCCAAATCTGGCCCTCAAATCCAAATACAACCCTGGTTTTCCTTCCTTCCAGGTAAGCAAGAGAACAATCATTGCTCCTGCCTGTCAACGCACCAGGGAGGGGGGAGAGTCAGCAGTTCTGGACCCTTGAGAAACATGATATGAGGAACAGAGATTTAAAAGAGCCACACATTTTCGAAGTCTGAGGTTCCGTACCATCTGATCAGCCAGCAGCAGGACAGTCTTGAGGCTGAACTTGCGGGAGCAGAAATTGAAGAGGTCCTCCAGGCTGGGGCCCAACAGCTCCATCACCATCACATTATAGTCCCCCTCCGCCCCGCACCACTTTATCGAGGGAATGCCAACTGCAGGGGAACGTAACACACGGTTAGTCAAGAGAAACCACTGCCAATGTGATTTAACCTCTTCAGCTCTGCCGATCCCAAAGATGGGTTTGTCAAGTGCAGCACCTTCATGCCAATCTGAGGGAGTTGAGGGCTACTGTAAATTCTAGCGCAGATCCCGAGATTTACAATGATCTCAAATATGTCCTATGGAATAACAGGGAAATGTGAACAAAATGATGCTCAAGATGTAGATATATTCTAATTGATGTAACGCCGGGGCCATAAAAACATGGGGCCCTGGATTTGAATAATTCTCTCAATGTAAGTGTGATGCAGCTTCAGTGGAGCGCTGTAATCAGCAGGTACAGAACGTGTGTGACACACTGTCCTACGATAAGGAAAAGAGAGCTATAATTTCTAACCCACTTCAGAAGAAACTCAAGCGGACAGCAGAATTTGAGGGTTTAATAACCCACTGCTTGACCAATACTTTCGCAGTTTCATCACCAAATGCACACAGCTACAATTTAGACACCTCCATCCCAGAATCCCCTTCATTCCCCAGGATATCTGACCATTTGAGGAGGAGGAAGAAAAAACAAATATAAATATATACAGCAGAGTTACTGACATCAAACATTCCACCAATAAAAAAAAAGAATAAATAAAAAGTTTCAGAGATCTAATTAGGGACTGATAAGATTCCCTGGCTTAAAACTTCAATTTTCAACAATAATGACCTTGGGTCATATCAGTGCCACAACAAAAAATTCTGTCATTCATATGAAACCTGTTTTCTGGTTTGACTGAGACTCCGAAGGCTGGAAGCTCAAACCTCAGAGTACAAACAACATGAACAGTTCAGCAGTTTGGTCCCGTGAGCAAGGCCCTTAATCACACTGAACTCCAGGGGCCCCGCTAGGTCTCATCAAAAGAAAGTCACTTCACACAAAAGTGTCATCTAAATAACCGTAACTTTGCCATTCTCCCAATCCTCACCTCCTCCCTGCATCATCTTGTAGAACTTGCTCTCGATATGTAACTGCGGGTGTTTGGTCTTCACACACTCCAGTTTGATGGCCACCTCCTCCCCGGTCGCAATGTTGGCACCTGAGAGCAGACGAACAAGTCCCTCAGTCCCTCAAAACCCCGGTCGCGACATACATCCACTGAGCACCACAGCACGCATGCTGACCATTCAGAATATCAACTTAAGGCAAACCAAGGCTGGAATTAAGAAAAATAACCAAAACTAATTCTACAAACTCCCATTTTCATTTTTTTGAGGACCTAAGTTTTGAAGACGGTCCACTTGACTGGGAATTCACTCAATTAGAGAACAGAAAAATTTGTAACAAGACTGCCTACACATCATTCCAGTAGCAAACTGAAGCATTTCTCAGAATGTTTGCATGCTTATAGAGCGACTTATGTTTTACACCAATCAGAAATGTCAGAAGGGGGGAGGCAGGGTGGATGAGTGTTGTTCTGCAACAGGGGAGAGTGCGCACTCAGCCATACCCAGGTAAATGTCTCCGAACGAGCCGCTGCCGATCTTGCGGCCGAGCCTGTACTTGTTTCCCACCCTCAGCTCCATCACTGCTGCCTGTGAGCTCACTGCAGAATAAACAGGACAGTGCAAAAGACAGGCAGTCAGTCAGCGAAGGACGCCCGGTGCAATATCCCCCTCCCAAGTTCAACTCTGCACCTGGCCAGCTATCATCAGCCACAGAGCTGAAGATAACCTGGGGAAAACAGCTGGGACAGAAGGGGGGGTTGGGGGACGTGTGAGAAAAGACAAACATAAGGATGAATGTAAACAGCATGACAGTCTGCAAGGGAAGGCAAATGTGCCACAGAATGTTTTGAATGGCTGACCAATCAGCAAACTCTAATTAGGGTGTGCACACTGACCCTAATAAGAAGGCTTACTAGATCCTGAGCTGAGCTCATCTGCTGATTTAAGCAATTGGCAGCTGTGCAATGCACTGTGGTGGGCGAAGATATTACCTGTGCCCAACCTGACAGGATAAAAGACAATCCAAAATTTTTGAACACCAATCTGCACCTCTATCTATAGCCTACCTCGCAGTATATGCAAACCACAGAAACAGCATGGCACATAAAATTTTTAAAACTTCAGTACTGGTCTAATAGATTCTCTAGATGCACTAAAGTGTCAAAAACAACAGATTGGTAGAGACCTACTCTGTTCTTGGAGATTCATCCAGCACAAATTGTCCAATACACCTGAATTTAAACTAATGGTAGAAAGCTCAACATGGTGGAAAATTAAATATCTTGGTGTGCATTTCAATTGTGATTTTTCTGACAATGCTGATATTAATCGCCAAATTCGTTCTTTGTACATTAGATGTAACTATTTGGTCCATAAATTCAGTAGTTGTAGCATAAATGTTAAGTCCCAGCTATTTTCTGCCTATTGTAGTAACTTGCATTGTGCTCCACTCTAGTGTAATTTTACTAAACAATGTATACAAAAACTAACGGTCACTTATAATATGTTCAGGAGACTAATGTCTCTCCCTTGGCGCTGCAGCACAAGTGGAATGTTTGCCTCACACTGTCAAATCGTTTGGTGAGTTGTGGCATAATTTTATATATTCCAAGAAAGAGTTATTACATTTGGCAATCCGGTTTAATTTCTGTCATTTATAGCTACTTTATCATCACCAATTTTACAATTATGGGAGGAGAAACTGTATTGTTAAAGTCTCTTCTTGTATCACATTGTTTGTTCCTTTTACAAGTTTCAATTCTGCCATGTATTTTGTATATGGACGTCATATGTCTGAAATAAAATCTATTCATCCAACTATCTATCTTTTCATTTCAACACCAAATTAGCTCACCAGTCTACCAGTTTCTACCTCAATATGCTCTCCAGCTGCAAAATGAAGTGTGGATACCTTGGGTCAACCTGAAAACCAGCAAGACCAACACTCCCCGAGAACAGGGATGGTGGAAACTAATATGAATGCCAGCTGATGGGAATTATACTGCAATTCTAACAAACTTGACGCACACCTCTGCAGCACCAAATCAGACCTGAGTCAGTAGGATGACCGCAGTTCAGGCCACAGCTGAAGAAATGAACTCCCACACTGCCATCAGATATTCCATCAAACTCATAAAAACCTGCTGATTTAGAGTGCGTGAAGGACGCATCTCATCTTGAAGACGGCAGGAGTAACTGGCGCAGACTCCATTACACAACAGACTTGATCACAGCCCACTGCAGTTGTCAGTCATACCCGAAGGCAAATTAGCAAAGCTTCCTGAGCATGCAGCGAAACGGCCAGTAAACCAGTTTCCTTCAAACATGAGAAATCCTCTCAACGTTGACCAATCATGGCAACTCCTGATAGGTGTAGCCCGCGGCTAACGATGACTAAATCGGATTGCGCGACGTGCCAGTTTGCGCTACAGCCCAGTTCACGGTGGCTAAACCGTTAGTACATCTTATTGATTTGTATCGCGGAGATTAACCCTTTTCGCAAAAGAACTGGAGTGACTTCAGGGGCTCAGTACCGTTAATTCACCCGGGCCGAGATCGTCAGAGATCAGGCGAACAGTGTTAGCTAACGTTCCGTAGCCACTGTCTTAGGAGGCCTCGCAAAGCTAACGTTATCCATCACAAAGAAGGCTGACTCGCAACTAATTAGCTTGATCCCCTGCGTCTGCTTGCTTGGTTTGAGCTATTTATTTGAAGTTAATAAAATTCAGAGCAAAATGGGAAAATTTCCCTTCTCCCGATGAACAAAACCCATAGCTGGCATTGTAAGGCCAGCGGTTTTGATGAGGATGGAAGATCGTAAATCTCACTGCTACATTGCTGCTATTGCATGGTTAGCAGTACAAATTGGGAACTAGCATGACCTATTGTAACCAGAGTCGCAGAAAAACGGGATAGGCCGTTAACTCTAATCAAACGAGAGCACTAACTAGCTATAGCGATAAACAATCCCACCGTTTCAGGAGTAAAACCGCTTTCACACCGGACGCGAAACGAATTTTTCGCACGACAGCTTACATTCAAAGTCAACGCGCGTCTTTGCATTGACTTTGAATATAATCTATCGTGCGAAAAAAATCATTTCGCGTCCAGTGTGAAAGCATCTTAATAATGCAGTGAGTAGGGCGGATTATCTCATACTCGTTACAAGTGTGAAGTGACGTTAGAATCCATCTGACAGAAGATGGGTTTGCATGCATATCGTAAAAAGGTTTCATAAGGTGTCATTTGAGCCTCAGATGATGCACCCAGCTTCATTTTTCTATTTCATTTATACTTCACTTCTCGTCAATAGCAGCCACAGTTCGCTAAAAAGGCAACGCCAATTCGAGTACGGGCCATCGCTAGCCAACATCGCTGGCCATTTTAGGAGACTAGAATAGTGTAGTTAGTTGCCCACCACCTGACGTTGACCAATTCACAAAGTTATTTTTTACGGCTTAACTTACACCACGTGTTATGAACTGACTATTATTTACAGTGACTAATTTGGGAGGCCAGACAATACGCACTGGTAGACAGGTAATGGCAGGACTATAATTAAACCCTAACAGCTAGTGCCAATATTGCACAGCGCTCGCCAGGACTGTGGAGTAACCAGTAAACGTAACAAAAACTGGCCTCCATCGTCGTCACAGTCGATTCTTGTTTTGACATCTAAACCAGTAGTGGAGATGCAACGTAGCTGTATAATCACGCACAGTCAACATAACACGGGCCCAGGCAAAACAATAAATACAAATATTGGCTGGCTAAAGTCAGAAATCAAAGAGCTTATCAAGTGCTAGATAACGTTAGCCGCGTCACCCTTCGCAAATAGTCCAATCCAAAACGTTGGCTTAATTTCAGATAACTGGCAACCTAGTCAGTCGAGCAAATGACCGTGCATCTATCCGATGCATTTAAGCCAAGTGCACACAAGACTGGGAATCTTTCGTAAGTTAACCCTTATCTCTAATAAATGTCACCGCAACAAACAATAGGGTGGTTCTCACACTGCAAAGAATGCAATTGTGCTGGCTAACGTTAGCTGGCTACCAATTTAACACCAGCTAGGCTGCGAGCACTTGGTCAGCCAGAGTGAAGCACAGACAGTGGCTGACTGTCGCCGCAACAGTATCTTTAAGAAACACCGCAATTAAACAATTCTATGCTTTGGAGACTCGTAGCAAGCCTTTCTCTCGGCTTATTCTTCTGGAATTATTCTCACAGCCGCACCCCAGCGTACCCCAAATACCCCAGTGTCAAGATCCCCCTCCCCCTATCAATACGATTCCTGTTGCCATTTCACTGCCCGAAACGAACCCAGGCAGGGTTTTCGCCCCTGGTTTCTACGCACCTCGGATCGCCTACTTACCCGAAATGGGGAATTATTGAGAGATGGATGCAGGGCGGTGCTGATCCGGGGGTTGTCAGTCGGACCGAGCCGTGTGTCGAGTAGGATTGGAGCGGATTCTGACGGCTCTCATACCCCTATTTTCGTTTGCTTTCGGTCGATCTCCGTGCTGTTAGTCCCACAGTACGCTCTATCCGAATGTCCGACTCTAGCTGAGGATGTGTCTCCCCCTCCCGTTGCTGTAGGAGCACACCATCAATGACGTAATTCACAAACGATTACAAAAATACCCGGATCGCC
This sequence comes from Gymnothorax reevesii, assembly GCA_029721435.1. Taxonomy (NCBI): domain Eukaryota; kingdom Metazoa; phylum Chordata; class Actinopteri; order Anguilliformes; family Muraenidae; genus Gymnothorax; species Gymnothorax reevesii. Next base: position 19,407,253 of record CM056582.1, on the reverse strand, counting down.
TTAAAGATAAAGGGAATCTCTGTAATAATGCCATTTCCCGACAGGTTGAATCAACATTGCGTTTTCTACAAGTAGAAAACGGACAGACGATCACAATCACAACAATCTGATATCGACGTGCACGCAGTACAAAACAAATGGGAGACAGAAATAAGCGGGTGGTATGGGCATGACCGAGCCGTCGGAGGGGATGTGAATAATTTCAACATGAGTCTCGAAATGAAAACAAGCTCTTTATTTAAGATTTGGAATGGGGGAGGCTGGGGTCTGCTCAGCACTCCCATCCTCACCCCCCAAAGTATTCATTTTGTTTACATTACATTGTACATATATAATTACACAGCCTCGACAAAAAACGTCCCTCAGTGTAATAAAAAAAAAAAAAGCCTCACACACTGAGAAAAAACTCCAGTAGTTACTTTAGTATGTTGTCTGTGTGTATATTTATGCAACTGTAAACTAATCCCTGACAAGCAAAAAACAAAACAAAAAAACAACAGCTTAATGGAAATAAAATATATAGAAAATGTCGTAAATGTCTATATCAAAAACTGAAGTTTTTTTTTTCTTTTTCGGCCAATAAGATCCAGCTGTTAGAAATGTAAAGCCAGGCAGCTAGGCCCATCTCCTGTACAAGCTTCAGTTTCAGGCTATTCTACCCCCAGCTCACTCCATTCCAGCTGCTCAGAACCGCCGGGCCGAGCCCTCGCTCACTTACAGTGCTCGACGGGTCCAGCTCATCTCCTGAGTGTGGATGGAATGGAGTGTGAGAACTGGTTGTTAACACAGTCATGCAGCCAATGCAACAAACCAGAGGAGTTTTGTGGCTGCCAAAACCTGATTATTACAGTACAGAGTGTCTTGGTTAGTGCACTGTAAATGCTGACCACAGCAAACAAAACAAAAAAATAAAATAAAAATAAAAAGAAGAAATAAGTACCATCTTCCAAACTCAACACTTGTAACCATGGTCCCCCGATACTGTTCCAAGAGAGGCAAGGAACAGAGGACGACTGGTAACATCCACAGTTCTAATGGACCGAATGAACGCATTCTGTGCTTCACAGAACCAGTTAAGAGACCTTTTCAAACAGGCTTGAAGCAGGAAAGAGAACCAGGCAAGACTGTACTGCAGCCCACCGGACCCTTAAGGCCGCAGTCGCGAGAGGAAAGAAAAAAAAAAAAAAGTCCCTGTATTGGTGACTGCCATGAATAACTATGGACAATGACTCACTCCAAGGCAAGGGCTAAATCACGTTATGGAAATACCGAAATGGGGGGAGCTATCGGTGAAGTGACTGGACACTGACACTGCCCCCATTAGTAGTGTATGTGTACTTAGGCAGTGCGAGAAATCCCCCATGACCAAAGTCTCGGTAAAAACGGTCACGAAATGCTGAGAGGACGAGGAGAGGGGGTGGGGGGCCGCCAGCCGTGGCTCATTGGATACAAAATGCCTCCAGAGGAAGGTGGACTAGAGAATGTTGAACACAGTCCTCAATGATAAAGCCTAGGACCATTTAAACAAGCAAGAAAGACAAGGGGCAAGTATGCAGGGCAGGAGTCTATACTGTGGTCGCAGATAGACGAAGCGAGTCTAGCCACAGACACGTGTGCAAGAGTGGCCAGTCTTTTGTGCAGGGTTGGGATCAGGAGACAGGGGGTTTGCACCTCCAGAGTGAACAGATCGCAAAAACACAAATTTGGTTAACATCGAATGCAACGTAACAATCACAACATAGAATTCAACCTTTATTATCCTTCTTCTTCTCACCTTTTAAATTAATTTCTTTCCTCTAAAATCTTTAACAAAAAAAAAAAACAAAACTCAACAGGAGTGTTAAAGCCTGTCTTAATTTAAAACATTGAAACATCAACAATAAAATAAAACATCGTAACTTTTTTTTTTTCTTGTATTTTTAGGTGTTCGTAAGCACCCGTCCAGCTCAACTTGGTGTGATAGATTTGGCATCTCTCTACGTGTATGCCCTCGGTTGAATATTTAAAAACAATCTTTTTTTATTATTGCAATGCAGAAGATATACAAAACAAAAGGCGGCTGATAAAAACAAAATCTCTTAAAAGACAAAGAAAATCTTAATTAGTGCCAATGTTCTTAAACATGCATACGACACACACTTTGAATGCACTTTTTTCGAAGAGCGCTAGCCATCCAAAACCTGCCGCACGCGAAATCACACTCATTCACCTCCGCAAGCGAGAGACAAACAGACGCACGGACACACACACACACACACACACACACCGCACATATGCATCTCACCCCAATGTCTAGTCTTTTCCCTGTGCATACACACTCATGCCCCCGCCCCTTACTCGCCTCTCGTCGTCACGGAAACGTGAGGATGCCTCAGTACAATTGAATTAAAAGTAACTGCAGCCATAACAGCCCTGGACTTGATTTTGGGGAGGGGAGGCGGGCAGGGGCTAGAGAAACTAAAAATTAAATGAGGTCAATGTTTTTGAAGGAAAATACATGTCTGGATTCCAATGTCCCAAACTGACACACACAAAAAAAAAAAAAAAAAAAAAAAAAAAAAGAACGCAGGTATTAAGATGCAGAGTTCACCGGTGTGAGGAGAGTGGCGTGCACGCGTGAGAGTGTGTGTGTGTCTGTTTCCATCCGTCGACAGGAGCTGTAACAATACAAATCATACGCTGCTCTCTGCCAGGCTTCCCGAGTGATGTGGCCGCGTGATGTCAGGTGTTTTTACAGTGCGAGCGGAAGTGTAAATATCTCTGCAGACCTGCTTGCTTTTCAGCGACGCTGCGCTAGTGCGCAAACACGCCAGTCACACCGATCAGCCCGGCTCAGTCTTTGATTCTAATTGGCTTTTTCTTTCTTTCATTCAAGTCTTGCTGTTGAAATCTTCATTTAAGGGAAAGGTTGGTTTATGTTAGTGTGTGTGTGTGTGTGTGTGTGTGTGTGCGCGCGTGCGTGCGTGTGTGAGAGAAAGAGAGAGTGCACGCATTTCACCACCTGCACAGCTGAATAAGTACGTCTGTGTTCACGAAAGTGTGTTAGGGCGTTCGAGTGCGCGGTAGCCGCGTTTGCATTATCGAGTATCGAGGTCGTGTTGTGTCAACGTACGATACGTCTTCATGCGCGAGTGTGTCAGTCCGTCAGCGAGAGCAGCCGAATGCCTGTGGCGAGGGTGCGGTGAGAGCGTCAGTGATTGTACTTCCTGTCTGAATGTAGCCGTGTGTTGGTCAGTGAATGTAGTTACTGCGCACCAGCAGGAGAGCACTTCCTGCCTGTCTGTCACTGAGTGTAGTTCCAGTGTGTCCGTCAGTCAGCGTCCGTAGTTCTCGTACGCCTGTCCGTGATTGTAGTTCTTGCGAGTCAGTGTTTGTAGTTCTTGTGAGACAGTCAGTGAGTGAATTTCCGGTATGTGTGCCAGTGATTGTAGTTCTTGAGAGCCGGTCAGTGTTTGTAGTTCTTGTGTGGTTGTCTGCGAGTTAAGTTCCTGTACGCCGGTCAGTGATTGTAGTTCTCCTGTGCCTGTCAGTCAGATGGAGTCAGTTCCCCCGCCAAGCAGATCCCCGGGCAGCAGAGAAGCAGGGCTGCCCATCTGATGTCTGTCCTCCATGCTAGGGGCCCCCCACAGGCTGCTGCTGGGGTACCCAGGGGTCATGGCCCCCCAGAGTCCCTGCCGGCCCGGCTCCACACCCCCCGTACCTCCCCCGACACCTGCCGCCCCGCCCCCGTTACTGCTCCACTGGGCGAAAATACTCAGGCCAGGTCCTTGGGAGGCCGAGGGGTCCGCAGCGCTGCCCGAGCCGTCCAAACTCTGCCAGGCAGAGCCCGGGGGCCCCACGCTCCCTGTGCTGGCCCCGGCTCCCCCGCCGTTCCCTCCGGCCCCGGCTCCGCCCGCTCCCCCTCCTGGGGCTCCTCCTGCCGCGGCCGCTCGCTCCCTCTCTCCGCCTGCGGTGCTGCCACTGCCTCCTGCTCCTACGCCGGCCCCGACCGCGCCCGTCCCCGAGGGCCCCTGCCCTCCGCCGGCCCCCGGGGTCGCCCCGGCTCCGCCCCCACTGCCGCTACCGCCCGCCTGGGAATGTGCAAAATAGCGAGCCACTTCCTCTTCACTCACAAACTCCGCCAGGATGGTGGTATTACCCAGAACACACCTGTGAAAAATAAAACACTTAAGATTATTCTTCAGCTTCTGAGCAGCAAATTTGAGTCTGTCCATCCATTCAATTCAGCTTTACTGGCCTGAATACATAAAATACAGTGTTTCTGAAGCAAATTAACACAATCTACGGAATTGTAATAATCACAAATAAACAATAACGATACAAAAGGGCTTGGAGAACACGAGGGGCTATGGAATGCAGGAAATAGGAAATATAACCATCCAACAAATGTGTTATTAATGAATCAACATAAATTGTTAGCTGCTGTCTAACTTGATTACACCTGCTCAGGGTTGTGGGGAGGACTAACCTATCCCAGCATGCATTGGGTGAGAGGAAAAAACACATCATGGACAGATTTATCGATCACTGGGATCAAACCGAATATTCACTTGGTAATGCAAGAAAAAAAAATATGTAAACATTCAATCCATTAAGCGAGAGACCCAGTCTGAGCAGAGTATACGGTCATCCAGGTGTGTTACTGGCATTTTGGGAAATGTCATGCAGGGCGCGCGCCGTGAGCCTCTTCCTACTTCTTGAAATGATCAGCAATCAAGTTGTAAGTGGAAGAGGAGTCTGCACACGACCCCAGGAGCTGAGGGAGTGACACCGGAGCATGAAGGGTGAGAGGTCAGAGGTCAGGGGGTGACTCACATGTGCAGGGCGCTCTGGGCTTTGGCTGCTTCCTGGCGGGAGCTGTAGCAGATGAGAGCGCTGCCCTGCGTCAGGCCCAGGTGGAAGGTGAGCAGTGGCCCGTGCTGCATGCAGATCGTGCGCAGGGTGGAGCCGTCGATCTGCAGCGGGGCAGAGAACACGCGCGCGCATGTATGACATGTATGAGCACAGACAGACACAGGAAACGCAGACAGGCAGTGCATTATGTCGGATTTCTTTAGCAGGGACTCCAATCCAAATTGACCTATCGTAAGTGCGCAGAGGGTCACTGACAGCTACACGAGTCAGGATAAGATATACTAAGCTCGCTCAGTCATGATCAGCTAAGGCAGCACTGCAAATACTGCTGCAGAGTCATACTCCACAGCATCCACTGTTCTACTGCACCTCCAGCGTGCACCGATCAGACTATTAATGACCCCGTTACGCCAAACATACACCACAGCTTTTCTGCTAATGGTCAATCTCCAGACAGCATCTCATACATGCTTGTATTTGATGTTTAATTAGGAAACCATCATATTTTGCGCACACACATCAAGTCAGAGCGAACCGTCACACAAGTGCGCGCACGCGCGTGAAAACATGCATTCATACATACGCTCAGACATACATACACACATATACATTCATATTTGATGACACACTCACATTCGTGCCGACCTTATTCACTCATCCACACACACTCATTCATTCAGTCTAGCACTTGTGCGCGCACGCACACACACAGACTCATTTATTCAGTCTCACACACGCGCCAGTGTGCGCACACACACAAACACACTCATTTATTCAGTCACACACGCATCTGCACACACACACAAACACACACACGCACTTTACCTGTGGTGTAAGGTTGCTCAGTACTAGCCAGCAGCTGCCTCGTGAGGCTCCAGCATCACTCCATGCAGACCCTGCACACAAGAGCACATCAGGCCCCGCAGCAGCTCTGCACAGCAGCCTCCCTCCCCCAGGATACACCACCCCCTCCTGCTGCTGCCAGCCCCCAGACCCACAGCACAGCTGCAGCTCCAACACTTCACCAGTCACACCGCCACATATTACCATTTACAGCTAAACACAGTCTGCAGTGTACAGTCAGCTTCCTGTTGCACCAGAAACTTCTACTCCTCACCCAGACCCAGACCCAGAGGATACTGCCGTTTACCAAAAAGTGCTCACAACATAATTCCAACTTGAGAGCACTCAAACCATTATACAGCTGCAAAATAACTAAGGACATCAAATACCGAAGGTGGAGCAAATGGCCAATCTCCTTTCTCACGAGAAAACACAGTCTGGTCCACGGGTGAGCACAGTTAACGAGCTTTCAGCTGAAGAATTGTGCCATTTGTGTTTATTAGGATTACTCATCTGCTTAAACCACAGTCAGAAATATCTGTGCACGCCCCCGGGAGTCACATTCTCATACTGGGTCATATTTACAATTTTTTTTTCGTGTATAAAAATGGGAATATTGTATGAAATCAAACAACTGGTGAAAGTGTGGACTCATTGTCATTGGTCACTGAAGAAACGGTCATTTTATGACCAGTGAAAAGATCAAGCAAATAATAACAAGCCAAACCGGCATCATGTTACAGGTAAGAAGTGTCACATGTTAAGTGACACCATTTGGACCCTATTGAAAAACCAACATATTGACTTCTGCCAGTTAAAAAATGGGTACCTTTTTCGCAAATGTTTGCAATAAAGCACTTTATCCAAAAAGGCACACAGCTATTGCCGATTCAGACATAGTGGACCAAGGGGGTAAATAATCCTTTAAAATGATCCTAATTAAAACAAATTCATGGCCATTTAATTGCAGTTGCTGCAGGAACCAAAGCCAGCACACAGAGGAGGTCCCCAGGACCAAGGTAAGATACACAGATTCAGACCGTCACATGATTCAGAACAGAGGTCAAATGCTGGGGTAAACTGGGGTACTGACAGCTGGGATAGGGAGCAGAGAGGGGGCCACGCAGCAGCAGTGACACACAGATCCTACCTGGCCCGTATCTGGAATCCGCGCCCCCAGAAGACCCACCCCATCCCCTGGCCAATCGCGGGCCTCCCCCCGCCCACGAGGAGAGGGCCGGCTGCTTCTGATGAGAGAGCCCCGGAGGAGGGCGTGGCATCTGCGAGCTGTTGCGATTGGCCTTCCACGGCTTGTTGTGTCCAATGGGATCGGGGGGCCAGCTGGGTTTGTACTCCGTGTACTTTGCTGAACGGAAAGGAAAATAAATCAGGATTTGAGTGAGCACGAGTGAGAGAGGGAAAAAACGCAACTGTTAAAACCGCACAGCACAAGTGGGGGGGCAGGGCTGGAGCCGGGCAATACGCCAGCACTTCACAGAAGCGTTCAGGAAACTAGCCCTCTCTGCCTGCCTGCCTCTCTCTCTCTCTCTCTCTCTCAAACACCAATTCCCTGCCGAAAAACCATTGTGTAAATAGCGTATTTCTCACTATTCACGCAGCCGTTTATGTTCTCACCGCAGTTTTCTAACTCACTTTGTCTTCAACAGCGTCAGGAGGAGTGGTTGTTCTGTGCATTTTAACATTATTCACAACTTCAGTTAATAAAAAGAGTGCTAGCTGAATTACTTAATATATCGGAAATTGAGAACGCTGGCTTGGCAGCATCAACTCAGCAGTTCAAGACAATGTATTTTCACACAGAGCCCGTCCTTGAAACTTTTTATATAAGAACGAGAAACAAGCCTATTGCCATCCCCAAAAAGTATGTAAGCATATTGTTCAGCATACAATAACTTGGAAATGCAGAGGAGATTAGCTTTAGCGGTTTTCCCCATTGCAGTGTACAGTGCAGAAGCTGACGTTAGCAGAGCGGATCTCGGCTCACCAGAGTTGTGTGCATTGTTGAGGGGACTGTCTGAGGCACTGTAGGGCCAGGCACCTGGTGAAGGCAGCAAGGTGTTGAGGGAGGGGTTAGACTCTGAAACACAGAGAGGCAGAGATACGCAGTCAGAGCGAACGGCTCGGTGCAGGGGAAACGGCGCTAAAAAGGCTGCTTCCTGCTTCCTGTGGCTGCTTCCTCATGGCACAAGTTATTAACATTTAAATATTTACTTTCCAATATGGACAAATACTATGCACAAAAAAAAAAAGTGTCAAACAGTGCGAACAGAGCTGCACGTACTCTTTAGCTAATGCTAACAGCAGCCACAGCCGTTTCAGTCAGGAGACATTAGGGCCAGAGACAAAAGCGTATTGAGCCTGTCTATAGCAGCACTTGTTCAGTACCTGGACTCTCTCTCAGTAACTGGTGTTCATTACCTAGGGTTGTCTCTCAGTGAGAAGTGCTCAGTACCTGGATTGTTTCTCAGTAACTGCTGTTCATTACCTAGGGTCGTCTCTAAGTGAGAAGTGCTCAGTACTTGGGTTGTCTCTCAGTGAGAAGTGTTCAGTACCTGGGTTGTCTCTCAGTAACTGCTGTTCATTACCTAGGGTCGTCTTTCAGTGAGAAGTGTTCAGTACCTGGGTTGTCTCTCAGTAACTGGTGTTCATTACCTAGGGTTGTCTCTCAGTGAGAAGTGTTCAGTACCTGGATTGTCTCTCAGTAACTGCTGTTCATTACCTAGGGTTGTCTCTCAGTGAGAAGTGTTCAGTGCCTGGATTGTCTCTCAGTAACTGCTGTTCATTACCTAGGGTTGTCTCTCAGTGAGAAGTGTTCAGTACATGGATTGTCTCTCAGTAACTGCTGTTCATTACCTAGGGTTGTCTCTCAGTGAGAAGTGCTCAGTACCTGGGTTGTCTCTCAGTGAGAAGTGTTCAGTACCTGGGTTGTCTCTCAGTGAGAAGTGTTCAGTACCTGGGTTGTCTCTCGGTAACTGGTGTTCATTACCTAGGGTTGTCTCTCAGTGAGAAGTGTTCAGTGCCTGGATTGTCTCTCAGTAACTGCTGTTCATTACCTAGGGTTGTCTCTCAGTGAGAAGTGTTCAGTACATGGATTGTCTCTCAGTAACTGCTGTTCATTACCTAGGGTTGTCTCTCAGTGAGAAGTGCTCAGTACCTGGGTCGTCTCTAAGTGAGAAGTGTTCAGTACCTGGGTTGTCTCTCAGTAACTGCTGTTCATTACCTAGGGTCGTCTCTCAGTGAGAAGTGTTCAGTACCTGGGTTGTCTCTCAGTAACTGGTGTTCATTACCTAGAGTTGTCTCTCAGTGAGAAGTGTTCAGTACCTGGATTGTCTCTCAGTAACTGCTGTTCATTACCTAGGGTTGTCTCTCAGTGAGAAGTGTTCAGTGCCTGGATTGTCTCTCAGTAACTGCTGTTCATTACCTAGGGTTGTCTCTCAGTGAGAAGTGCTCAGTACCTGGGTTGTCTCTCAGTGAGAAGTGTTCAGTACCTGGGTTGTCTCTCAGTGAGAAGTGTTCAGTACCTGGGTTGTCTCTCAGTAACTGGTGTTCATTACCTAGGGTTGTCTCTCAGTGAGAAGTGTTCAGTACCTGGGTTGTCTCTCAGTAACTGCTGTTCATTACCTAGGGTTGTCTCTCAGTGAGAAGTGTTCAGTGCCTGGATTGTCTCTCAGTAACTGCTGTTCATTACCTAGGGTTGTCTCTCAGTGAGAAGTGTTCAGTACATGGATTGTCTCTCAGTAACTGCTGTTCATTACCTAGGGTTGTCTCTCAGTGAGAAGTGCTCAGTACCTGGGTTGTCTCTCGGTAACTGCTGTTCATTACCTAGGGTTGTCTCTCAGTGAGAAGTGTTCAGTACATGGATTGTCTCTCAGTAACTGCTGTTCATTACCTAGGGTTGTCTCTCAGTGAGAAGTGCTCAGTACCTGGGTTGTCTCTCAGTAACTGGTGTTCAGTGTCGTTCAAGCCAGACGTCCCAGAGGAGCCCAGCACACTGCCCGGGGTCATGTAGGGGTCAGATTCCGGGTCAGCACTCTGAATTCCTTTCCAGGGCACTCCAGGCTGGAACTCTGTCACCGTAGCAACATAAAAAGTCAGCCCCAGGTTGATCAGTGAGCACTGACAACAGGAGCACTTCTTTTGCATTACCACATATTCATGTCTACATCAGTTTTGAGCAGGAAGGTCAAAGTCATTTGTTTTTTAGCAGACCAGACTGGATCCGAACTGTTTTTTTTCCCTGTAAAGGACAACGCCATTGTAAAAAGGTGGACTAATGGGGACTAATCACTACCCAAACTCAGACAACATAACTAACATTCAAAGCAAAGACATTTGCTGCATGCAGACCTGCTTCCACATATGACTGCATTCGGTTTCAGATACTACTCTGTGCTCAACTGTTCCTGCCTGGAGTATTCATACCTGCTAATAGCTGATAAGTGGGATTTACACTTCTAGGATTAATTCACTCCTTAGAATAGATCAGGCAAGAGGAATCAAACAGAAAAATTTTTAACTCCATATATCAATCACACCACGACAAGTCTGCCCACACAGGAAGTGATGTCACTCACCCGGCGGCCAGCTAGAGGAGCCAGTTTTGGTTCCCATTTTGTTTCCGGGGGTTCGATGCCAGTTGTCGGACGGGCCCTGAGGGGGGACCCCCAAACCGTCCCCCCCGAGCAGCTCGTACTGGGAGTACGGGGAACTGCCCCTCAGCTTCGCTGGAGCCGAGATCGGACCTGCGATCCAGGAAGAGCGGGAATTTACTGCAGAACCAACACAGCAAACTGTTCATTCTCAACAAACCTGAGCCAGCTTCAAATGGCCTGGGTACGGTGACATCACAGCATTCATTACGGAAGAGAGTCATGATATGTTCTGATTTTTACAGAGGAAACTTAAACCCCTTTGCACAGAATACAAATAAATACAATTTTTCCTGTTATGCATGAGCCTATTTAGGATTTATAACTCAGTATTGGCATCAGAGACTCTGGAAAATTATTCCAGTGAAGCAAGACATTAAGAAATTCAATTAAAGAATTATTTAGGAATTAAATTTCGGAATTGACAGATGCTGGCGTCTATATCTGCGCAAAGGGGTTAACCTCGTATAATTGTCCGCATATCAGTACTTACAACACAAACACCCTCAAGACAAAACTTAAAACCTGTAAACCGAGGTAACGAAGAATTACATACCTCCTCATAAATCTCATATATCCGCATATTCAAACTAACTGCAGTTCAGAACACGTGTCCTAAATTTTACATCCAAATCAACCTCTCTCAATCCTAAAATCTGCTCCAACTCAGCTATGCATCGAGCAGAGGTTAGCTGTTCTGCGGCCTCCTTTCCAGGATTAAAGGGAGAAGCGGACTGGTACAGTGGTGTATGGCGGGGGTTCATCTCTCACCGTTCTTGTGAAGTGCGCTGTCGGGGGGCGAGGGAGCTGGAGAGTGCCCCTCCATGATCCACTTGAAGCGGGACTGCTGGCCCCCGCCACTGTCCTTCATCCCGCCGGGACCCCCCACCATGGAGCCCATCTCCAGCCCGGACAGGTTCACCCCCGAGCCAAACCCTGCGGGGGAGCACCACACGCACACGCACACACACACGCACACGCACACGCACACGCACACACACACGAGATTTTAAGCCCGGGCTGAGCGGAGCTCCCAACCAAGCAAAAGTCCAATTTACGAATAACATAACCCTTATTCATCTATATTTTTCATTTGAAAACCCAACATTTACGCGCCGCTACAGCCCTTCTGCCATGAGAACTCATCTATGGCTTGGTTTCAAATACAAAAGTGCGATTCGTCACGCATCGTGTTCGGTTCTGCTGAAATCTGCTGAAACGTCACGCTGCAGCCAGTCGAGGATTAAACTCAACTGGATTTAACACTCTGCAGAGTGAAGAAATGGCAGAGTCAGAATGGACTGATCCAGAGACCCATCAGCGGGAGCAGAGAGAGAACAGGGAGTGTGACGGAGCCGCTGAAGTGTCCCCACAGCAGGAGATGATGCAGTCCACCCCAGGGAAATATCACTCATTTGTTTTGCTTGCTATTTTCAGAGCCAAAGTCCCTCTGGGAGGGGAGGCCTGTGGTGAGGAGGCCTTCTTTGTGTGATGGGGATGGGGAGGGGCTGAACTGAAAGAAGTACAGCAGAGGCAATGAATGACAGTGAAAGGGGCGTGGCTGAAGCAAGAGAGGTGGGGCAGAAGCAGTGAGTGACAGTGAAAGGGGCGTGGCTGAAGCAAGAGAGGTGGGGCAGAAGCAGTGAGTGACAGTGAAAGGGGCGTGGCTGAAGCAAGAGAGGTGGGGCAGAGGCAATGAATGACAGTGAAAGGGGCGTGGCTGAAGCAAGAGAGGTGGGGCAGAAGCAGTGAGTGACAGTGAAAGGGGCGTGGCTGAAGTGATTAAGGCGGAGCAGAAGGGACTCACCAGAGTAGCCTCCCCCCTGCGCTTTTGAGTGCAGGTCGGCCAGCGTGCCCCCCAGCCCGGGGTGGGAGAGGGGGTCAGCCATGGTGGGCTTTGGGGCGACCCCTCCCAGGTGAGAGGGGGACAGTTTGGAGCCCCCTCCTGGGCCCCCACCCTGCTGCTGCTGTCTCTGCTGCTGGAAAAGTGCCATGATCCTCGCCACCTGAAAACAAGATGGAGGACAGCGTGCGTTCAACCACGGGAGACTGAAGTTTACAGGACAGAGGAACGGAAAACCACCATTACGGCCAAGTGATGCTGTAAACAACATCCCAGCAGTGAGAGCAAGATCAGCACCAACCAGCCATAACCCAGCTTTTGTCAGGCTCATTTTCCTGGTCTCCTCAAGGGACGCTGCCCCAGTGCCACTGCGTTTGGACATGTAGCTCACTGAGACCATGTTCTTCACTGCACCAAAGGCAACTTTCAAGTATTTACACACAAACGTATAGTTCTTTCACTCTAGAGAAAAGGTAAACTCAATGTTTATTATCCAATGGTCTCAGTCTGCACTGATTTGTTCAGCCCAAGATCTGCATTAAACAGGATATTGTTTACCAAACAAATCAGGGGCAGGTGACATCACGGTATCTCACAATCTCTGAGGATGACTCAGACCCGACAGAACTCAGACTCCAGCTCAGAGCGCATGACATAACCGGCACCTGCGAAGTGACCTTTCAAGCGTCAAAACACGTTTACCGAGCCGCAGGGAGGTTCATGGCTGAGGTGACAGTGACGGCACCCATACTGCCCCTGCAGACTGAGCAGTACCTGCTGGGGGTCGGGCTGCGGCCGGATGTTCTGGGGGAACTTCCTCTGGTTCTGCAGGATCTGCTGCTGCGGCTGCTGCTGCTGTAGGAGGAGCTGACAGGCCTGCAGGAAGGGAGAGCCGCCGGCCCGTCTCAGTCAGGGCCCAAACACACACGAATACGCATCTAATCTGCCCCGAATACATCCCAAACACGCCCCAAATAACCCACATATGCACCTAAATACATGTCTAATACACCCTCAAATGCATCCCCTAATACATCCCAAATACACCTGCAAAAACTCCTACATACTCCCTGTTGCAACCCCAGACACCCCATGTACACCCCAACATACCCCACAAATACACCCAGAAATACACCAAATACCCCACATACACCATGATGTATAACCCAGCACAAAATCCCATATATAACCCAACGTGAACCCCCTAAATACGCCTTAAATACACCTTTAAAAACACCTAAAATATACCCAGACATACACCCCTAAATAGAACAGCAAACACCCTAAAATACACCCAAATACACTCACTAATACCCACAAATACCCATTAAAACCAGAGAGCCAGTCAGACTCAAAATACGCCCCCAAGGACACAACCGAAATACAACCATAATAATACTACCAAAACACGCCAGACTGAGCCCAGCCAACAACCTAACAATCTGGATGATTACCAGAGAGAACTAGATGTGAGGGGGGCATATGGCAAAGCGCAGGGTATTTACCAGCTGGAACTGGATATGAGGAGGATAAATGCTGCTGAGCATGGCGATGTGCTGCGGAGAGAGCTGGGGCGGGAACACGCCCCCTGCCACGCCTCCAACTCCGCCTACCCCGCTGCTGGGAGGGGGCATCTGCTTCAGCATGGAGCTCGGCAGCTGCGGAAACAACAGAGCAAGTACACAGGATTTCAGCAACACTGCTCTGCACGCACTCCTGAAACAAACTATCCACACCGACCTGCTCACCCGCTCTGTGCGAACACAAGCACAGCGCATTTATGCAGCCCTGTGCGGTGTGTAAACCACTGCAGTGCAGTCACACAGCCCAGTGCAGTACCTACACACAGGCCACCCTTCCCAATATCGACATCACACCGCTCAGTGCGGCTAATATTAAAAGTGTCAATGACCAACTTTACTTGTGCTATAACTGATTCTGAACACATTTAATCAAAGAGTGACCGTTTGAATTGAGGCATTTTGCAGACATTGCGCGACAAGCAGATGGCTCCATCTGCTGGACTCTGATAAAGTGACAGACCGGCAATTTTACATCAAACAAGTTAAGAGCTCACATGATAACCCACTTTACTCCCATAATGACCTTCCACCTCTAAGTGACCATTACGACTCAATGCACTGGTGAGCACTAGGAACATCTGAGCAATTACCTGAGGTGACAGGAACTGATGAGGCACTTGCGCTCGTATCCCTGGGGATGGGTTAATGGGTGGCACGCCGGGCTGGTGCACACCTCGAGACTGGGCCATCCCACCACTTCCACCAAACATACCGTGACCACCCGTCTGGGAGAGGGGGAAGAGACAAACAAGAGGATTTTACATTCAGGGGCATCTGAACTTCAAATACAGGAACAATCAACTATCATGACTCATCTCTACTGCCCCCCTCAAATTCAGATCCGATTTAAACCTGACAGAACCATCTCAGGGCAATCGATGACTGTCAGGCAGGAGCGCACAGCAGCCTTTCCCCTGACCTAGGTGTCCAGATTTGAGAATCCCTGATATATGGCCAGGGTCAACGACAAATAAGCCCTTTAAAATTTGTATTTTTTTTTTTTTTTTAATAAATCTTTTAAAGATTTTAAATCTTTAAAAACATTTATTTGACGTTGGAAGAGTGTGTTTAAACAAGTCTTAATGGCTGCATAACATTCACAGGGTTTTAGTACAGTTTTAGACTGCATTTGCAATTTTCACCAACCAAAAAATGTCAGGTCGCGCTACCAAAAGCTTCTTGGAAAAAGAAACAAAAAAAAAAAACAAACACTTCCCTCTTTTTTTTTTCTAAGTGACTTTTTATTAAGTATACTTGAGAGTGTCTACTCTGCCTAAAACATTACCATTTCGTAATTGAGCTGGGTATTAACAGTAACTTATGGATTCTTTATTGTAGGAGGCGGATTTTGGTTTTCCAAACAATTTAAGAACATATAAACTATTAAACTTTGTTAATTTGAAAAGTTTTCCATATAAAATTATGCCCCCATATTAATTAATATTTTAAATTACATACTTAATACATTTCACATAGTGTTATCTTGGTTGGACAGTTGCGCCACCTGTCATTTTGAGGGTTTGAGATGGCAAAACATAAAATATATATCATTTTTATGATAAACTGGAAATATGTTCAAATTAAACAGGTTTTATAGAATAAAATGATGCTTATTATGAATTATTTAAAATTATTTTAAACTAAAGTAGAGTGCTTTGACACAAAAATCTGCAGGTCACGTCATTGACCCGGAGGAGCACAAAGAAATGGACAGTGAATAGGACTGAAGTCAAAATGCTTGACAGAAAGATGGCTGACCATAGAGGGAAAGAAAGGAGGGGGGGAGGGGTCTATACAGAGCATCTGCTGAAGAACTAAATCGACCTTTGAAGACAAAATGAGATTTAGCAAAAGACCTAGTGCTGCAAAGTACACTTGCATGCAAAGTATTGGGAAATGTTCCGGTGAGCATGTCGTAATAAAATCACAACAGCGCCGAACAGGCAAGTTTAGATGATACTGAGAAAGCTTTCACATCACTTTAAACCTTTATGATCCATGTTCTTAATTCAGGAAGTATTCCAACTTCAATTCAATGTTTTTAATCTTTAAAGTTACCACTGCATTACACTGCAAGAAGTTAAAAAAAATGAATGCTCAAGAATTTCATTGCCATGGATGAATTGATCTTCAGAGCACACAGTCCAGTTAACTACACAAAGAGACAGCTGGAATGTCTTGAAACTATACTTAAGCCATTAAGCTCTGTACTTCAATGTGCTCTTGTGCCAGCAGCAAAACAGCGTAGATTCAGGAGGCCCCAGAGAGAGTGGAGCTGTTAATCAGGAGAGGCCCCACCCTCCCACACTCCTCCACCTTAACTGGCTCCAGGCAAGGTCAGCTGATCACAACAGCAGCCAATAGCGCAGAGGATGGAGATTTAACCAAAAAAAAAAAGATGGAGAGGCAAAAGAGAAACAGAGAAGATGGAGGAGAACAGAAAAAGAGAGGATGATGAAGAGAGAGCAGGACAGAGGACAGGAGACAGTGCGGCGGGTCTGAAGCAGAGCGAAAGCCAGTGGCCTGTGGACTAATGCACACTGAACATTACCTTGTCATAGTAAGGGCCAGGCTCTCCTGGGCCCACATCTTTGGAACTGGGCGAACGGAAGACTGTTCCCCCTCCACCTCCTGCCCCTCCGCGCCCACCTTTGCGTATCTCTCCGTTATAGTCGCTCAGGCTCATCCCTCGCTTATCTCCTTCAAGCTTTTTATCCTGGGGAGGGCCTGGGGCCAAGTCCAACGACCGACCACTGGGGTCCTCGCCCTGCCAACGAGAGCCCTCATTACCTCTACTGGTCACATTAAATTACAGGTACAGCAAGCTCTCACCCCACCTGCACACGGGTACAATAAACATACATTAACCTCACCCACACAGAAGTACAACGTTCATACATCAACCCCACCCACAAACAGGTACAGCACGCACTGACCCCAACCACGTACAGGTACAAAACACTGACCCCACCCACACACATGTACAGCACGCACTGACAGAGGTGCAGTATACACAGACTCCATCCGCACGCAAGTACAGCACGTTTACCATGTCCGCACACAGGGAAAGCACACACACTCACAGACTGCACTCACCAGGAGCGCCATGTTTGAGAACTGTCGAGTCATTGGGTTCATCCACGAGTCCCCGCCCCCTCCTTTCAGGGCGCCCTGCGAAAGACACAAACCAGGGGAACCCCAAAATCAGGGGAGCCAGAACACACAGCATATTTGTCCTTCGTGGCCTTACAAGTAATACACCTTCCAATAATGCGCCCCAATACTACACACTCCTCCTGCAGCACAGAATAGGACAGATACACAAGTATGCTAGCGCTAACAGATGCTACGCTAACCAGTGCTAGCAATCCCAGCATACCTTGCTGTTGCCCTTCTTTCCCGCGGGGCCCTGGCCCCAGCCGCCGGAGTTGTACGAGGAGCTGCTGCCCTGTGACCCAGCGCTGCTCCACACGCCGGCTCCCTCCTCCTCCTCCTCCCAGCTGGAGTGACGGGAGGCGCTGACCGAGCCTTCACCCTCGCCCCACCCCTCTTGCATAGACTTGGCTCCTGCGGACAAGGAGACAAAGCCGAGTCAGCAACGATGACCTCACACAAGCGCAATCCAGAATGTTAAGCGCACAGCAACAATTATTCTTTTACACCCAGAAGGAGTGACGCAGCGGTCACAAGCCCTTTTAAGGAAATGTCCATTTTATACCCCCATAATCTCCTAGTAAAGAAAAATGTGTCTGGGTTCTTATGGGTTAAATTTAGCATCTCAAATCTCACCAGAGTATGTAATGACCAATCAGCAAACTATGTATAAGCAGCCTTATACGCGACTCGTGCAGCCATCTCGAGATATCACGGACAGTTCACGGTCATGTTCCAACAAAAATGCATCGGTCAGTCGCTACAACAGTCCACTTGCAACTTCAAACTTCTCATGCCAAGAACGAGGGCAGAGCAAACCCAAAGGTGCTTGCTTGGAATGTTAGTGAGGAGCCCGTGGATGTCCAGTAGCAAGAGTGCGAACCCAAACCGACTGTATCCTCTCCCATCCCTGAGCAGCGCGCAGGCAGTCATGCACTGCTCTCAAAAGGCTGATGGGCAGAGATGGCACAGGCAGGGACGGATTTGATGTGCCACCAAAACCAAGTGAGGGAACCCAGCGAATGAACAGCGACAATTACAAAGTGCAGTAATCCAGGCCCAATTCAATAATATTCAATTTCTTTTACCGGGCACTTGTTTTATTCTTTATGCGAGTAGGTGCTTTAAAACAAGAGGTTCTCAACCCAAACCAGAGAGGGCCGATTGCGGACGCAGGCTTTCATTACGACCAAGGAGTGGGACACCTGGCTCAACTAATCAATGCTTTATCAAAGACTGTAGAGGTTGATTCGAAGAGCCAGGTGCGTAGATGTTAAGTAGTGATGAAACCCACTCCAGCCATTCCTTGGCAAGACTGACGCTCAGACGCCTACTGAAGACCACAGAATATCAAATATGGAAAAACTACCAGAAGGGAGTCACGCCTTCAAATAGAGGTGAAAGGAAACCCCCAAAAAGGGAAGAAATCTGAGGCGGTACCGGACGATTGATAGACAGCCCATCCTCCACTGATTGATTAATGGTGATACGGTCATTAACACAGAGTGAACTTAACATAAAGAGCTGGCTCTGATGTGAGGCCACCAACAACCATGACTCTACTGCATGAATATCACAGCCATTTAAACCCTGCCAGTGCTAACCACCGCTGCAATCAAACAGGGCACAAAACAATTTTGTACATTTCTAGTCAGGAAATTAGTTGGCAGTGACCTTCAGAAGGGTTCACAGACAACTGCGAGTCCTTCTGAAGGTCATTTGTTAACTAAATAATGAATGTTTAACTTTTGGAGGGATAGGACAAGTAAAAATTAAGTGCTTCAAGGGTTAAAATACTCCGAGTCCTCGCTGTACAGGGCAGTTACGCAGGACAGGGGTATAATGGCTGTACAGCCCAATACACAGCAGGCGAGTGTGTTTTCCCCTTACCAGATTTGATCGGGTTGGGGGAAAGGTTGCCCCAGCCCGAGGCCTTCCCAGAATCCTCAGGGTCGCCCCAGCCAGAGTGAGTGTCGGTGGGCTTCCCCCAGCCAGCTGTGCCGTTGTCCACGGAAGGGCTTGGAGGAGGAGGACCACCGCCTCCCCAAACTGCAGCCAGACGCAAGAGGGACAGGGCAGAGGAGAGAGGATTTTCAGTGTCTCTGGTCACCTGTGCATTTCACACACTCTTGGCACCGAAATCCATTCAATTGAAACTACACAGGGTTCTCTAGCGTCAATCATCAAATTGGATTAGCTATAAAAAGATTGGTAGAAATTCCAGAAAATGCATGTGCACACATGCAGCAACACCATCCGGAACCAAAGATGCTCTCACAAAACGGTGGGTAAGCACATTAAGCTTCACTGTAACTGTAATCTAAACTCCAACTTTATACCAATTAGACGTAAGTCTCTGTAAAGCCTCTGTGAGGATCACCCAAAATGTTCTCACAACCCGAACTGTCCGAACAAGAGTTGGTCTCTTAAGAGTTGCTTCTTACAAGTATAGCAATACAAGCCCGCACGCACGCACGCACACAGACACACACACATGAAGCAAGTTCACCATTAGCCGTTTCTCACCCATTCCAGAGGGTTTGCCAGGCATATGTCCAGGGTTCATATCCCGATTGCCGGGGGCACCGTGCTGATGGGTGGGCCTTCCCGGAGGCGGCTGGGCGGGGCCAGAGCCCGGCGGTTTTGACGGCTGCTGTGGACCTGGTGGCTGTGGCGGTGGCTGGCCAGGGGGGGCGCCGTTCTTGTCCCACAGGTTGACGCTCTTATAGTTGTAGTGGTTGGGGTCGCCCCAGGCAGAGGTGCCGTCGTCGATCTCCATCTTGCGGCTGATAGACTGGGGCGAGGGTTCCTCCCAGCCGCTGGGCTCGGACGCCTCGCCGGACAGGCGCGGGACGGGCCCCGAGCACCAGCCTGAGCTTTGGTTCTGGTTCTGGTTCTGGTTGATTGGGCCCCCGGGTTTCCCCGCCCAGCCCCCTGGCTCCACTGATGGCGGAGGCTGCAGTGGCCCGGAGGGCTTCATCATACCGGACTGGCTGTTTGGTATCTGTGCCTGGTGCCCTTTGCTACCCCCCCAACCCTGGTGAGGTTTACCCCCCGCGTCCCCCCCAGCCCCGCCCCACCCTCGCCTCGGCGCACCCTCGTCCCAGCTGCCCCACGTCCCCACATCACCGTCGCCCCCTCCTCCGACGCCCTTCCCTTCCCCCCACCCTCCAGTCCCAGCCTTGGCCTCCCGCTCGGCCCAATCCACACCTCCTCCTCCACCCCCACCCCCTCCTCTCTGGCCCCAGCCGCCCCCGTCCCGGCCCATCTCCTTCCACCCTCCCATCCCTTTCTCATCCTGACATCCCCACCCTCCTCCACCACCACCACCACCACCCGCTCCAGCTGGGGTACCCTGTTGCCCAAAATCTCCCCAGCCCCCAGCTCCTCCCCCTCGATTCTCCCTCCAGTCCTGGCTCTCGCTGCCCCAGCCTTTTCCATGGGCCTCCCCTGGACCGGAGCCCCCCCAGCCCCCGCCGCCACTGCTCTTCCCCTGGGGTCCGGTGAGGTGCCCCGGGGCCCCAGGCTGTGGGGGCCCCGCGTTGCGTACTCCAGGCCCGCGGACACTACCCCCATTGTTGTTGTTGTTGCCGCTTTCCCAGCCGTCTCCCGCCGCGTTCGGCCCGGACTTGGGGCCCCCAGGGAGAGACGGGGACGCCGACAGGTCAGTAGTTGGCGGGTTGGCGGCAGTATATGGGGGAGCCAGGCCAGCAGTGTTGGATGCCGAAGACGAGTTTCCACCTCCGCCGCTGGCTTCCAGATCCCAGGCCACGTTCTGGCGGATCTGGGTCTGGCCCCAGCCGGTGTTGGACAGCACGCGGGGGTCCAGGTCCGTCCGGCTGAGCAGGCTCTGTAAGGCCGCCTCAGGGTTGGGGGCGCGGTGGTGGTGGGCGTGGCCGTGGTGCTGATTGTGGCCGGCGCCGCCGCCGCTGCCGGCTCGCGAGTGCCCGCCCCCGCTGGACGACGAGGTGCCAACCCGGCCGGAGCCACCCCATTCGCCCGTCTCCGCCACTCCGCCCACCTCGCCTGCGCCCTTCTGATTGTCCCAAGCTCTTGTCATAGCAGAGGAGTTAGGGGAGGAGGCCGGAGGATTGCTCCCCTCGCCGCTGCTGCTGCTGGCCGTGCTGCAGCCGCCGCCCCCTCCCGGATTGTTCGGCCCCGCCCCCCCACCCACGCTCTTGCCCCACTCCCCCACCGAAAGCTCCGCCCCTCCGGCCCCACCCCACGCTCCCTGAGATGCCCCGGGGGTCTTGGCCCCGCCCCAGGCTTTTCCCCCCGCCCCCTTCCCCTCCTGACTGCCGAATCCCCAAGACCCCCCTCCCTCTCCGGGCGGTGTGCCCGGCCCCCCAGACAGGCCCTCCCACGGGTCAGTCCTGGAGGAGCCCGCCTTGGGGTCGGAGGAGAAGGGCTGGGCTCTCCACGATGAGGAAGAGGAGGAAGCCGTCGATGAAGAGGAGGAAGGCGGGGCATCGCCGCCTCCCCCAGTCACACCCTCCGGCTCCTCCTCCCCTGCCTTTTTTGGTCCTGTTCCGGTCTCGGGCCCCGCCCCGGCCCACTCCCCTTGCATTTGGTGAAGGTGCTGATGAGCGGCAGGACTGGCGGATGATGGGGGTTGATTTAGGGGAGGAGGGGTTGAGCCCTCACCCCCGGACGTCCCATCCTGCACCAGGGCGGGCCAGGCCGCGGGGTTGGCGCTGGGATTGAAGTTGGCACCAGGACTCCCGCCGCCGCCGCCGGAACCTTCCAGAGTCCCAGGGAGAGGGCCGGCTTTGGATTTGGAAGGGGCGGAGCTGGCGGCCGCGCTTCCCCCGCCGCCGGCCAGGGGGGCGGAGCCCCACACACCACCGACAGGCTGCGTACATTCGCCAGGCGATCCAGAGGAAGAGGGCGGGGACGGGCTTCCAGATCCGCCCCCTTTCCCCGCCGGACCCGCCCCCTTTTGCTGCTGCTGGAGCGGCCTATCGCTCCATGAGGCACTGCTGCTGCTGTTGGGGGCCACGCCTGCCCCATCACCCGTCCCCGCCCCGGCCCCAGCCCCCGCTGCGATGCTGGGCCACTCCTCCAGGTCAGACCTGTCCACTATCACCTTCTCCCAGCCCTGAGAGAGGGGCTGGCTGCCAGAGCTGGCCCCCCACGTGGAATTTGCATAATTTGAAGAAGTAGTAGTAGAAGAAGCAGCGACTGATGGGGAGGTGGAGGAGGGGTGGGTCAGTGACGAAGGAGCCGGACCTGGGGCCCCAGGACTGGAATCTGCACAGAGACGAAAGCAAATCACACGTTTGTCCTGCCGCATGTTCCCCGTGCACAAGCCCGTTCCCCGTACACACTGGCTCCGTCTTTACTTCTTTCCCCAACACTGCCAATTCACAAGACCACAAAAAACCGGTAATGTTCTAGAAAAGTGGTCCCCAATCCTACCCCTTAAGGCCCCCAGTCAGATCCAGGGATCTGTGTTCAACCTTAAGCACACCTGATTCACGTAATAAAGGGCACCAGGACTTATATAAGATAGATATATTCAGGTAGATAACAACAAATACCTCTATCTGACAGGTGTGCACCAAGGAGAGGTTGGTTAACCTAATCACTGCACCAGAACATCGCTTTGAATAATCACATAACAATGCCAACGCAGGAAATATAAATTTGTGTAACTCTAAACAACACATTCACATTACTTACTTATTTAAACAAGGCAGTGCCAGCAGAACCAAACAAGTATGTCCGCACTGGTCTCCTGAGTCTGTTTGAATCCTTTCCTCATTCCATCCATCCATTATTCCTCAACCAACCATCAAACCCACTTATTCCCCTCAAGAGCCACAGGGTGGGGGGTTGGGGGTGACCGGAATCTATCCCAGCATGCAACGGTCCAGAAACAGGAAGACACCTTGGACAACTTGCCAATCCACTCCAGGGATCAACACACCAATCTGCTAGAACATTCCTTCATGCCTGAGGGCAATTTAAGATTCAGCCCAACACGCATGTCTTTAGACAGGAGCAGGAAACCGGGGCACACAAAGGAAATCCATGCAAAAACCCATGTAGAACATGCAAACTGCACACAGAAAGGCCACAGGCTGGGTTACAGCCCCCGGCCTTCTTGCTGATAGGTGAGCACAAGTCACTGCACCACCGTGCCTCCCTGCATCACCCTCTCATTTCTAAAATGCTGCACATTATCATCATGCAGCTCGACAGTTTATCCACACAGACTCATTGCAAAAATCAATCCCACAATTTTGGAGCAAGCTACTGAAATAAAAGGACACTTTTCCAAAGCACATCATCTACACTTAGGGGCAAGAGGATGCACATCTTCAAAAAAACTAAAACTTCTACAAAGTGCAGGTTTTATTAATATGCATAGTCGATGGGCAACGACACAGCTTTCCACCAGAGTGAAATTCTGTGAAGGATGAATATTAATGAAACTAAACAGAGGGAAGGGAATATTTTTCAAGGATGCTGCGCCCAGCAAAAAATATTTAGGCGCTTTTCACAAAGGTAAGTGCATTTCCCCTCTGTAGAGCACAACAAGACATTCGCAATGTCCACAGAACCCAAAGGCAGAATGCTAATAGGGACTGCTAACTCGGGGCTCTACCCTGCTCAGGATGCCAGCCCAGTCAAAGCACCAGCCCACATTGAGCTATGGCCCACTGAAAGCAACGGTCCACACACAGCCAAGGCCCACTCATAGCAATGGCCAACACGGAGCCATGACCTACTCATAGCAACGGCCCACATAGAGCCGCAGCGCACTCAAGGCAACAACCCACTCAAAGCAACGGGAAACATGGAGTCATGGCCAACTCAAAGCACCAGCCCAGACAGAGCCACGGCCCACTGATAACGGCCAACAAGGAGCCGCGGCCCACTCATGGCAACAACCCACTCAAGGTAACTGCCCAAACAGAGCCAAAGCCCACACAAAGCTATGACCCACACAGTGTACCGGTTAACTCATAGCAACAACCCACTCAGCGATGGCCCACAGAGCGACAGCCCACTCCTAGCAATGGCCCACATAGAGCGACAATCCACACAGAGTGGCAGCCCAAACAACGAGATAGCCCACACAAAGCCATCGCCAACAGAGCGACGGCCCACACACAGCTCCAACACCTGCTCCCTATAGACTCAAGGCTGCCACATATATGCCGCACCCCTTCCACCAGCCCTCACCTCCTCGGCCCTGGCACTGACCTGAGACAGCAGTTGTCGTGGCCCCGGAGGCGTCCCCCTGCGAGAGAGGGCCGCCCCCGCCGCCACTGCCCCCTCCCAGCAGCATGCAGGACAGCGGCGGCTGGCCCCTCTTCAGTAGCACTTTGTGGTCCTGCTGGCAGCGGAATCGCGGGGGCACTTCGCGGGGCATGTAGCGCTGGGGCACAGGAGCGCTGCTGGAGGGGGGCTGTCCGTTGGCCACCGCCGGCCGCTTAGCATTGTTCCCGCCCTGAGAGGGGGGCCCAGCAGCCGCGGCGGCGGGGGAGGAGTTGGGGGACACAGAGCTGGGGGAGGCCGGAGATTGGGCGGATGTCGGCTTGGTCAATTCTGGCACTGAAATAAGAAACAGAACAGAAAATATGCGTGCTTAGCCTCTAAGCCTTCGCTCATCTGGACCGGAATTAGAACTGCACACAATCACCATCCTGCAAAATTGTAAGACAGATGGATATCCACAACTCTATATGTTGCCATGAAAAAGACAATAGGCAAACATTACCATCGCACAATCACCAAAACTATTTACCCTACTCCAGGGAATGAAATGCAAACAGAAGTCGAAAATGAAACTACTTCACATGGGAATTACTGAAATGAAATCTGCATGGACAGTCTGTACACAATGACAAGACAACAGCAGGGCCATCTGAACACGGTTAAGACGAGCAAGGGACAAACTGCTTACCTTTTTTTTGTTCTGCGACCTGCAACGACAAACAAACATTGTGAGACGCAAAATTCAGGCACTGGGAAATAAACAGAAAACATTCAACAAAAAAAAAAAAAAAAAAAACATCTGCAGAAACTCAGGAATGTTAAGGACACAAACACATGAGCCTTCACTCGTTCACTTTCCAAAGAACATACTGACGCAGAAGCTCAATGAAGCTTTAATTTTCCAAGCCATTTTTTTGGGGGGGGGGGGGGGTGCATGAATGAAGCCATCAACTACAGGTTGAGCAGATGAAGAATTAAAGGTCCCCCAACCAACGGGGCACATATAAGTTAAAAGCCAACTGCATCAATCGACATCTCCCACTGCCTACAATGAAAATTAATATCAAAATACAAGCGTGGGCCCACATTACATTACCTTCTGGGAATTCTCCCTTTTCCTTTTTTCTTCTTTCTTCCTTTTCTTGTCTTCCATGAACTGCTGTTCCCTTTCCTGATACGCCTTTCTGAAATTCATTAAGGCACATAACAAAAATCTAATGTCAAATCCCATGCATTATCTTTGAAAACCTGCCTGATGGCCTTCAACCTTGGAGATAATATCTTCATCGTCGATTTACTACCCATAGCATAGACTTAACCTGTTCAGATCTCCAAGTTTTCTCATGACAAAGTATATCAAATAAGTCAAAGCACTGGCCTGGTGCTCAGTTTCTGCCGAAATGTGTCAGCAGAAACCGAGGCCATAACTGTACATCATGCCATTGAATGCCCAACATGCATATCCTACATAAATCATCAAACTGAAGTCATGTCTTAACTCCACAAGTTCTACATCAAAATAACCACGAGAAAATACACATTCTTCAAAATGTCAGAATAGCTCTCACATATGCAAAAGGTCAGCAATACATGACTGCAGTTCCTTTTTTCCACACATACAAGCCAAATCATAAATATTTATTGATCCAATTTGCACATTATAGCAATGAGAACAAAATAGGCTTGAAGGCTAATCCTGGTAGGACTAATCTGCTGAAAACACTGCTGAAAAACTTCAACCATCTATATTTTCCTTCAGAATTTCTTATGGATAGATATACATCTCAAGAATAACTGGTAAAATTTTCATCACAATATATTAAGAAAAAGAAATTATGAAGGAAAGTATAGATGGTAGTAGTTTTTCTGCAGAAATGTTTTCAGAAGATTAGCCTTACTCGGTTAATCCGCAAGATGCGAATGTTGATCTTGATCATTATATACGCAGTTGGTTAGCAGGTTTAATATACACAGCTACGAAAAATAGCCGTAAATGACGGTCGCAGACAGCGGTAAGCAACGCAATGAATGTTCAACTTGTTGGTAAAAGCCAAAATGTTAATCCAGGAGCAAATCCTGTTAGCTATATGGCTAGTTATTGGCTTGCTGTAATTCTCGGCGCAGCACAACGCTGCAGTACGGTATAATCCCACCGTCTGCAGTACTGTCACATACTTTGGGCTTCACTTTGCCGCACAAACGCGGCGATACATTTCAAAATATGTCCCAAATTGCACATCGTGCACAAAGGCTATCAAGACTGAGGCTCAGGAACTCGCCAGCCCGCAATCTTTTTCGGATTTTAATTCAATCCGACCTCGGCCCGCTCCATAACAGTGTATTTAAAGCCTCGGGCTGGAGTAGCAGGTTCATCCAGGGGCCTAAACACCCCAACACCGAGGACACTTCGCCGTGTACAACCACCCTGCTCAATGCACGGTGTGGATCCCCGATAACGCACATCTGACTTACTAATATGTTGCAGATCACTGCACGGAATCAACCGCTTATGAATGCAAAAATCCCACTAGCAACTTCGGTCGGTGTTGCACAGGCGTATACCGACTATAATAACTACGTTAAGCCGCTTTCACACCGGACGCGAAACGAATTTTTCGCACGACGGATCGCATTCAAAGTCGATGCAAAGACGCGAATAATCGCGCCTTTGCATCGACTTTGAATGCAATCCGTCGTGCGAAAAATTCGTTTCGCGTCCGGTGCGAAAGCGGCTTTAATGTGGCAATTCAGACAGGCGCCCGGTACATCCGCACACGGCGTAACAATACGAAACGCAGCGGCTAAACAACCTCAAAATCATCGCTGGCTGCGGTTTCTCACGCAGCACAGCCAGCGCAGAGTGAGACACAGTCCGCGGACGACCCGACATCAAGCGCCGCACGGCCTGCCGTTCACGGGCAGGGCTGATCTTCTGAAAACATTCTGCTGAAACACTACAACCACCTTTACTTCCTTTAATAACTTCTTTATCTGCCCATATACTGGGATGAAATTTTCACCAATTATTCTTGAGACGTACATCCATCAACGTCAGGTTCGGTTGATGGAAAAAAAGCAGAATTGGTCAGTGAATTTTCAGCAGAATGTTTTCAGCAGATTAGCCCTACCCACAGCAAGATAACCGAACGCAGCTAACGTTAGCGAGCGAGCTAACCCCGCTAGCGCATATTTGCCATTTTGAAAATGCAGGCTACCTCGTCCGCCGTGTCGACGGAACCGTCCTTTGCGCCAGAAATGGCCATAAACAATTTAACGCGCACAAAAAACTAGCTAAACTGCGACCGGCCGGTACCCCGCAGAAAAATAGCGAGGATTTACTCGGCGGCGGAGCGCGCGACAGAGGCGCGATGGAACAGAAGTAACGCAACTCACCTCAGGAATTAGCTTAGCAAGCTACATATGAAATAAAGTGCTTCGGTGCGAAATCCTAGCTTTTCGAGGCATTCGAGGCGAAGCGGGACACCCCAAATATGCGAATCACTGCAGAATGACGAAAAATACCATTTAAAAGCCTCTCGCGTGCGTTCGTTAAAAGACAATGTAAACCGAGTGTGCAGAATCTCTTCGTTTTTAAAGCGCTATAAAGTCAGTTGGTTGACGGTCGGCCATTTTGCTGCTCGATGTATGTGTCTCCCCACTAAGCCAGCTGCACTGGGAGGGGAGGGGAGAGGAGGGAGCCTCTTTGACCTTCAATATTAAAAGTCTGCACGGCCAACTGTTAAATACAGAATTAATGTAAGTAAAATTACATTTTCGTAAAAACATGTAATTTTCTAAAGATAATGCCAGTATGATAATCAATTTTAATGTCAATGCATCCCATTACAGATAACAGAAATCAATATAGTCACTGCTAATTTCTTTCATTCATAAAATATATTTTTTTGCTATAGTGGCTTACAAAAACTGCAATTGAAATATATGGTGACACCGTATTGTTTAAAAATTGAATTCACGACTTTAAAATGTGACGCTACAATCCACGCCAAAACACTTCCAGGCAGAGATATGCCTGTTGACAGTCGATGTTTTGGCTGAGTGTCGGGTCAGATAATCGATAATTCAGAGTTTAATCGAGAACTTCTCTGCCAATAGTCTTCTGTGTCGATTCTGTGTCGAACTTACTAAACAGATCAATTGGTGTATTGCCGCCACTTGCTGAATATGTAAAAGTACGTTAAATCATTTCCGTATGCCTTTCTGTTGCCGTGCTGCATAAGTAATGGATTAAAACTTAATTCTTGTATCAGTCTTTATCATGCAAGTAATTTTTCTCCCCAGAATTTCTGCATTGCTTCTCGCATCAGAAACACCGAATTCCTCATGCTGTGAACCCCACAGGCAAATCTGATTTTGTATCAACTTCACTTGCTCGGTCAATATTTAATCCCAAAATCTCCTTTTGCCCAAATGTATGATTTCTTTTTTAAACCCCCCCCCCCCCCTCCTTTGTTCTTTTCACTCACACTCTGACTCTACGAAGTTCAGTCCTTACTCGTCCATTTCCTCGCCATTTTTGTCACTCTGCTTATAGCATTGGACTTTCACTGTAACACGTAATGCACCCCAATTAGCTTACTCCATGCGAAAGCATAAGGGATTTTAACAGCAATGTTTTGAGTAGTCCAGACACAAAACAAAATTTTCACTTGCACCTATCTGACTGCAGATTTCCCCCCCCCCAATGCAACCTATATATATTTATATTTTTTAACCCTTAAACAGGCAACGTGCACCAGGAGATACATTGTCTTTAACACCCGATTGAGAGCATTAATCCATGTTTTTACCAAGTCAACTTATTATTTATCAAAAGTCTGGTCTCTTACTAGTTTACAGGTCACATGACTTTGTTCAAGTTATAAGTCATGGTTTAGTTATCCTGGTCAAATTTCTAAATGGCCACCAGCCGTGGAGCAAATGCTGATCACAAAGGATCAAAGTACTTAAAAATCATGGTCATTTGTAAAAATATTATCACATTAAGTTATGAGAGTGATTATAGAAACTGTTAAAATATACTGATGAAGAAAAATGTCTCTAACTTTGCCAATGGAGTTAGTTTGGGAACTTTAAAATGTATGTATCCCGCAGGATACGTTGCCAGGTTAGGGGATGAATTCGGTTAATGAGTATTTTGTTATAGGATTCAAAATTTTGATTCAAACAGGAATACTTGCTTATATACACTTCAAAATCAGATGTTATCAGTCACAGGTATGCATGATATATAATTTTAACCCTTGATTTTCTGACAGAATGTTGCAATTTGGTGATTTTATGATAGCAGGAACATGCATTATGAGCCTGAACATGAGATCAGTGGAGCAGTTCTTTGCTGAAAAATCCAGCTATACCTGTTCATGCCGGTAGCTGGTCAAGTAAAAAAAAAAAAAAACAGCTTATGCTAATTGCGGGATTCAGATGGTCTAAGCCTTTCTAGCTAAAATAGCTGCTATATGGCCTGCAAAACCAGTCAGAATGACCATAAAACCATCTAGACTGTGAAAATGATGTGAAAACATATTTCAAACCGGTGAAGGTTAAAATAATAATAATTTAAAAAGCTTAGACCATCTTAAGAAGAAGAGTCGGCACCTGAAAAGCCATGACATATTAATGATAATGACAGTGTTGAGGTACATTTACTCATATTTACTACCTAATCCCCTTACTTCCTAAAATGGAATTGCTCACTGTGATACTCACATTGCATATTTAGGCATATATGTACTGTATCCTGTGTTACACTTGGCGTAAGACAAGGTTTGAATATATAGAACAGCAACAGCCCATGAATTTATGCAAGCAGATGAGCTACACCATATAGATCTTTTGCTATATTCTGTAACTATTTTTTGTTATTTGACATGACAAAAATGTCTTTTTATAAAGTATTGATAGTTGCATTTGTCAGTCATTTTATGAATAGGCCTATGTTGAAAAAACATTGCTATTTTCACCTAAAGATTGAATTTCATAGGTAAAACCAAATACTGTGAAAGGCTTATGATATTTACACTACTTTTATAATGTAAAAGACCAATAAAATCAATCAAGAAAGAAGTTCTGTTTGTCTAATTAAAGATTTAAATATTCACCATTTTGACTGTTTTTATACCCTAATAGGGCAACATATCCTGGGAGATACCATTCATAAAATCCAATTCATTATGCATCGTATTTAAAAAATGAGAGTGACAATGTTTTACTTAGGTGCAAATGAGATAACCTGTCGTTGTATAGTTTTGTTGTGGGAGTACAGACACCCTCCGTTACTGGTAAGCGTAAAACCTGCGGCCTGCTTTATTGGCGGGTGTCAGTGTGGATAACGACGGCCACAATTTGGATTGATTTGGTAAAAGACACTCCTTAGTTTGCAGACTTGGGGCGAGATCTCAGTGGAGTCCTGATACCACTTGTAAAAGCGGTGACGAATTCTCTATTAGCGAATTTTGTGACATCACAAAGGGTAGGACAGGGTAGGGGGGATGTCAAACAATTTTTTGAAACAATATTTCTATTCCTGCCTGTTTATATCCTATACCGCCACAGAACCCTTTCTTATGCTGGCACTCGCTAACTGACATTATCTAAATAAACCATTGGCAGTAGTTTCCCACCAAATTCCAGTAACTTAGTGAGGATCT
This sequence comes from Gymnothorax reevesii, assembly GCA_029721435.1. Lineage (NCBI taxonomy): Eukaryota > Metazoa > Chordata > Actinopteri > Anguilliformes > Muraenidae > Gymnothorax > Gymnothorax reevesii. Next base: position 19,376,409 of record CM056582.1, on the reverse strand, counting down.
CTTGCTTTTCTCCATTCCAATGACTTTTTAGTCATCTTGACTCCCTGCTCATTCAAAATACATTTACCATCCATCGGTAGTGGAACCCCACTATCAAATCCCTTTACACGTGCCCTGCCTCTCCTCAAAGTACAAACAACTCTTGTCCCATCAAATTTTATTTTCAATGCCTTGTCTCCCCATTTCTTTGACCCACACTTCATAAATACCAGTCAACTTGTAGCAACCTTAACTGCTCCAACATGATTCCATTTTTAACAAACCACCCCACTTTATCGGGATAAAAAAAGATAATGGTTTGATTCCCATCCTTCAGTTTCTACCTTCAGTTCCTATACATATTTTACTTCTTCCTCTTCATATTCGGTTCCTCATATCCTCCTTTCCTTTCCTCCCTCTACCTCTTCATTCATTTTTAACAACCACATTTCTGTGATGTGAAATCTTGATCTAAAAACGAAACGAAAATATCAATAAAAATCAATCAGCATCAAGTCATTATAAGTGAATCCTCTCAATGAATCTTTATTATGAAAAGACGAAGCATGATGTTAATAATTTATAGGCTCCAGCTTGGTAGTCTTGATACATCACAAACTTAGAAGGACACTCTCCCCTCTTGTTTCCAAAGGTGGAATACTGCCTCTGATACTGCCCAGTCTGGCAGTTAATATTAAAATATTGGAGAGTCTCCAGCTCATCTCTATCTCCAAAATAACACAGGAAATGAGTTCCCACAAACACTCTGATGAGCCAGAGGTTGATACCAGAGCAATTGTTGGATGGTTTGTTCTGTAGATGAGTAGTCCGCTAATGTAGTGGTACTTAAACTCAGTCTTTGGGGAGCTATGTGCATGCTGGTTTTTGTTCCAGCCACACTTGCAATCCCGTAATTTAAACAAACAATTAAAATCCCACAGAGGTACCTTAATCATCGCTATGGCAGAAATAGATTTGCAATAGCACAACAAATAAAATTCTCAAATATTATACACATTGCTCTCTGGGTGGCCAACAATTAGAGAAAAAAGGATGCAGATGAGACGAAAGTTAATTGTCTCCTGACATGGTTGTTTAATAAGTGATGAAATTATATGCAGGTTTACCTCGTTATCATTCGCTGTCTTTGAATTATTCACCCTTTTCCAGATGTTTAGGTTTTGGTGACTTGGTGTCCACACTTTCACCGAGTAAGAGCTTATTGATTTATCTCTGTCTTTAATGTGATAGGTTAGAGAACTTCCTTTATATTTAACTTCTTTATAGGTAATTTAATAAAATAAATAATTAAGATAATTTAGGATAGACGCCAATGATTCCCAGGGGCATATTTTGAGGACAACTGCTCAAATGAACCGTCCGAAATTGCTCATAAGCACGGAACATGCAATTCTGAAAGATCACTGTGGGAGGCGCTGTCATTAAATGAAAGAGTACACAGTCTCTCCAGGAGCGCTGCTTTTGAGCGGGCGCGGAATGTCTCCCATTGCGTATTGCGTGTATTTACGAGTTACCACCAATTTTTAACAACTTTGGCCGTCTTGTCTATCATTCAAGCCATCAAAAAATAGCGGACAATTAACGTTAGTATCGCAATCTTGCATTCTGTCATATGGCGGAATTATATGATGCTAGCTCGCTAATTACTTCGCCGATTGATTGTTCGATGGCTGGTTAACTCGAAAGTTTAGTTGGTCTTGTAACGTTAGCTGCTCTCCGCTAGAGAGGCTTCGCTTGTCTCAATATCTGGCTAATTAGATTAGATTTTAAAATGAGTATATCTGCATCTAAAGTGTTCTTTGAGAGATGTAGACACTAGATATACAGTGTATGTAACGTTAGCTCGTTGGTTTAGGTCCGCTAAAATTAAGCCTTATGTCACTGATCAGTGCTCACTTGATTCTTGATGAGAACTGATATCAGTGACGCAGGTGCAGTCAGTCTGTGGTTTTGGGAGTATAAGTGTTGATCCTCAAACTCATAAAGGTGAAGAAGCTTGTATTACCCCATGCGTGATTATAAATCGTCATTCCTTTGTGGAGAATTGGGTGGTTTTACACACATTTAATATCTGAGCTTTAGAAGGTAAACTCTTCTTCTGTTGTAAAAAAAAAAAAAAACTCTTCCTCTGTTGCATTCGGTGCATTTTTGCACCTCGTTGGTGATCCTGTAGTTTAATATTCGCCTGTTTTAGCGTTCTATTTGTTATACTAAACATTGTATTACAATAGTTCACAATGCTCGTATGCAGAATGTCAGTGTTGCATTCGCTCTGCCCAAGCCATTGATCTCGGTATTCCTAATTCAGACTAGTGGCCTATCGCACAGTTAAGTGCTGTCCAGTCCTTGAATCAGTCTTTTTGCCCAGTTAGGCATTAGAGTCATTATGGGTCCGAAACGGAGGGCAGCAAGGAAGAAGAACGCAGAGGAGGAGGTTAAAGACTCAGAAGTGCAAGAAGAAATTGGAGGAGAGGAGCCCAAGAAAAAAGGGAGGAAGATAAAGACTAAGGAAAAAAGTGGAAAAAACAAGTACATTGGCGCTCATGTCTCCATATCCGGTAGTCATGACCCCTCTCAATGCCTTGATGTGTTCTTAAACTTGATTTCCTTCGTTCTTTGATCTTGCCTTTCTGACTTGTTTAACTATACCATCATACTGATGGCACAGCTCTTAGTGGTTGATGTAGAGTGGCGTAAATGAGCGGTGTCAGAAAACTGTTTACTTCTACGGATGGTTTGCGTAAGCTTAGTCAATGTCCTTGATTCTGTTTAGGCGGAATATGGAAGGCGGTAGATGACTGCTTGGCCATTGGGGGGCGCAGTTTTGCGCTTTTTCTGGGGTCGCAGCGCTCCTGGCAGAGGCCGCCCCTGGACGCCACCGCAGCTGAGAAGTTTCGGCAGGCCTGCGCCGACAATGGGCTCGACCCAGTTCACATACTACCGCACGGGTCCTACCTGATGAACTGCGGCTCCCCAAAACAAGGTCACTCAACCACAAATACCTGTATTCCCCCACGTGCTGTCTGTATCCGAGATAGAAAATTCTGGTTTCAGAAGGTAAAAGTTCTTCCGGCTATTTTGTTTCAATCACGTGTATTTTCTAATTGACTCGGTTCTGCCGTTTAAATTATACAAGGTAGGAGTCATTTTTGAAATTAGTTTGGTCAGCAGAGGCATGGGAGAAAGCCGTAGGATCTTTCATTTCTGACCATTGGACTTTCCACTTCTGGCCAACGCTGCGTTTATGTTCATCAAACAGTATTGTTGTACTGTAAATAATTCCGCAGTTGAAGGGTCCAGTGCAATAACGTTATGTGCCAACTTAACAGAAATCAACATTTAGCTGGTTTTGAATATTGCTTTACAACGATGCATATACAATTTTCAATGTCATCGTGACCAGTACACATGTACCAATGTAGTGTACTGGTCAATGTTGAAAGTATATTCTGTGTAATATCATAAAACATGAGATTGGCATTTATCAAGTTATGGCACTGAATAATTGTATAAGACTTCATGCACTTGTTGATTTCATATTATACTTGGCTGTTCCTGTACGTGGAGTGTATGATTTTTCCGTCAGAAATGATTACTGGTGTAGTATACCACAGTCAGTTGAGGTCCTTCCTGCTCCGTATCTGGCAGACGTGTTTGAGAAGAGTCAAGCCATGCTGGTGGATGAACTGAGTCGCTGTAGTGCCCTGGGCCTCTCCCTCTTCAACCTGCACCCCGGGGCGTCCCTGGGCTCCATCACCACAGAGCAGTGCCTGGAGAAGATCGCACAGGCCATAAACCACGCCCACCAGCAGACTCCAGCCGTCGTCACTGGTGCAGTCGGCTGTCACTCAAACCTTCCCACCAATGAAAATCCCTCTTTTGGAACTACCTTTGTCTTCTGCCTTGAGGCCTGATGTACTTTTACCTATAACGTGCAAAACTTCTGAGTATATGCAAAACATAATGTGACTTGTGATTGTCCCTCTTGAGTGTTTTTCACCAATCGTATGTAATTGATTTTCAGAGGGCTGCTAGACCTAGTCTGTTCAACAGTCATTTGGTGAAAAATGTAGCTTACTGCCCCCCAGTGTTGATGGATTTGCTTTAATTTGGACTTGAAGCAGGTTGTCTCGAGGTGATATGGCGGTTCAGTGGGTTGTTCAGAGTCCTCACTGGAGGAATGTGATGGGTTTGAATCTGGCTTGGTTGTTGCATGCACGTACCGTGTTGGCATGGGTTTCCTCCCACAATCTGAAGACATGCATGTCAGGCAAATGGGGGACTCTAAATAGCCAATAGGTGGGTGTGTGTCCGCGTGTGTGTCCATGTGTGAGTGTGTGAATGGTGTTTGCGACCTGTGATGGATTGGCAAGCTGTCTAGAACAGTGGGGGGCCACATCTGTCCCAGCCTTTAATTGGTTATTATCGGAATAAGAAAAGCACTCCGAGAGCGCAGACCTCCACCAGGGGGCAGCAAAACCGAAAAGCACGGCGATTGGAACTGTAGCCCATTGGAAAAACTTGAAATCTTGAACTTTGGCATATATCTCTGCTGTACTTTGGCCTAGGTATGCCAAAATCACCTGTTCCTTGACTTAATACCCACCTTCTCTGAAAATTTAATCAAAATCGGTGCATTACTTTTTGAGTTATCTTGCCAACAGACAAACGCTGCCTAAAACATAACCTCCTTGGCGGAGGTAATTAGCCAAACTATTGATGAAATCTTACATTTCAGGCACATTTCTTTAAATGATCATGAATTCTCATCTCCCTACATGTGAGATTTTTCTTTGATCGAATCTTTGCACAAATCTATATTTGTGTTTGCAACCAATTAGCTCAATTTGTCAGGGTAATTGATAGAAATAAAAACCTGCGTACACACCGGCCCTGCAGGACCAGGATTGCCCGCCCCTGGTCTAGGGTGTGCCTGCCTCCTGAGCATGGCATGCTGGGATAGGTTCCAATCCCCCTGAGCTCTGACGAGCAGCAAGCACGTTAATAGACTGAGGGAGGACTCTTTCTCCTTATTCTTCTGGGCTTTCTGTTTGGCAACTGTCCATGAATATGGATGTGCGCGTATTGTGTGTGTAAATCAACAGATATATTGTGCATATGATTGACTAACATGTCCTCCGTGTTGTGCGTCTGCAGTGCTGGAGAACATGTGTGGTCAGGGCACCACAGTGGGGGGGCAGTTCAGCGAGCTGCGGGGCATCATCGACAGGGTGCGTGACCAGAGCCGCGTGGCCGTGTGTCTGGATACCTGTCACGCCTTCGCCGCGGGTACGTGTGAGAGCAAGTGACGCCCTGCGAGAGTGGAGTCTTTTAAAAACTCCCACGTTAACCTACAGTCTCCTCTTTAACCTCGTGGTAACAGTTCTCAAGTCCAGTGCAGAGCTAAATAGCAATTCCAGAGCCCAGTGAGTAAGGTTTTTTACATTTTCACACCCCGTGAGGTCAGGATGGGGAAAAAATCTTAGTTACTCAAGTCGATTTTCTCTTTATCCTCAAAATCAAATGGTTTGTGACTTCAGTACTTTTAGCACTGGGGTCTTCATCATGGTCCAAAATAAATACTGTCTCATCTGGGCTGCGTTACTCAACATCACAGATGCTAACTTACATTGTTGGACCCAACGATTGTAAATGAACAAACTATGTAAGTTGCTAACCTAGTTAACAGCGATGCTTTAGGCAAACATTAGCCCCTGTATGACTCGCCATGATGATTTTGGGTGTGAGGTAAAGTGAGGAATGAGGTGTGGTCTCTCTCCCCCCCCAGGTTATGACCTCTCTGCTAAAGGAGGGATAAAGAAGGTTCTGGATGAGTTCGATCAGGTGGTGGGACTGCCCTACCTGAGGGGTGTGCACCTCAACGACTCCAAAGGTGAGATGATGAACCTGCTGCGGTGATGTCGGGTGTTGTGCTGTTTGCTATCTGCCTCAGGGACTGCACAGGTAACAGTGCACAGCATGCTACAGTGTACAGTTATTGAGTTCAGTTATCCGTGAATCCAAGGATTTATCCACCCAGGATGTAGTATTTAGCGAGGCCCAGCCTTATTATGTTACCATACTTGAAAATATAAAATAAGAGAAGGGCGACGACTCTGACGTAGAGCTCATCACCGGGACGGAGCGACAGGAAATGCGGACACTGTCGGGAGCTCCTTTGGGGGAGCCTAATCTATTCTTAGCTCGAGGTCATTGGATTGTTATATTCAGCCTTCGCACGCTTTTGCACGGTGAATATCGCTGTTTACAGTGACTGGCGGAGCTCGTCTCGACCAATCATGAGAAAGCGAATCTGTAAATCTCGAAGACGTTTCCTGCTGTTCCCTTTTATCTGTGTATCAGCGAGGTCGGTTTGGAGAAAACTGTCTATTCTTTTTCATTCCCCTCCACGAAATTAAGCGGCAGATGTTGCGATGGAACTTGTCCGTCTGTCCGGATAACTAGGGAGGGCCAGTTTTTCTCAAACTTGCTGCTTAGATGAAAATTTTGTGTTTGTATGCTGCTGGTCCTGACCTTGATGGTGTTTGAAAACAGAATTCCATGGTTGGGGGTGTATGATGAGTCCTCGTTTTTCTGTTAGTGGCTCCCATCGCTCGCGGTGCGGGAGCTATGGCATCGGGCTCCGTCCGTCAACACATTTCGCTTCATCTCCTCAACGATTTCAGTTACAGGCTCCTAATTTTTACTGGACATGTATCTCTAAAAGTCTTACAAATGACGTGCTTAAAGGTGACCTTGGCCTATGTTTTCAAGGTCACTGGCCTAAAAATGTCACCAAAAACTTTGACAATTTTGCTTTATCTTTTCGACATTTTAAGTTACAGGCTCCTAATTAGCTCTCGCTGCATGAGTGGTATGGCAGCTATGGTATCGGGCTCCATCCGCGCGTCCGTCCATCCATCCATCCATGCGTGCATCCGTCAAAAAATAAAATGTTGAAGTTGTCTTAATGGCGGGAGCTTCTGGGGCCTCAAGTGCCCCATATTTGAATCTGTACTCAATGATGGAAGTGCCACTGAGACAGAACCTCTTACAATGGAAATGTGGCCAGGAAGCTGAGATGAAATTGATCGAGGGTGTAGTGAAGGTGACCTACATTTTATGTGATATTGCATTCACTGACCTTATTGTAGTTTGCACGCTTATTATTGTGGCATGTGTCTTAGTTGTCAAATGTAAAAATCTCTTGTTTGGGTGCTGTAATAGAAATGATATGCAGCATGGTTTGTGCTGCATATGTGTGCTTTTTCTGTTGGATGGCATTCGAGAGATCGGGTTACTCGCCGACATGGCTAAACAGAGCTCGGACATTCTATAGACGATCTGCTCTTCCAATAGATTGAATTCTGTCAACTATCTATAAAGGTATGCACTGTTCTGGTCTCGGGTATGTGGCTGGGTTCAGGTTCACTCTGGTGTACAGTGTAGACTCCATTTTGTCATCCCACCCCCCCACCCCCCAAAATGTGGATGGGGTTATAGGAATGTTTGTCACACTTTTCCTGGCCAGGAAAAACTGCTAAATATTTCTCAACAAAATTTAATATATGCATCCAACCTATTGTGTAGTTGTGCCTTTTCATACCATCATTCGACGTACTGTCTGTCTCTGTCCTTCCACTGCGATTTGTTTCCGGATCCGATATCAGCCACCCTGTGGCGGGGCGTCTGAGTGTTTCAGGCTTGTTGACCCCCGCAGTTAAATCCTTTTCTGTCTGTTTCTGTTCTTCTCCGATTCAGGAAAGCTGGGCTCCCACCTGGACCGGCACGAAGACATTGGGCACGGCCAAATCGGAATTGCGGCGTTCCGTGAAATTGTGAACGAGCCTCGGCTGGACAACATTCCCATGATCCTGGAGACTCCTGGACGGTGAGCAGGACACAGCTGGTACCTGAGGTCATGCGAGGAGAGTGTGTGCGAGGTACACGGGTGCTGTGCATGTTCCCAGCTGCCCTAAACAAAATATTTTTGTGTACATTTTTAGGACTGGGGTTCACCTTGGTGTAGTGGCATTATGCCCCTGAGACTGTGTGTACTTCTTCTCATTTTACTCAAATGAGCCCTTTGAGCACTATGGGCAGCTATAGTTGCCCAATGATGTAAGCTATCAAAATCAGATGCTCGGGATAATTACATCTTTAACTCCTTAAATTTATTCAGCGCTCTAAGGGTTCATTTTTGGCACCATTTCTTACAGTGCATGTGACCGCTAATTTTGATGAATCTGAGTTTTAAAGGCCTCCTATACAGGATTTTAACTTGGGGAAAACTCAGCATATCTTGTGCTGTGAAAGCGAACTGAAAGGACTTAAAGTTGAAAAGGTCATCCTTTGAATTCTCCGGCAGCAGCAGTGGATAAACTGATGTCAAAATAAAAACGGTAAAACGGACTCTTGTCAGGGTGGAGGTGAGTGGGTGTAGTTGGAGATGAGGGTGGAGCCCTCCTCCAGACCATAGCACGAATAAAAAAATCCTGAATTTAGGTCTTTGATGTTTATACAGTGAGCACCATAATTCATTGGTCACTCACACATTTGTTTATTTTGGAACTGAAGATGCTGCGGCACAGGCCTTGCAGAGCATCACCAGGGGAGATGCCCACCGTCTGGTGATGTCTGCATGTCACAGACTGCAAGGAGACATTACAGGCAAGGGATATGTGACCAAATATTAAAAACAATTACTTTATTCTCCATTCTTTAACTAACCAGTATTTTTTAGCGTCTAATCGTGGGGGGACAGAAGGTTTCGTCATTTCTAATGGTTCATTAAACATGGATGAAAACACCCTGAAATTTAAGCGGACAGTCTGCTTTTAAGCCAAATCGTCATGGTGACCTTTCATACTCAGTGCTGGAGTACAGAATCAAAATGAAAGTCACTGTCCAATGAATTTTGATGCTCACTATTTACGGGGGAAAAACTGTACTGAGTGAGTTTGGTCTTTTGTGATTTACAAACAAATGAGTGTTTGTTATATTTCTATAGCGCTTTCTCATTGGTGCTCAAAGCGCTATACAGTGATTTGGGGAGGGAAATCCCCTTTCCCATCGCCAGTGTGTGACTCCTTTCCATGTGATGCTTGGCAGCCATTTTGTGCCAGTAAGCTTATCGCAGATCCTGGAGATGGAGAGGACAATGTTTTTGTTGCTCATTAAATCAGGGGTGATAAGCAGGCAGGTTGAAATGCCCTGGTCTTCCAGTGATTTAGAAAAAATATAGATTCCACCTCTTGTGTCTAATTTCTCCTCAGCCCAGGGTTCGAGTACAAAGAGCAGGTCGAGCTGTTATATTCCCTCTGCAAGGACTGAAGTTCAGGGCTCACCGCATTTCTACAAACTGTCCCACATGCCCTTGTCAGAGACCAAGTCCCCGAGGCCCTTCTGTTACCAGCGGTTCTTTGCTAATGGTTCATAAAAGTTTTGTGTTGTTCATGTTGAACATGTTGTTTTTGTTGCATTTTTATGTTTATAAAGGAGCATTTTGAAATAATAAATGAATTTTATATTGAGCCCTCCAATCATTTATTATCCCCCCCAACCATATAATACGGGGAGATATAGCTATCGATTTGTTCGTCCTGCTGTCTGTAAATGTTCTTGTCTGGATCGTAACTTCAGAACTATGACGAGAGAGTCAAGTTTAGTGAAAAATATCAGAGCAGTGGCTTTCACTATTTTGGAATTTTTATATTGATTGACCGCAGGGTGGCACTTTAAGAAACTTTTCATTTTGGGTTATAATTTAGATTCAAAACCTGCCAATTAACAGGCTTAAGGTTGGATGATCATATTTTTCAATTTTGATAGGTTTGTCTCAAAGAATTACGATTTAAGCTGTGTTAAATGTGTGTTTTTTGAGGCCTACTGCTTAATCGTAGCCATAAATCTCTGGAGGGTGATGGAAATGGATCATTTTTCTAATTCCATCCATAACGCATGCCGCCTTTACATATTCAGACTGATTTTAAGTAACTTAATTGATTATTTTTTTGTTATACTGCGGAGGAATTCCAACTCATATCAGTCATGCATACCCCACCGAATTTCAACTCACACTATTTTTGATGGGACTTCTCTCTGAATTCTTTCGAATGCTTGTAGAGATTTTGGATCTGACCCAACTTTTGAAACATGCAGAATTTCTTTTACTTCTGGATTCTGTGGGTCCACACAACTCTGTACATATAATCTGTGCCATTTACATACTGGTACATTTTCTGCTATTTTGATTTTTTTTTTTTACCTGTACATTTTACACCTATATTTTGTGGCCAATTTACATGAAACTTGGCACAATATCTTCAGGCCAAGATCTTTTAATGTCACATGAACATATTTGCTTTGTTAAAAGATGAAGTTGCAGTAAGCAAATTAATTTTGAGTGTGTCCTCTTGCTAAAATGAGCTCTAACTCCTGAATGGAATGACCAATCTTCACTCAACTGGAGACCCCTCATCTACTGGCCATTAATGAAGACTACCAAATTTGGTGTAAATCCATCCTTAGTTGGGAGTAAATGTGTTGTCATAACTCTAAAGCCAGTTGCTCTATTAGCTTTAAATTTTACTCGCTTAATGTTTGTAGAGGATCATGTGGATATCCGAATATAAGGTGATCACTTTAACAAGATGGCCACCACCGGCCAATCACATTCCAGCATCCTGTTGCCACTCTGACCTATTATGTTCCATTATGAAACTTGGCTGGATTATTTGAAATGTTTGTCACACCAGGCAACCATATGCTGGAGCGTCACCTTTTAGTCTAGTGGAATTTTTGTGGGACCGGGGGACATGGCACCAGTGGATGGCTCCTCTCTGCCTTCCTTTGTTTTTGCATTGAAAATGTGGAGAGTCCAAGTCCATAACCCTTAGAGTGCTAAAGGCAGCTATTGTTGCTCAGTGATGTAAGATATTTAAATCAAAGCTGTTGAAAACTGATCACATCTTCAACAGCACAAGATCATTTATTGATTGACACATCCATCTCTCCATATGGGCCATGTCTGTATCCAGTGTTCTAACTGAAGTTTTACAGAGCGAGGAAACTCCATTTAACTCATTTACTATGCTGCGTCTGCCTTCATTTCCTGTCCTACTTCCTGTCCTCTCTCTGATGGGCAAAACTGAGGGCCAGAAAAGAAAGGGGGCGGGATAAAGGCGCTGTTTTATAAAACCTAAAGTATTTGTGCAAACCTAAAGCTTATGTGTGATTCACTCAAGGCTCATACAGTGATTTGGGGGGGGACTCCACCAGTGATTACCACCCACCTGGGTGATGCACGGCAGCCATTTTGTGGCTGAAATCTCACTAATCAGCTGAGGTGGAGAGAGAGGGAGAGGGTGGTTTTATTGTAGCCTGTTGAATCGCAGTGATATGATGGCAGTTTAATATTCCCATCTGTCCCTGTGATTTTTTTTTTTCTTCCTCTTGTTCCTGATCTCTCCTCAGCCCAGGGTTCGGGGATGCAGAGCAGATTGAGCTGTTATACTCCCTCTGTAAGGACTGAAGCTCTGGGGTCACCACAGTACTGCAAACTGACCTGCAACACTCCCTTATTAAGGACCGAGCATCTGTGGCCCTTCTGTTTCCAGGGATTCTATGCTTTCTGTTTATGAACGTATTGCACTGTTCATGCTGAATATGTTGTTATTGGATTTTTGTTTATGAAAAGGATTTTGAAAATAAATCAAGAGTTTCCTAACATGTCACCAGGTACACTGCCAATTAACCATGACAAGCCGATTCAAAATTTCTCTCTTGTGATAGCTCAAGGGGGAGTGAGAGAATATGGAGGGATGTGATAAACTGGTTGGCTGAAATTGATCAGTCGTTTTGTGAGGTCACCGTACTATGTGATGTCACAAAGAAACACATTTGGAAATTGCCTGTAATGAGTAATTGGCTTTGCATCCGGTTACATGATATGGGACCTTTAACAACAACCCCTCCAATCATTTATTTTCCTTACTTCATTCTCTGCATCTGACTGTCAAGGTCTTTCATCATTAAGGAGGTTCCAATTCAGTAAAAGAGTTGAGTATGGGGGCAAGAGTTTCCCAAAGATATCTTGCGCCAGGTGACACAAGTTTGTGGTTGTCATTTTTGTGAATGTGTGACTAATTATTGAGCTGCGCATCCATTTCTCCTCATGTACCGCGTCTCTGTCTTGCATCTCTACTTAGGCTTGGAAAGAGGATATTTTGGCAATGAACTTTATTTTCACTTCTTTTTTACGCTTCTCACTTACGGATTGAGCTGAGAGTAACTAAGTGAAGGAAGAAGATGAAAAAATGAGCGAGTTGACTGAGCCTTTTTTTAATCTCATTTAGGTCATTTTCATATGCGGCATTCACTCGGAATTAAAAGAAAATCCAAGTGAATCCTCAGTGCTGGCGTCGGAAATTGGTGGACGTTTGCCTATTTTACCAATAGAGGGCGGTAAAGATTAAGATAAAAATGAGAACGGCTGCTTTCACGCAGAGGTTAATCTACGGCTGTTCTGGTGTTTAATGTCTTACTGCTGGGACGCAAAGTCCTTTCTTGAAAGGTCTTTGAATGGTGACCCCTTCAAATATGGGCTTTTTACCCCCTCAGCCCAAAAATTCGGGCTGTGGGGTATTGTCATGTATGGCGTCCGTCCATCCGTGTGTCCACAGTTGCATTCCGTGCATTAAGTCAAAAACGCCATTGCCGATCAACACCATTTTTGATGTGGATATTGGGAGTGGGTGGCTACACAAGCCTATCGATTTTCATTGCGCTCCGACATCTTATATGGCTGCCATCTTGAATTTGCATTCCGTGCATTAAGTCAAAAACGCCATTGCAGATCAACGCCATTTTTGGTGTGGTTGTTGGGATTGGGTAGCTACAGAGGCCTATCAATTTTCGTTGCACTCCGATATATAATATGGCTGCCACGGCTGCCATCTTGAATTTGCATCCACGCTGAGGGGTAACGCCCACTTTGCGGGGCTATTTTTTTGTCATTTAAATCAGATGCCCCAATGATGTATTCTCAAGGGGCTCGAGTAAAATAAGGGGCGCTGTGATCTATCCCTCTCATCCTGCACAATGCATGGGCAGTAACCAGCCCTCTTCCTAAAGCAGAGGTGAGCACTCAAGGTTCAGAGGGTGAATGTACTGCCCATGTATTTGTTCCAACCCCCTGAATGTGCTACACAAAACAGCAGTCCAGCCAGGAGGTATTACTAATAAATGGAGTCAGCCAGCAAAGCTCTTGGTTAGAGCTGAAACATGGCAGGACTTGTAATTCCTGACTCTTGGAATGTCCACCTCTGTCCTAAAGATCTTCCTAACGACAGGTTTTCATTGCAATCTTTATTGCACCTGACTAAACAAGGAGTTTTAGCTTTTTATGTGATGTGGGGCTTGTTAGACTTGGAGGGCTAAAGGCGAATTACAGGATGGGCTGCTGACAAGGCCGGTGACCTTTTACATAAGCCATAACACCTACTCTGTATATTTTAATACTGGCAGCTGAGAGCTGGGTACTGCTGCCAAAGTATGGAAGCCTTGTCTTTAGAAGTCCATGGTAAGTGGAAGGGAGAGTGACTCCTGTGACAGGAATGAGAAGTGTTGATTACGGTCTGTCTACTCTTACTGAAACGAGAAGTGCGAGTCATTGCAGAGGGTCGCAAGTGTTCTTTCTCAGTACTGAGCTGAGGACAGGACGTGTGTCATTCGCCATGTTGTTGGATGAGGCAGGAAGCTGTTAGGTGGCCCTCAGTGCAATGTCAGATGAGTCTTGGGGACAGGAGATACCGACTTGCTGCATTCTCATTGGTTGCTATGAAAAACATGCCCCTCAGGTCTCGGTGTAGATCAGAATTCCTATCTCTTTATCCCCATGTGATCTGTGTTGCCTGCTTTTGGTCTGCCACCTGAATACTTCTCGTTTACATCCTGAGGTAACAAACACCAAAGGGTTTGCAGCCTCTTAAAAGTGTCTCATCCTGACTGTTTTTTTTTTTTAAGTCTTGTTCTATTATGTAGGTCCAGTAGTCTGTCTTTGGGCTGTGCCTCAAGCAAGATGTCAACTGATACTGGAGCTGCCTCAACCTCTGTGAAAATGTGCCCGTTTCTGATTTTTGTCTTTCAAAAAGAATACATTTGGGGACAAAACCCTGGAATCTTTTTTTTTTTTAAAAACATTTCATAGATTTCAAATGTAAATATTGCATATATTTTGCGTAGTAAAAGAAAAGCGATTTATGGGAAAATTACCCAGTTAATAAAACCATCAGTCAGCTAAACTTCATGCAATTTTCATTTAATCTTAAGGATAACTTGGAATTTTTCGTTTTTGCATAATCTTATTAAAATTTGCTTCTTTGATGTTTTGTAAATCTAAAATTCATGAAGAAATTGGAGCATGCATCATTTCTGTGTTACGCAGCATTTATAAATGAGAATGCAGGGTTGGTCTTTCCCCATTAATCTCTTCAGCACTCGTAGAAAAGGGGAATCAGCTCTGGCCATTTTTATAAACTGAGAGCCTCAACTTACAATCCTTAAAGTTTGAGAATTGCTGCTGGCTAATTAAAATAACTAATCACCTTGTTAACTGGTTCATCACCTGGCAGAAAGGAAAACGGCGCTGGATTTTGATTTGACTTTCAGTTTTGGTGATCCCTGCCTTGGAGGAAACGCAACACTCATTAGAGAGTAAACACTGATATGAAGAAGCAGAGTTTAACCCACCCATGCCTCGACTAAACTCAGTTTAAACTTTGTCAATATAGCCCTTTTTACTGCTGGGGTCTCTAGCCGAAATACCGGAGGGCTGCTGTGTTGGCTGGGTTTTGGTTTGTCCCTGCAGTTAAATGCTGAAGTCATTGATTGGTTTAGGAGTGTCCATATGATGTCTATGAGGTCTGAGTTCACTGCACATGGGACAGAAATCCCAGGGACTTTGCAGCCTTGAGGAATGCAGTTTGAGACCCTCTACTATAAATAACACTCACGAAGGCGTTTTACAGCAAGGATCGCCAAAATCTGGTCCTCAAATCCAAATCCAGCCTTTGTTTTCTATTCCTCAATGTAATTAATTGACCAATTAGTGCATCTGATAGGCCAGACTACTTTTTACATGACCCTCGGGTAAAGAGGGTTGAAACCCTTCAGTTCTGAGGCCCCGAGTTCTGTGGTTCCATGAACCCTGCTTAGAGAGGTCCAGGGGGCCAGAGGCCTGACCGGAGTCCCAAAAACAACAGAGTTATTTTCTGTCTTTGCGCTCATAAACACAGGAAGCGGGCTTATTTCTCATAACCAAGTTGGTTTACCCCTTCCGCTCTGAGCCACACTTCAGCCAATGAGATTTTACTGACTGGAATAATTAGCCAGTCAGATTGTACATGTCTGTAATTTTTCCCTAACTTGGTTATGAAAAATAATCTGGCCTACAGGAACCCCACACACTCCAGTGGTGCATCTCTGAAAAGGTAATCCGGGTGAGGGAAGGCTGCGAGCTTGTTTTACGGCAGGAGTAAATGAGGTGCTTAACGAGCGTGTTAATTAAGCGTTGCTCTGAGCTTAGGACTGAAGGCCTGGGAGCCCCACTGTTTGCTTTGGCAGGAGACACCTGGCATGCGTGGCCCCACGGACCATCCCCTGAGCACAAAACGCAGCATTGTACCCCACTGCGCCTCTCAGGGGCTGAGGATGAAGTCACCACACACACACACACACACATACACATATGCAGGCAGTTACACACACAAGCCTGTGCGTGCACACACACACATATATGCAGGCAGTTACACACACAAGCCTGTACGTACACACACACACATATGCAGGCAGTTACACACACAAGCCTGTGCGTACACACACACACATGCACACATATGTAGATACAAACGTACACAAACATACATCCTCAAACACATGCTCACGCAATTGATGCACCTGCACATATGCGCACGCACACACAGACTCATACACCTATACTTAAAGATGCTTCTTATAAACCCAGGGCTATTTTTTGTTTTGTTTTAATACTTTATCGAGAAAAAGAAGCCAACATTAAGTGAAAAAAAGCTGCAGGCAAGGAATTTTATGATTTTAACCATCCCCACATTGAACAAATGATAAATTAAGATTGATGAAATGAGTAAATTTTAAAATATAATGATAATAATGCGTAAATTCAAATAGCAAGAAGTACAATACAAGTTGCAGATTGGGCACATCTGAGAGTTCAAAGTTTGTGCAAGCCAACACATAAAATGCGCGAATACCCGGAAAGTTAAACAACTGATGAGGTGACTGAGTTAATAGCTAAATAATCACATTGGCCACAGTAAGACCTCATCTAGCCGTTAAAGTGTTGCGAGGCGCCGGAAGCAGACAGGGTACGATGCACACGCACTGCAGGCAGATTTAGAACGCAGGCCTATAGCTAAGGTGCAATCTTCTCAGCGGGGAAGCTGTCTATATAACCAATCAGCGGTCGTCCGTTTCATAGAGAATTTAATTTTTTCCAGTTTCCGGAGGAGCAATAAGTTCGTTAGCCAGAATTTTAATGAGGGAGGTGACGGGGACGTCCATAGCAGGAGTATGCTCTCGCACACGAGTAACGAGGAAAATGCTACGGCGTTCCTTTGGATATTTGTGATAGTCCAGCCCTCCGTGGGTTTCCAAAAATCGTGACATGGGGAACACAGGCCTTTTTACAGATAAACTGAGAAAGACACACCCAGTAAGCACATGTTCAGAGTCAAAATGCCCCAGTGGATTATGGGAGTGAGTGTGTCGTGGAGAACAGCGGATGTCAATAACAATCCTGGCTCTGCTGTCTGTCTGTTTGTCTATCTGTCTGTCTCCCCAATGTGATCTTCTCCAGCCAAATGAAGCAGAGCTCACACAGTAACTCTACGCTCTTCCCAAATGTGTGTGTGTGTGTGTTAAAGACTGCACGTGTTTTTATGCCAATTGTTGTTTGAGCATGTAAATGTGCTTGCATAAATGGTTGTGTGTGTTTGCGTGCATACATGCATGTGTGCGCATGTTTCTTTATGTCTGCGGGTATACACTCAAAGATGTGTTTGTGTATGCAAGTGCATGTGTCTGAGCTTCTCGTAGCCACGTGTGTGTGCCTTTTTTTGCGCAAGAAAGTGTTTGTTTTTATGCGAATAGGTGTTTGTGTATGCGCAATGGATGTGCGTATGAGTATGTACGTCAGTGTGCACTGGAGTTCTGAAATACTTCAAAGTCCCCGTTACTCTCTTCAAGGTCACACTAAGGTCAGCAAGTGTCCTCGTTGCCCCTGTATATAAACAGCGAACCGCCACTTTATGGACGTAGCATTAAGGCTGCGCTCTGCTCTCGGTCCAAACTGGAATGTGGCCGGGCTCGGAGCCATGGGTGGATAGGCTTTCGGGGCAGCGCTGGTACCGCTCGGGGCCGGTTTCCCATCAGCCCCGGCTGCGCTGCCTCACCGATGTGCCAGAGCCGAGCCGCCCTGCGTTCACCAGGGCTAACGAGGAGCGCGGAGCTACCGCGAGTTAGGAAAGTAAACTAAAGCGGTTGCCCATGGTTATGCAGGCCCTTTTTAGGTTGAATATTCAAAAATGAGCTGTCTGGCTGTCGCCCTCCATTTCCTCCCTGTGAGCTGTGGGGTTCGGTCTTACTCTCCCATCTGATCTACCCTCCTGCAAAAAAACATGCGCATGTGCTGAAAAGAAAACAGTGGTAAGAGGTGGTTACCGTCTAAAATCACTGAACTTGTGGATGTGTGTGTGTGTTGTGTCTGTGTATCTGTAAGTGTGTTTGTGTGTGTGCATGTGCGTATCTGAGTGTGTGCGAGAGCATGCTTTTATGTGTAGTACGCGTGAGTGTGTGCATGTGTGAGTCCATATGAGTGTGTATATAAGTATGTGTATGTGGTTAGAGGGTTTAGTTGCGACACAATGCCTGAGCGTGTGTTAGCCAGACTGAGCGGCATTTCAGAAATATACGTTAGCCAATTCCCAGGCTAATAGTTTCTGGGCCGCTGCCATAACATAGTAGTGCAGGGTTTTGTGTTTAGTCTACCATATATGAAGTCTGAATGGTCTCCACAATTATGGCTAATTCTCATTGTGGCTTCTGAAAAAAAAATGAAAAAATTGTGGCTTTTTAAAAAAATATATCATTAGCATCAGCTACTTGTAGGGAAAACAGTCTGGGTGAGATAAATGCAATGATGTAGAGTCCACTTCAGTTTAGAGAGCTCAGGGTGAGCATTCACTGCACCAAGCAAGTTTGGCAGATCAGTTCCTTAAACAATGCAGAGTAGAAAGGCATTGTAGAGTATCTGTAAACATTGCGAGGGGTTGGCTGAGTGTTATTGTTCAAACCCTCGCGCAGGTCTACGTCAAGTCCCCAAATCATGCTTTATGTGACATGCCCCATACCAAATCTCAGCCCAATATATGCTCAAAATGTGGAATTGCAATAACCCCCGCACACTCAACATCAATCAAAACTACTGAACTGCTGGCAACCAATGATGATGAAGGGATTACAGTGTTTATGGTGACTGGTGTGAATGAGTGGCCACGTTTTTCCACTGCTTATAAGGTAATGCAGTAGCGTTGGCCACAAGCAGAACCTGAATGATTGGGAATGTATCTGATGAGTAATTGTGAGTCCCTACTAGCCAGGACATTTGACTGCGACTCAGAATGAAGAGAGCATGGACACTACCGCTCAAAAGTTTGGGATCACTTGCAAATTTCTTTGTTTTCCAGAGAAAAATACATTTTCATGCATTTCACAAATATTTTATCCATTTCACAAACGATTACAATTAATCAGATGAATTTCAAAGAATGATCTACATTTTTGCATAGAGGCCTATTATCAGCAACCATCAGTCCTCTGCATCAATCTCCTGGTATGGCTGTTAATCCAAGTTAAGCATTTTTTAAGGCTAATTGATTATTAGAAAACCCTTCCGCAAATGTGTTGCACAGCTGAAAACCGTTGAACTAAAAAGGTAGCGCAAAAGGGAGCATGGCATTCTTGAGGTTGGTTTAGTACCTGAAGCATCAGCAGTTGTTTGTTTGTTTACAAGCTCAAAATGGCCAGAAAGAAAGAACTACCTTTAGAGACCCGTCAGTCTGTTGTAGTGCTTAGAAAGAAGGCTATTCAATGCGAGAAATTGAAATCTTAAAATCTCTTACCACGCTGTCAACTACTCCCTTCAGAGAGCAGCACAAACTGTCACTAACAAGGACAGAAAAAGGAGTGGGAGGCCCGATGCACAACTGTGCAAGAAGACAAATATCTGAGAGTGTGTAGTTTAAGACAAAGATGCCTCACAGGTTGTCAACTAGCAGCTGCGCTAAATTGTTCCCATCAAACACCAGTTTCAGTATCAACGGTGAAGGTGTTTTTTTTTTTTTTGAAGGCAAAGGTTGAAGTACTTATTCATCATTTTCCATTAAAATCATTATTTCTATCTCAGACAATGTCAGCACGTTCTGTTCATTTGCTATATTTCCTATTCAGACTAATTTCATGTGTGTTTCCATGGAACACAAGAAAATTTCAAGTGATCCCAAACTTTTGAGCGGTAGTGTATTTACAGTTGATTTGTCTGTGCAGGGAACCAATGCCTCCCAGAGTGATGTGGAGTTAAGGGCCTTATTTAAAGCTCCTGGGTTTGGCTCTTTGGTTCGGGAGGGTTGGTTCTTGTTTAGCCTAATCAACTATAAGTTGCAATGAATAGCAATGTCAGCTTAAATAATGGCTGCATGTGTTGATAGTGGAGCATAATGGACAAGCCTTTAAACTTCCTGAGCCTGAACATTAGGAGCTTGATTTATGACAGGAAATTCCCCAAAGTTAGCAAGATCTTACTTTTTTTAAAATGGGTGTTTTTGACTGCAAATATGGTGGTAATCTATGCGTAATTCATAAATCATTAATGATTGTAGGAATGCGTGGATGCTTACAGCAGGAATAAAAACACTCCAACTTGTGGAACACTTGTCACTGCAGTTGAAGGGCTGTGAATGAATTTAGAGATTTACAAACATTGAAAAACATACCGAGACTGAAAGGGAAAAAATATTTTTAAAAAGGCCCACCAGTCTTCACAGAAAAAAAACTGACTCGAGACAAAACTATTTTTAACTCGTTACGCAATCATGATATAAATTATCATTCCCATTCAAGTTGGCATGCGTGTCTCTGCGTGCAGTCTATCTGCATGTGCAAATCTTTCCAGATCTTTTTCTGTAGACGGCTGCACACTTGGATCTGTGCGGTTCTGTGTGCTGAAGGGCTGCTTCCTGTTTTAGCCTCTCTCTGGCCCAGCCCCCGCAGCAATGCTCCATTGTCTCTGGGGCTGGGCCGCACTTCCTAACGGGCCAGAATTGACGGAAACTGGGATGCGGTCCAAAGAAACACCACAGCTTCTCCCTCCGCCCTGAGCTCCGGAACATCACCCTCTGAGCAAGATCTGAGCACCCGAGAGGCCTGTTCCAGCAGGAAGCTACATAGTGTTGCACCCTGGATGGACTGTGAACAGACTGGTGACTGGTCATGACTGGAGTGACTGGAGTGACAGCACTCCAAATACAGTTATTACACAGTTCAGTGGTGGACACCTGACTGCAGTGAGAGAATTGTGTGAGACCATGAAGTGTGTTTATTTGTAAGTTTATTTGCGTTGTAGTGTTTGTAGAACACGGACACCAAAACCTACATTTCATGTATTTTTTTTATTAAACAGTTTTCAAAATGTTTCGGTCAGGACAGTTACATCAGATTTAACCATTTAATGCAGGATGACCTGCATTTGAGTTTGGCGGTGACTCTGCGCGAGTGACGCTCTGGAGCAGTGTGAGCAAGCATGACTCAGACCGTCCCTGAGATCACAAACCCCCCCATTATATTAATGTATATGATGTGAACAAATGCTGTTTCTGATCAACAATATCACTTAAAAAGGAAGAGGCTGGGGAGATGGGCGAGATGAGAACTACATTTGTTTGTAAATCTAAGTAGGAGTGGTGTAGAGGGCAAGGAGCCACAGAAATGAATGAACACTGCCTTGGTTATAAAAGCTCACCAACTGGGTGAGAGAAGCTAATGTCAAGAATGATTGGACAGCAATGGGCTTGTGACCGGCCTGACTGTAGAGCCTGACTGAACTCACACAGAGCTCATTTTATGGTTGGGACCCTGCTGTTTACAAGAGAGCAAAACCTAGTGATTTTGGAAAAAAATTGCTTTATTATACATTATATCAATTCATATTTTATGCACAGATAAGACCCCACTTTTGGGCCAAGCATGGGAATGGGCACTGATCCAGGCAGTTCTGACTGGATGCTAATTTCAAGTACATGAAAACAAATCAGGCTTTGTTTTGACATAGCTTCATATGTTTTAATGTTTTCCTTGGCATAAAGAATTCTGGGCCAGTAGGAAAGTTCCCATTTCTAGGTCCATAATGCTGTCGTGTAGCACTGCATCTATATGTAGGTGCAGCGTCAGCATGTCATTGAAAACAAAGTCTCATATACCAGTCTGTGACCAGTCTATGCCTAATAACTACAGTGCCTTCCATAATTATTGGCTGGTTAAGATGTGTTAAAAGCCTTAAAATAAATTCGATTTTTATTGCAGAAGCATACTCTCACACTGAAAATTGTAGAAAAATGTAACCTTCAACTCAAGTGAATTTTGAGGGGGAAAAAAATCCCTGGCTAAGAAATAATTATTTTTCATAAAATCACCTGTTCCACAATTATTGGCAACCCTAACAATTCCTAGGAAATAAATGTAATTGAAGTATTTCTGTCATTTCTGCAGTAGTACAGTTACAAAGTTGATCAGAGTATCTAGGAACATTTCATTAGTAATTCATCACTTCCTGTTTCCCTGGGGTATAAATATGACGTGACACAGAGGCCATTTCTCTTATCCACTCTTCAACATGGGAAAGACAAAGGAAGGCAGATGTGTGTCGACCTTCATAAGTCAGGTAATGGCTACAAGAAAATAGCCACTTGCCTGCACCTGCCCATATCTGCTGTCAGAGAAATCTTTAAGAAGTTTAAAACAACTGGAACAGTGGTAAACAAGCCTGGACAAGGACGCAAGGTTATTTTGCCACCACGCACAGTGAGGAGGATGGTAAGAGAAATAAAAAGTTCTCCAAAGCTCACTGTTAAAGAGTTGCAACATATGGTAGCATCTTGGGGTCACAAAGTCTCCAAAACAACCATCAGGCGCTATCTACATGCCAACAAGCTGTTTGGGAGGCATGCACGGAAAAAACCTTTTCTCACTCACAATCATAAACGCAAATGTCTGGAGTTAGCTAAGCGGTACTGGGACTTCAACTGGGACCCTGTGCTTTGGTCAGATGAGACCAAGATGGAGCTTTTTGGCAACAAGCACTCTAAGTGGGTCTGGCGGAACACAAAAGATGAGTATGCAGAAAAGCACCTCATGCCCACTGTGAAGTATGGGGGAGGATCGGTGATGCTGTGGGCCTGTTTCTCTTCCAGAGGCCCTGGGAACCTTGTTAGGGTGCATGGCATCATGAACGCTTTGAAATACCAGGACATTTTAAATCAAAATCTGGTGGCCTCTGCCCGAAAGCTGAAGATGGGTCATCGCTGGGTCTTTCAGCAAGATAATGACCCTAAACATGTGGCCAAATCTACACAGAAATGGTTCACCAGACACAGAATCAAGCTCCTCCCATGGCCTTCTCATTCCCCAGACCTCAACCCCATTGAAAATCTGTGGAGTGAGCTGAAGAGGAGAGTGCAGAGGAGAGGACCCAGGTCCCTGGATGATTTAGAGAGATTGTGCAAAGAGGAATGGTCGAAGATCCCTCTCTCTGTATTCTCCAATCTTGTGAAACATTATAGGAGAAGATTAGGTGCTGTTTTGTTGGCAAAAGGGAGTTGTACAAAATATTAACATCAGGAGTGCTAATAATTGTGACACACATGATTTGATGTAAAATAATTCTTTCTTAATGTGGGATTTTTTTCCCATTGAATAAATGCACTTGCATTAAATGTTGGATTTTCCTCTTTTTTTTCATTGTGGTCCTATATTATTTAGAAAAAAACAATTTATTAGAAGCTAAAGAACACATCTCAACCAGGGGTAATAATTATGGAGGGCATTGTATATAGCTTTGGTACTATAATCTTGATTATTGCTTACTGATATGAATACCACAGAGTAATGTTCTAGGCCTACAGGGGATACATCTGTAGCTGCAAGCAACCAGCTTCTCTAGTTTAGAATCTATGTTGGCTACAGATTGTGCTGTGAGGCCAATATTGCGTCCCAAGGTGGAGGTCTGGCCCAGAAACCCAGTGATTCCGGTTCTGGTCTGCGCCAGTTCCGGTCCAATGACAGCACTGCCCGGAGAGGGTGCTGATCCGGGCTGGAGTCAGTGGCTAACCAGAGGGTTCTGGAGTCCAAATCAACCCTGAGCTTTGGGCTCTAAGACTGTCCCCAGTTCTCAGGAAACATCTGGATTTCATCAACCAAACCGCGGCTCTTTCCCAGCTCTTAACAGACTTCAAATACCACACCAGTCCGCGGCTTTTCGGCTTGTTCCCTGACTGTGCAATTACACAAATATTTGGCTTTGCAGGGAAAAAACTAAAGAGAGGGTAAAAAGAGAAAAGAGACAGACAGAGAGAGACAAATACGGAGTTCAAGGTAGGGAGAGGGGCTCAATTCAATTCAGAGTTCTTTGTTTCACTTTTAAAAGGAGTCACAAAGATGCTTAACAATATTGAAGACTATCCATACCCGTGCTCCGCCGGAGGTTGATTGTGACCAATAATCAAAACGAATAGTGACGTCACCCGCTGTCATGCTAATGAAAGGCAAAAGTGGATAAAATGGGGATATGGATGAAATTTCAGTAATGGGGAGAGTTCGTTCGATCCTGAATGCCGGTAGACAGAGACAGGCTCGTTCAGGACGCGTACGCCAGAGGGCGCGGGGATCCGTCAGGCAGTTTGGGAGGAGATACGTCGCTATGGCCAGGCAAACTGAGAATTAATATACAGATGGGTAGATGCCTGGACTAAAACACCAAAATAGCCAAATGCGGAATAAAATAACTTCTGGCAGCGAGAAAAACCGTCAAACAGTGGTGAGAAAAAACTCTACTCGGAAAAAACTGAAAGAGGAAACCGGCCATATTGAGGGAGTCCATCTTTAGCTGCCCACAGGAATGCATTCTCTGCAGAAATACATGAATCGGATGAAACAGAGAGGCAAAAAGACAGAGGGAGCGAGAGAGAGAGAGAGAGAGAGAGATGACGTTTGCAGCTAATTAAGTTTTAGCATGCCCCACACACTCGTGCAATAACAATGAGGAAAATGCAACATTAACCTCAAGTGGAAACTATGATCAGGAAATGTATTTTAGCCATTAGCACAGGCCTGCTGTGCGCAGCATAACATGTTCAGTTTTAATTCGACTCAGACAAAACACATAAAAACCCAGCAGGGCTGATGTTCTGTCCTCTCAGTAAGGGAGGGATAAACTTTAAATATCTTACTCTGCGCAGGTCTGAACAAAACATTCAGAGAAGCAATCGAAGGTCACTTCCTCTGTTCTAAATACTGCTGCTACTGCAGGCCGAGCTCATGCGGTGCGCTTGGGCCAGAGAATTAATACACGTGTACTGCGCACAATATTCCAGTCGCAGAGCTGAGTAGCTGATTGATTGCAGGAAATGAGAAACACGATTTAATACTCAGTCCTGGTGCACATTGTGGAAAGACATAAGAACATGATCTCAGAACATGATTGTGATGCACACTGATTAAACTGTCTTTATTTCCTTTCCCACCCCCACCCCCCCCTCTCTCTCTCTCTCTCTCTCTCTCTCTCTGCTAACTGAACATATTGTGTCAATACAGAGATCCGGGGAGGGGAGGGAAAAGTCTGGAAACAGGCTTTATAAAAACAGAACTTTTGATTTGCAGGGAGGCGATAATTTATTGGTCCGCGACTGTTCCCAGCTCCCGGCCCGGGCTGCCAAAATGTCTTGTAATCTGTGAGAAACAGCACCTGTGTGTCAGGCTTTCCCCCGACTGTGTCGACACACGTGGTAGCGGCTGTTATTTTAGCTGGTAAGCCTGGAAGGGGCTTTTACAAACGTGCTTCTTTTCTGCTCTTTAAAACACATTAACACTGTCCCGAAAGTGTCAACAGGCACTGAGGCAGCTAATCTTCAGACGAGATTTTCCATTGATTACGGAGGGACCTGAGATTAATCCATTTTCAGCCAGGGTAGACAAACACACAAAAACTGATTCTGGTCCCTGATTGATGATGCTGTAAGAGTGAATGGACTGTGTATGGGAGAGTATAATGACTATACCTCAGATCCCACGGCTAGCAAAAGGAGTTTGAACTTCCTGGCAGGCTGTGTAACCTGTGCAAAAGTAATTACCTGAAAAGATGGTGCTGTTTTATCTCGGAAATATCCTGTTTTACTAAGTTCCCAATCTTCCGATCACCACCTCCCCTCTCCTCTGCTTCCTCCTCTCATACACCTCCCCTCTCCTCTGCTTCCTCCTCTCGTACACCTCCCCTCTCCTCTGCTTCCTCCTCTCGTACACCTCCCCTCTCCTCAGCTTCCTCCTCTCGTACACCTCCCCTCTCCTCTGCTTCCTCCTCTCATACACCTCCCCTCTCCTCTGCTTCCTCCTCTTGTACACCTCCCCTCTCCTCTGCTTCCTCCTCTCGTACACCTCCCCTCTCCTCTGCTTCCTCCTCTTGTACACCTCCCCTCTCCTCTGCTTCCTCCTCTCATACACCTCCCCTCTCCTCTGCTTCCTCCTCTCATACACCTCCCCTCTCCTCTGCTTCCTCCTCTTGTACACCTCCCCTCTCCTCTGCTTCCTCCTCTTGTACACCTCCCCTCTCCTCTGCTTCCTCCTCTCGTACACCTCCCCTCTCCTCTGCTTCCTCCTCTCATACACCTCCCCTCTCCTCTGCTTCCTCCTCTCATACACCTCCCCTCTCCTCTGCTTCCTCCTCTCGTACACCTCCCCTCTCCTCTGCTTCCTCCTCTCGTACACCTCCCCTCTCCTCTGCTTCCTCCCCTCATACACCTCCCCTCTCCTCTGCTTCCTCCTCTCATACACCTCCCCTCTCCTCTGCTTCCTCCTCTCGTACACCTCCCCTCTCCTCTGCTTCCTCCTCTCGTACACCTCCCCTCTCCTCTGCTTCCTCCTCTTGTACACCTCCCCTCTTCTCTGCTTCTCCTCTCATACACCTCCCCTCTCCTCTGCTTCCTCCTCTCGTACACCTCCCCTCTCCTCTGCTTCCTCCTCTTGTACACCTCCCCTCTCCTCTGCTTCCTCCTCTTGTACACCTCCCCTCTCCTCTGCTTCCTCCTCTTGTACGCCTCCCCTCTCCTCTGCTTCCTCCTCTCGTACACCTCCCCTCTCCTCTGCTTCCTCCTCTCGTACACCTCCCCTCTCCTCTGCTTCCTCCTCTCGTACACCTCCCCTCTCCTCTGCTTCCTCCTCTCGTACACCTCCTCTCTCCTCTGCTTCCTCCTCTCGTACACCTCCCCTCTCCTCTGCTTCCTCCTCTTGTACACCTCCCCTCTCCTCTGCTTCCTCCTCTCGTACACCTCCCCTCTCCACTGCTTCCTCCTCTTGTACACCTCCCCTCTCCTCTGCTTCCTTGCTGAAATATTTCACAAGCTGATTAGTTATCTAGCTGTCACTTTCATCCAGTGTGAGTAACAGATTGGCTGTGCAGGTGCTGACCCCTCCCTGGGGGTGAAGGATCTTGCTCGAGGGCCCAACAGCTGCAGCTTAGCAGCTAGACCTCCCTAGAAGAGGCCTACCTGTTACCATCCGTCATCTCCCTCACTCCTCACCCATTTTATCCTCTCAACCCTCTCCCATCCCACAACTGAAAGTCTCTCTCTCTCTCTCTCTCTCTCTCTCTCTCTCTCAAACTTATCATTTATCATCTGTTCCCAGTCTATCACCCTATGGGAACACCTCAATTCTCTTATTTGATATTTCCTTGCTGCTTAATCCTCGCGTGACCCAGGAGTAGTTCTGGCTCTGCCATCTGATAGGCAGTCTCAAAGCTTTTATTCCTGCAGCAAACATCATCAGAAATGGACCTCACTTCACCCGAAGCTTCAGAGGAAGGGACATTTTATTTCTATTAAAAATATCTCCTTGTTTATTCTCTCCTTGCATGTTTTCTTTGGGTCGCTCCATGCTTGCCAAAAACAAAGGACTGAGACGCTGTAAGAAAAGAAATAACTGACGGGAACTTGGATGCAATTTAAGAGAATAGAGACATATCCTCTCCTTTTCTGTACTTCTCTGTTTCAAAATTAATAAATCTCTGTCACACTCTGGGTGTGTCCCAATCCTCAAAATAATGAGCTGCCTTTCCCTCACTCCTCCCATAGTTTCAGACAGGAAAAGGAAATGAGAGGAAAGGGGAAGGATGGATTTTTTTAGAGTACAGGAACTTAGGCTATCATTGTCTCCTTTATCTTGCATTAGCTCTCCATAAGTGTACACCTAGAGTCCATGATTGCGTGGGTCCTTTCCCAGCATGCAATGGAGGTGAGGCAGGAACACACTCTATACAATTCAACAATCCATCACAGGGATACACACCATTCACTCACACACTCATGCCTGGGGGGTAGTTTAGAGTCTCCAGCTAAGTATTTCATTCATGTCTTTTGACTTCTGGAGGAAACTCTTTCTCTTTCTACCTCTCTCTCTCCTTTATTCCCTCTCTCTCTCTCTCTCTCTCTCTCTCTCTCTCCACACCCCCCTTTCCTATGCACCCATTACAGAAATAACCCATCATTCCGAAACAGGAAACTTTATGGTGATCCGTATCTGCATAGAGGAATGATGGCTCAGTCTAAACTCTGTGCCGGAGCCATCAGGGCAGTCTAACCGCACTTCGACTCATCACTCCGACACCAAAGACGATGCCTGCAGCGAATGCTCAGATTATGTTTTCTTCTGCGACTGGGGGTGGCACATTACAAGGCCATGAAATGAAATATCATGCTAACACTGACAAAGCTCTGCGGATCTAATACCGGAGACCCTTTAAAAGACCTCCAGCACTCACAAAAGGAAATGGAATATTTGCACTCAGAGAGTGAAAGACCCCTCAGGCAATTTTATTCCTGTAACCAATTAGCACAGTTTCTCAGCCAAGAGGTAAAACTAATTTCATTGAGTAGCTGGCAGAGTTTGTAAGTGGGAGAAAGACTAAGTCAAAATCTAGTGCGTGGCTGGAATGTTTATATTATCCTGATTGTGATGCTGATTTCTGTTAGCGCCTTCAGTACATGTTAGCATTGATCATTTCCATTTGTGTTAATTCCATCGCTGGCAGTGAGTCACAGACATTAACGTTTGTCGCGCTGACTCCGCTGTTGTGGTCTACAGAAAAACAAATGGCAGACTTTCGAACCCTTTCTGTTCCCTGACTGTTGTCCACAGTCACTGGATTGGCGATCTCCAAAAAAATAAAAAATCTGTTTTTTTTTTGGAAAGTAGTTTTGATTACCCAAAGGCCGCAATAGTACATAAAAGAATATGTACTGCAATTGATATTCTGACACACTTTGATCATTTAACGACCCAGGGCTGCCCCTTAAAAGAGAATGGGAAGTAGCTGTGATTGGTGCTCTGGTCAATTATTGTTTCAACGGGCCTAACAAGTCTATGGCAGAGTGTAACCTTCAAAGGAGAAACATGCTATTTTACTGATGTCCAACACGCATGAAAAGCTCCAGTTGCCCTCAAGTGGTCCATGTGACACTCAAAAACTCTTCACCTCTGGTAAATTAAGAGAGGGGTGTGATTTTACATGCTGGTGCTAATGGGGCCATCTGCAGGAGCAGTAAATGAGGTTTCAGCAGGAATTAAATGTCACCCAAGCCTTGAATACACATCTGCTCTTGTTTTGTTTTGACTCGATTTGCGTTGTTTACAACATGAAAATGTACCAGGGGGAAAGTAATTGTTGAAGTAATTGAGGGCTCAGCCGCTGGTAAACTACAAATCACACAAAATGGTGGCCCAGGAAAGGAAGCCCCAGGGATGTGGCCATGATATTGGCCAAAAGATAAGAGTCAATGAAAACTTCCTGGAGATATTTTACAAACCCTTATCAGCTGTAATGTAAAAATCCGTTAATCGCACCTTTCGGGCAAAGATATGAACCAGATTCAGTCGTGGATCGCAACCAAATCACTGTCAGTAAAATGTGCTTGATTGCCCCAGAAAGACATAAAAAATAAGTATTTCAAGGTGGAGCACGGCTGTCTGACTTTAGCTCATTGTTTGCTTTAGCAGAGTTAAGAAGTCGTGCCTTCGGGGGAAATTCAGTTCCAGAAGATTAAACGTGTTTAAACGCTGACGTGATAAACAGAAATCTATATTGGGAAAAGTACCTCAGAGTATTGCTCAATATGTGCTTGGGCAGAAAAGAACTGGGCTTGTAGCTCAGCGCTCAAGAGGCCTCCGAGCTCGTGATATCGCTCAGCCACATTTTGCGAAAGCGCTGGCGAGGGCTAAAAGGAAATAAAAAATTATCTGGAAATTCAAATGGGGCAGGAATTGAGCAGAGGGAAAAGAGATTTGAGAGCTGAGCCCGAGTACGGATGATTTGTCCCCCTTGGCGGACATGATGATTTCGCGCCGGACGGGGAATGATAGAGTGGCAGTTGGAGGGACAGAGGCCTGGCCTGAGAAAGGAGAAGGGGAAGTGGCAAACAGGAGGGAGAGGGTGATTAGAGAGAGAGAAGAGGAGGAGTATGGGAGGAGTATGGGTGTTCCACATCACAGCATATGAGGTTAAATCAAAAGAGATCGGCTGCATCTCAAAGCGAAGGCTACAGCCTTCGAAGGCTGCATTTTGAGGGGTCGTCACTTAATTCCATCCATCAAACTAACATTTAAGACTTGGTTTGGGGCTAGGTTTAGGGTTAGGGGTTAGGGTTAAGGTCACGGCTCGGGAAACCCGTGACAACTCGGTTAAACCAAAGCTGTTTAACAGAGATGAAATGACTTCATGTCAGTTTGGTGAATGGAATTAAGTGACGACCCCCAAAAATGCAGCCTACGCTTCGAGATGCAGCCAATGTGTCAGGGAGGCGGCCTTGACGGGAGGGACAGCAGTGAGTCTGGCGGGAAGGGGAGGGGGGGGGGGGGGTGTCGGGTCGGACGGGTGACACGGTCGGGTTGGGGGGGGGGCAGTGAGAGGCTAATCAAACAGGGTGGAGCCCAGCGCGTGAAAAATGTGTAACAGCCCAGATCAGCTGCAGGCGGTAACAGGATGCCAGCTGTCACACTTTCTGAAAGGAAAAGTGAGTGGGAATGACGGAGGGGGAGAGAGAGAGAGATATTCAATCTTTTCTCTCTTCACAGGCGCAGTTCTGAACGGCTTCCAAATGCAAATGCTTTTTGACCGAATAGCTGTCGTGCTTTGGCAGAGATATATTTGCCTTGGGCCACAGTTGAGGGGGCAGAGAGAGAGGGAGAGAGAGGGAGAGGTAGAGAAACAGAGAGAGTGAAACAGAGAGACTATCAGGATCTGCGCTTACTCCTGCTACAGGCTTTGAGGAGAAGATCTGAGTGACATCAAGCTGATTTCAATCGCTTATTTTTTCACTCCTCTGTCTTTCCTAGTGTCTGACCCCAAAATTGACTGATGTCTGCCATCATTAAGGAGCGTCCAATCAGTCAAATGAGTCAGAAAACGGGAATAGAGGTTTATACGAAGAGGTTGAGAAAAGTCGAGAACATTCTTAATGGAAGTTTTTTTGTCCCAGAATGAGTAATGTGTGAATGATTGACCAAAGAAACTACCTTTCCCGATTTCACCGGGCATCGGCCGCACCTATAACTCTGTAATGGCCGTCACTTCAAAACGACATCTGAAGGAGTCAGCAGCGCGTTCCATTTTGCTGGTTAACGGTTTTTCGAGCCCTAACTTTTCTTCCTTTTCTTACAATCTTGTCCCCCCAATGTGCGGACTTTAGAGGGAGAAAATATAGGAAAGAAAGATCAGAATGAGCCTATTTTCTCTAAAAATCCAAAGACTCAACAGCTCACTCTTCCTCCAGCACCACCATTTCCTCTCAGGAGCGCGACAGCATCTCCTGTCTGTGATGCTCTTTTTACGGCCACACCCAGTGGGCGAAGGGTCAGTTTCACCTTAAAATAAAGTTATTACCTACACAGTAAACACTCACAGCCTTCACCCGCAGTGCCTGCACTCAAAATAGTACAGTGGCCACTATAAAAACTGTCACTATCTCAACTAGTGGGCATTCTGCTTGCGTACCATGCAATAGCGGTAACAGTATACGACTGTCAGTGTTTTTACAACGTGAGCACGACTCAAACCACAGTGGAAACTATTCGTGCACATATTTACGGTTTTGAGATATTTCTGAGAAAACTGAAGAAGGGTTCTGCACAAAACACTTCTTACTCAAAGAGCAGTTTTTAAGTCTGCACTTCAGTTCCTACTCTGCAGAATTCTGGAATAGGCCTGTGTATGATAGACCAAAACCACCAGAGTTCGGCTGGCCAGCCCTCCCCTTCCCGCCACAATCATCACCATCCCCGCTCAGCGTCCCGTCTTACCAAGGGCAGTACATCGGCCAGAACCAAGTCAGGCTATAATTAATTGAAGCCCAAAAATGTGTGCTTTGTAGTTGGGGGGAGTATGGCCCCAATGGTAAGCACATAGGCTATGATTAACTGCATGCCCCTCAAACCTCTTCCCCAGCAATATTTTTATGCCTTGCAAATCAAAATATAGGTTTAAAGTGAGACGATATATTCTTTACTCAATTAGGACAACATCTGATTTCTCCATCGATATGCGACTCCACTGCCAGGAGTAGTGCATGAATTCTCTCCTCAATGGACATTCAGAGTCATATTGAGACAAATGCGTAATGCGATTCAGCTTCATACCAACGCGACTGGATTGGACATGTGGGTTCTAAAAGTGTTCAGAAGATATTTGATGATGTGCCTCGTGAATGAATAATGGTCAGATGCCTGGTAACACGGATGCAATAAAATTCCCAGTGTTAATTCAACTCCAGAAGAGTTTATACCCCTATGAAAATATCCTATGGTTATTTCTTCGTAATACTATTGTATTTTTTTTTTGTCTTAATTATAGTATTACTATAGTTTGTATAGTATAACTAGAGTAGTACTAAAGCCATCACAATGTAAGTACAGTATTACCACAGTCAGCGGTACCATGACATGACTACAGTCCACAGAACTGTAGTTGCAGCAACTGTATAGATGTAGTTTGAATAACTATTGTATCACTATAGTAATACTATGCTTTGGTGGTGAAAATGCCATCCATTTACTATAGGATAACTACAGCCATAGCTTGGAACTATAGTCATTTTTCAGTAGGGTTATGAGTCCAACCCAGCAATCTTGGACTCAAATAAACTCTACTGCAGTTGAATGAATACAGGAATTTTTACTAATTACTTTTTATGTGATAACAAGTGCATGCACAATACAGACATTGGGATCACATCGAGGGTCGGAGCACAATGGTTATATGTCCAAGTTTTTTGGTTTTGAGATCTTTACCCCCTGTCACAACTTTCTATGAGCTAATCCGTGGAGCACAATAACTATATGTCCATCTGCATTCATTTTTAATCAGAATCCACATTTTCATTTTGTGATACGTCCAACAAAATCTGCTTAAATGAATTAAACATTGACATTTTGATGAATAAACATGAATTTTAATACAGAATAGATTGTCTTCCATTGCAAACGAACTTACCTTCAACCAAAAACCATTGTGTTATGTCACATCATGTGCTAGAATTGTTGGAGCACTAAGGTGACCAACAATGTCCATTTTTGGCAATTTTGACCATGATGTTGCAATTACACTCCTATGAAAACTTAGATGTTCAATATACTTCTGAACCATGATGCAGCAAAAGAGGGACTGAATTAAAAATATATATATATATTGCATATATATCCAATACCTGATTTAATAGGACACTTGGAAACCTAAAAATCTATTTTTCTCAAAACCGCAAAAATGGACATACAACCGTTGCGCTCCAAACCCTCGACATGGCAATTAAATTCATAAAAATGGTCTCACAGTTATTTGTGGAAATGTTAACGTTTTCCGTTACGTGCAATTATGGTATTCCCCAAACATCCTCGTAAAAATGTTGAGCAATAAATCACACCTCACACCGAGTCTACAAAACACCTTGTCGAAATTAAACAAATGACCACAAACGAAGAGGCAAACCGGCTCATAAAAGGGAATACAATGCGCATTGCGCACTGACGGCGCTGCACGAAACGCGTCGACTTGATAAATTAAGAACTTTTCCTTGTAACGTCACCTCACTGGCTTTCTGATTCGACTACTTTTTCGTCAGTTTCTGGGTGCCGCCCACCCTCTTCCTCAGTCACACAGCCGGCTCGACTCATGCCGTCACCGATGCTGTCTGTACGGTTTGGGGACACAAAACCTGTGTCTTTGCTCGTTAGACAGCGAACTACAGGATCTAAGTTATTCGGTATATCGGAGGGGTGCATTTGACAGTTTTCCCTTGTACAACACTGTCTCCAGTCTTAAACGTAAGTTCCTTACATGTAAGTGTCCAATGTTTCAAATTAGTTTTAACGTACTCTGCGTGATTTTTTTGGGGAGCGTCATGTTTGATCATGATATTATTTGGCTTGAGTCAGGCTTGTGTCTGAGACCGTTGTTTGTACAAAAATGTAATTTAAGAGTTTTATAAAATTATAGAGTTAGAAATTTGGCGCAACTAAAGTTCCATGACACGCAAGTTGAACTAAGCTGATGACAATTACACATTGTTGCATTTGTACTCTTTGTAGGCTATATCTTTGACGTCTTCCACCAGAAAAGAATTTCGATGCTGATAACCTATGATTGAATTAGTTATTATTTGAACGTGTGCCGTTTTCTTATTTGCCAGAGGAGTTTAGATTTTGCGCGCTGAATGGTACTTTGCATTGAAGCAAAATTTAACCGACTGAACAACTTCTGGAAAACCTAGCTCATGCTTGTACCTGTTTTTTTTTTTTTTTTTTTTTTGTTTTTTTTACACTTCATGGGGAACTTAAATAATTGTGAAATCAATTCAGTTTCTCGATGGCCTTTGGTTGGATTCTTTTTTTTTTTTTGACGGCAAAAATGATATCTTTCGGTAATGATGGTTTTCTCTCGCCCCCTGCGGCAATGCCTTACTCTACTTGTAGCCAACATGGATTTACATTTTGTCTCTTGCATATGGTTGCAGATTTCAACAGTATTGGATGGTTAGAGTTTTTTCTTTGCTCATGAACGTGCTGGTTAGCTATTCGGAGGATAATATCTGCTCCTTCGTACGTCAGTGAGTGAACGCGCAAAGTACCACAGAATGTGCGCTGACTTGCCCGCACGTTGGCTTTCGGCGACGTGAAAAATGCACGCTCATGAAAACACTTGCAATATTTTCAATTCATATTCCATTAATTCTAGGCAGTTTTGAAGTTTTTTTTTAGCCCTAATTTAACCAGGGAAGTCCCGTTGAGATTGAAATCTCTTTCTCAAGGGAGCCCTAGGGGTTGAGGTGGGGAGGGAGAGGACAATTTGCCCAGCCAATAAGATCAGGGGATGATTAGGTGGCAGGTCGAAAGAGCCAGGTGGGACTGAAGCCATGACACCGGGAAATCCCCTACTCTTATCGATGAGTGTCGTAAGGATCTTTGATGACCGCAGTGAGTCAGGACCTCCGAAAGACGGCGTCCTCGTCTCCTTCAGTACAGCGTACTCGTCACTGGACTGAGGCATTGGGATTTTTAATATCAGTACTTCATGTACAGCAAGCTGATCAGCGACACGGATGTAGATATATCATTTCAAATCTGATATTGTGGAATAAAACCTTTGAAATGATATCAAAGTGCCCAGTTGCATAGGTTATAAAAATATAATGATTTAATATTTATAAATATTGGTCTTCCCACGCAGAAATTAAAGCACTTTTTTTTGCACTGTCCCCCTATTTCAGGCCACCATGACATACAGGACAAATAGCTTCAAATTTATTTCTGACTGGTCAGATGTGTTCAGTTTTGTCTTTAATAGAAGTATAAATGAGCATTCAGTGCATCTAGTCTTGATGGCGGGCACTTAATTACTTTCACTATTTATTACTATTTGTAATGTGGGGATCAGAATTCCACCAATGGATGGTTAACCCTTAAATGCCCCCTGTGACAAATTTGACACGCAATTTTGGGGGTTGTCAAAACCACTGACCCCACATAAATTTTGCAACCTAATGCCCATAGTGACACATTTAGACTATCAGTGCTGCCATCTGATGTATAAAAGGAGATCTGACTCTACACTGGCTGCACCAGCTAACCTTTCCAATATGGCCGCCCCCATGGTGGAATCCACATGATAGATCAGCACCAACTGGATAAAGTAGACAAACAGGTAAGCTAATGAAAAATGAGCTGTGCCTAATGCTTCAGCTATATGTCAACTGTTTTATCATTCAAGTCATTTTAGCAATAAGGTCCCCAAAATGCCCATTGAGACATAAATGTAACAAAACTTCAAATGAGGTCAAAGGTCACCAAAAATTAAAAATAGCTATTGGGTTGTTATTAGCCCCTCCCCAGGACATATTAACAGAATATCTATATTTTTCTTTCAACTTTTCCTATAGTTGGGCATTTAAGGGTTAAGAAAGCAAACAAGCGACTGAGGAACAGAAAACACTGTCGACAAGCTAGACCTTAAAGTTACCAAATACAATCGTTTGAACAGCAGTAAGCGGAGAGGAGGCTTTGAGTTATTGCAGAGATCTTCGTTGGCCTAGGATGACCTCCTGTGCAGTTAATGGATAATTGTAACATAATGAAGGAAGGCCTCCAATCACACGTCCAACAGACCGATGAGGCTTCTCGTGGGGCAGGCAGAGATATGCCAGTGGCTGCTGTCCTCTGACTATTCCCGAAACAGAACTTAGGAGTCCACAATGCAAGATGCAAATGACCTTAAAAAACGGGATTGCCAAGATTTAAGCTATATTCAACCGTACCCTGCAGAGCTTACACAGGGCTGGAAGAAGTCTTTACTGACAGATGAGCACAAGATTTCCTTCTATCAAGACTAAAGAGTAAGGCCAAAATTTACTGCCTGGGATCCAATGCACCCCGCCGCTCTATATCAACCGAATGGCAGCGATATCTCTTGAATCACGGGATCGCAGGGGCATCTCATCTCATACTACAGAATGGTACTGATTCCACACACACCCCTGGAGCAAAGCAGTAGCCTCTAAAAGACGAAAACTTGGAAATTACCGGTCGGACACGTTACTCAACCAATCTCAAGTCAAGCAAAAAAGCTTTTATTATGGTGTCTTTTCATGAGAGAAAATCGATCCCCAAAGTTTCAACCCAATAAACAGGTCAGAACTGAGGACTGTAGCAGTAGTGGCTTGAAATGCATCAGCAGAAATATTCAGGCTTATACTCTTCAAGCAGTCAGTACATGCAAGGCCAGCGTGAGGAGGCACTAAATAGGATTACTTTTATTTACCCATAATTATTAAGTCGCAAATATTATTGTGCGCTATAATTGGGGGTGGGTGAGGGTGTGTGTGGGGGGAGTGGGTTCGAATTACGCTGATGCACGAGAATTCCCAGCACACCTGGCGCTGTCAAGGCGAACCTCGATTACTGACAAACTTACAAAGGAGTTACTCATTTATACCTTATTTCCAGGAAATGTGAGCACGGATGAGTGGACGCGCCCAAAAGCTTTCAAGTAAGTTGCTCAATGGAGAGGCTCGGCGTGCAAAGTGCTGCAATTGTAGAGTTTGTCTCCAAAACACAATATATCCATTTTACTCATTTTAAGCAAATCAGCTTTTTCTATGTTGGCGTCGATTGCATCTTACGCAAAAACACAAACTTTGACCATGAAAAGATACACAGAAAAGTATGAATTTTTAAAAATGGACTTTTGCACGATGTGTGAGCTGCACAGGGCCTTTGCTCCGCCGTTTTATCTCAATTTTTGTAATTTTGGCTCTTATTGCCTTTTTGGAAACAAACTATTTGTACTTGGAGAAACCAAACTGTATCGTGTACCATTGAATATAAAATAAAATTGCTGCACTATGGTCCGAGCTGATACTGTCCAAGGAGGCAGCTCTAGATTTGAGTGCCAGCTTGATGGATCTTTTATGGGTGGAGTTTCCTTGTTCTCTGTGCACAATAATGCTACAACAAAAACATCCCTTATTGGATTTTAAATTTGCTGTCCTTTAGTCACAACTTCCATACTGTTTGTAAATAACATTGTGGTGACACTAAAAAGGTTGAAATAAATCAACTCTAACACAGTCGACTTCTGCAGAGAGCGGAGACTCTCTCTCCGGTGTTGGATTAAGTAGAAGGAATGAAGGAATGTAGGAATTTTTGTTTTTCAATTCTGGACATTGCACTGAGCACTAATTGCAGTTCACGTCGCTATTTGTACAGTGTGTTTTGGTAGGTTGAAAATAAATGGTCTGTCATTTTGAAATGAGCACAGTATCATTGTCAACAGAGCTAGCAGGAACTGACCCACTGTAATAAAACAGAAAGCTCCTTTGTAATTTCAGCTTTAGTGCCATCGGGTCAGAACCCACAGCCTGTATTTTCACTGGCTGCGAGGCAGAATGAAATTAAATGACACGTCAGAGACGTGAGCTATTTATTAATTGTGGAAACCAATTATTTATTTATTTATTTTGGTTCGTTCTCTTTCAAGGGTTCTATTTGCACACTGTGCCCGTCAAGTGTAAAAACATATCTGTGAAATTTATGGAAAAGTCCATTAAATAGTGAGATGACACTCAAACCCGCAATCTTTGCCTCAGGAGGCCAGCGCCTTATCTATTAAGCCAGTGGTGCTGATGGGATCACCAAGGTCACAGTAGTCGTCAGAATAAATCATCTCTGGTCTTTCAAGCAGAGAATAGTCAAAATGAATGGATTCCTAGTCATCGTTTAGTAGAGCAGCATAACTGCGAGGAGCAGTAGTTCTCAATATCCAAATTATGTCCCTCCCTCGGAGGGAAGGGGAGACCTATTGTTTTAGGCTCGGTTGCCGTTCGTGTTCGCGTTCGCATTCCCACGTCATTTCCGGAGTGTAACTCTAATGCCGTTTGCATCATCTTAACAAAACTTTGCATACTAACTACTCAGGTCCTGAAATGGTGCCTTTTGGTATGTGTCTGTCTGTCCGTCCGTCTGTCTCCATCCGGATGTGATCAATTTCTGTCCGGAGCGTAACTCCTAAACCATTTGCATGATCTTAACAAAACTTTGCATACTTACTACTCAGGCCCTGTAGTGGTGCCTTTTGGTATGTGACTGTCTGTCTGTTTGTCCGTCCATCCAGTGGGTTAGGTAGGGAAGTCGTACGTTTTTACTAGTAGAAAAACATTCTAGATATCTTTTGGTTGCCCTTTCAACCATTACTAAATATTCTGCAGTAGATTAGAGAGAGAACTCGTCAAAGCGAGGAAAGGACATTGGTCCAAACGATATTGGTTTCTGAAAGCTTGTTGAGTTTCTGCGAAAGGCTGATCTTTTTAATTAGGCTGCAATGTGAACGAAACAAGTCCCTTGAGTGGCCAGATACGGGAGCACATTCCTCACCTGTCGCAATGGCAGTCGCTGACACCGAACTAGCTGGCCGTCCGTACAGCTCAAGGATGAAAATTTACCTGGAAAAACTTTCATGAGATGTTCGGAAAACTCAAGAGGAATCCTGACAGAGGACAGCATAGTCTTCTCAACATTTCCAAGTGTAAGGAATAAGCCTGAGGTTTTAAGATACAAAGCGATGTAGTCGTGCGGTGGTTAAGCGTGTTTGACTTGGGATTAAAAGGTACTTCGTTCGAGTGCGACCATGGCCTTCGCAGTGCATACTTGGGCGAGACATTTTGCTCCCACGCTGCCCCACTCCACTCAGGTGTATACTTTGAACACTGGCAAATTTTCAGAGAAACCTGACTAAAACCTGGGAGAGTAACCTGCGATGGACTAGCATCCCCTCTAGTGGGAGTAGCAATACTCCCAGTCACTTCATGCTATAGAAATTGAAGTTTAGCACAGGGTCTGATGGGCCACTTGGATTGGAACAGACTTATATTTAAGAAGCAAGATTATGCAGAGATTGTTCAGCTGTGTAAGCTTAGAAGGTGATGGAAAAAATGGTTGCTAAGCACATTTAAAGCCGCAGCCCAACAGGTGGATGCTGAAAACTAAAAAAAAAAATAAAAATCTTGATTGGTTTCCTGGTATGGAAGCGGACAATGCTGAACCCTGTCATGAAATCACAGAAAGTCTTTACTGTTGGAAGAAAATGGACAGTTCCTTAGTGCCTTTTTATATTAAGAGGCTGCTGCTACCTCAGTAAAATTCTTGCTGATTTCCAGGTCAGACATTGCCTAAAATGCAGATGGAATGTGTTAGCCCCCTGAAGAGAGGGGGAATGATTGATCTCCACCGCCATCCTCTGCACGTGGCAATCTCCTCTGTTTGTGATATCCAGCTCAGGTTAATTTTTGCAAGTCTTTTTTGTTCAAAGTGGTCAATAAACTCATGGCAAGCCCAGTACACATAGCTAACAAATTGCCTCTCGTTTACTCATCCAACGCTAGGCAATGTTCTTGGGTGGTCGTCTGAGAAGTCGTCACCTGTGCCTCTGTAAACCAAAGCTACAGCCCATTTCATTGCTCTTTCTCTCTCTATACTTCTCTCTCATTTTCTCTTTTTCTCTCTATCTTTCTGTCCTTATTTCTGTTAATCCACTTTCTTTTGATTGTTCAAAATGGAGGAATGTCACTCTTTGAAACGTTACTTTTCCGTTTCTAACTAGCAAGATTTTGTTCTGCTTTGCAGCTGTTCTGTGTTGGGTTTATTGATTTATTTTGAACAAGTATAAAAAGAAAATATCTCTGTTCATTTCGATATATATTCAAAAGAAAAAGAAAACACAAAGAAAAAATGAAAACAAACAATTCATAATGTGCCCTGTTCGAAAAAGGATTAGGAAGAAGATTACACTTTTTTTAATCCTACCCTTTTTGACTCTTCATCAAAGGATAATGATTTATACTATTGTAAATTAAATATATAGCCATTTTATCTGCAGTACTATTATTACTATCCATAGCCATATATATCTATGTCCATATATATATATATATATATATATATATATATATATATATATACACGCGCATACACATATACATGCACATTACGCAAACACACATAGAAATATACATACTAATACATAATATATACATACTAAATACATATACTATAATATGCAATTTCCTCTTGATTTATTTACATCTGACAACATACTCCCGGTTAACACATTTCCTCTTCCATATACCTCTTTAAGAAAGATTTTTGTATTCATCCTTTTAAACTGATTTATATTTGTACTCTGAGCTCCAGCTCCAAACTGTTCCACAAATTCACCTCACAGATTGAAATGCACATACTTTTCATTTTGAGTTTTCTAAAGTTAAGCTCTCTTCTCAAGTTAAAGCCGCCTTCTCTGTCCATGAACATTCTCTGTATGTCTTTGATAGCAGGTTATTTCTGGCTATGTACATGTGATTTTTGATGTTTTAAATTTGACCAAATCCATAAATTTCAAGGTGTTTGATTTTTACAAACAATATGTTTATTTGATCTCTATATCCTACACCGTTTATTGCCTTTATTGCTCTTTTCTGCAATATGCAATATGTATATTGGCTGTAGTGTACTTTTGTAGTTATTTCCCCAGACCTCCACACAGTATGTCAGATATGGCAAAAACAGTGAACAGTACAGAGTGTGTAATGATTTATAATCCAGTATATGTCTTATTTTGCCCAGAATTGCAGTGCACTTTGCTAGTTTTGCTCGGACATGGCTACATGGGGTTTCCAGCATATTT
Organism: Gymnothorax reevesii; assembly: GCA_029721435.1. NCBI lineage: Eukaryota > Metazoa > Chordata > Actinopteri > Anguilliformes > Muraenidae > Gymnothorax > Gymnothorax reevesii. The sequence goes on along the minus strand of CM056582.1, from coordinate 19,335,281 downwards.
TGTGGTCCATGATCAATCCAAGAAATTTATTCTCATATACTCTCTCTATGTGTATTGTTTATCCTCAGGTCTACATGAACATTTGTGTTATGTTTTCCAAACAGCATGATCTTTATTTTTACCAGATTTAGTGATCATTTTTTGTCAAACCACAGTTTCAATTTATTCATTTCTGTAGCGATCATCTCCAAAATCTGCTCCAAATTCTCTTCTTTACAAAAAATATTTGTATCATCTGCGAACAAGACAAATTTCATACATTTTGACCAACTGCGCATATCGTTGTTGTATAATACAAACAATTTTGGCCCTAATACTGACCCCTGTGGTACCCCGCAAGCAACATCCATGTAGTTTGATTTATGCTCCCCTATTTGCACAAATTGTTTCCTGTTTCTTAGATAACTTCTCAGCCAGTTCAGCCCTATCCCCCTAATACCATGCTTTTCTAGTTTATCTTATAATATATCATGATCAGTAGTGTCAAAAGCTTTCTTTAATCAATGAATACTCCCATGGCAATTTTTTGTTGTCAATATGTTATTGTGTTGTAGGCGTACGGTTTGGAGTGGGTGTTGATGTTTTGTTGAGCCTTGTGTAATTGTCACAACAAATGCGTTTGAACACTCTCTCCCCCTCTCTCCTCCACTCACAGTGCTGTCCTGCCGAGTAACAGCCGCTCTCCCTGGATGAAGCCGGCAGGTGACGCTCAAGCCTGAATAATGGCGGTCCGCTGGAAGGATGAAAGGATTGAATGAAGAGGACAGAATGAAGGGAGGAGAGAAGACAGGAGAGATTAGGGTCCAATCCAGCGGTTGACCAATTCTTTAAGCTGCCCCTCAATTTTGAACATCAGCCACTGAACCACAAGAGTGATTATCATCTTCAGTTTATGGCTGTAATCATGCAAGAACATTTCCTCTGTTTCATTTGAATGGAAGCGCATGCTGAGTCCTCAAAACTCTAGAGCAAAGTCTCAAGTTGAAAAATGCAAGCAGCGAGGAGCGAAAAGACAAACAGGAACAAGGGGAGATACCAGGATATCCTTTCGCTCTGTAGGGTCTTGCATGGAGAGGCCAGATAGCCAGATTGCCTGGGGGGAACCACTGAGATTCACAGCACCTCCTTCAGGAAAACATTCCGCGGTCTTATGCTTGATGGAAATGCAGTAGCGCACCGAACAATCTATTCGCATACCGTCCTTGGTTATCCTTGGTTAAACATAGAGGCAGTTTCTGTCCGTCGTCCTTTTTAACAACTTTGGGGCAACGTAAAATGTCAAATTTAGTTGTTTGTTTATTCAATGATTAAGACTGGCAGAGCAGTTGATGGCATTTCACAGCATAAAATTGATATTAATCACAACATCAGGGCATTGATATGAGACTGTTGCAGCCAAAGTGTATGGTGCGGTTTGTTGATATAATCCAGTCAAAACCATCTTCAGCGGTCTAAAAGTGGCCGAGTATTTGCATGTTTGCAAGTCTTGTCAGTTATTTTTAATGTGACCAAGTCCACATGTTTGATTTTAAAATACTTATAAACTGAAACAATACATGTGGTAGATTTTTCCATTGCAGAGAGCTTTTAAAAGGAGTGACTGTTTCTTAATATATACCACTTGATAAAATGTTTTGCAGGAAATATCAATTACTCTCACCAGTCTCGAATAACAAGCGTAAACTGCATTTCATTGGTGACCTGCCAGCAGACAAAACAGTTTCTTTGATGAAGTGTGCTAGCAGACTGCCTTATCTCAATATTTTAAGTATCCTGCCAGCTTTTTAAAGCCGTATTTAATCTGGTGGAACATACTTTAGATATTTGTAAACAAGGGCGCAACCTGCATTTGAAGACATGTCCATGCTAGAGAGAGGGGGTCCCTGCCTCTGCATCGAGACAAAAAGACATTGTAAGCGTATGAAATCTTAGACGAAGATGTGTAGTTTTGGTAGCTGGCATGTCATAGTACAATAGAAGACAGGAGACTGAAAGAGAAAACTTTAAGCTGCCTTACATTTGTTGGGCAAGAGAAGAACACAACCAACGGCTTGCAGTGGGATCATTAATGGTGTTTTTTGTTTTCTTTTTTATTTTTGATGAAGACTCTCTCAACCATCTGAATTGGCCCCAAAAATAAGGTATTGAAGATCTGACCACAAGTTATGTGAATCTGATGTAGTCTCTGAGTATTCTCTTAATAACAGAATTTTGGCCAGAGCATGGAATTTTTGAGTAGGCCTTAGACTGTAAATAGTTGAGGTGAGGAGTCTTATTATGTATTAACCTCAAGGTTCGAGTTTTAGTAAATGGATGCCCTATGCACTCAAACCGCCGGCATGACGAATGATTAATATTTTTTACCTTACAGACGGGTCATTCTATTGTAATTATAAACCCACAATAGATGTAAAACAAACAATCTTTTCTAAATAAGGCCTGAACAGTCCCCCAGCCGCTGACCGCGAGACCTTGTGCAGTCGTGGAGGAATATATTTCTGAACAGACGTTTTATAAACCAAAATTCAAAACAACTGTGGAATCCAAAATCTCTGGCCACATACCGTACACTGCTTTTCCAGGAACTTTGGATGTATAATTTATACTTCATTATATTTTGACTGAAGCAACGGACCTCTTGACAGCAACACAAATTAAAAGAATCCAAGACTGAAAGTTTGCGAAAAGAAGAAATTTGATAAACGACGTATTCAGCATAGTTTTACCAGTTCAGCAAAGCTAAATAAACTTCACTTCCCTGTGCTGCCCTGGCCCCTGATTGCTGGGATGAACGACTTGCAAAAGCAAGGCGAAAAACTAAGGTTTGGGTCACACAACTGCAGCATGCTGGTCAACTCCAATCCAAACCATCAGAGGCATTAATTCCTGCTTCTTTCTCGAGAAAGTGCTGTGGCTGTTTCAGGTTACCTGCAAGCAATACCGCATTGAGTAGCCTATTTGCTATTACTGGATTTATTGGAGGAATTAAAGACGTTTTAAATTGCATTTATCCATCCACTCTATAAACATGAGTCTTGGGAAATTACCGAGCATAAAAAGTCTGGTTTCGTCGTCGCAGAGGAAGAGACGCTTTCGGAAGGACCTCACCGCCGACATGATCAGCCCCCCGATGGGCGACTTTCGCCACACCATGCACGTGGGTCGTGGTGGGGATGTGTTTGGGGACACCTCGTTCCTCAGCAACCATGGCGGCACAGGGAATGGGGGTGCGGGGGCGCCGCCCGATTCTCCGGCGGTGAAGACCCCCAGTCTCCTCTCCCGTACACTGCGCCATGTCCGCAAGACCCCGACCTCACAACAGGACTGCTCTCCAGATCTCTCCACGCCTCCCCCCGCCGTCTCGCCCATCATCAAAAACGCCATCTCGCTGCCGCGGCTGGACGTGGACGCTCCCAACGGCAGACTGCAGAGGACGCTGTTCCCCAGCCCACCCAGCTCACCGGAGGGCTCCACCAGTGCGTACGGTGAGTGCCGTCCGTAAGATCCGCGGCTGCTGATATTATCCCATTTCTAGGACTGTTGTGAGTAATTTGCTATTCAGTGAGATCCACAGAAAGCCTCTCTACCGCCGTCTACCTCCTAATGCAAACAAAAAACCTATGAAGCTCTGGCGGTGCTGGTTGAACAATGGACTGCTTACAGTAAAATATTGGGTGTTGGTTTAACGTCGCACTGTGCATATATGAGATCAATGGAACCTATTGTATTATTGAGAGGTGCTAAATCAACACACAACCTTTTATTCCAAGCAGAGATTAATGGTGTGGACTGTGTTTCACTCTGCATTACCCAGAATCCTCTTTGCCTTTAGACACTTGATGATGTTAAAGCCTGGGTCAGGGTTACAGCTGGGGCTGGGGTGTAGGTACATCTCTTCATAACAGAGGAGAGGGATGACTGAACCATTATCAAAAGCAAATGCATCACCGCCAGTGTAATTATCCAGACTGATTCTGTGATGGTCATACTCATATACACAAACACACAAGCCCCCATGCAGCCACACACACGCACACACTCACTCTAAGCTTTGTAAGAGGCGGTAAGGTTGTCAGCAGGGATTGGTCTTTCGTTTTTTTTCCTGAGGTGAGATAGTGGATGGGTCAGGAAACTCAAGTTATCAGCTGTGACTGGGGATCTGGTCAGGAGGCAATGATTGCCACAAGGGTGGAGGGGGGAACGTTGGGTTGAGTTCGCGGACTGAGTTTTGCTGACTATCCTGAATACAACACATGGATTTTGTTTACCTCTCCATTTGATGCCCTGTCTGACAGTTACTGCCTTAGGCGACTGTTGGGGCCTCCAACGGGCCCCTATCACCAGTGATCCTTGGTATTGATTTGTTTGGATACTGTACGCAATCCAGACCGCACTGCTGAGAGAGCGAAAGAAAGACAGACCTGTGGGACTGCTGGAATTTCCCCTTGGCCCTGGATTGCCCAACTGTAAAGGAATTTATTGACATTTCTGGGCAGGAGGTACAGTTTCTCTGGGAAAATCTACAGGGTAAACAAGACGAAACAAAACTTCCCTGCATCCTTTTTCTTCTCTTCTCATCCCTATTTTTCCTGAATCCATCATTTTCTAGCCTTCTGGCTGGTTTTTCTTAAATGAGCCTTCATGCTCTACCAAGTCTCCTCACAGACCTTCCCTGTGTGCGTTTAATTCAAACCCTGAGAAGACGACTGATGTCATCGTACCACAGTGGAATGCCTGTGGGCAGCAGGCTGCAGGAGACGACTATTAGCCTTGTTTTTACTGTCACCTAGTGGTGAATAGTCAAAATTACAAGTTGGAAGCCGTGTCATTCGGTCTGTTGGGTTGCAGTTTCTGAAACTAGTCGTCCCTCAAATAATTCCGGCTCCGAGCCCCCAACTATGGAACCTAGTCAGCCGTGATCCCTGATCAGGAATAAAGTAAATCAAGGCGGAGAGCAGACCGTCCACACTCCTCAAAAAATAAAACAAAAATGGAACAAATATTTGTATTGTATTTCTCAGAACTTTGCCTTCCTTGCTTGACAAATCAGTGAGGATGTTGTTGTACTTGGATTATTTCATCCTGTAAAGCAATACAGTGATATACATAAAAATAAAAATAATCCGTGGGTCACTTAGAGGTTACAAAACCCCCGGAAAAAGAAAAATGCGCTATATAGAAATTTCATAAAGCACTGAACTACAGAGGCAGAGGGAAAGTTTAAAAAAAATACAAGAATAAGTTAAATAATATCATGAGGATATGTAAAAAGGTTTATGATAAGGTATTGGAGAAAAATAAAAACAACATTACAGGTGTATGGAATGTTCTAAATATAAGAACATTCATAACTAACATTCCAGGTATCATAAGAAATGGAACTAAACAGGCAAAGTACCCGGAAAACTTCATAGAGGCTGACAAGACCATAGATAATATGTAGGATGTGGTTAATGGTTTTAACAAATTCTTTGTAAATGTGGGACCAGAATTGGCAGCAAAAAACAAAGGAACCGGAGAAAAAAGAAGGTGAGGCTATTGAGAGTATAAGGGATAAAAAAAAGGGATAGAAACACAATCTTTTTGTCAGCAGGTGATGAAAAAGAAATCACAGAGACCATAATTAAATGTAAAAATAAAACTTTCACTGACTGGAATGACACAGACATGACAACAGTGAAAACAGTTATTAAAGGAATTGCAAAGCCACTAACCCACATCTGTAACTTGTCTTTTCAATCTGCTAAATTCCCCTACAAGATGAAAATTGCAAAAGTGACACCGCTGTTTAGAACAGGAGATAGACGCCATTTTACAAATTACAGGCCTATTTATTTGCTCTCCCAATTTTCCAAAATACGCAAAAAACTTCTTACTGACAGACTGGACAAATTTATTGAAAAACAACCTGGTGGCAGACCGGACAGATGAACATCATTGGCACTCATGGAATTGACAGAAGAAATCACAAATTGTATTGACAACAAAAAAGTTGCCATGGGAGTATTCATTGACTGAAAGAAAGCTTTTGACACTATTGATCATGACACATTATAAGATAAACTAGAAACGTATGGTATTAGGGGGATAGGGCTGAACTGGCTGAGAAGTTATCTCAGAAACGGGAAACAATTTGTGCAAATAGGGGAGCATAAATCAAACTACACAGATATTGCTTGCGGGGTAACACAGGGGTCAGTATTGGGGCCAAAACTGTTTATATTATACATCAACAATACATGCAATTTATCAAAATGTTTGAAATTTGTCTTTTCTAAATCTGGAGAAAACAAAGATTATGCTGTTTGGAAAAAATAACACAAATGTTCATGTAGACCTGAGGATAAAAATACATGCATATAAAGAGTATATGAGAATAAATTTCTTGGAGAGATCATGGACCACAAAATATGTTGGAAATCCCATGTAAGCCATGTCCAAGCAAAACTAGTAAAGTACACTGCAATTCTGGGCAAAATAAGACATATACTGGATTATAAATCATAACACACTCTGTACTGTTCACTGTTTTTGCCATATCTGACATACTGTGTGGAGGTCTGGGGAAATAACTACAAAAGTACCATACAGCCAATATACATATTGCATATTGCAGAAAAGAGCAATAAGGACAATAAACGGTGTAGGATAGAGAGAACACACAAACATATTGTTTGTTAAATCAAACACCTTGAAATTTATGGATTTGGTCAAATTTAAAACATTACAAATCATATTAGCCAGAAATAACCTGTTACCAAAAACATGCAGAGAATGTTCATGGACAGAGAAGGCGGCAATAACTTGAGATGAGCGCTTAACTTTAGAAAACTCTGTGTTCGAACCAAAATAAAAAGTATAACAACCTGAGGGGTGAATTTGTGGAACAGTTTGGAGCTCAGAGTACAAATATAAATCAGTTTAAACAGATGTATAAATAATTTTTCGTAAAGAGGTATATGGAAGAGGAAGTGTGTTAATTGGGAGTATGTTGTCAGATGTAAATAAAACCAGAGGAAATTGTATACTATATGAAATATATTTTGTATGTATATATTGTGTATTAGTTCATATATTTCTATGTATGTTTGCGTGATGTGTGTGTGTGTGTATATACAGTGGCGCTTGAAAGTTTGTGAACCCTTTAGAATTTTCTAGATTTCTGCATAAATATGAAAAAAAAAAACATCATCAGATTTTCACACAAGGCCTAAAAGCAGATAAAGAGAACCCAGTTAAACAAATGAGACAAAAATATTATACTTGGTCATTTATTTATTGAGGAAAATGATATAATGTTACATATCTGTGAGTGGCAAAAGTATGTGAACCTTTGCTTTCAGTATCTGGTGCGACCCCCTTGTGCAGCAATAACTGCATATAAATATTTCTGGTAACTGTTGATCAGTCCTGTACATCAGCTTGGAGGAATTTTAGCCCATTGCTCAGTACAGAACAGCTTCAACTCTGGGATGTTAGAGGGTTTCCTCACATGAGCTGCTCGCTTCAGGTCCTTCCACAACATTCTGATTGGATTAAGGTCAGGACTTTGACTTGGCCATTCCAAAACATTAACTTAATTCTTCTTTAACCATTCTTTGGTAGAACGGCTTGTGTGCTTAGGGTTGCTGTCTTGTTGCATGACCCACCTTCTCTTGAGATTCAGTTCATGGACAGATGTCCTGACATTTGCAGGTATAATTCAGAATTCATTGTTCCATCAATGATGGCAAGCAGTCCTGGCCCAGACACAGCAAAACAGGCCCAAACCATGATGAAACACCACCATGTTTCACAGATGGGATAGGTTCATAAGCTGGAATGCAGTGTTTTCCTTTCTCCAAACATAACACTTCTCATTTAAACCAAAAAATTCTATTTTGGTCTCATCTGTCCACAAAACATTTTTCCAATAGCCCTCTGGTTTGTTCACGTGATCTTTAGCAAACTGCAGACGAGCAGCAATGTTCTTTTTGGAGAGCAGTGGCTTTCTCCTTGCAACCCTGCCATGCACACCATTGGTGTTCAGTGTTCTCCTAATGGTGTATTCATGAACATTAACATTAGCCAGTGTGAGAGAGGCCTACAGTAGCTTAGAGGTTACCCTAGGTTCCTTTGTGACCTCGCCGACTATTACACGCCTTGCTCTTGGAGTGATCTTTGTTGGTTGACCACTCCTGGGGAGGGTAACAATTGTCTTGAATTTCCTCCATTTGTACACAATCTGTCTGACTGTGGATTGGTGGAGTCCAAACTCTTTAAGAGATGGTGCATCATCTGATGATGATCTGATGAGCATCAACAACCCTTTTTCTGAGGTCCTCAGAAATCTCCTTCGTTCGTGCCATGATACACTTCCACAGACATGTGTTGTGAAGATCAGACTTTGATAAATCCCTGATCTTTTAATAAAACAGGGTGCCCACTCACACCTGATTGTCAGCCCATTGATTGAAAACACCTGACTCTAATTTCACCTTCAAATGAATCACTAATCCTAGAGGTTCACATACTTTTTCCCCTCACAGATATGTAATATTGGATCATTTTCCTCAATAAATAAATGACCAAGTATAATATTTTTGTCTCATTTGTTTAAGTAGGTTTTCTTTATCTACTTTAAGGACTTGTGTGAAAATCTGATGATGTCTTAGGTCATATTTATGCAGAAATATAGAAAATTTTAAAGGGCTCACAAATTTTCAAGCGCCACTGTATATATATTTGAAAATTAATAAATAAATCAAAGCAAAAATCAAAGAGGTTATATTTTTGCCAGCATTAGTTTGTCTGTCTGTCTGAAAGTGCTCAAGATAACTCAACTCAAAAAGCAACGAACAGATATCTCTGAAATTTTGTGGGTGGGTTGTTACTGCATCAGGGATGGACCTCATTGATTTTCTCTGCGATTAGTCAAACCATACGGCTGACACAGCAACCATCTCGAAAACCTATGTTGCAGATACCTTAAATTTCTTAATATGAGGCATGATTTTGACTGCTGCCTTGGCGGAGGTTTGCACTCTCAAAGTGCCTCTAGTTATTGTATGTCATGTGCACAACACATACACTGTTTTACTGAATGCTGTTAGATAGACTTCAGCCTTTTTCTGTCTTCATTACTAACCCTGCTTAAGGTCAGGGCCAGGGAGTTGGAGCCTGTTTTTGCAAATTTGGGCAAGAGACAGGAATCCACTCTGGACTGTGCACCTCTCAAATCCCAGGGATTATATACCTTTCACACACTCTCAGTCTAGTTTTCCCAATTAGTTTAACATGCATGGATTTGTACTTTGGGAAGAAACCTACATGAACATGGGGAGTGGATGTAGACTTTGCACACATAGGCGCCAGGCTGGATTCGAACCCATAACCCTCCTGCTGTGAGATGGCAGTCCTGCCCGCTGGCCCGTGTGTGTTTGTGTGTGTGGAAAGTGGAGTGGTGAGGTACTGTAGTTTATGGGGTCACTGGTTGTGGCTGATGTCTCTATTCCTCCCCGCAGGTGTGGAATCCGGCTTCGTCACGTTGCCTCGACTCTCTCGGGCCGACGGCTCCGGAATATTCCGCTCGGAATTCCGCCGCAGCTCAGTCCCGGACGACAGCCTCTTCCCTCTTCTCCACTGTGACTCTATCGCCTCGTTTACCGTGGACCTGGGACCATCCCTGATGAGCGAGGTGTTCGGAATCATCGACAGCCCAGACAGCCGCCATGATTCCATTCGCTTCTTGGAGGGGGGGCTGGAGCAGGGGGTGGAGGGGAAGACGGAGCTGTGTTCGCCTGCAGATCATGTGACCAGCGCAGCGGCCACCCTGGTAAGGGGCTCTCTGCTGAGCGAGGACCTGAACATGAGAGGGTTTGGTTTCCATGGCAAAGACTGGGAGGAGGGGCCAAGTGCAGATCCACCCAGAAGGGCCATCCCTGACGTGCTGATTAGCTCCACTGTGAGGGTGGAGCCGAGCATGGAAGCAGGGAGGTTCAAAATGGCCGCCAACGTGCTGGCGCGCCATTATGGGGGTGAGGGGCTTTCGAACGGGAAAGAGGAAGCTTTTGGAAAATGGGACAGAGGACAGTTAAGCCCAGACCCTTCGCACTCCGCTGGATATGCCAGGAGGAGAGGGCCTCGTGCCTTCGCTGAGGAAGAGGATGAAATTAAAGTTTAATAGACGGGTAAAGCAAGTGCTTTGAGAGCAGCTGTTATGTGTACAGTTATGTCATATCAGACAAGTTTGTCAATGTGCCTTATGTATGTGTGGGACTGAGGACCTGACGAACCTCTAATAAGGTTCTCGGGAGTAGGTGCTGGAAAACCCTAAAACGTTGCTTAATCTTATAATGCACTCTATTATTCTTCATAATATGAAATGCTGAGTACATTTATGGCTTAATCATTAGGGATTCAGTGTTGATTCCTGGTTATATCACCTATTTAACCTTTTAACTGCCTCAAATTTTTGGTTGAGTACATTTTAAGTGACTGAATCTAATTGTAGCCCCTGGACAAAGTCGGTGGCTGTTGATTGACGCTTGTTGTCTCCACATCCACTTCTGTGGGCCCCTCCATGTGGATGCTGTACAGGCTGTAATTTTTGACCGATTACTTTCATATTTGATATGGACATGTTTTACACTTAAGTTATGACACCTATCGATTTTGGTTGCCGTGGCGACAGCATTGGCCGAATAATGCGCAAAAAAGGGGAGAAGCAGGCTTTCGGGGGCTACACCCATGCGTTCGCAGCCGTCCGGACTGTCTCGTTGCAAGATTTGCAGAACTTAACATGATTGAACCATCTGGAACACTCGGATGAGAGATGTTATGCTGAAAAAAATCCACTCAGTTAAGTTCAACACATCTCGCGATGATACAGGGACTCAGTGTGCTGCCAAAAGGCTGAGCAGGAGGTAAGGACCAATGTTATCCATTGGATGGAAATATAATATTCAGAAGAGACAAAGTTACTTTGTCTGAGGCAGCAAAAATACTTTATTATAAATGCCCCCCTGCCACATCATCTTAGGGAGTCATTTTTGCAATACTGGGTGCATGACTACTGTGCAAAATCAGAGACTTTAGGACGATGCACCACAGCAAGGCGAAACATCTGGAGAAAGAGCACTGATTGGCTAAAAGTCCTGTTAACCCAGTTGGGAGTTAAAAACAAGATGGAAATTGAGCAGGATATGTTAGACACATTTCAAAAATAAAACAGAAACACAAACACGAACATGATTATTCTTTGTCCAAAAATACTGACCCAAGGTAAATGGCTTGTTCTCTGTAACAGTGCACTCAATACAAAGACATATGGGCCTGCAGATTTGACTTCCTGTTTCCTGTGGGTAGAGTGCGGGCGTTTGCTCTGACGTGGCATCTCACGAACCAGACATATCTAGGATGCCACACGATCCTCACAAAAGACGAAACCTTACTGAGACTGCCGAATAAGAGGAATGGGATGAATATAAACAGTTATCCAGCAAGACTAAGCAGATATAACTGTGGGATTTGTGGACAATGAATGTGCAAGTGCTGCTTCGACTGAAAAAAAAAAGAATCAATTATTTTATATGTAATGCGATGAGCAAGGACATTGAGCAAGTCTGCAGAAATTGATTGAGAGAAATGAGGGAGATTGAACAGATCTTTTAATTTTTTTTCAGTTATTAATATAATTTTACATGTTATAAAGATATTATGCATGTTTTCAGTGATTTTTATCTGACTCCCACAGTATCCAGTTTATGAGGAGTGAAAGTGACATTATTTGGGTGTCATTAGTTTCGCTGCACTATTGCAGACGCACGTCCTTCATGAAACGCTCCTGTCTTCCCTCTTTCAAGCGCTGAGACACACTAATCTATCCCTGGTGGATTTCTGTAGGAGGGTTTTATTTCTGACAGCCTGTACATTGATTACATTTGAATAATGTTCATAACGTTTTTGAAATGTTCATTTCAAGGTGTTTTAAGGCGTCTACTTAGTTCAACATTCCTCAACTTAAAAGCAAGTTCTAAGTTGACTTGGCTCAACTTCTCATTGATTTGTTATCATAAAACATGTTGAAATTTCAAAAGCTTCAACAGTTTTTACAGCGAGAGAAACCAAGGCATACTGCTATAGAGCAATATGTTCCCTCCAACCTTCAGGACGCTCAGCTAATGTGCACCTTCATTAAAAAGATCAATGCCTCTTACAGTCAAGGTCAGCCGACTCGTAAATGTACAACACAAATGTATGTGGTGCACTTAGAAATAGTAACCATTGTGTTGTGTAATGAGTACATTAATAAAAAGTATTGTTTTTTCATTACATCCATTTATGCATTGGGCTGATGTCTTTTCTTGTAGAGATCTTGGCCAGCACAGTGGCACTATCTTTTAATACATCTTACTTTTAGTACACCCATTTGTACCTCTCATTTCATGCGTCCAATATTCGAATAAAACAGATAGCATTTTATACAATTATATGTACACCAAGGCATGCATAGGCACCCCCATTACATAGATTAGCAGTCTGATGGCACCTATCATGTTTTTTCTGTGAGATGCAAATTCTGGGTACTCATCATGGACCAGAAGGAGGTGGTAATGAACCTTAAGCACATAGAAATATTGAATTATTGAAGATTTCATTCTTGTTATTGACTGACATTATGACAGGGACCCTAGTGGAAGTGATAACTCTCACATACTGCTTACTGATATAGTCCCATCTTGGAGGAATACAGATCACGTTAGAGGCTTTGAGAGAAGGATGTATTTACACCTCTTCAACGTCTGGCCTGAATGCCTCCCTGACCATCTACCGATGCGGACTGGACAATCGGACAGAAATTTGTCTCTAACGCAGGCCTGGTGCTAAAACAGGGAATCGGGGGGGGGGCACACACACGTGCCTTTATGACAAGAATTAGTCCTGGCTAGTTCTCAATCATTTTCCTTTATTGACTTGTTTAGCAATTATCGTAATTGGCAACTGAAGACATGGTTTCTCTCCATATGTGACCTAGCAGTGATGAAATCATGGGCTACATTCAGTACAAAAAAATAATTTACTAATAGGCCAGTGCTTTGCCTTGATTGAACTGGTCCGCATTCCAATGAAATATCGCCTTTAACTCTCGGTATTGCGTGGGTTGATAAAAATAAGTGGCACTCGGCAGTTCAATAGGCTATAAAAAGAATCAATACCCAATTGATCTCAGATTTACCCACGACGCCTGAAGGGGGTGTGTGTTATTGGGGCTTATATCTACGCGGATTGTTTTATTGATTCATTTAATTCCACAGGCAATCTCGCCTCAGAGTCTAACCAATATCGCTGTGGTTTCTCTGGTAAGCGGAATGATACTTCCCTCTGGAGTTGGAGTCATCAAATAACAATCCTCGAGGGCTGAGAACTGCATGTTCTCCGCCTTCTCTTTACCTGGGAGTCAGGTGTAAAGACAGTCTGGCCAATCAGAAGCACTAAAAGTTCAAGTAATCAGTTAATTGCCATTTGGATTCAAGGTCCAGGTTTGGAGATCGCTGCCCCAGCGTTTGCCACACTTTTGTACCTGCTGATGCAGGTTGTGTTGTATGTTGACTGTAGATATGTGCATCAGATAAATGTGAATAACTTGATGTAATATAATAAAACATAATGAGCTTGCGGTACATGTCCTTCACAGTTCCTGGCCTCACATCCTAAAGGCTCTTCTGCTCTTAATTGGGAGCAATGGTGGCAGGACAAACAGGTTGCCATGGAGACGGGCCACAAGTGTAAATAGCGGGAAATTCCCAAATGGAATTCCGGGTCCCCCTGAGTTCATCGGATGGTGGAGGAGACCTCGCAGGGGGGTGGAGGAGGGGGGACTGCGGGGGCCCGGATTACTGCTCTCCTGTTCCCGCCCGGGCTGGGGGAGGGGTCCCGGGAAGATGCGGGTGACTTGGACACCCTTGGGGAAGGAGGCCCTGCTGACAGCAATGATGGGGCGGGATCAGAAGTGTCACTCGAGAAGAAGGGGGAGGGTCTGGAGGGACCATGTTGTGGGCTCAGCCGTGCAAGCTTGGGTCTGCGATGTATTATCTCTCCTGTGAGGAAAAACAAACCAGTCATCAAGTTTATTTATTTTCTTATTTTTCCCCTCCCTGAGAAGAGTACGGCTGAACTGTTTAGTCCATCACTGCAGTGAGCTGCTTCCATCACCTCAGGAGGAGGCAGTCGTCACACACGATTCATCCAGTAATGGCGTGGCTGGGATTCGCACACCCAAGTCACAGAGATCACAGACAAATGTGTTTCCTGTGAGCCGCTCTTGGGCCACTAAACATGGGAGATAAGCTTACAGCTGGTAGGGTATTCCCTTTTCTCCTCAAGTATCTTTAAGTGTAGTGATAAATTGTAGGGCTGCTGGCCTCAAACTGACCTAATGCATGCAGCTGACCATATCCTTAACCCTTTAGGTATACAGTATTGCTGCCCTTTTGAGCTTGAGGTGTGCGATTGTTTCTGTGCATAGATATTTTTCCTGTTATATTTGAATATTCAGGAAAAAGATGAAGATATACTTATTTTATAACCCCTATGTAATAGAGATATTGGTCCCCAAAGCTTAGCTTTGTAAGAACACTGATCTAGGATCAGATTTGTGTTCTCTGGTCTTAGTGGATATGGCAACAAAACAGGCAAAGGAAACTGGTCTGAGATCAGTGGTATTTCTTTTGAGAGGCTTTATGAATACAGGTCATTACCTTCTTGGGTCCCAGAGGCCGTCGGTGGAGAGAGGCAGGACTGGCTTGGGCTGTGTTCATGTGTCCGGGCAGAAGTGGCAGCCAGGTCCCCGTTCTGGTCCAGGTCCTGGTTTAAAAGGGATTCCTGGCTCACAGTGATGGAGGGTGGATTCTGTGTCTGAGTTGCAGAGGTCGAGGAGGTCAGAGAGTCTGACACAGCGCCAAGGGACATTGAGGAGGCTGAGGAACTGCTGATGCTGAAGGGACAGGGGATTAAAAGCAAACACACATACATACACACACACAAACATGTGCATTCACACACCCCATACACACAGTCGAGGCAAGAAGTGAGAGATGGATGACCAGGTCAATCATTTACATGTCTCACATTCCAAAAAAGCAATACTTAAGTAAAGGACGGTCACACCTATCCATAACTGAAGATGTCTAGGGGGAAACCTCTTTTACTTACTCCTAACCGATTAAACAGAAGTAGTCTCCATAATGATGGCAAACCTCCATCAATCTATGGGTCACATGCTAAAAACTCAGAAACTGTAATGAACCACCAGTCAGGAATCTCTAACACTTCACATCTATGACCGAGGCTTCCACAAAGAACTAAAAAAGGCTTTATCAGTGGCCCAAAGAGCCCTTCTCTCTGACAGAGTAGCCGAGCAGCAGTGCGGTCGATGTGGGGGTCAGTGCCATACCCATCAGCGAAGGAGGGGGCGGGCGAGAGACTGGTGCCGTGAGTGTTTATCAGCCACGAGTCCAGCCCCTCCAGGAGGGATTCGCTCAGATCGGGGTGTCTCAAAGCGTCGGGCATGTTGAAATCCTCCTCTGAAATTGGACAAGAGGACATTACCTATTTCCATTCTTCGCATCGTGGATGACAGTGCTTTTGCCCTAATCAGATATGTATATATTCTAACGCAGTGCCCATTCAAAATGTATCTGTTTGGAAAACACATTGTCATCCTGACTCGTCATATAGTGAAGCTACCTGACTAAGCATTGATACACAACAAAAAAAAAGACAGTTTTGGCATCCTTATTTGATGTTTAGGGTTCAGGTGAAGGGTTAGGGCAGGGGTGTCCAATGTTATCCGTAAAGGACCAGTGTGGGTGCTGGTTTTTGTCCTAGCCGGCAGTGCTACTGCACCTAATTCCACTAATTAACTAATCACAGGTTTTAATCAAGACCTTGGTGGGTAGAATGAGGCGTGTAGGGCTCTAACAAAAACCAGTTCCCACACCGGCCTTTTCTGGATAAGATTGGACACCCCTGGGTTAGGGGTTAGGGGGCAGGGTTCGTTTCAAACTAACATCATATAACGACACCAAAAGTCTCTTTTTTCGTTGTATATCGGCAGCTGGCACGTAGTTTCGCTATATAGCGAATTAGGATGAGGCTGGGCGCGTTTGGAACAGGCAGATTGCCTAGTCTCTGGTACTGCTGTTCGCAGCGTTCTCAAGAACCACTAAACCAAATACCTTCACACTCGACACTGCACTTCCTTGGGTCCTCAGCAATACACCCGCCAAGTGTGAGGTCGATCGGGTGAATGACTATCAAGAAAATTTTAGGACAGATACACATATTATTATGTGTTTTGTTTATTATTATATGTTCTATTTATTATTGGCTTTTAGGTTATTAATTGATTTATTATAGGTCTATTTTAGCTATTACACTGCATATTGTGATTTATTCTGTACTGCCTTCATTTCCCAATATGTTTGAATGTCAATAAACTATACTGAACTGAACTGAACAGCACATACATCCATATACATAAATAAAGTCTCTGTACATATATGTATATACACATATATACTTAGCTCCATTAAAAACGCACGGGTGAGGCATGTACTGTATTTGCGGCAAATTGAAGAATTGATTGATTTTTATTGTTTTTCCAGTGAGGCACGTGAGGAAATAAAGAAAAGCATGTGGTACTGTAATCCTGGCGCACACCACACGCGCGCCAAGCTCTTCAGTAATAACAAACATTGAGCTGTTCGTGATGTGTACAGTGACACTTGACTTGTTCTTTTTGGTGTGGTCAATAGCCTACACAAAGCCAACAAAAAAAACCCAAAAAATGCTACTGCATCAAGAAAATGGAACGGCCTGTGACACTGGAGAGAGAAAAAGAGCCTTTGGCATGTTACGGGCAGATTTCAGCCGCCGAGAGGTGGTGCGTCATTTGCACTGTCACCGTTCAACAATCAGTCAGCTGTCTATCAGAGAATGGAACACAGGCACTGTCACTGACCGACCCCGCTTCGGGCAGCCACGAGTGACGATGGCGGCTCAAGAGCGCCACATCTGGTTACAGCCTGTATTTGACAGATTCCGGACAGCAACCCAAACTGATCATGAGATGAGGGGTCCGAGACGATTGAGGGTGAGTGCAAGTACCGTTTGACGCCGTCTATGTGAGTAACACATGCGTGCGCACGGCCCCTACAGGAACACCCAGTTTTTGCCCATTTACGCATGGCTGCCCTTACCGTGGTCAGTCAGCGACAGTCCCTATTTTCCATTCTCAGACAGAAACAGGGAAATGAAGCGCCAAAAATGACACAGAGGCAGGTGCCCACAGTCAGAAGTGAAGAGTTCCTACTCCTGTTGATGGGCAAAAAATTGGTTTTTTGTAGGGCCCGTGTGCACGCATGTTTTGCTCACGTAGACGGCGTCAAACGGTACTTGCGCTCACCCTCAATCGTCTCGGACCCCTCATCTCATGATCAGTTTGGGTTGCTGTCCGGAATCTGTCAAATACAGGCTGTAACCAGATGTGGCGCTCTTGAGCCGCTATCGTCACTCATGGCTGCCCTAAGCGGGGTCGGTCAGTGACAGTGCCTGTGTTCCATTCTCGGATAGACAGCAGACTGATTGTTGAACGGTGACAGTGCAAATGACGCACCACCTCTCGGCGGCTGAAATCTGCCCGTAACATGCCAAAGGCTCTTTTTCTCTCTCCAGTGTCACAAGCCGTTCCATTTTCTTAATGCAGTAGCATTTTTTGTTTTATTTTTTAGCTTTATGTCAGCTATTGACCACACCAAAAAGAACAAGTCAAGTGTCACTGTACACATCACGAACAGCTCAATGTTTGTTATTACTGAAGTGCTTGGCGCGCATGTGGTGTGCGTCAGGATTACAGTACCACACTCTTTTCTTTATTTCCTCCTGTGCCTCACTGGAAAAGCAATAAAAATCAATCAAATCTTCAATTTGCCGCACATACAGTACATACCTCACCCCTGCGTTTTTAATGGAGCTAAGTATACAGGTATATGCATATGTGTGTGTGTGTGTATGTGCGTGTGTATGTATACATATTTACAGAGACTCCTTCCTTTGTAGTTAGATGAGTAGACCAAGCATAAGAAAAATAAAGCTACATCCAGTAAACTTTCTCTACACATACAGAGTATTACTGTATATACTGCTATAAGCTACATAAAACGTACCAGTGGCAGCTGCTGTGCTGAAATTAGAAGCATAAAACATCCCTTTGAGTCATTTATTGAAATTAACATTATATGAACCCCAAAAACGTTAAACACTATCATGCGTGGGCAGTTCTCTGCATGGGGGAAAGATGAAAACTAAAACGCCACACTCCGATGCGAAGATGAATTTCAATCAACATTATTCAAAATTGCTGATATATGTTGCTGATTTCCATTTTCTTTCTTGTTATTTGAACAATCATGGAGTGCAGGTCAGATAGCCCGCAACGCTGAATGTGCTACGAGTAAAAACAGAACGTTCACAAAGTAGTTTATCTTTTATGGTAAAGCATACTCAGTGAATGAAATATTGTTTTCTGAACTGAATATAATCACCATAGTGTTGTTTTAGGAAGGAAGCTGCCTGTTTAACTCTTCTTGCACATTACAGAAATGTTTTATTTCCTCAGAGGGATGACAAAGGAAAAAACCTGAATAATGGCCTGTGCAAAAGTCATGAATACATGGTGAGCACTTCTGTTCATTTTTCTGGCATAGTTTGGGTCAACTCCTCCCCCTTTCAGGCCACTTTCCCACGGATTATTGGAAAACAGCATGATCAAGGAAAATGATTAAAACCTGGTCAAGAAAAATCAGGAGTTTTAAACAATGTTCCAAGCCTCCTCTAATGTCAGCCCAGCAGCCGTCACTGCAGTATGCCGTATTTAACTCATGTATGCATTAGAACTTCAGACAACTCCTAAAATGTAACAGAATAGACGTCTTGCAGGATGTTTCTCTGCTATGCTTCTTGGAGAGTTTACCTTCTGGGAACAGAGTCTTGGCGTACTTAATGAGCGGCTCGATCACAGAGACCACCTGCACAGAGTATGCAGATGCCATGTCCATGAATGAGTCCTCTCTGATGGAGAGAGACAGAGAGAGAGTGTGTTTCCTGAGTGCATGTACAAAATATGAAGATATAAGAAAAAGATATTTCCCAAAGTTTGAAAAAAATGATACCAGGCTTTAGTCTGTAACGTGATGACAGTAAGCTTCCATTTTTACTGGGGGAGGATATAAGAACAACATGGCTCGCAGCCATAATATGAGGCTAAATTCCTAATTGTTGTATTACATTAAGAGACAATGCTTGGTGTAATTTTTTTTTCATTTATGCACATTTTATTTATTTATTTATTTATTATTTTTAATTTATTTATTACTTTTATTGATTTATTTATATTTACTATGCTTTGGCAATGCAGATGTATTGATTTGTCAAGGCAATAAAGCTAATTAAATTGAATTGAGAGAGAGAGAGCGAGAGAGAGAGAGAGCGAGAAAGAGAGAGAGAGAGAGAGAGAGAGAGAGAGAGAGAGAGAGAGAGAGGCTGTTTGTAATGTATTTCAGGAAAGGTCATCGCACTGGAGCTTCATCACTTGCAGTTTCAGGTGGTGAATGTCACAGTTAAAAACATTTTCATCACATTTAGTGATTTCCCTGCAAGAAGGGTTAAGGGAGATCCACACAGTTAAATGCGCAGAGTTAGAGTCTATTTGATTTCACTCAGGCAAAACCGGGAGATGATTTAAGAGTTAATTTGACTAAGTGAGAGTTCATTTGGGAGTTAAATTTTTTAAATGAATTTGACTTTGCAAGATTTGATTTTACAGTTAATGACACTGAGAGTTGTCTTAACAATTAATTGGACTCCATGATAGATCATTTAAGAGTTCATTTTCCACTGTGAGAGATAATAAGAAGTTAATTTGACTCTGTAAAAGAGTGAGAGTTGATTTAAGATTTCATTTGACTTTAAGAATTAAATTTAATTTGATTTTAAGAGTAATTTGCCACCTCAAGAGTTGTTAAGGAGTTCATTTGGCTCTGTAATAGTTGATTGAAGAGTTCATTTGACTATTCAAGAGTTATCGAAGATTTAGTTAGACTGGAAGATCTGACTCTGTAAGAGTTGAATTAAGAGTTAATTTGACTCTATAAGAGCCACAGCAGTGGGACTCACCCTTCAGTGGGGGGCCACAGCAGGTTGGGTCCCAGCACGATGGCAATGTTGCTGGAGCTCATTTTGTTGTTGGCCTCATGCTCCGACAGGCGAGCCAGGAACTTCATCAGGTACCTGGAGCACAGAAAAAGAGGGCAGTACAAAAATTAAATGTGTGTCCATCCATCTATTCCCTAATATGTACCCTAATGATTCCTGGTCAGTATAGGGGCGGAGGGGGGGGGGCTGTAGCCCAATAGGCAAGAGGCAGATGCACATCCTGTGTAGTTCACCAATCTTATCACTGAGAAAACACACTATTTCATCATACTCCTATCTATAGTCAGTTAAAACTAAGGCTCCAATTAGCTCGCCGCGTTTTTGGACTGTGGGAGGAAACCGAAGCCCCCAGAGAGAACCCACACAAACCCTGGAAGAACATACAAACTCTGAGAGGCCCAGGGCTGGATTTGAACCAACAACTTTCTCATGGTGAGGCAATTTGCAGCACCGCCGTGCCTCCCAATTCAACATTGGTACCCCTGTTATTATTTTCTATGCATTAAATACCCGCTCAAATTTTGTGGTGCCCCTTACTGGTAAAAAACATGCATTTCGCTCCGAAAGCTTCTGTTTTTCGGTTTGTGGTCACTCTCACATCCTGTGTATACACACAAAGGGAAACTAAAATTGTCATTGCTTCAATTATACTATTTTGTAAAAGGTCATAGCTCTGGTGTTCCTGTTTAACTGCATGGCCACTAGCTCTAAATTGTCATTCAGAGTTGTTTAGGTGGTGCTTTTGCGTCAAAGAGTAAGTCTATAGCTATGGTCACCAAGTCCCCCTTCTTGAGAGAAGATTCTACCCAGTAGGTTTTTACTCCAGCCACGGCAAACCACACCTCACCCTAAAGCAAGGGATTCTGCTCAACTGAAAAGAAGTAAAGCCAAGTGTGTCAGACTAAGGCCTGCAGGACTGCAGATCTCCTGGGACAGGGAAGGTGACCAGGGCTCTATGGGACCCAAGTTCTTACCTGCAACATTATATTCCCTGTGGGGACACGGACCTTAACTTCTCTACAGGGTTTCAATACAAACATGTTGGCTTTTTTAATGTTCTAGCCACTATAATAAAGGCTTTTAATCTTTCCTTCTGTTTTTCGCATGTGAGTGCCTGGATTGCCTTCTCGTTTTTGGATTTCAATACTTTTGTACCTGCAATGTACTCTGAATGATTGAGTTGCCAAAACGCCAGTATCGTAGTGTGTTACAGAGTGGACTTTGATTGACAGGGAGAAACAGACAGCAGGACAGGCTCACCGAAGGTTGTTGTAATTCTCTCTGGGCAATTTTCTCAGCACCTCCGTAAACTGCTCCAAACGATCGGAGACCTCCCTCCCTCTAGGGGGAGCACACACAGAGACAGGGGAACAGGTGAAGGATGAAAACCAAGCATAAATGAAACAGAACTGAGTGAGTGTGCACTGAGCTTTGCTCATCGTCAGATGGCCTCCCACAAAAGGACTGAAGTCAGTCTGGTGAAATTATGAAAACAAACCCTTTTTTAATAAAGTTATATTCTACCAGACATGCATATCATCTGCCCTGGAAATGCTACAATAAATAAGTGCAATATAATCACAAAATGTCAAAAACTGACCAGATTGTTGATATCTGTCAGTTGTTTTGTTATGGAATATGTCATGTCATTCATTTGGCCCTCAGATTTTTTTATTCATTGCACTGAAAATGACAAATCTTGAAGAATGGTCTGTCCTTAGTCAACTTGGAGTGACACCTTTCAAAATTTTGTCAAGCTAAACAATGTTATTCAGATAAAAAAAAAACACCACCAATAAAAGTTTTAAGGTGTTGATTAAAGTATGAAACTGAAAATAAATTATGCAAATAAATAGCATTGCACAGCTGCCTCCATGTTTCCATTTTGTCCTGCCATGCAGAACCATTAGAAAAAAGCATGTAATACACTTCTGAGGTGATGACTCAGGGGACGTGACATTGTATGATGCTGAGAGTGATCGAGGTTGAACTCTGCTCTTGGATAGTATGCTTTTATTCTTGTTCATACATTATATTGTACATGTTTTTAGGTGGATAAGTTCAAAGATCCTGGAAAAAAATGAAATTATTGCGACTTGAAAACGTCAAAAAAAAAATTACTGAAGTTTTGATTCGGGCATGCTAACAGGAAAATCAATGGTCGTTAAAATGGCGGACTGTCAGGCCCTGTCACATCAGGCCCGAGGTAGGCTGCATTTCGAGGCTGCTACGTCATCGCAGGCTGCGAAGATGCTTTTCACTACAGCCACGAAGTGCAGCTGTCATCTTACCTGCTTTCAGACAGAATTGTCATCTTGTTCACAGTCCATTTCCAAAGTTACAGTTCCGTCAGTAGCAGGCAAAATGAAAAATATATTTCTCAGCTGAATTCAAAGGAGCCATGACAATGGAACGGCCTGCGATGACGTAGTAGAGTAAAAATGCGGCCTACCTTGGCTGCGACCTACGCTTTGAGAAACCGCCCACGTGTCACAGCTTTACAGACCTCCCCATCTTCCTCACCCTGCGGCTTTGAACCAATCATTGTAGAGGTCAAAGGTCATTAGGGGTTCCGGCAGCTCTCTCAGGTAGGACTTCAGCGCCCCTGTCGGATGCAGAAAGAGAGGTTGAGATACCTAATTTTCAGTATCTATTTCTGTTTAAACAAAAAATAAATAAATAAATAAATAAATAAAAATGTAATGTAGTTTTTATTTTTATTTTCTTTTCTGCTTGCTATTTGCTTTACTTTTACATCACTTAGAGGTGCACTATGTAAGTTTGTTTACTTTCAGCTCTGTTGACATTCGAACTCAAACAAAACAGAGGTGGCCCGCCCCTCCCTCCCATAGTTCCCTCCTCCCCGTGCTTCCATAACTGTCAACTCTTGGCGGTGATTGGCGGGACGGTTTGTTCTGTTATGGGGCACAGCCTCTGCCCCTTAAATTTATTTGGAGTTTGTGGTGCCTGTGCGGTCTCAAGAGCCCAGGGTTTTTTTTTACTGTGAAAATAGGGGCAGGCAGCTAGCGGATCATGGAGAAATGTCAGCGAATTGAGACAAAAATATAATCACGCAGAAAGTAAACAAACTTGCATAATGCACTTTGAAGGCGACTAATACTCTTTTTGGATTGTACCTTGTCTGGTCAGTTATGTCACAATCTCAATAATTCTAGGCACTAACTGTGAGTCGCATTGGACAAAAGCGTCGGCTAAATAAATGTTAAGTAATGTAAAATCTGAGTGCATCCTATGGGTACAAATACAAAAGACATGAATGCAGCTCCTCGAATGATTAAAATAATATTTGAATGATAGGTGACAACGAACCTATGCTCAAGGTTGTTCTAAAAGCTCTGTTAAATTCTTTTTTACTAAGTAATGCAAATGGTTATTCTGAGGCACCACTATTTTGAACAGCAAGTCAAGTGGAATATTTTGATCTCTAAGCACTGAATGAGGAAATTGTGCTTCACCCTTTGAGTCAAGATAAGAAAAAGGGTAATATAGTAAATGTTTCACTTGCATTCCAGCAGCAGGGTCATCTAGATCTCTACATTTTTTTTGTACCACCACACCACTGAATATGTTCCTCTTGAGTTAAAGGAGAAGTATGTAAGCCTTTGCTGGTGTGAAGAGTTCTTCCCATAGGTGGCGCTCCACAGTATACATTGAAGCTTTATTCTCTTATCTCGGAACACCAAACATGTGCCGTGGCCAAGATTGAAGTTTCTCAGACAATGCAACCCTGAGACTGTTACTAAAGAAAAATTGGCTCGGCAACTATCCGGTGTAAAGAGATTACTCCTATATCCTGTTTTCTTCCTGGAAGGGCTTTGGTTGAGATTCTTGGTACACATGCAACGAGGTCCCATCCTCATCTAGGTCGGTGCTATGACACTGCTTAAGCCAATGTATACAGTGGAGCACCACCTATGGGAAGAACTCTTCACATCAGCAAAGTGCCATAGCAATACCAGTGTTTTCTAAGAGTACTAGGGGCACTGATTCCATTTCAGAAGATTCTGTTGTGGCACTTTTCTGGTGTTGCGAGATCTGACACATTGGTAGGCAGCACCACCTACGCGGATGGATTCTGCAATTGCGCCCCATTTTGCCCCTGGAAATTGGGAGAGTTGAAAAAGTGCCATTCAAACTCCACATTCCCATGAAAGTATGATGGAAGGGCTGCTACCAGAGCAAGGGTCAAAGCTGTAGCTGTTTGGTGTTGACTTTTATGAGGCCCCCAACATCCTTATGAATAATGCGTAAATTGGGGGTACCAGCATTTTTCTAGAATGTCGATGGCCACTGAACCAAAATGGTTGAGAGTGCCATGGAAACTTTTGGTGCCTTTAGTTAAGACCTGAGGAGGGTTTAAATAAATGCTAGCACAGCCTCCATATCTGTCTGGTGTCCAGAGCAAATCAGCCCTAAAAACAGCTATAGAATTAATTATGGCCCTTTTCGGAGGCAAAAATGTCATCACACCATGAAAGTGCCATTGGTGTGGCAACTTTATTCCACTCACCCTCCACCATGAAGCCTAAAACAGAAGCATTCAGTGTGGCACTATCTTGGTGTTGGCTATGAAAGGGGTAAGAAACTTTGAAGGAATGTGGTAACTTTCCCTGGTGGTGGCGCCGCACACCAGGGTGAAAATCAGACCGCGCTTTCACATTTGGAAGGTTCAAGTATCCTAGGATAAGAGGACCTCATGACTGGTGTGGCATATATGAACAATTAACCACAGTATTCCAGCCAGAATTAGCCATTTTTCTCAATTTTGACCCCGACAGCTTCAATACCAGGGGGCGCTGTCACCAAACCGTTGCAGATGTGGACCTGCCGCCTTGGGATATTCCGTCATACATGCCGTAGTAACTTTCACCCAGCCTCAGCCAATTCAGAGATGTCAACTTCAAAAATTGTCTGAAAAGTGCCACTTTCTCAGAATATGTTCTCAATCATGAAATGGCCCTATATATCACCAGACATTAAGGAATGATGTTAATTTCAAACACTTATATCACTGACAACAGTAGTCCGGCCGGAATACTCTCATTACAAAAGCTAAGTGCAGCCCACAACTAATTGATGCTGTCATTTTGTGTTTTGGCCCGGTGGCACAGTGGCATAGTGGTTAGCACTGTTGCCTCACAGCAAAAAGGTCCAAAACCACTTAGAGACACATTCCCTCAGTTTTCAACTTGGCATCTTTATAGAGTGTTTCCGCCAAAGCTGTTATTAAAAACCTTTGAGTCACTCTTGAGTTAGTACTTTCTCTTCGAGTTCACAGCAACAACATCATGAAAGTGGCTTTTCAAACATATCTAAACTGAGAAAACTCTCGTTCTGAAAAAGTGATTCACGTATTTGTGACCTCCCAGCTGGATTAGTTATACTCTATTTCCTGGTTGCACTAACGCTGCCCCAAAACATATTCAGCCCTCCACAATGTTGAGACAAGGGTTCTTATTCAAACTAAGAAATGTGAGCACATTAGCCCAGTGCTCAAAAATCTACATTCGCTGCCTCGTCAAATCGAATACCCCACTGTATTGTTAACTTTTAGAGCTCTTAAGCTCTCCTCACTCCTTACTCCACTCCAAGTCTGCTTTGTCCATAAGATGCTGAGTATTTGAAAATTCCTAATATATCACAACTGGAGGTAGAGTAATCTCTTAAAAAGCTCCAGTTTTACAGAATAATCTCTGAAGTCATGTCCAGGCTTCAGACACACTCTCTATCTTGAACTGGAGGCTCAAAACACACCTCTTTAGTCCAGCTTACATTTAAGTCATATATCAGAAGTTAGGTTAATTTTTCCACAACATTCTATGTTACTTTAAACAGTGCCTAACCATCTCCTATATGACTTTTGCTGGGGATCCTTGCCCTCCATTACACTGGGTCCTAGGGCCACTCAAGCCCTTTCACTCACCATTTGGTTGCCGGCTGTTGCTCTTTTGATCCAGTTCTAACTTTAGTTCACAGCCACACGTCGCCACGTCCTGATGCTACAGATGCTTCTGCTCGGATTCTTATCAGAATTTTTTTTATTAGACTTTAATCCAACTAGCACTACAATTAGCCAGGCAGTAGAAGATGGGCTCCCCTAAATACACCGATGCCTCCAGCAATTTCTTAGCATTGCGACTATTATTTTTTGCCTCATTTAGGCCTGGTGCTGCCTATCTTTACTCTGTAAAGTGTCTTTGTAACAGTCCTTCTGTGAAAAGTGCAACACAAATAAAATTGAATTGAACATCTCTTTGCTCTGCCCCTCCCCCGACTCCGCCCCTCTTACCAGCCACAGCGTGGGGATCAGAGCTGAACTCATCAGGATCCCCGTGCCCACAGTCCAGACTGCTCTTCAGAGCCTTCACTGCAGGGGCTGCCGCAGCCACCCTGAACAAGCCCTACAGAGAGAGAGAGAGACACAGAGAAATACAAAGAGGGAAATGGGATAAATGGTATTTTGAATGTATTAACTTATTTGCTTGTTAGTTTGGAGAAAATAGATTAGCACATTGTTAGAAGTGTAAAAAACCAGCGCTGCATCTGGGTGTATTGGAAGGGCTGATCTCCTGAATGATCAGGTGCGGTAACAGTACAGGACGCTGTGACGCCCATCTCAGAGCCTCACCTCCTCCAGCAGGCCCCTCTGCAGAAGCACCTTCACACAGTGCTGTATGGGCCCCGCGATCTCCTCTCCGCTGTCCAACAGGTGCGAGAGCAGGGGCCGACCGTACACTTTACCTGGGGAGCTACTCTGCCCTGTATAGACACACACACACACACACACACACACACACACATACATACATACATGTACGTACACACACATACATGCAAACAAACATACGCACACGCATGAAAACACAAAAAACATGTATGCGCATGCATGCATGTGCACACACAAGCACACATATGTAGATATTCACATGCGTACACAAATGCAGGCACATGCACGAATCCACACCAGCACACACACAACACAAATAATAAACGGAAAGAACACATAATTACAGGATACAAATTTCCTAATTAATGATAAATAGTTTTTCTTCCACTAGATTCCTAATGCAGTCAATACACAGCAAATGGACAAAGTCTACATCCAGAAATTGGTTCCAGGGTTGAATTGCAATTCAAATTTGCAACCTTCATTGGTTTGTTGGATAAACTGGAGGGTATACTCTTGATATTCTGACAGATAAAACAGAGGAGTAACTCTGATTTTTAAATGTACGTTGTATTTCAATCGATGGGTAGAACGCAGTACCTTGGTTGTCTGCTTGGACGCAGTTCTCTTTCAGCTCCGAGATGTTTCTTTCCAGAAACCCCAGGGATGTGCGGTGATACTCGGCCTGCAGATCTAACAACTGAAAGAGAGAGCCATATTAACACACACACACACACACACACACACACACACACCCGCAGGCATTAATTTATCCATGCATACGCACATGCATGGCAACCCGATACATCTGAGCCACACTTACCCGGACGAAGTATCTGGTGTAGTCATCTTCTTTAGACGCGAAATGATAGAGATCCGCAGAGTACTGGTCCTGCACACAGAGCACATGACCTGTTTACTGACACAAGCCCTATACAGAGCATCTGAAGACCACAATGGGAAAATGATCAGAGTCACATTTTCACGTTGTGGAGGAATAAAAAATTCAAAACAACCTCAGAAACAAAGCACTGAAAAAATATGCAAAAAATCTAAAATATTACGATAATATATAATATTATTATAAATATTATAACAATATATAATATATAAAATACACTAAAATGGAAAATTTGGACTCTTATCGTTTTTCCTTTATGGTCTGCATTTCCATAAGCTCAGTTACATATCAGTACCGCACACAACAGCTGGTAAGTGAGGTTACTCTAAAGGCCAGGGCAAATTTCACCCTCTGTATTTACCACCACATTATGGTCACTGAGCCTTGACATGACTGTCTGGTGTTTTTCTCCTGTCTAGTTGTAACATTGCTTCCCAACGGCAACTGTGCCAGGCAAAAAAGCCCAGCTACTGATGCTGATGTGGGGGACATGAGCCCTCGATGCTCACCTGACCTCAGGATGTAATTGTCATGGTAACAGTGATGTGAGCAGGATGTGATCTCTATGTGTAATTGTCATGGTAATGGTGATGTGAGCGGGATGTGACATCTACATGTGATCGCCATGGTAACAGTGATGTGACCTTGATGTTTTCCAGTCTCCTCCAGGCCTCCTCCATTTCCTCTCGCAGCCCATCCTGTCTGGCCTGAGGCCCAGAGCTGCTCTGGCACCTGAGCAGCAGGGGGGTGGTCGAGATCCTTTAATGCCAC
The DNA here is from genome assembly GCA_029721435.1 of Gymnothorax reevesii. Taxonomy (NCBI): domain Eukaryota; kingdom Metazoa; phylum Chordata; class Actinopteri; order Anguilliformes; family Muraenidae; genus Gymnothorax; species Gymnothorax reevesii. The sequence goes on along the minus strand of CM056582.1, from coordinate 19,306,668 downwards.
CCCATAACATAACATAAATATTTGAAGAGTTTGTTTCCAAAACGCTATATATCCATTTTACTTATTTCGAGTAAATCAACTTTTTCTATGTTGGAGCCTATTGCAATTTATAGAGAAACACAAACTTTGACCACGAAAAAATACACTCCATAGGATGGATTTAACAAAATGAAAATTTGTATCATGTGTAAGAAGCACAGGGCTATTGCTTTACGGTATTATCTCAATTTTTGTCATTTTGGCAGTTATTGCGTTTTGGAACCAAACTCTTCATTAACAAAATTAGATGTTTCAAATAATCTCAACTAATTCTGATTTTTTCAGAATAATACCCCTCAACCAATTACTAGCGAGGGCTCGCTTGGGTAGAGTAAAGTTTAGAACAACTTTCAATTAAACAGCGACTCAAAATGTACTCCACCTAAAGGTTGAGCAGGCAGTTAAAGGCTTAATTTACAGTCAGTTCTGACTATACAGAACATAACAGCGTCAGATGAAATAACAGTAATGTGAAATATGATAAAAGAGACCTCATACAGTTATGAAACACTGACTGCTTCAGGTTTTGAAAGTTTATGTTCCATATACAGAGCAGATGCTCGGGCGGCCGGGAAGCGGTGACGCTCGACTCACCTGTTGCGTGCGTTGTGCCATTCGGTCCTGAGCTTTACAAACTGTTTCTTGTTCTTCAGAATTTCGGCCAGAACCTCCTGCAGACAACACAAGCGTGAAGTTTGGTCTTCCGTTGTGATCTTTGCTGGATAATATTTAAATTTACTCATGATGGCCAATCAAGTTGTCTCTCTGTCTGTCTCTGTCTGCATACAGTATGTATTCAAAGGGTAAAAATCCTTGTAATGTTGTTTCCCAAATATCCGTCTCTTCTGCTCAAACTGACTGAAATGATGTTCAGAAATCAGTTTGAGCTACATGCTGAACTTGTGATTATAATAAATAATGGAGAAAGGCTAAAAAAGCTGATTTGCACCTTGTCCATTGACTTCTATTCACTGTTATCACAAGACAGTCATGCATTATGGGGTTTCTTTAAGAACAATGGTCACATCTGCTGTGCACCTGTGAAGATTCAGAAACTTACCTCACTGAGTTTGTTAAGGGGCTCCAAGACCTCTTTCTCCAACTGCACTTCAAAATCTGCCAGTGTCTTTGCTAGAAAACTCTGCATGAAGCAATTCATCTCAAGGACCTTCCTGGGAGAGAGATGGAGTTTGAGCCATGGTGAAGTTCAAATATTACAATGACTGGAATTAGAGGATCAATTGCTGTGCTAGGAATGATCCAACTAAAATTATGTGATTATTGTGACTCTGATTTCTCTCATTAGCTTTCTGTATCCAATGACCATGTCTTTCAGCATTACACTGTGACAGCCAGCACAGGATAGACTTCCCCACTATAGTAAGACACTTCCCATGATTCCACTGGGCAGCATTCCCAAAACTTTTTCCAAAGTGGCCCAGTTCACAAAATTATTCAACCTCACGGCATGTTGATTGCAAAAGCGAGAGATACTGACATTGATGTGACCGGTCAACAGCACGTCTGTGTTCTTTGGGGTTTTAAATAAGCAATGTGCATCTAAGCAACATTCAAATTGGCCTCAGTGAATGAGATTTTTCATTTAGGATTTATGAATCTGCATGATCTTTAACTCCTTGAACAAATAATGTTCACACAGCACATCTCACAGAACTCAAAATCGCACCGCAGGGCGGCGAAGGGAGATGGAGTCATGGGGACGTTTGTCTCTCTAAAGTTTCGTGATTTTACCTCCACTTCACTCTCATTTTTTGGGGGGTTCAGACCTCTTTAATTCAAGTTTCCTCAAAAATGATTACATTTTAAAGAGAGGTGAATCCTGGGTTATGACAGAGGTAGGGCAGGAGGACAGTGCAGTTTGAAAGGTCTGAGTCTGTATGAAAGTTCAGGCATTTTGATGCCCTTCATCTCAAACCTGAGGGGAGACTCTCCGTCGAGGTGCTTCAGGCTTTCGGCCATGCTGACCGACAACGACATCAAGGGGAGCTTCTTCTGTGAAGAGGAATTTTAAAAATCATGAAGAAGAACAATGAAAACAATTCATGAGATCTCAATGTAATAATTCCTGTTCAGGGGGAAATAAAGGGGAAGTCAAAGATAAAGTTTCAAAAAGTGTGGAAAAAAAGATCAACCCATAAACAGCTTGGAGCTCAAGAAATTATTTAACCAAACACATGTCCCATGGAGCAAGTTCAACATTAGCCAGACTTTCTTCGCCTGAGCTGGCATCCTAAACTCAATACCATGAGCTAGCATGGCCAGGTTAAAAGAGAGCCACCTTTGTAACATTGAAAACCCTGGCTTAAGACTCAACATTCCTCACTAACCCACCAATTTCACTCCATAGTACATCCCCAAGGTATAATTTCAAGTTGGGCCAAATCTAACAGAGAAAAGAAACTAGTGGCAGGGACTTAACCTTTCACCATCCCAGCGCATAGAAACTGAGGTAAAAAAAACCCAAAAAAAACCAAAATAAAGTTAAAGGTTTATTTTGGTTAAAAACAGGCAGGCAATTACAGTGGTGGAGCCGCGAAAGAGGAAGCTACACAATTACCCGACAGACATATGAAGATACAGCAAGAATCATCAGAGCGCAGCCATTAATAGCAGCGTCTCACAGCCCAATGACGTGAAATCGGGCAAAAAAAGGTCACAATTTGGGTTTAAATCAGCGAATACTTAAGAACTCATGACTGGAACATTATTGTGATTAATATGTTTCAATTGACAACACTTGTTTTAATTATAACTAATGCAGTGCGTAACTCATCATTTCTTAAACAGCCATGTCGGATCGGAGGAGGTGCCCGATAGTCATGGAAAAGATGTTGCTGTGTTTCCAGAAGGGTAAATTATTGGCCTGCAGCCACCAAAGAAAACAACTAAGGAGATCGCTGAAATCACTGGAATTGGGTTAAGAGCTGTCCAACACATTATTATCCCCACTCATGGCTTTTGAGATGTGCTGGAGAAGGCTTTTTGGAGTGATTAAACTCTCCCATCATCAATACAAATCAATGCAACACTAAATGGAAAGTAATGTTGGGACACTGCATAAGGTTGTTGAAATAACGCCGGGACAATGTGCATGGTAGCCTCAATGCAATCAGACAGATGGCTGCACGCATATTAGACAATTAGACAGACACATGGGAACACAGTTATTGCACAGTTAGATAGACAGGTAGGTGCGTCGTTAACATTCAGTGAGATGAATGAGAGGTGCATTGTAACGATACAGCGAGATTCACAGGCAGGTGTGTAGCTATTACGCAGATAGATGGATCACGGACGGGTAGCGGCTCAGTTACCAAGTAGCAAGTAATACTACACCCAAAACTAGACAGGTGTAAGTGTAGGCACTCCGCTGAAAGATGCACAGGTAAGATTGAAGATACTATGCAGTAACATAGACTAGGTGTGTTGTCACTATGCAGTAAGATAGGCAGGTATGTGCAGAGTTACGCTGGGTTTTATAGACAGGCAGTTGTGTAGTCACCATGCGCTTGTCTGCATCCAGGCCCTGCTCACTCATCAGACAGCCAGTCAGCTTTTTGTAAACAATCTGGGCGGTCCTCTTAGTAGGCTCCACCCTCTGCTCCACCTGCAGTCAATGAGATTTCAGACGGAGGATGGCAAGATTAGCGAGCACACAGGCTAATTATATTTATACTTGGAGTATAAATGAGCAGATACTGTATATTTTAGGCATATAGGTACATTTCAATTATTGTCGTACTCACAAATAATCATGAATAGGTCTCAAGAAAATGCTTTTTGTAAAAATGTGGTCATCGACTTTTTAATCTTGCGACTGAAAACTATAAATTCCGCATGGCAAATGAATAATGCATTGCACATTACTGTGGGTAGTGTAATATTCGTCCTACTGAAAAACCAAGGCTACTCCAAGCATTACTCACCTGGACCAGATCTTCAGGAAGAAGCTCAGCAGGATCTTGTGTCTTTGAGCTTCATAAAATAGATAATTTGGCATAATCTTTATACACAGGCATGAGATCTGAACCCAAATGAACTGAACAAGAGATAATTCATGCATCTCTTATGCACACATAGAACTAAAAGCGCATTCAGGAAATCATGACAGAGAAATATCTCCATCGTAACTGCTACTGCCAATAGCATGTAAAAGTTCCAAATTTAACGTAAAAAAGCCTTTGTTGTTTTTACTCGTGCGTGGCTGGTTTATGTCCCGGCAGATACTCCAATCGGAATCACACTTAAAAATTCATAATAAGAGGATCATACTGTATAATCTCGTTTATGTATTTGTTGGCACACAGTAATGGAAAACAAAAGATGCAGCCAGAATTCCATCATAAATTAATAATTTGACAAAATTTTACAAATAACCAATGGTGCAGCAAAAAATCGTGCACATTTCGTTGAGAAGTGGGGCGAAATCTCTTGTTCGGCAAATCATATTCATCACAATCAGGAGTTGAGAGCGCAAGATGGGATCACCTCACTGATCGTCACAAACTGTGTTTGTTGTGTTCAGAGATGTCAGGGAGTTCGTGGAGAACTGTAGATGTCAGTGCTCTCCGCAGCAAGACTCGGACAAAACCTAGTATATGGCTGGACAGTGTCTGGGCAACGTGCCAATTTGTAGCCAAATGGTAACACAGATTGTCCGTGGTAACTGTTATTATGTATAATCTGATCATTCGAATTCTTGGATATAACTGAAGAGTTTGTTTCCAAAGCACAATAAGTGCCAAAATTACAAAAAATGATATAATACCATAGAGCGATAGCCCTGCGCTTCTTACACATGGCGCAGAATCCGTTTTTAGAGATTCATACTAGAAGGAGTACTTTTTCATGCTCAAAGTTTGGTTTTCTATAAAATGCAATAGGTGCCAACATAGAAGAAGCTTATTTACTCAAATCGAGTAAAATGGATGTACTGTGTTTTGAAAACAAACTCTTCAATTGTTCGTCGGCGATTTGAGGACTGTCTACGCTCACAGTATTACCCTCCTGATGGTGTAACTGATGATCGTTGGCAGCTTTTCATTTTGAAACAGTAATGACAGGAATCCGCGGAGCACGGAGTCACCTCACAGCAAACATATGAGGGGAAAAAATGTGTCAGTTTGGATTGTGCCGACTGCTCGACCCTCAGTATTGCTGCTTGCAGATTTCTCATCCAAACAACTTCATACTGAACACTTCCTACTGTCCTCAGCAATACACCCCCCTAGCCTGAAGTCAATTGGATGATTGGTTAAGGAGAAAACCAAAGGACTGTCACGCACACATACAGGCAGGCAGGCAGAAACTCCCTCCATTTTAGTGGGATGATGATGACGCTACTGTAATCGGATGACAGGTTTGTCAGAGCTCGCGACCTCCCAGGTTTCAATTTTATCATTTATTACTTAAAGTCACAGCTTTTGAGGAAGCAAATATGCAGAAGTCTGGCAAGTGTCAAAGACATCAGTCTTTATAAATTTAGAGCAGCCGAGCTTCACACTCATGGCTGGAGATAATGTAAGAGCTCTGGGCCAGAGTTAGACAGCTTTGTGTTGATTTGTACAAGCCAGTCTGTAAAACAACCCTCTGTGCAAACTTAGAGATAAAAATTTGATACAAGAAGCCATCAAGTGATGGGATCACACCAGCGGCTCCTCCCACCCCCCTACCTCAAACGCACTTGCTTGGACCAAACAAACCTTCAGCTTGGTTCTCATTTTGATCTACACCACATACCCGTAAGGTTTTGTGTCCGCATCTTGCAAAGTTGTGACGTTATTGAGGTGAGAAATTCTATCCACAGACAGAAACATAAACACCTCGTCCCTTGAGAATCAGCGGGTTCTATGTCCACTTTTCGCAGAAATGGAGTTAAGCATACCAGGGCTTTCTAAAATCAGTTAGGTTTATGTCACTTAGTGCTGAGTTCCAACCTAAAGACTACACGACATTAACACGTAGAAACATTTAGTTCTATATTTTGAGTGGGGCTCAGTATGAAGCATTTTCAATACTCATTAATCCTCTGTCTTATAAACGACATTCATGCTGTCCCAGTACATTTTTTGTGAAATAAGTATAAAATACAGGTAACCATTCATTGACTAAAACATTTTTAGTTTGTTCATAACTTTTTTTATAACAACTCTGGTGGACATAAAACTTCCTGATTTCGATCACACGTAAAAGCAGTAAAGGCACCAGGTCCTATGTTGGACATAGAACTTGTTGACCAAGGGCAACTTATGTTCCTCGGAAACAGAAGGTTCTTTGTCCATTCTTGACTGCTTATATCTCTAAGCCTATGGAGATTTTGAACAGGTTTGCAATATGTCTAGAGTACCTTCCACAGTCAACAAAATTCCACACAAAATACATTTTAATAACTCTCTAAACATCAGAGATAAGACAGCTGAAATTTTCAAACTCCATTTTCTCAAAATGAGGAAAAGTGGACATAGAACCAGCTGATTCTCAAGGGACGACCTGGCAAACCACTCAAAACCACTTCTGTGGTTGTTCCTGCCACTGTTGGCGTCTCCAGAATCATGGTGAAGGACCCACAGATTCACAGGGAGAAAACGACACTGGTCGACGCTTTCGTGGCTGGCAAACCCACAACCCTTTTTTTTTTTTGTGGAGAAACTGGCGTGCATCAAATAATGCAGCCATTGGCATAACACTTCCCACTGTGCCTGCTTGTGCTTTATCATAGTTGTATGTTAGATCTACTTCCTTTAATAACGGGAAAGAAAAATTATAAAAAACCAAAGCTTAAAAAAAACAAGGGTTGATTTTAGTTCTTACCTCCCTGCGGAACCAAACTGCTTCAGAAGGCTGAATTGCTTCAGCATGGCTGTAGTGGAGAAGACACTTATCTTTCCAGCTTCAGTGCTTCAAGAGTCCAGTGTAATCACTACTGGAAAAAAGACTGGAATTTTCCCCACAGTGTTTTAGTTTACAGTAGTTTCCATGGATACAGAAGACTTACTACATTTCCCCAAATTGCTTCACTGGGAAGATTCCACGACAGTTTGTGATCGAGCAGCTTCAGCTTGTGTTTCTGAAGAACTCTCCACCTAAGTGTCAGCCACAATCACACGCTCGTGGGTGGAACGCCTCTTGAGGTCACAGATAGAGGAAGTAGATTTTACCTGATGGAGGACGGACATGATTAGTTCATACTTCTACTCTTGCACACTGCAGCTTAACACACACACCCTTAAGAGTATGGTATGAATTTCTCATGGTTTCGCATGCAAGGGATTGTGAACACATGCCAGCTTTAAAGTCAGGTCAAACTGTGCTTTTGATTGTTCGAGCTGATAATGGCTGGTTAATCATTTGCTTAAAAGCTGAAAATTATTACTATTATTATTATTAAGCATAATTTATACCTATACTTTTTTTCTTTTTTCTTTCCCCCCTGTAGCTTGGGGTGGGTGGGGTAGGGGTGGGAGGGCACATAGTTAATGCTTCAAAATGAATTTTGGGAACGATGTGTTTAAGTATGGACTCTCTGTTATAGGTGCTGTATATCTTGTTTGTTTTTCTATTCGTTTCAGTTATCAAAATGTACATTTATACAGCACAAGGAGAATAATACTAAAAATATTGGAACTGAAAAGCTGAAAAACATATTGTCAAGGGGTCCACGAGTTCAGACACTAGTTCAGCCGACTAGTTTAGCACAGACCAGCTGGAGACCAGCAATATAATAGCTATGACTGGTTGCAAAGCCACAGATTAAGCTAGGTGGTGTCAGCTGCAATTTAATTAACAGTGTAAACCGTGGACCTCTCAGCTGCTAAAGCCAAGCACTTGGTGCAATCAAGAGGTAACCAGGGCTTCTGCTGCAAGATTAGCTACAACAATTAGGCAGGATGCTAACGCAGAGATTGTGTCAGATGTGTGGGTGTATCAGATCAGGCCCTTCTGAGATGTGAAGATGTGCTGTTGATGGGTCATAGCATAAAAAGGAAGTGACTAAAAGCCATTTCATCCAGCAAAGCTTGCTATCGTCCTGCCTAAAGGACAGCGTGTACAAACTCTTGGCATACTTAACCCCTCAAACTCCAACTTTTCATGTAAGGTTTCCCTTAAGTAGGTTCAAAGTCAGAATAAGCATTTTTTTTGTATTGCCAGGCAATATCACACACATACCCAGATAGCAAGCACCTCCGGTATGGATCAGCCCCAGCTCTGTGCCGACTCAAGCTGATCCGACTCAGAGCAGGGGAAGATCCGGAGCGGAGGTGTTTGCTATATGGGACACTCTGTATCTGTTGGTCGCAGCACTTCATTGAAGCCATATCACTCTTATATTAAGAGAAATATTCAAACACTGGACACCATGTGGAAAATATCTCAAGGTAGTACATCATTTAATACACATTTCCTTGCAATTCAGCAGGACTTATTTGGGATAACTGGAACCCTTGAGATCTCCACTAGAGTTAGAAATAGGCCCGAAGTTCCACAAGTTTGAATAAAACGGCAGTGTTCAACATACTAGTACATGGGTCCGGAAGTTTTATGGGATTAAGTGCTGATCTGTGGTCACTTTATCTGCTCAGCCCTAAGTCTTTCTTCAACAGTTTAATTATGAAAACATTCAAGATGCATAAAATAGAGCAGGCTGGCTCCCATTATTTAGGCAACAATATTAATCCTTCTCGAAAAGGCCAGAGAAGCACCCTGTGCGAGCCACAGTAGCCGTATATGCAGGTAAAACAAGGCCTGTCTGGAGCATTTTTATCCAAGCTGGGAAGGCATTGCAGAAATTCAGTCCTAGGTGCATGTTTGATTCTGGTTGCATGTGTGGAAGAAGCAGGCACTCCTCTCCTCCCCCTACCCATCATCCTGTCTGTACCTGGCTGTTCAACCAATCAACTCCCAATGATCTTTTGAATGTCCCTCCAGCTCCCCTCTGTTGATCATTGGTTTTCTCTGCCATTTGTCCTTTTGTATTCAATCAGTTCAATACTTACTGTAACGAACGGCCCATCTAGTTTCAGTTGAAATCTCCTGGCCTCCATTCTTAGGGCCTCCAGCTTCCTGGTACCAGACAGAGCCACAGATTTCAGCAGTTGGGTTTCATTTGTATTATTTAACCATTTGTTCAAAATGAATCTGTACAATAAATTTGATAAAAGACTTTTGGCTTTAATTACACGGCTTCTACAACACATGTATGTGGTTAGCTCTTGTTTGACAATTATCTTTTGATTCACTTCCTGAAGGCTTATTATTCAGAGGGTCGTCCTCCAGACACAACACAGGCCACACACTGCGTGCCAAACAGACCCAGCTCATGATGATTCGCCACACTTTTCACGACACACCATTTTGCAAAAAAAAAAAAAAACCCACAGATTGTATTGATATGAGGGAGACAGAACTTACCACAGCTAAACATGTGATGACGTGCTGGCGAGCAAAATGCTCCAATTTGTGTACCGATCTATATGAGTGCACACAAATATGCTAATGTTTACTCACATTTCTCCGTGTGAAAATAGGCACCACTGACTTTTCAGTGGGTTCAAGATCGAATTAGTAAATTGATCCACAAATGAACGCTTGGAGCAAAATACATTTTTACAGTCTGTTCTAATTAAGTACAACTATGCATACATTATTGTGGCCCAATTCAGATCTTTCAAAGATGCACCAGATAGTAAAACATAACCTTAGGTAATGCCACAATTTGTAAGGATAGCAAATAACTTATGGCTACTATCCTCCGTTGAGGCATTTCTGCTGTGGGACAAGACATCGCTTGAGGGCTAGAACAAGCAGAACTCTAAGGCAAGCAGAAGGAAGCTGACTACAAGTGTGACGTTACGTGCCCCACAGAACTTCCACAGAACTCCGCTTCCACAGCAGAGTTAACACATCTCATCGTGAGAAAAAAGACAGTAATTTATGATGTAAAATAAGCTGGATTACAGTTGATTGAGAGGAAAGTGATGAGGTGGTTTTATGGTGTCCCTGAGGGGGGAATGGAAAGCGTCGCTGACTGTAATGGAATGAAGGTGGTTTTGTTCGGCCACAGCAATAAGTAAAACGGTCAATGGTTTGAAAGCCTGGAAAGATTAAAGAAGCAATATGTATTTATGCTTGAGGGAGAAAAAACAAGGTTTGCAACAGGATGTATTAAAAATAAGCAGCGCAGAGAATGCGACCAGATTGCAAACCAAAATCCCGCCCACACAGCGCAAATTCAGGAAGATTTTTAGATGCACAATGCAAACTATGGCCCCATGAGCCGCTAAAGTCTAGTAGCTGGTGCAAGCTTACTGAAGCCAGAACCACTGCTCTGGATCAGGACTTACTGAGATGGGTTGAAGTGGATCAGAGCAAATTGTCATGTGTTCGTGGATAATGGTGTACTGTACTGGGATGTTTTGATGCAGATCATGGCTAAATCTAGTGGAATGCATCAGTGTGGATCAATGCTAACTGTCGTGAGATAAGTTATGTAAATCAAAGTAAACAGTGAAATGTATTGGAGTGGATAGTGGCTAACTGTAGCAAGACGTGTTAGTGTGGATAAGGGCTAACTATGGTGAGCTGTGTTATTGTGGATCAGGGCCAATGGTAATGAGACATGTTTGTGATGAGTTAGGGAGAATCAAGCAAATGGTAGTGAGATGTGTTACTGTGGATCAGGGCTAACTGTAGTGAGATGTGCTGGAGTGGATTGGGGCTAACTGTAATAAGGTGTGTTATTGTGGTTCAAGGCTAACTGTGATGAGATGTCGAAGAGGATATGGGTTTATTGTAATGAGATCTACTGACGAGGATCAGTGCAAACGGTATTGAAACATGTTTGTCCAGATCAGGGCTAAGTGTACTGAGATATGCTGGTCAGGATCAGGGCTAACTGAAGTGATATTTACTGCCTGAAAGTGGTGGCCAGTTCTGAGTCCTTGCGGTTGACAGGAGACCACAGGCTGATGAGACAGGAAATGAGAAACAGGAAATGCAGGAACTTGCCCGGCACCTCTTAGAAGTACCCAGACATGTACATACTCTTAACTTTTAAGATGAAAAGCATAGCAAATATTTTCTGCCATCAACGAGTTAATTACATGCATTAGCACATTGGCTACTTAATTTGGAATGGAAAAATTATTACTTATTATTAGCCAATTATATGATAAACATATTTACCTTTTTATACACAATGCTAGTTTTCAGTATTTTAAATCGCATATGCACTGTATTGAATGGTCAGGATGAATTAAATAATGCAAACTAAATCACAATAAGTGAACAGCAAGGCAACCTTATGTTCACTGAAATTCGTCAGGACAGATATGCAAATTGCATACGAGTAATGAATTTCCAAAACTAATGCAGCAACCAATGCCACCTACTGGCAGTTGATGGGATAGAGAAATTGTCAGTGGAGAGTGTCATGAAATGGTCATATAGAACAATTAGCCACAACATCAAAGCCGCCGGCCTAATAATGTGCAGGTGCCCTTGAGCCATAAAAACAGCTCTGACCCATAGAGAGACTCGACAGCTGAAGTTGCCGAGGTATCTCGCACCAAGATGTTGGCAGCAGATCCTGTCAGTCCAGCGAGTTGAGGACGGGCCTCCATAGATTGGACTGGTTTTTCCGGCACGTCCCACAGATGCTCAATTGGACTGAAACCTGTGGAATTTGGAGGCAGAGTCAAAACTTTTAATTTTTTTTTAAATGATATTCCAAAAATAGCCGCGCTAACGCGGGCGGGACCCCTTAGCCCTGTGCACAGTTGAAGGGCGGGTACCTATCTTGTTAAAATCTCCACACCAGCAACAGTGAAGATTAGTCTGCTGAGAGAGAGATTTAACAAAGAGGCAATTGTACATCGGAGGAATGGAGTCTACTGAATTTTACCTCTCAAGAAGTAATCACATCAGTGGCAGGCATATTTGATTTTGGATTGCGACTGAAATCGATAAGCTTGTGTAGTAACTCCACCCTGATGTCCTCACCAAAAATGGTGATGATTGGTGATGTTGTTCTTCAGTTATGAAACGGAATCAAATGTGAACTAACAGACGGACGGCCAGACGTATGCTGTGTGTTTTTCAGGGCTGAGGGGTAAATATCATCTGAGAATAATTTTAGCATTGGGATTGGGCTGGAAGAGACCACTGTCATAATGGATTCAATTCCCATGAAGAGATGTGCCTGCAGCGAAACCATGTTTAGGAAGTAGTGCGTGTCAAAGTAGCACCCACGAGAAAGGCAGGACCCAAGGTTTCCAAGCAGAACACTGGCCAAAGCATCACACTGCCTCTGCAAACTTGCATTCTTCCCATAGTCTTCCCATCACACATCCTGATGCCAAGTCTTCCCATGGTAAACGGCACACGTGCACCCAACCATCCACATGATGTAAAAGACAGTGTGATTAAATCAGTCCAGGCTTCCTAGTTCCACTGCTTTAAGGTGCAGTTGATGCTCACGAGCCCACACAGGCGAAGGGCAGGGGGTCAGCACGAGCACAGGGACCAGTCTACGGCTACGCAGCCCCCTAAGTCACAAGCTACGCAAGTTCTGATACCTTATCATAGCTGACAGTAGCTTTTCAGACATTTATGCTCCTGCAGCTCTTCTGTGGGATTGGACCAGATGGGTGAGCCCTCAATCCCCACACACTAATGAGCCTTGGCTGCCTATACGACCCTGTCGCCTGTTCATTGTCCTTCTGTGGGACCATTTTGGCAGATGCCAACTACGGCATACTGGGATCGCCCCAAGAGCCGCAGTTCTGGAGATGCTCTCATCCAATTGTTTAGTCATCTCAGTTTGGCCTGTGTCAGTCAACACGCACGAGCCTATTTCACCTGCTTCCAACACATGGAGCTCAAGAACTGACTGCTCACTCACTACCCCATATATCCACCCCTTAAAAGATGCCATTGCAATGAGAGGTTTTAAACATCACCAGCCAGTGGTTTTAATGTTGCGGCTGATCTGTGCACTGTATCCATTAACATTTTGCCTGAATGACTACTTTGAATTCCCAAAATGAGAATGTTTTAGTTTACATGATAGCCAGTTTTAATATTGTTCTGTTCTCAGTCAGCGAGCTGAGGGAAAAATTCATACACTCAAGAAAGTTTAATAAAAAAAATTGTTCATCATACAAACAAACTTACAGGAATTCTACAGCCGACAGTCTAGCAAGACACCCAGCTTTCAATCTCTCAACATAACATTGTTATGGTCAGCAGTCAGTGCTATTGCACCAGATTGCATCAGAACACTAGCCTGAGAGAGCCGATAGGCAAGGACTATGTTTAAAAAAAAAAAAAAAAACACACACTGCAGAGGGATGCAGGTTGTTGGGACATTTGGTTTGGATTTCATACCGATTTTACATTTCAGGGCAAACCCCCATCCCCTAAACCCCCAGGGCAAAAGTTCAAAGGACAGATTTAAAATGAGACCACAAACACACAGTTACATCAGGATATCCATTTAAGTATTTATTTATAGTTTAGCAAATCAAATCAGTCCAAAATTTCCAAATGAAGACAGTCATTTTCCCCATTACTGTAAAAACATCACTGAATCCCGGAATCAGTCACATGACGCAACTACACTTTCAGAAGGCAACACTGCTTTCCCGTCGAACGGCCACACCCACGCGAGACCAACCACGAATTGGTCCGGCGATATGATAAAGTGCAGCGTAAAACGAATGATTTTTTTTCACTTATATATGAAAAACACAAGCGAAAAAAATTACACAAAAAATGTTTTAAAATTCTGTCCTATGTCGTGACATGAATGATGAAAAGCACCTGAGGGAATCAGTCAGGCGCACCGAGATTTACCCTCCTTCCGGAGGCGCTGCAGTTCTATAACCGAATGCAACACATCCACCCTCACCCACCCTCGATATGGACAGCCGTCCCAGCCTCTGGGTAACACTGAACTGATGTTTCTCGCCTCTAGAGGCACTGTAAACCTTCTTGGCGCTCTCTGGAGGTGCCATGTAAAATGCGACAGGAGCCTGACGGCCTCGCCCATGCACGAGGGGAATCTAAACAGCGAGTCCAGAGAGGAGAGGCGGTTAAAGAAGGGATTTTGATAAGAAGGGTTGTGACCCCCTTTAAGAAGGTGGCACAAAGGAAGAGAATCTCCCAAATGGCTGGCCAATCTACGACAGGAGTTCACGGCAAAGCCCCTCAAACATCAAAATGGTGGCATGTGAATGGCTTTTCAGAGCAGTGATATGGACCGGAGCACGTTGGATCAGCAGTCCTGTGCAGAGATGGGTAATGTGCGCGCTACGGACAGAACAGCAGTGAAAGTAACAGTATGGCTGTGCCAGTGTTCCTCAATCAAATGTATCCCAGGGTCCCTGCTAGTGTTCCTGCTCTGGACCCAGACCCTACAGAGGCCAGGCCAGGACAGGGCAGCTCCCAACACCACCCCACGGTAAACTGTGTTTAAAATGTAAAAATCAGGAATGACTGCAGCAGCAATGACAGAATGAAGGAGCACAGGGGGATGAGTGTGGAGGGGTGTTCGCCGTGTCCGTACCCCCGTAAGAGATCCGCACTCTGGCAGGCAATGCCCTCACCCCCACCCCCGCACCCCCACTGCGTCCCAGCTTCTCCAGATGCCAGTCTCCCTCCCCTCCCCCGCAGAACGGGGGCAGGGAGGCCCGGTCACCCCTGAGCTGTCTCTCCCGCACCCCCTCCCCCCCGCAGCCCAATGTAACCCCTGACCCCCCCCCAGAGCACCGAGGGAGGCGGAGTTAACGCTTCGACTTGGCTTCCTCCGCTTCTTTCTCTGTAACAGAAAGGAGAGAGAGAGCCACTTCAGACAGGATTCAAACTGATGCTTCAAGCCCCGCCCCCTGCCCTTCATCACACAGCAGGGCCTCAGTGTGCATCACACACGGCACTACAGGCCTAAACGCCGCGCTCCCCGAGACACAGGAGCTTGTGCGTGGCAGCAGCCTGCATGTCCGTCTCTCTGTGTCCGTCTCTGCCCGTGTCAGTCCGTCAGTGTACACACATCTGCGCGCGCAAATCCGAGTCTTTGTGTGGTTATGTCCATCTTCCTGTTAAATTTTCTGTCTGCGTGTGCGTATGTGTGTGTACATGTGCGCATGCCTGTACGTGGGAACGCCGACACCAACGGGAATTCAGGCAAAAACAATGTCTCCCCCCCCAGGAAGGGGGAGACATAATTTACCTACAAACACATTGGGGAGGAGAGGCAAGTGTATAAATGCCTTCTTTAGCATCTGGACAGTATCGGAGCGAGTCTGGCCGTGTTTGAGAGCGTTTAAAGGCGCTGTAACTCATGCGGTGCGCTCACACACGCGGGTCCCTGACCTTTCCTGAGCTCATCCCTCTTCCTGGCAGCGTCCTCCCGCTGCTTCCTGATGATGGCGAGACGGGCGAGGTCAGCGCGAGCCTGTTCAGTCTTACCCTCCAGGTGCAACTTCATGTAGCGTTCCTTCGCCCTCTGCTTCTCGATCTCTTCTCTGTGAGAGTGAGAGTGAGAGAGAGAGAGAGATGGGCAGTAAGAGAGCGGGATGGAGAGATGGGCAGTAAGACAGCGGGATGGAGAGATGGGAGAATGGTTACATCCTGACAGAATGACCCATGATAGCATGCAATATAGTCTCTGTGACCATGATAAATGCACCATCTGAACTGAAAACCACTGTTCATTCACTGGGGCAGGTGCTGTGGGCTTCTGAACAGCTGCCTTGGCCCACAGGGGTTGCACAAACACAACCCCTTCACTATGTTACCATTTACAGTGGGAGAACACCGTTCCAATGGGCCCCATCAACACAATACTTCACCAAACCCATTACACAGGAGGTCAAAACTCGCATATCTTACATACGAGTTCCCATACAATGATTTGACTTTACAGACGCTCCCAGATCACATCGTAACTCGCCCTGATAATGCATGACAACTCAAATCCCAGACCAACTATGTCAGCAGGCAACACCGTGATCACTGCTGTGCATCTGTCTTTTTTTTTTAATCGAAAGGCGAGGAGGAATGGATCAGCACTGAGGAGGCAACTCACCTCTCCCGACGCGAGAGCTCCTTCGGGGCGCTGGTGTCCAGCTCTGTCACCTTTTTGCTTTTGTTAGAAATTCTATTGGGATTTTCAATCTCTATCAAACCCTCCACTCCCTTCTTCTTTTGCTGCTTGAGAGAGAGAGAGAGAGAGAGAGAGGGGAACAGTAAGAGTAAGAGCTCATGTATAGGACCACATACACAGGTTTAATTCAGACCCCACCCTTTCCCCATAATGACTACAAATGACAACCCTGACCATATCAGTGAAGACAACATTTGAGGCCTTGGGGATAACCCCTGTTTTCAATCAATGGGGAGGCTAGGGATAAGGTCCAATAATATATGTCATATGTAGTCATTATGGGGAGAAGAGTCAACTACGAGAGACCGCTTCACCCAATACTGCACAAGCAAAGCACGAATTAAGCATAACCCACAAATATGCATCACAATACACCAAGCCCCAAAACGATTCTGACAAGCACTTCAACCAATAGCGCAAAAACACAGCATAGCCCAATCACACAGCTCAACATCATACATAGGTGAAAATCCTGTATTGTAACACTGTCTGCAAGATCCTGTTTACACTTGGTTCCAGAATGAGTCTTGGGTTGCGGGATAACAAGTGGACAGCACTAAACAATAATGTAAACAAGCTGGGAGGCGCGTCATTGTGATCTGGTCGCTCAAACCACTGACTGAGGATGTCCAGGGCGCATATGAACTCAAGTTTACAGAGTAAACGCAATGGCGTCCTGATGCAACTCAGACAAGGACTTAACATGAAAATGCATCATCAAAAGCATTGGCAGCAGGGTGTGACGTAAAATCTACCAGCCCCGTCTAAATTCCTACTTGCCATGCCTAGGAGGTACTTTTTCTGGCTCCGAAGTGCATACATTCTGCTCACAAACATACTTAGAACTAAAATCCATTGCCTGTCGACTATGGAAAGCAATACAGAACATATTTCTTACGAAAAGTGTATTTACTTGCTATGTGTTAGCCCAGAAAATTATATTTAGATCAGTGCAATGTGAAAGCTGCACCAGGTTGTTTTCTGAAGAAATTCAAACTCAGAAATTTCATATTTACAATACTAAGAAGGTAAAAATACAAACTAGGGATGCACCGAAATGAACATTTTTGGCCGAAATTGAAAACCGAAAATGATTAATGCTTGGCTGAAAACCTAAACATTGAAAGAAATTACGCCAATTTTTAGTACCATTGCATTTATGGCTATGACTGTGTACTTATCTAACTAAAGTCAAGGCATTGCAATTGCATACATTAATATACATGCTTCAAAGAATAAATCAATTGCAAAATTGTGTAAATATTAAGCACTGACATACCAACAAAGCACAATATAAAATAAAATAAATAAAATATTTTACTTGGCCCCACTCATGAATAACCTACTGGCCTATAATTGACTGGCCAATTACTGGCTGCTGAAAAAAACGTAACATTAAATTTTACGTGAGAACACATCCGCCCACTGATTGGTCAGAGAGAACTGTCTCTGCGAAAGACAAATCGCTTCTGCATTATCGCTAGGAAATGGACTCTACTTGCAATCATTGAAACAGGTCTACAAATTGTGTATGTGAATGGGGCGTTGCTTTAGGCAGCTTGCTATATAGGCTATACTGTGCGTTGCCTAACCTTTCTAACAAGGTTGCGTTTGATCACCGAAGCTGCTGTATTTATGAAATGCGTTTCTTTGCCTGTGACCCTATTCATAGCGAAATTAGAAGCAACGGCGTTCCCCTAACTCCCCTTGGAAAAGTTATGCTCTCTATATTTTACGAAAATAGCGCGGAAAATAATTCTGTTCTGTCGAGGCTTTCACAGACGAAATGACGCATCGAAAAGTCAGTCATTCTAATACTCTACAGTCTCCTGCGATTCGAGCATTTGCAAAGTGTTTTGCCTTCAATTTCAAAGTGAAAAGTTTATGAAGCCTGAATGTCAAGCTATTAAACATTAATTGTTTTGGTGTGTTATTTGCTCCTTCGTTATGAAGGGAAAAGGTAAATTAACATCTTCGGTGTGTGATCATTCCATTTTTTTTCGGGGGTTGTAGTTCCATTATGGAATACTGATGGTACATAAATGCCTTGAGAATATATAGCCTTTGTCTATGAATACTCTATGCCTTTTACGGATATCATTGCTTTGTGTTTTTAGGTGGTAGGCCTACGTTATTTAATGTGAAACCGAATCGGACACAACACCAGCTGCTATCCTACGAATCAGGACAGTATCAAACAGAAATTACAATTAAGCACTAGCAGACTTTAGTGCCATAACGTGGTGACGGGAGTCACACACAAATATTTATCAAAATCCACAGAATAAAAGTCCAGTCAGGCAAGTGCAAGTATAAAATGGTGCTTTTCTTCTGTTTTTATTGAGTTTATTGTCTGTTTATACAGAGCTCCAAACGGCAAAGAGGGAAGAAAGGCTAGGCTGTTTGAAATCAGGATAAAAAAAAAAAAACCTTTATCCATACCCTCGATCCATGCTGTGCAGTGATCATTTTTGAGAGCAGTGTTTTAACGCGACATGGGCAAAGATGAAGCTGAGTAAAGGAGTAGCCAGAGTTCTCTAGCACTTCTTTTTAATAACGCTGGCATTAGCCATATGATTCAATATAAACAATTCGGTTGATGGATAATAGTCAACCAGGGTACAATTAAGTGAGGAAACCAGAGTGTAATTTGATAACGTATACGGACATTCATCGACGTTTCTTATGACGGCGATAACTTCCTGGCAATCATCTTAACAGCAGGTCATTAATAGCCTCGGTCACGGTAACTCAACTGTTCTGCTCGCACTTTGACGTTGATACCGAGTCACATTTCGATCTTCTCTTTATAAAGTGTGCCGCTGTCCATCCTCCAAAAAGCACATATTTGTGGAGACAAAGTGTTGCTCTGTACAGCGATACCAAAATATCAGACTCACACGCAAGTGTTTTTGAAAATAAAATTTAAAAAGTGCTCGCTCCTGGGACAGATGCTTCACTTGAGCATACCGTTAGCAAATTAGTGTTCTACATATAAATCTTTTCAGCAGACACGCTCAGCCAATGGAGGCAGCGACAAACTGCATCTGGCTACTCGGGGGCTCTATAGTAACAGAAACGAGAGAGGAAAATTATAAAATTGATGAATAAAAACGCCCAGAGTCGTGTTTGCCCGATTGGGCATGTCCTTACAAGTTTTACTTTCCCGTCAGCTTTTTGAAGTTGCCCCGAGCATTCGGGCATCCGTTAATGTCACACCCTGAGCAGAAATGACACTGAACAAAATGGGTCGGTAAAGACGGTTCAGACGCACGGTAGAGACAGGTGTAAACGGCAGTGCGTCTCACCTGTCTGAAAGTATTCGGATCACCAAAAGCCTTTTAAACCCCAGCATAAACGAGGCCTGAGAGACATCAATCCTTTCCAACAAACTAAAATTCGTTTGGTTACACATTAGTAACGAGGCAGAACAAATGTAGCCCACAGCAATCGTTCAGCGATCACGCGGCCTCGCGAGCATTTTGGCGGGCTGGGTCGGCTCCACTCACATCACACTCTTCTTCACTGCTCTCTTCATCAGACTCCGACGAGCTCTCGGCTTCTGCACCATCATTAGCCTCCTGATGGAGACAAGTGTCCTTCAGTTAATCTTTCACATTTTTCATATTTTCTACATCGTAACACGTCAAATAAAAGTGGCTACATACAAATGGTGATTCTTCATAACTGGTTCCAAATTCTTATTAGTTATCAGAACATAGTTCAAAAATAAATCACTCAATATTCTATGCAAACTTTATTATATAGATGACATACACCGACCAGCCACAACATAAAAACCACTGATATAATACTATATAGCTCCCCCTTCAGTTGTCAAAGCAGCTCCATCAAACTGATATCCACTTGAATTCCCTGACCCAGGGTTTCACAGAAGAACATTTCCAAGAGTATCAAATGCCCTCAAAGTCGTCTCCTCACAGCGCATCCTGGGTCCATCTCTTCCCAGGTATGTGGTGCACATGTACACGAGCGCACATACCCAGCCGAGACACAAGATGTAACAGAGAATGGGACTTACTGGACCAGGCGACCTTCTTCACTGCTCCAAAGTCCAGTTCTGACGCTCACATGCCCACTGTACGAACTTTTGGCTGAAGACCAGAGCTTCCCAAATAATGGTCCTTGAGGGTCAAGAGCTGCTCATTTTCTAGCCTCCCTTTACCTGGAAACCAGGTATTGAGCCAGCCTAGCCAATCAGAAGCAATAATTGTTCAATTGATTGCCTGGAAGGACTGAAAACGAGGGCTGGATTTGGATTTGAGGGCCAGATTGGGGCAGCCCTTCTGTAGACCAAGGACGGACGGGGCTCTGGGTGGCCTGCAGCTACACAGCATACAGCAGTACGCGATACGATGAGAGAGGTGACACATTCCTCACATTACTATTCACAGTGACGAGTGCTACAGTAGCCCTTCAGTCGGTCTGGACCAGATGGGATAGTCTTTGTCGCAACTGTTAGACAATGACCCTTGGGTGCCCAAAACCTTGTCGGCAGTCACGGGTTGTCCTTCTTCGGCCCACTCTTAGAAGGCACTCATCACTGCTGGCTGGCAGCACCCCAGAAGGCTTGCTGCATTGGAGATGCTCCGACCTCCTCATCTGGCCATTACAATTTGGCCCTAGTCAAAGTCACTCAGGTCCTATTTCTCCTCCATCCAATACCCAAACTACAAGATCCGTCCGTTCACTTATCATCTATGGTCCGCCCGCAAACTTTACCACGTGCCACGGTTATGAGGCAATGCGTGTCATTTCCTTCATCTACCGGTGGTTTTAATGTTTTGACTCATCAGTGTATGTGATAGGCCTTTGTAAAAATAAAAAATGGTAACATTCGATACCTTAACAGTAATTATCACGATGAATCAACGCAAATTCAAAAATACTGACGCGTCAAACGCGATGATTCAGAGTTTGGGGTTTTTTTGTGTTCCCACCTTTTCCCTCTGAGCGCGCATCTGCCGGTCAATCTCATCCGGGTTACTGAACTGCTTGCATCGGCCCTTGTGCCCTTTCTTTCCTGAGACAACAGGAAAAATGCAACCGGGCCAAGGAAAACGTCAGAAAGTATAATCTAGACTTTGGCAGCCATAACCACTGAGAAACAATTCGACGGCGACCTGAGGCCAGTACAGCCAAATTAATTAACTAAAAGTTCAACGTTAGTTTTTACTGATCGTAGATCTCCGAACCGCTTCTGAACACTGTGATACATTAGTACGCAAAACCTCATTTAAACTTAATACATTTCACCAAGCATAAAACAGCGAGTCTCAGACATTAACGTATCCATGTGCCAAGGCTAATGGCTGGAACATTATGTGCCAAATGGCTGTTGTTAGCCAGCAGGTTCGCACCAGACGAAAATCACTCGTCAGAAATGTTGCCAGTATAAAGACACACTAGCCAACGTAAACATATATGGTTTTAACGAGGTAGATAATCCAATCTGAACATACTAACAATCATACTAAATGAACAAAATTGATTGCACGGCTTAAAAGGCTACGCAGCTCACATCTGAGGACGGTATGATGCTGGGACATAATGTTATATCACATGTAGCGAATCCTGTAAAGCCGCTTTCACACCGGACGCGAAACGAAATTTTCACACGGCCGATAACATTCAACAGTCAATGCAAAGTCGCGAAAACGCGAAAAACGTGAATTCGCTTCTTTGCATTGACTTTGAATGTAATCTGTCGTGCGAAAAATTCGTTTCGCGTCCGGTGTGAAAGTAGCTTAACCCGACGCCTGGTCAGCATGCTGGGTCGCAAAACCCAGCTAGTTAAGTCGCAACAAGCTTGCAAACCGAATAAATCTGCTGGCCACATGATAAATCGACAAAGGTGAATCTTTTCTGTGTGCGGTCTCAATTAAAATACCATCTAATCAATTGAAATGTAGTCAGGAAACTTTATCATGATTAACTACCAACTTAACCCATGGTAGCGAGCAATGCTACATGCTAGCATCAGCTCACGTTCCCGATACTTACCGCCTCTCGGCATTTTCAAGATAGATAGCAGCTCAACAATACAAAAACGACAGACGCTGAATCCAATTCTCGCAGCGAGGTAAAGTTATGTGTTTAACAGAGCGATTAAGTTCAATGGGATATCCGGAGCGTTATAAAATACACCCGTTTCCCTCGGAGAGGATTTTAGCTGTCGGTTTCTATTTACAAGAAAGGCCTACTCTTGCGCCCACGGCCAAACGTCACTGCGAACGTGCCTTCTTCTTCTTCTTCTTCTTTGAGGATTCAATCACATTACCAAACCTACGGTGTATTACCGCCAACTACTGGTTGTATATTCTCAATTTAAGCAATTGGGTGTCTACACCCAATTTAGCAGTGGTTTCTTGTTCGGAGTAAGCCGAAACAAATTCTGGGCCAGGGGATTCGTAAATGATTTCGTGCGGCACATAACTGTACTCGAATGTGTCCCAGGGATGCGGGATACTGATGCGCGTCAGTGGAGGCAAGGGCTCTCAGAGGATTTGCACCGACTTTCAGGGGTTATGCAGAGAAAAAAGTCTTTCCCTGACCGGGAATCGAACCCGGGCCGCGGCGGTGAGAGCGCCGAATCCTAACCACTAGACCACCAGGGACTGATGACATACAAGAAAGTTGTTCGACGTCATATCTTTAGTGCAGCAGACACTGGCTGGTTAACAAACATAACTTCACAAGCATTCCCGAGTATTTTTAACTATTTTTTTTTTCAGAGTAGCACAGCAAATCGTCAAGACCGAATGCAAAAAATCCTCCCGAGCCGCATACGTCACGATGGAGAAGCAGACAATAATCTTAAATAAATACGAGGAATATAAATCCATCATCCAGGCAAAAAGCAACATAGTTGCAGCTGCCAAAAGCCGCAAGGAATGCTGGAAAAAAAATCGCCACCTGTATCAATGTGTAAATTAGTGGGATTATAATATTACTTCCCCACCATGACGGTATGAGGAGATCTGACGATGGAAACATTTGTGTGTTCCATAAATTTGTGTGTTTATGAAATTTGTTGTGATGACGTGATTTTGGCCTTTTCATTTCAGATGCGACCCCAGTGGAGCAAAAAGAACATGGGAGCAAATAAACAATAAGTATAAAAACATTTTGCAAAGTGGTCAGTACGGTTACTATATCTTATACGTGTAGCATATGTATATGTACATGTACACGGCTTTACTTCTTCACACTGTCTCTGTTGTAGGATGATTACAGAGGAATTGTGGAATTAGTAATGAACGGCTCCAGCAGCTGACAGATACACTGTACGTTTTCTGCGGGAAACCTGTACCTCTCATAAAGAAATTCTTCAGGCAAATCAAAAGGATGACAGCGATCACGAAACACTCTTTCGCGGCTGAGCGCTCTTCGCACAAGTTGTACACCGTCCCAGACCCACTGGGTTCAAATGGGCAGGCCATTTTCCAAGAGAATTAATTGGTCAGTAGGTGGGGCTTTTATACCTGCCGAGCTCTTATCCTGAACCTAACCTGCTCCGGAGCAGGTTCCCTGATAGCAAAGAGTCATTGAAACAATGTTCAATCAACATTGTTTTGTCAACGTTAAGACATTGAAACAACGTTGAACGTGCACCCTCAATTAACATTGAATCAATGTTGATTTTCCAGTTAAAGATCAATGGTATTTCAATGTTATTTAATTAAAAAGAACATTGAAACAATGTTGAGATTTCAACCAAACCGTAGATCAATGTGCTTTCAATGACTTTTCAACATTAGTATCATCACCCTGTCAACCAGGAATCCATGCTCAATCAATTATAATCATAACTTTAAATCAATATTGTTTCAATGTCACTGTATCAATGTTGGGTTTCATCGCTATTGTAACAGTGATTCAACATTGATTTAGCATTGATATTTCAATGTCAACCAGTCTGATGATTCAGATGGAAAATCAACATTGTTTCTATGTAGTCATGCTATCTGGGTTAGGTGTTCAGCATATGTTGCCACGGCAACGTACCCCGATAAAAAGCAAAACACCTTCGTGATACGGAAAACCCAGGGTTAATCCAGAAGTTACCTCGCTAAACTGAGAACCAGCTCCGTGAGACAGGCCCCAGGTGTGAATAGTAGCAAATATTCCTTTTACGAGTGCGCTAAAGCAACTTTTGGATACAGGAACTCTTCTTTCCATGTTTGATGGTGCATGATGACGCCGTTTACATAGCCCACCTTGGCAGAGGAACACGATCTACAAGTATCGATATATCCCCCTTGCAAGTCAGATGCTTGGATCAAAATCTCTGACATTCCCTGACCGGGAATCGAACACGGGCCGCGGCGGTGAGAGCGCCGAATCCTAACCACTAAACCACCAGGGACTGATGACATAAAAGGAAGATGTTCGACGTCATATCTTTAGTGCAGCACACACTGGCTGGTTAACAAACATAACTTCACAAGCATTCCCGAGTATTTTTAACTATTTTTTTTTTCAGAGTAGCACAGCAAATCGTCAAGACCGAATGCAAAAAATCCTCCCGAGCCGCATACGTCACGATGGAGAAGCAGACAATAATCTTAAATAAATACGAGGAATATAAATCCATCATCCAGGCAAAAAGCAACATAGTTGCAGCTGCCAAAAGCCGCAAGGAATGCTGGAAAAAAAATCGCCACCTGTATCAATGTGTAAATTGTTGGGATTATAATATTACTTCCCCACCATGACGGTATGAGGAGATCTGACGATGGAAACATTTGTGTGTTCCATAAATTTGTGTGTTTATGAAATTTGTTGTGATGACGTGATTTTGGCCTTTTCATTTCAGATGCGACCCCAGTGGAGCAAAAAGAACATGGGAGCAAATAAACAATAAGTATAAAAACATTTTGCAAAGTGGTCAGTACGGTTACTATATCTTATACGTGTAGCATATGTATATGTACATGTACACGGCTTTATTTCTTCACACTGTCTCTGTTGTAGGATGATCACAGAGGAATTGTGGAATTAGTAATGAACGGCTCCAGCAGCTGACAGATACACTGTACGTTTTCTGCGGGAAACCTGTACCTCTCATAAAGAAATTCTTCAGGCAAATCAAATAGATGACAGCGATCACGAAACACTCTTTCACGGCTGAGCGCTCTTCGCACAAGTTGTACACCGTCCCAGACCCACTGGGTTCAAATGGGCAGGCCATTTTCCAAGAGAATTAATTGGTCAGTAGGTGGGGCTTTTATACCTGCCGAGCTCTTATCCTGAACCTAACCCCTGAACCTAACCTGCTCCGGAGCAGGTTCCCTGATAGCAAAGAGACATTGAAACAATGTTAAATCAACATTGTTTTGTCAACGTTAAGACATTGAAACAACGTTGAACGTGCACCCTCAATTAACATTGAATCAATGTTGATTTTCCAGTTAAAGATCAATGGTATTTCAATGTTATTTAATTAAAAAGAACATTGAAACAATGTTGAGATTTCAACCAAACCGTAGATCAATGTGCTTTCAATGACTTTTCAACATTAGTATCATCACCCTGTCAACCAGGAATCCATGCTCAATCAATTATAATCATAACTTTAAATCAATATTGTTTCAATGTCACTGTATCAATGCTGGGTTTCATCGCTATTGTAACAGTGATTCAACATTGATTTAGCATTGATATTTCAATGTCAACCAGTCTGATGACTCAGATGGAAAATCAACATTGTTTCTATGTAGTCATGCTATCTGGGTTAGGTGTTCAGCATATGTTGCCACGGCAACGTACCCCGATAAAATGCAAAACACCTTCGTGATACGGAAAACCCAGGGTTAATCCAGAAGTTACCTCGCTAAACTGAGAACCAGCTCCGAGACAGGCCCCAGGTGTGAATAGTAGCAAATATTCCTTTTACGAGTGCGCTGGAGCAACTTTTGGATCCAGGAACTCTTCTTTCCATGTTTGATGGTGCATGATGACGCCGTTTACATAGCCCACCTTGGCAGAGGTACACGGTCTACAAGTATCGATATATCCCCCTTGCAAGTCAGATGCTTGGATCAAAATCTCAGACATTCCCTGACCGGGAATCGAACCCGGGCCGCGGCGGTGAGAGCGCCGAATCCTAACCACTAGACCACCAGGGACTGATAACATAAATGAAAGATGTTCGACGTCATATCTTTAGTGCAGCACACACTGGCTGGTTAACAAACATAACTTCACAAGCATTCCCGAGTATTTTTAACTATTTTTTTTTTCAGAGTAGCACAGCAAATCGTCAAGACCGAATGCAAAAAATCCTCCCGAGCCGCATACGTCACGATGGAGAAGCAGACAATAATCTAAAATAAATACGAGGAATATAAATCCATCATCCAGGCAAAAAGCAACATAGTTGCAGCTGCCAAAAGCCGCAAGGAATGCTGGAAAAAAAATCGCCACCTGTATCAATGTGTAAATTAGTGGGATTATAATATTACTTCCCCACCATGACGGTATGAGGAGATCTGACGATGGAAACATTTGTGTGTTCCATAAATTTGTGTGTTTATGAAATTTGTTGTGATGACGTGATTTTGGCCTTTTCATTTCAGATGCGACCCCAGTGGAGCAAAAAGAACATGGGAGCAAATAAACAATAAGTATAAAAACATTTTGCAAAGTGGTCAGTACGGTTACTATATCTTATACGTGTAGCATATGTATATGTACATGTACACGGCTTTACTTCTTCACACTGTCTCTGTTGTAGGATGATCACAGAGGAATTGTGGAATTAGTAATGAACGGCTCCAGCAGCTGACAGATACACTGTACGTTTTCTGCGAGAAACCTGTACCTCTCATAAAGAAATTCTTCAGGCAAATCAAAAGGATGACAGCGATCACGAAACACTCTTTCGCGGCTGAGCGCTCTTCGCACAAGTTGTACACCGTCCCAGACCCACTGGGTTCAAATGGGCAGGCCATTTTCCAAGAGAATTAATTGGTCAGTAGGTGGGGCTTTTATACCTGCCGAGCTCTTATCCTGAACCTAACCTGCTCCGGAGCAGGTTCCCTGATAGCAAAGAGTCATTGAAACAATGTTAAATCAACATTGTTTTGTCAACGTTAAGACATTGAAACAACGTTGAACGTGCACCCTCAGTTAACATTGAATCAATGTTGATTTTCCAGTTAAAGATCAATGGTATTTCAATGTTATTTAATTAAAAAGAACATTGAAACAATGTTGAGATTTCAACCAAACCGTAGATCAATGTGCTTTCAATGACTTTTCAACATTAGTATCATCACCCTGTCAACCAGGAATCCATGCTCAATCAATTATAATCATAACTTTAAATCAATATTGTTTCAATGTCACTGTATCAATGTTGGGTTTCATCGCTATTGTAACAGTGATTCAACATTGATTTAGCATTGATATTTCAACCAGTCTGATGATTCAGATGGAAAATCAACATTGTTTCTATGTATTCATGCTATCTGGGTTAGGTGTTCAGCATATGTTGCCACGGCAACGTACCCCGATAAAAAGCAAAACACCTTCGTGATACGGAAAACCCAGGGTTAATCCAGAAGTTACCTCGCTAAACTGAGAACCAGCTCCGTGAGACAGGCCCCAGGTGTGAATAGTAGCTAATATTCCTTTTACGAGTGCGCTGGAGCAACTTTTGGAGCCAGGAACTCTTCTTTCCATGTTTGATGGTGCATGATGACGCCGTTTACATAGCCCACCTTGGCAGAGGTACACGGTCTACAAGTATCGATATATCCCCCTTGCAAGTCAGATGCTTGGATCAAAATCTCAGACATTCCCTGACCGGGAATCGAACCCGGGCCGCGGCGGTGAGAGCGCCGAATCCTAACCACTAGACCACCAGGGACTGATGACATAAAAGAAAGTTGTTCGACGTCATATCTTTAGTGCAGCAGACACTGGCTGGTTTACAAACATAACTTCACAAGCATTCCCGAGTATTTTTAACTATTTTTTTTTTTCAGAGTAGCACAGCAAATCGTCAAGACCGAATGCAAAAAATCCTCCCGAGCCGCATACGTCACGATGGAGAAGCAGACAATAATCTAAAATAAATATGAGGAATATAAATCCATCATCCAGGCAAAAAGCAACATAGTTGCAGCTGCCAAAAGCCGCAAGCAATGCTGGAAAAAAAATCGCCACCTGTATCAATGTGTAAATTGTTGGGATTATAATATTACTTCCCCACCATGACGGTATGAGGAGATCTGACGATGGAAACATTTGTGTGTTCCATAAATTTGTGTGTTTATGAAATTTGTTGTGATGACGTGATTTTGGCCTTTTCATTTCAGATGCGACCCCAGTGGAGCAAAAAGAACATGGGAGCAAATAAACAATAAGTATAAAAACATTTTGCAAAGTGGTCAGTACGGTTACTATATCTTATACGTGTAGCATATGTATATGTACATGTACACGGCTTTATTTCTTCACACTGTCTCTGTTGTAGGATGATCACAGAGGAATTGTGGAATTAGTAATGAACGGCTCCAGCAGCTGACAGATACACTGTACGTTTTCTGCGGGAAACCTGTACCTCTCATAAAGAAATTCTTCAGGCAAATCAAATAGATGACAGCGATCACGAAACACTCTTTCACGGCTGAGCGCTCTTCGCACAAGTTGTACACCGTCCCAGACCCACTGGGTTCAAATGGGCAGGCCATTTTCCAAGAGAATTAATTGGTCAGTAGGTGGGGCTTTTATACCTGCCGAGCTCTTATCCTGAACCTAACCCCTGAACCTAACCTGCTCCGGAGCAGGTTCCCTGATAGCAAAGAGACATTGATACAATGTTAAATCAACATTGTTTTGTCAACGTTAAGACATTGAAACAACGTTGAACGTGCACCCTCAATTAACATTGAATCAATGTTGATTTTCCAGTTAAAGATCAATGGTATTTCAATGTTATTTAATTAAAAAGAACATTGAAACAATGTTGAGATTTCAACCAAACCGTAGATCAATGTGCTTTCAATGACTTTTCAACATTAGTATCATCACCCTGTCAACCAGGAATCCATGCTCAATCAATTATAATCATAACTTTAAATCAATATTGTTTCAATGTCACTGTATCAATGTTGGGTTTCATCGCTATTGTAACAGTGATTCAACATTGATTTAGCATTGATATTTCAATGTCAACCAGTCTGATGACTCAGATGGAAAATCAACATTGTTTCTATGTAGTCATGCTATCTGGGTTAGGTGTTCAGCATATGTTGCCACGGCAACGTACCCCGATAAAAAGCAAAACACCTTCGTGATACGGAAAACCCAGGGTTAATCCAGAAGTTACCTCGCTAAACTGAGAACCAGCTCCGAGACAGGCCCCAGGTGTGAATAGTAGCAAATATTCCTTTTACGAGTGCGCTGGAGCAACTTTTGGATCCAGGAACTCTTCTTTCCATGTTTGATGGTGCATGATGACGCCGTTTACATAGCCCACCTTGGCAGAGGGACACGGTCTACAAGTATCGATATATCCCCCTTGCAAGTCAGATGCTTGGATCAAAATCTCAGACATTCCCTGACCGGGAATCGAACCCGGGCCGCGGCGGTGAGAGCGCCGAATCCTAACCACTAGACCACCAGGGACTGATGACATACAAGAAAGTTGTTCGACGTCATATCTTTAGTGCAGCAGACACTGGCTGGTTTACAAACATAACTTCACAAGCATTCCCGAGTATTTTTAACTATTTTTTTTTTCAGAGTAGCACAGCAAATCGTCAAGACCGAATGCAAAAAATCCTCCCGAGCCGCATACGTCACGATGGAGAAGCAGACAATAATCTAAAATAAATACGAGGAATATAAATCCATCATCCAGGCAAAAAGCAACATAGTTGCAGCTGCCAAAAGCCGCAAGGAATGCTGGAAAAAAAATCGCCACCTGTATCAATGTGTAAATTAGTGGGATTATAATATTACTTCCCCACCATGACGGTATGAGGAGATCTGACGATGGAAACATTTGTGTGTTCCATAAATTTGTGTGTTTATGAAATTTGTTGTGATGACGTGATTTTGGCCTTTTCATTTCAGATGCGACCCCAGTGGAGCAAAAAGAACATGGGAGCAAATAAACAATAAGTATAAAAACATTTTGCAAAGTGGTCAGTACGGTTACTATATCTTATACGTGTAGCATATGTATATGTACATGTACACGGCTTTACTTCTTCACACTGTCTCTGTTGTAGGATGATCACAGAGGAATTGTGGAATTAGTAATGAACGGCTCCAGCAGCTGACAGATACACTGTACGTTTTCTGCGGGAAACCTGTACCTCTCATAAAGAAATTCTTCAGGCAAATCAAATAGATGACAGCGATCAGGAAACACTCTTTCACGGCTGAGCGCTCTTCGCACAAGTTGTACACCGTCCCAGACCCACTGGGTTCAAATGGGCAGGCCATTTTCCAAGAGAATTAATAGGTCAGTAGGTGGAGCTTTTATACCTGCCGAGCTCTTATCCTGAACCTAACCTGCTCTGGAGCAGGTTCCCTGATAGCAAAGAGACATTGAAACAATGTTAAATCAACATTGTTTTGTCAACGTTAAGACATTGAAACAACGTTGAACGTGCACCCTCAATTAACATTGAATCAATGTTGATTTTCCAGTTAAAGATCAATGGTATTTCAATGTTATTTAATTAAAAAGAACATTGAAACAATGTTGAGATTTCAACCAAACCGTAGATCAATGTGCTTTCAATGACTTTTCAACATTAGTATCATCACCCTGTCAACCAGGAATCCATGCTCAATCAATTATAATCATAACTTTAAATCAATATTGTTTCAATGTCACTGTATCAATGTTGGGTTTCATCGCTATTGTAACAGTGATTCAACATTGATTTAGCATTGATATTTCAATGTCAACCAGTCTGATGATTCAGATGGAAAATCAACATTGTTTCTATGTAGTCATGCTATCTGGGTTAGGTGTTCAGCATATGTTGCCACGGCAACGTACCCCGATAAAAAGCAAAACACCTTCGTGATACGGAAAACCCAGGGTTAATCCAGAAGTTACCTCGCTAAACTGAGAACCAGCTCCGTGAGACAGGCCCCAGGTGTGAATAGTAGCAAATATTCCTTTTACGAGTGCGCTGGAGCAACTTTTGGATCCAGGAACTCTTCTTTCCATGTTTGATGGTGCATGATGACGCCGTTTACATAGCCCACCTTGGCAGAGGTACACGGTCTACAAGTATCGATATATCCCCCTTGCAAGTCAGATGCTTGGATCAAAATCTCAGACATTCCCTGACCGGGAATCGAACCCGAGCCGCGGCAGTGAGAGCGCCGAATCCTAACCACTAGACCACCAGGGACTGATGACATAAAAGAAAGTTGTTCGACGTCATATCTTTTGTGCAGCAGACACTGGCTGGTTAACAAACATAACTTCACAAGCATTCCCGAGAATTTTTAACTATTTTTTCTTTCAGAGTAGCACAGCAAATCGTCAAGACCGAATGCAAAAAATCCTCCCGAGCCGCATACGTCACGATGGAGAAGCAGACAATAATCTAAAATAAATACGAGGAATATAAATCCATCATCCAGGCAAAAAGCAACATAGTTGCAGCTGCCAAAAGCCGCAAGGAATGCTGGAAAAAAAATCGCCACCTGTATCAATGTGTAAATTAGTGGGATTATAATATTACTTCCCCACCATGACGGTATGAGGAGATCTGACGATGGAAACATTTGTGTGTTCCATAAATTTGTGTGTTTATGAAATTTGTTGTGATGACGTGATTTTGGCCTTTTCATTTCAGATGCGACCCCAGTGGAGCAAAAAGAACATGGGAGCAAATAAAACAATAAATATAAAACCATTTTGCAAAGTGGTCAGTACGGTTACTATATCTTATACGTGTAGCATATGTATATGTACATGTACACGGCTTTACTTCTTCACACTGTCTCTGTTGTAGGATGATCACAGAGGAATTGTGGAATTAGTGATGAACGGCTCCAGCAGCTGACAGATACACTGTACGTTTTCTGCAGTACTGTACCTCTCATGAAGAAATTCTTCAGGCAAATCAAAAGGATGACAGCGATCACGAAACACTCCTTCGCGGCTGAGCGCTCTTCGCACAAGTTGTACACCGTCCCAGACCCACTGGGTTCAAATGGGCAGGCCATTTTCCAAGAGAATTAATAGGTCAGTAGGTGGGGCTTTTATACCTGCCGAGCTCTTATCCTGAACCTAACCTGCTCTGGAGCAGGTTCCCTGATAGCAAAGAGACATTGAAACAATGTTAAATCAACATTGTTTTGTCAACGTTAAGACATTGAAACAACGTTGAACGTGCACCCTCAATTAACATTGAATCAATGTTGATTTTCCAGTTAAAGATCAATGGTATTTCAATGTTATTTAATTAAAAAGAACATTGAAACAATGTTGAGATTTCAACCAAACCGTAGATCAATGTGCTTTCAATGACTTTTCAACATTAGTATCATCACCCTGTCAACCAGGAATCCATGCTCAATCAATTATAATCATAACTTTAAATCAATATTGTTTCAATGTCACTGTATCAATGTTGGGTTTCATCGCTATTGTAACAGTGATTCAACATTGATTTAGCATTGATATTTCAACCAGTCTGATGATTCAGATGGAAAATCAACATTGTTTCTATGTATTCATGCCATCTGGGTTAGGTGTTCAGCATATGTTGCCACGGCAACGTACCCCGATAAAAAGCAAAACACCTTCGTGATACGGAAAACCCAGGGTTAATCCAGAAGTTACCTCGCTAAACTGAGAACCAGCTCCGTGAGACAGGCCCCAGGTGTGAATAGTAGCAAATATTCCTTTTACGAGTGCGCTAGAGCAACTTTTGGAGCCAGGAACTCTTCTTTCCATTTTTGATGGTGCCGTTTACATAGCCCGCCTTGGCAGAGGTACACGGTCTACAAGTATCGATATATCCCCCTTGCAAGTCAGATGCTTGGATCAAAATCTCGGACATTCCCTGACCGGGAATCGAACCCGGGCCGCGGCGGTGAGAGCGCCGAATCCTAACCACTAGACCACCAGGGACTGATGACATAAAAGGCAGTTGTTCGACGTCATATCTTTAGTGCAGCAGACACTGGCTGGTTAACAAACATAACTTCACAAGCATTCCCGAGTATTTTTAACTATTTTTTTTTCAGAGTAGCACAGCAAATCGTCAAGACCGAATGCAAAAAATCCTCCCGAGCCGCATACGTCACGATGGAGAAGCAGACAATAATCTTAAATAAATACGAGGAATATAAATCCATCATCCAGGCAAAAAGCAACATAGTTGCAGCTGCCAAAAGCCGCAAGGAATGCTGGAAAAAAAATCGCCACCTGTATCAATGTGTAAATTAGTGGGATTATAATATTACTTCCCCACCATGACGGTATGAGGAGATCTGACGATGGAAACATTTGTGTGTTCCATAAATTTGTGTGTTTATGAAATTTGTTGTGATGACGTGATTTTGGCCTTTTCATTTCAGATGCGACCCCAGTGGAGCAAAAAGAACATGGGAGCAAATAAACAATAAGTATAAAAACATTTTGCAAAGTGGTCAGTACGGTTACTATATCTTATACGTGTAGCATATGTATATGTACATGTACACGGCTTTACTTCTTCACACTGTCTCTGTTGTAGGATGATTACAGAGGAATTGTGGAATTAGTAATGAACGGCTCCAGCAGCTGACAGATACACTGTACGTTTTCTGCGGGAAACCTGTACCTCTCATAAAGAAATTCTTCAGGCAAATCAAAAGGATGACAGCGATCACGAAACACTCTTTCGCGGCTGAGCGCTCTTCGCACAAGTTGTACACCATCCCAGACCCACTGGGTTCAAATGGGCAGGCCATTTTCCAAGAGAATTAATAGGTCAGTAGGTGGGGCTTTTATACCTGCCGAGCTCTTATCCTGAACCTAACCTGCTCCGGAGCAGGTTCCCTGATAGCAAAGAGACATTGAAACAATGTTAAATTAACATTGTTTTGTCAACGTTAAGACATTGAAACAACGTTGAACGTGCACCCTCAATTAACATTGAATCAATGTTGATTTTCCAGTTAAAGATCAATGGTATTTCAATGTTATTTAATTAAAAAGAACATTGTTTCAATGTTGAGATTTCAACCAAACCGTAGATCAATGTGCTTTCAATGACTTTTCAACATTAGTATCATCACCCTGTCAACCAGGAATCCATGCTCAATCAATTATAATCATAACTTTAAATCAATATTGTTTCAATGTCACTGTATCAATGTTGGGTTTCATCGCTATTGTAACAGTGATTCAACATTGATTTAGCATTGATATTTCAATGTCAACCAGTCTGATGATTCAGATGGAAAATCAACATTGTTTCTATGTAGTCATGCTATCTGGGTTAGGTGTTCAGCATATGTTGCCACGGCAACGTACCCCGATAAAAAGTAAAACACCTTCGTGATACGGAAAACCCAGGGTTAATCCAGAAGTTACCTCGCTAAACTGAGAACCAGCTCCGTGAGACAGGCCCCAGGTGTGAATAGTAGCAAATATTCCTTTTACGAGTGCGCTGGAGCAACTTTTGGATCCAGGAACTCTTCTTTCCATGTTTGATGGTGCATGATGCATGATTTTTTCAGAGCAAATAGTGGGAACACCATGGTTTTCCAGCCCCCATAAAAACTCAAGCAAACAGCGCCTATCTGTTTTCTGAAGGAATTATTACGAAAAACAACTTGGAGAAGGCTAAAACTATTAAATGACAGTATCGTCCATCAGAATTGCAAGAACTCAATAAGCAATTAAAGTGAAATGCAGAAGAAAGCTGCGGGTGGGTGTGCTCTTGCTCTAGGACAATGCGCCCGTTCACACTGCAGAAGTGGCAGTGGCCGAAGCAGCCAACTGCGGCTTTGAATTGTTGCCTCAAGTCCCTTACTGACAGGATTTGGCTCCATCTGACTTCTACCAGTTCCCTAAACTCAAATCCCACATGCATGGTCACCATTTTGGAAGCAATGATAAAGTCATTAGAGCTGTGCAGGAGGTTTTGGAGGACCTGGATGCTACCTTCTTCCGTGATGGGATAGCAATGCTTGAGCATCGCTGGACCAAGTGCATTGAAGTTAAAGGAGACCATCTTGAAAAACAATGAAAAAACGGTCTTTCTCCTGTGACTCTTTCTAGGCGAGGCTAAGAACTTTTTGAATGACCCTCATATGCTCCTAAGAGACTGAGCCACATCACACTAAATCCCTGCGCTGGTTGGCATGAACTTTCACAAACGCTTTCGACAGAAGAGACATTTCCCACAGCATCAGTAAAAAAAACAGCAAAAACAAGCGAGGACAGTAAGTAAAAAGAGCATACTTTCATTAAAAGTAGGTTAGAAAAAACATAAACGATGCACTTTCACTTTCAGCACTGTTACAATTATAGTTTATTGATATTCTTGTGAGGCCTTGAACTTACATAATTGACAACCTGTCCCTCGCTGTATTCCTCCTCACAGTATGCAGCAGACATATTGAAGACGAGGCTTCACTGGTATGCTGGCAAAGGTGCCTTTTTCATGCAGTATGCAACAAATTGAATTATTTTTGACGACCGTGTTCCTCGGCTGCAAATTCGCCTCCCGCACAGGCCCGCACCCAGGCTATCTTTGTCCTGGAGCTGAACGATTTCATTTGGCTGATTGGCGAAATGAAGAAAACAGCGCAATGATCACGCCTGTCAGGGATGACACAGTCGTGAATAACTGGCGCTCGAGTATGTACAATAACAAACAAACGGGCCAACAAAATACTCATTGGACTGACCACAGTCATTCCTTCTTAAAGGAGTAGTTCAGGATTTTGGACATAGGACCTCATTTCCAAGTGAGCCAGAGTGTTTGAGACATGTAGAGACTGTTTTCAACTCATCTCATTCAGTCCTTTTATTTGCCAAGTTCACTGGTGCTAGGCTAGCGCAAGTCGACGGTTTTAGTTAGCCTACCAATAAAAACAGTCTTACACACTCCACAGTGCACCCGAAGCAAGTCAGTTATAACGCCAGGCTATCGATGTATATGTCTGTGTTGATAGAACAATGTTTGAAATAAAACTGACCTTGCATTATGAAGGATTTATGTCTCGGCAGCTCCTTATACTTCCTGATAGTAAACTTGACAGCGGCGGACTGATTTCACGTAGCAGCTAGTTTACCGGCCCTATAATAGTTTGTTTACCTGAACCTGTTGTTGCTAGACGTAGCCTACTGCGTAAAGTACAGGAAGAAGCCTGTTATCTGAAAAAGATATGGCCGCGTTTGGAGGACTTTCCGATGAAGAGGACGATGGATTTGTTTTCAAAGTCGGTTATAATTAGTGGAATTGGCAACCCTGTGGCTACGTCTCTCACGCCTCTCTGTTGAAGTGAGTTGGTTACTTCACGACAAACTGCAGCAAAGTGAAATTCCGCTGCTGCTGAGAAACTAGTCCCTCAAAATGCAATGAATCATGAGATGCAAGGTCAGTTTTATTTCAAACATTGTTCTATCAACACAGACATATACATCGATAGCCTGGCGTTACAACTGATTTGCTTCGGGTGCACTGTGAAGTGGGTAAGACTGTTTTTATTGGTAGGCTAACTAAAACCGTTGACTTGCGCTAGCCTAGCACCAGCGAACTCAGCAAATAGAAGGACTGAATGAGATGAGTTGAAAACTGTCTCTACATGTCTCAAACACTCTGGCTCACTTGGAAATGAGGTCCAATGTCCAAAATCCTGAACTTTTCCTTCAATCCAGGATGTTTCCAATTGCTCATCTGAGAAAATGAACATTTTGATCAGCTTTGAGAATCATCCCTTGTAACTGCTAAGTGTTAGATGTTGGAGGTAAACAACGGAGTCATTTTGTTTTGAAACGCTCGCTGTAGGCCATGACGAAGTCGCAAATGCAGCGCATTCAAACGTCCTCTTAAAAAGGTAGAGACTGCTAACTTTAGAAGCCGTGCCTGAGTCCCAGCACCGAGGATAAAGTTAATTTAAATTGGCTTTACGGTCAGGATGGACTCCATGCGTTTCATTGTGCGTGACTTATTTTTTATGTCACGAATCATCATTTAGTCAGGCAGTAATTCGTGATTTTTGAATTGTTAAGGTTGACATTTACACATTTCATGGGTGACAGCTCATGTTTCCTCTCTTTCCCCAGTTACCACAGAGAATTTCGCTCAATAGGCTTGTGGAAGTAAATTCCAGCGTAGCAACTTACTCAGTCCTGCACAAAGGACTTCAGTTAACGTTACCTGGGTTAGAGAGGGTAGTTACTTTTTAGGGCTATATTATTTCAGTAAACCTGGCCAATGCTTATGAGCAACACAGCCGCTTGTTATTAAGTAGGCCAATGTTAATGTAGCCTCTCAATCATTTCTTTAACATTATTAGTAAAAGAACATAATGCATTGAGACAAATGTATTCGAATGCCAAACTTAAAAAAATTGTTACCATTGTACCCTGATTATTGAGGGGCAAATAAATTAACAGTAGTGACATTCTACAGTGGGTAGCACTGTTACACCACAGCTAGTGGGTCGCAGGTTCGAATCTGCCCTGGGGTCTTTAATTGCGGAGCTCCCATATTCTCCCCATGTTGGTGTGGGCTTCTTCCTACAGTTCTAAAGCATGTATGCCAAGCTAATTACTCTATAACTTGCCCACAATTATGTGCTTATGGATTGGCCAACTATCCCAGATGTGTTCCAGCATCTCGCCCAAAGCGAGAGGATGATGCAGTTCCCCTGTGACCTGACCAAGGGAGACATGTGTTAGATCATGGATGGATAGATCCCATTTCTCAACAGAGGCTGCTGCAATGCGGAGCCAGATTAAACGCTGTCATTATTTGCACATTGGAGATCCCTATCTCTCATTTTGACAATGTTACTAATTAAAACCTTTCAACTTTTTTTTTATAATGAGTTCCTGTGAAACTCAAGATTTATATTCTAAAACACATTCAAGATGCAGAAATACTACACTTAAAACAAGATGAACAACAAACAGCATTATTTCACTTGTCTGTCCAATTAAAACACCAGAGGCTGGTCCACAGGTTTTCGGCTCACCTTCAGCAAATAAAATGGCTTCCTTTTCTTATTCTACACTTTTAAGACTTGAATCAGTTGATTATAAATATAAAGCAAGAAAATTCAGTCCCTGCCCGGTTGCAGTTAAAACAGACAATACAAAGTTATTCAGGTTTCCCAGCAAATTTGGAGGATGTTTTGAAATGTTGCATGGGCATTTGTAAACTTGGAAGAATTTAAATTCCATCAAGACCAAATATAAAGTTGATCAAGTCACAAATCGTTGGCCTCATAGCATAATTGCTAAAGTCATTTTTTGGCTTACTGTTGCAATATTTAAAAAAAAAAAAAAATACCAATGTGCTCGCTAAAAATTTTTTGTTTTTTCTTGTTTTCCAAAAACATTCAAATATCACTTGGGCAACTATGGTATTAGGCTAACGAAATATAAAAGACCATGTTACTTCAGCAGTCAGCTATCCCCAGAGGGTATAAACTATAATACCTTTGGTCTGTAATAACAGGTGTCCACAGCAATCAAATGAGTAAATTCAACATTTTTTTATCAAAAAAATGTAAAAACATAAGACAGATGAATGGCAGACAACCATATGAAAGCAGTGCAATGAGAAGAAAAGCAAATATTCAGTTTGTAGCAAGAAAAAAAAAAAAATCACACAAACATATAAAGGACATAAGATTCCAACATTTGACCAGCTCACCATGTAAATGTTCCCTGGTTCAAATGCGTAAAGAAAATTATTCAAAGTGTTGCCACTAGTGTTCATAAGAAGTTCTGAAAAATTATAATACAAAACTATATATGTAAAGCCTTCCATCCCGCATCTCATTTCCACGGTCTGAAGCAGTCAAGTCCAGCAGGAGTCAGGCTCTTCTCCTGAAGGGCTTTCCTTTCACTTTTTTCTCCGACTATAGTTCTTCACCTCTTCCATCTCCTTCTCAAGGAGATGAGATTCTGCCGTGGTTTCTGACAGCTGACACCAGGAGACACAGTCTAAGATTTCAAATGTCGTCACATTCAGACTAATGAGTTGAAAGCAAAACTTAAGTCCTTATTTCTAATGAACCTAACCACTATTAGAAGGAGAAGAATGCTGTTTGTGTCAATTAAGCACACTTTCACAGCTTACTTTTGAATACACTACTGAATATATGTAAACAACTCCACAATTTGAACCACCGTTTTGGAATTTCTGAATGGACTCTGCATGTCATTTCATGTCCCGCAATTCACAGATATGCAGAATAAGTAACCTGACTTGTCCCAATTGCTTCAAAGAATGAGTGTACGAGTGAACAATGTGTGTGCCCAAATATGGACTAAAGACCAGTCCAAGGTGTACTCCTGCCATCTGCCTAAAGCATGCTAGTATGGACTCCAACAATTCCATACCAAAAACCAGTAATATGCAGGTTAGATAATAGGTGGGTAAGTGGAAAACTGGAAGTAATCCCATCCATAAACACAGACAGGTCCTCACCTCAAATGCAGCCAATGACATACACCTCTGTGTGACGGCTTACAGAACACAACTTGATCTGCAAATGTGCAGTGCTACGAAGCTTTTGTGATGAATACTCACCATGTCCAGCAAGATGTCAATCTTCAATTTCAGTAAGTTATTCTCCTCCTCCAGCTGCAGGTTCCTCTTTTTAAGCCGCTGGACCTCCTTCCCTGACACACTGCCCCCGGACTCTGTGGAACACACAGCAAGAGCCATCATTGAGTTCAACACTGCATACTCTCAGCAGCCCACACGAATGCTCACTCAAGCATACGACAGAAAAAATAACCATAAAGCTCTTAGTGACTCGCTTTCACTTCCTGAACCATTTGCGCTTGATCTGACCACTCCTCACCTGAAATCCACTGTCCGTCCTCAAACTTTAAACTCTGTCCCCCAATGGTCATTGCAGGGGCTCCGTACTCCAAACCCAATTCAATCTCCCTGGTGGACCTGTCTAACTGCACAAAAAGCAAGAAGAAATCAGATAAGCAGACTTGACTGCCCCTTTATGCAACATGTGCCCCGTATATCTACCCAAAAACGGTGAGCAACCACCTAACAGTGCCAAAACCCGCGTAATTCTACTGCCATATACTCGGACATCATTGCAGTGCTTGAGAACTCACTGCGTGTAGGTTGGACAAGGAAGCAGATTTGCGTGGAGGGGTCTTCTTGGGACTGAAGGTATTCCCAAAAAGAGGCATTTTAACTTAGAGAACAGTCGCGTCTGAAATCAAGTAAAGTTAATGTAAGTTGTGAGCACAGTGCGGCATCTTGAGACGCAATATTGTATCACAAGACAGAGTGATCAGTATCCAGGTAATCAGACATAAAGCAAAGCAAATTCGGGACTTCGGTTTACAATCTTGAAGTCTCGCATCACAGTAATCTGAGATGGCCAGCGAGAGAACTAGTAAGCGAGCCAACTTGAAATTGCCCAGAGTAATTGTACGCCAAGTTATTTAACCAGTATGGTAAAACATCTAATAAATTACCAAGAGCCTTCAAACACGCAACCAATAGAGATGAAAATTGTGGTCAATCCAGACTTACCGTGCTAAACTACCGTGTCTCAACAAAACACACATCGGATACAACCGAACTACAACGCATGTGCGGAAATGGCATTCTTTATTTCGGTCTGAAATCGGTAGATTATCTACAATAACATTACGTTGTATTTTACAGTTTTGTGCCTAGAATAGTTATTGATCCAAATATATGATGATGACATTATGTTTGATGTGCACAAATGTGTTTCAAGACACATTTTACTGAGATTTTGGTAACTGTTGTATTGTAAAAGCAATAACCTCCCTCGGAAAGGAACTTAATGGAAGTTCCCGCAGTCTGTCTGACTGGAAGCAGTGTTTCCATGGTGATGGCGTCAGCTTTATTGTTGACCGAGATTGTCCCAAACCACAGTCCCAAACAGTCAGGGAGGGGGGCTGGTCCATCCTCACAACCTAACATAAACTTTCAGCAAATGCGTTTCATGTAATATAGGTTGTATATCACTTGAAATGCAAATTATTTAGAAGACGCGTTAAATTAACTTAATTTCAATTCACGTTCATTGACTCCAAACCACGAACTTAGATAAAACATTGTCGCTGTGGACTATTGAAGTAAGCCTAGTTTATGCTCGACGCAGTTGCGAGTGCGCGAGGTTCGCGCGCCACAAATGACGTAATCGCGCACCTGAGAACAGCGGCGCGCGCTGGCGCTTCAACTCGGTCGCGCTCCTCCAGCTGCGTTCCATTCCGAAATAAGATACTCCCTTCACTTCTTCCACTCGAGTGTGCCCTCCGAATGACGTCGCAGGCGAATCAGCCCTTCCCGAGCGAGGGAGGGCAATTGAGGTAACTTAGGGGGAGGGTTGTTGGACAACAGATTGGAGCGACCTTCGCAGCGTTTCTTCCGCGCTTCGACCATTGTCGACAAGTCAACGGGAAGTTTGTGTTGCCATGGAGCCGACTAAGTTAGCTGCCTGTACGTTTCACCTTTCACAGCTCAGCGGACGCAGTATCGCATGTTTATGGCAAGATGAAGACGGCTTGCTCGTTTGATTGCTGCGGCACTCGCGACTGTTTTATGGGGAAATGAGGCTGCTTTCACACTGGAAAAGAAACGAATTTTTCGCGCGACAGATTACATTCAAAGTCAATACAAAGACGCAGATTGCGTTCAAAGTCAATACAAAGAATTCGCGTCTTTGCATTGACTTTGAATGCAATCTGTCACGTGAAAAAATCGTTTCGCGTCCAGTGTGAACGCGGCTATAAGCTCCGAAACAGTCCTCGCAGATGCTATGGGCTAGCTACAGCAAAATGAACGTAATGTTACATGCTTAAAAATAATGCAAAACTGATGCCCCTCACCCCTAAACGTTGCTATTCGCATATTACTTTGTCATAAATTACACTCTACTCGAGCACAATTCTTTCATTTGTATGGTAATTTCCCTGCCACAATTCCTCCTTTTGCCGTCAGAAAAATATGGCGGACGTGAAATTTTTACCGAGGGAAAATGAGCAGAGCATTCTGGGCAATATAAGCTTGGAGGGATGTTCGTTGTTGGCTTCGTTTGAGGGAGGATAATCGAGGGCTTGAGCAAATGGAAATGCGCCCTTCCCTCCGCAAAACTGCATTGGAACGACCCTGCAAGTGGCAGCCATCTTGCATCCGAGCCGAGCTGCTTCTACAAAACCCAAAACCAGTGAAGTTGGCACGTTATGTAAATCGTAGATAAAAACAGAATACAATGATTTGCAAATCCTTTTAAACTTATATTCAATTGAATACACTGCAAAGACAAGATGTTTAATGTTCAAACTGGGAAACTTTCTTTTTTTTTTGCAAATAATCATTAACTTAGAATTTAAAGGCAGCAACACACTGCAAAAAAGTTGGCACAGGGGCCTTTTTACCACTTTGTTACATCGCCTTTCCTTTTAACGACACTCAGTAAACGTTTGGGAACTGAGGAGACCAATTTTTGAAGCTTTTCAGGTGGAACTCTTTCCCATTCTTGCTTGATGTACAGCTTAAGTTGTTCAACAGTCCGGGGTCTCTGTTGTCGTATTTTACGCTTCATAATGCGCCACACATTTTAAATGGGAGACAGGTCTGGACTACAGGCAGGCCAGTCTAGTACCCGCACTCTTTTACTACGGAGCCATGCTGTTGTAACACGTGCAGAATGTGGCTTGGCATTGTCTTGCTGAAATACGCAGGGGCGTCCATGAAAAAGACGTTGCTTTGATGGCAATAAATGTTGCTCCAAAACCCGTATGTACCTTTCAGCATTAAAGGTGCCTTCACATATGTGTAAGTTGCCCATGCCGTGGGCACTAATACACCCCCATACCATCACAGAGGCTGGCTTTTGAACTTTGCGCCTATAACAGTCCGGATGGTTCTTTTCCTCTTTGGTCCGGAGGACACGACGTCCACAGTTTCCAAAAACAATTTGAAATGTGGACTCGTCAGACCACAGAACACTTTTCCACTTTGCATCAGTCCATCTTAGATGAGCTTGGGCCCAGCGAAGCCGGCGGCATTTCTGGGTGCTGTTGATAAATTGCTTTTGCTTTGCATTGTAGAGTTTTAACTTGCACTTGCAGATGTAGTGACGAACTGTAGTTACTGACAGTGGTTTTCTGAAGTGTTCCTGAGCCCATGTGGTGAGGTCCTTTACACACTGATGTCGGTTTTTGATGCAGTACTGCCTGAGGGATCGAAGGTCACGGGCATTCAATGTTGGTTTTCGGCCTTGTCGCGTACTTGCACTGATTTCTCCAGATTCTCTGAACCTTTTGACGATATTACGGACCGTAGATGATGAAATCCCTAAATTTCTTGCAATAGCTTGTTGAGGAATGTTGTTTTTAAACTGTTCGACGATCAGCTCACGCATTTGTTCACTAAGTGGTGACCCTCGCCCCATCCTTGTTTGTGAATGACTGAGCATTTCAGGGAAGCTGCTTTTATACCCAATCATGGTACCCACCTGTTCCCAATGAGCCCATTCACCTGTGGGATGTTCCAAATAAGTGTTTGATGAGCATTCCTCAACTCTCAAAGTCTTTTTTGCCACTTGTGCCAGCTTTTTTGAAACATGTTGCAACCATCAAATTCCAAATGAGCTAATATTTGCAAAAAATAACAAAGTTTACCTGTTCGAACATTAAGTA
The DNA here is from genome assembly GCA_029721435.1 of Gymnothorax reevesii. NCBI lineage: Eukaryota > Metazoa > Chordata > Actinopteri > Anguilliformes > Muraenidae > Gymnothorax > Gymnothorax reevesii. Next base: position 19,262,554 of record CM056582.1, on the reverse strand, counting down.
ACTTGTCTTTGCAGTGTATTCAATTGAATATAGGTTGAAAAGGATTTGCAAATCATTGTATTCTGTTTTTATTCACATTTTATACAACGTGCCAACTTCACTGGTTTTGGGGTTTGTACTTCTACTGTTTTTGCCTGCTACTACTTTTTTCCGTAGTATTTTTCTACCGCCCCTGTCTTCGCAGCGAATAATGCAACGGAGAATGCGCCAAGTATATATGCCTCCGCACTCTGTTGAGGTGCGCGCACAATCCACGAATAGAGCCAGGCGAAGGTATAACTGGGGTTTAAGACCCTGGTTTCTTAATCCAAGGATTGTTGGTTTGAGACTCATTTCTGGTGTGTAGTTTAGGACTTCGTTTACATTACAGACATAGTTACATAAGAGGCAAGAGCAGGAGTCCAATCCCATTGATCTCTTCATATAATGCTATTACCCTTGCAATGTTCGGAGTGGTCATTGAAATTCGTACAAGTAGCAATGCAGAGATTTTCTGTAAATTTTCAAAATGAAAGGTGATGCTGTAAGCACTGATGGTCTTTCCTAACTCCTGTCTTCACCTCCTCTCAGATTAAACACAATTTGTAAGGGATATCGTCTATGTCAGCGGTTGGCAAGTAACTTGGGCTGCAGGCCAAGATATTTCCTCGCCACTAGGTGGCGGGCCAGAGGCCAGGCTATGGCCAATTTCGACATTGGGATAGGTGCCCTTAAGGCCCACTCGCAAAAACCAGGCCGTCACGGAGAATGTTGAGGCTAATAAAAATAAATAATGACAATTAATAAACCATGCGGACTGTGCACAAGCCCATCGGCAGCATGGATTTAGCATCTCTTTCAATATTGAGTCATCTGCAATTGTGAAAAAGGCAATGATGGCAATGATAGGCCCAGGTTAGGTCTATTGGGCTAATAGTAATATTAGTCTACTTGGGCTACTTTTGTTTTGAAATACTTGGTTGACCGCCTCCTTACAATAATACAATGTTTGTTGTTTCAGTGAAATAGCGTGCAGAGAGGAGTAAGCTGAATTAAAAAGATGTCTCTGTCAAAAGGTCTAAAGAGGAAAGTTGACAGCAAAAATAGAGCCTATAAAGAGGAATGGAGAGACAAATTCACTTTCATCTCACCCAGTTGAAGTAATGGAAAGTTATTGCGGTTTGCCTAGAGTATAATTTATTATGTATAACTAGCACTTTGCCTGTGGGGATCCACGGGTTCTATTTTATGTAACTTCGTCTTCATATTATAGTGAACAGTGCACCATTATGATGTCATCACATGCACCTCGATGATGTCATCACATTGCTATGGTGTTTCCATAAACACCAAGGTGGCTGTCACGTGACCAATGTTTTTATAGTAACTGAAACTAAGTAACCATCAAGGGGAATCATAGCCATATCATAGATATATATATTTAGAACACTAGATTGCTGATGTCGTCAAATTTACATTATCTAAAGTGAAGCACCCGGCCACCATATTGATACACCCATCTTCTTCATAAAAATGAATGGTTTCCTATTTTATTTATTTTACTTCCGGGTGTATAGGCTCTTAGAACAGAGGCTTCACTTGAGTGTACCCTATCAGCAATCTACTGTTCTATATATATATATATATATATATATATATATATGGGATATATACGCTTTGCTGTGACCACTTAAAGCCGGACGACTTCAAATTAATTTTATTTCTCTCTGAGCTTGTTCTTTTTAATCCAGGGTTTTATTGCCTATATACATTTTTATTCCTGTTCATTATTTTCTATTCTACTGCTATTTTACCTCGTTATTTTAACCATATCATTTCATTTATCGCATAATTTATTTCTGGTATGCATTCTTGCAAATTCTTTTACTATGTAAAAAGCACTTTGAATTGTCAAGAAATGAGCTATATAAATAAATTTGCCTAACTTTCAAGGTTTATTTTTTAAATGTATAATGTATATTGTGTTACAGATTAATACTATTTAATGGATTAAATATGGCCTTATTTATAGCAATGACTGCTAAAGACATGAAATTGGGCAGAAATGTGTTTGATACAATTTTTGAAATTAAAAAACAGCATTACTACATCACATTCATTTTTTTGGGGTTTAGCGAAATACTAATACCTACACTGTCTTTTTTCCTTTTAACATGTCCCGGCAATGTCACTAGGGTTGGCCCCAGAACTGGAAACTAGGGGGAGGGGCACAGACACATCCCTTTTTAAAGCAATAATTAGCTAGTCCTGACTAGTAGCTAGTCAAGCATTTTCCTTATTGACACATTTTCCAATTATAGCAATGATTCATATGTAATTGAATACTCGGCGTATTTCTCCGTGCGATCTAACAACGACGAAATAATGGGCTGAATTCAGGAGAGGAAAATAATTTATAAATAGGTCTTCGCTCTGACGCAAATATTTTGTTGCAGCATGACTGTCGGCCCTAAAGCTCAGTTAAAGACAGCACATCTTTTCATGAGCCGCCCCCATTATGTCAAAAACGCAACTTTTCCTTTTTAGTTGAAGAAAGTGAAATAAAGACTAAGATTAAGAATACAAATCCTGACTCGGTATTCTCTCACTTCTGTTTAACATCAGGTGCCTGGAAGGCTATAGGCAGGAATCGCAGGAATAGCCTGCGTTTGGAAAGAAAAAAAAAACTGATCGGAATAATCTGGCGGGCCAATGAAAATCGTTCACGGGCCAAAATTGACCGACGGGCCGGCTTTTGCCGATCTATGCTGCTGGCTCACTCAGGCAGTTTCTAACAGATGGCAATACCCACCATATTTACAAGCGCTGGGACTGCAGGCTGAATAAGCCCTAGATTTCTAATGGAAGGCTGTCCTTTTTTCATCTCCTCCCCTGATCAATGCAGGTTTGAGGGAGGGGGAGATTATACTCTGCACCATTAGGCAAATTAAACCCACCCCAGGTAATCTGTGAACAAGGTAATGAGCATGATGTACCTTCACAAATAACCTGATACTAAGAGCATATCATAGCAAGGTAGCCTAGGCCACAGGACAGGATATGGTGCGCAATGCAGCTTTCTCTGATTGGTTGTTATCTCTGTCATAGAGGTAGCATTTAGGGTTAGTGAAACTGTTGTTGAATATATGTAAATTGAAACTCTGTGTATATATAGTCAATACCAGTTTCCGCCGTCAATTCCCCATGTAAACATAACAGATATGATTAATGTATAGACATCTTATCACACTCAATATTACACGTGAACCAATTGTATCGTAGTTTTCCCAGTTCAGTCTACCTATATAGTGGTCTCTTCTGTATCTAACAGTGCAGCGAAGGTTGACTTTGAAGGCCTCACCACCACCACCACCACCACCAATCCCCCCTGTCTGCAACTTAAAATGCGGTTATAAATTGCTGCTGTTTCCTACATCACAAACAAACTGACTCTTGTTCATCTTAGGCCGACCAGCTCTGTTTCTGTCTTGCTCCCTTCCGCAGCCTTGCTCAACCTCAGTGTTTCTGTCACTATCCACTGATGCATAGTGTAAGGCAGTGGTTCTCAAATTCTGTTCCTGGGAAACCCTGTATATCCTGGTTTTTGTTCCTATCATAATGGCAATACCATAATTTTTACACTCTGGTAACTTTTCTTGAATCGGAACTTATTCAGGGGGATGAATTAAACTCTTAAATCAGATTTTGTCAGGAGCAGCTATGCATGCCATAAAAAAAATACTTCTTCTGTGGGCATGTAGTTTTGGATTAAATTAGAGTAAATTGCAATATGCATATAATTGCATGAAAAGAGGAAAATTATCTTTAATTAATGAAATTAATGACTTCAGCGAGCTCCTAATTGAAATGTACACCTGACCAACAATACTACCCATCAGGAAAATAATGGAATATTCAATGACAATGTAAATTATAACGAAGGCTGCCGGTCTAACGGGCCGAACTATACCCCCAGCCTAGAGTATACCTGGGGTTAAGGTGGGCTAACCTGTTTTATACCCTGGAACATCAATATTCCCTCTAAACATCAAATACAACTAACACATTAAATGAGCTCTTGCATCTAATTTTGAAATTGCAGTTGTGACTGGAACAAAAACCAGCATTTGCAGGGGTCTCCCAGGAACAACTTTGAGAACCACTTGAGTATGGGACTGATAGCTCTGTCTGACAGCCAATCAGAGCAGAGTTCATCATCCCAGAAGGAACTCCCACTCAAACTGACTTGTTCTTTGGAGGGTATAGAATCCAGGCAACAAATGCCCTTGACAAAATGGAGTTTAATGTTTTTTATAATTCTGTTTTTGCAAACAAAGTTCATTAAAGATGCCATTAGGATGACTTGGGGGGGAAAAAACAACATAAAATGGTGCCTTAAATGGCTTGGTAGGTCCTCGGGGGAAGAGAAGCATTATGAAAGCACTGGCAATAAGGCACAGTATTAATCACAGCAGTTGCCTCAGGAGACTAATTGAAGTCCATGATGATTTCTACATCCAGGGCAGTGGTCTGACTGTGACACAGACGATTGTAACACAACAACTACAACACGTCTTCTGTCTCCCTGGTGACGGCTCGCCGCCGGCTGACCTGCGAGGGGGTACGACTCGCCCCCACCCAGGCACGCCGCGGGGAAACAGTGGGCCTGAGCCTCCCTCCCATGAGGACCGGGGGCTGGAGGTGTGACATACCCAAAAATACATCCTCTTCAGTTCGGCTGCTCCCTCATGTGACTCAGCCTATGGCTGCAAACTCTTGTACTGTATGTTCACTCTCATATTACCCAGTTTCAATGTACTGAACCCCCACGCATTGGGCTCATAGCAACATTTACATTCAACAGCAATTACATTTCAAAATGGTATTTACTGTACTCTCTCTGTGGGTTTTTTAAATCAATTATATTTCCTGTTCATTGGTTTGTGTTTGTCATATCTACAATTGCACATCAACTATTTTGGTTACACTTTACTAGAAGGTACCGTCATAAGAGTGACATGACACTGTCATAACTGTTACATGTGTCATGTAACGGTTATAACAGTGTCATGTCACTCTTATGACGAAGTTGTCATAATCAAGAAAACCCAAACAATGTCAACTTGTCATCTTAAAAACCAAATTACACTTAATGACAACGTTTATGACATTGACATAATGTTTATGACACGTTCATGACTGTGTTACGTCACTCTCATGACAATACCTTCAAGTAAAGTGTTACCACTATTTTTTCTCAATGAATCACTTTCTACCGCCATGTTCCATACTCCATCCATGGTGTCATTCTAGTGGATTGTTTGTGTGTTTCTGTGGCACAGCTCTTCAGAAAACCGGTTGATTTTTGAAGCACCACTGATGATACACGGTGCTCATAGCAAGCCGTGTCGCTGGTTTTAATCCACCCCTCTCCTCATCTCATGACCCATTGTAGGTGATTGATATTAACATGGACCCATGGATTGTGATGGAGGTGGGGAGTGTGCTGCAACATTTGGGTATGCTGGCAGTCTTCTTGTGGAGCCAGTTACAAGTTTTCTGAGTCGCCAGGACAAATTCACAATGTCAACTCTGGAGGCCTCTCAAATCTGGGGCATAAGTCGAAGTGAAGTCAGTAATCTTGTGTTGACATCCCCCCCAGCTGTGTCAAATCACAGCTAAAACCAGAAAGGTGTATTGCGAAGCGCGATGAGTGAGTTAGCAAAGTATGGCGATTCCCAAGTCAGGGTTTTCAATTTCAGAAAGTTGGATCTCTTTTAACGTGCCGCCATGATAATCCGGCCCGGTGCTTGAACAGGGAATTGGGGGGGCACAGACAAGCCCCTTTAATAGTCCTGGATAGTTCTCAATCATTTTCCTTTATTGACACGTTTTTTAATTATCGTAATTGGCAACTGAAGAAATGGTTTCGCTCCATATGCGATCTAACAGCGATGAAATCATGGGCCAAATTCAGTACAAAAAAAATAACTCACTTATTAATAGGCCAATGCGTTGACTGAACTGGTCTGCATTCTAATGAAATATCGCCTTTCATTCTCGGTATTGTGTGGGTTGATAAAAAAAGATGGCACTCCGCAGTTAAATAGGCTATAAAAAGCATGCGGCTCAAGCTATTTCCGCAGGTATGCAATTTTGAATAACATTTAAATACAGCAAATACGCGTCCAGATGAATGATTGTCGTTTTACCTCATCAGGGAGAACAAGCAGCGCCTGTTAAGTGTGGAGTGCTCTCGGAGTGAACGTTTTGTTTATCATGAAAATGACTGAAACCAGGTCAGGACTAATAATTGTTTTAAACGGATATTTTGTGCACCCCAAATATCAGTTCTGGTTCCGCCACTGAACTGAATCAAGCCTATGATTTCATCGCTGTTAGATCGCATATGGCGAGATTCCTTGTCTTCAGATGCCAATCGATAATTGGAAAACCCCCCCCCCCCCCCCCCCCCCCCCATTCCCTCCTGCCAATTCCCCGTCCAAACGCCTGGCCTGCATGATAATAGCTTTCATTCCAGAAAAGTAATGAAATCATTGAGAATAAAAAAAAAATAATAATAAAAAATGAGAATAGCATTTTGAAATCAAGTAATTTTCTGTAATATTTCGTTAATTTATCCTGCGACAAATAAATAGCCGCAATACCAGAATATCAGCAATATTCAGCAGTTCCTGAAAAAACCTCGTCAGTCCCGCTCCCAAATGTCGATCTTCAGACTACAATGACCAGAATGCACTAGGAACCCAGATCGGGCTCCTCATTCGTCGCGAAACAGAACAGGAGGCATGATGTTTTATTGTGTAGGCGGGGAATAGCGCTGTGAGTACGGAGCCCATGGTGCGGAGAGGTAACACTGAGCAGTTTTTCAAGACGTTGACCGAGAGACGAGCGGCGACGGGTGTGAAAACAGACCCCCTTGTCTGCCCACATACCGTACGTTCACTATCATTAATTGGCGACTCAGGAGGGGCGGAAACAGGTGCTGGCGGCGATGTCGGAAGTCAGTTCGTTGCCGACTACCCAAAGCAACTGCAATAGCAATAATAACAACAACAATAACAACAAAGACAGCGATGGAAACGAGACCACGACCACCGCGACATCGTCCCCGACGGAAACTGACACGTCGGAGACCCCGAGTCAGATCATCGGCAACGGTTCTGGAATCAGCCAGAGTACCGGTGGGAATAATGGCAAATGGGTTCGATTGAACGTGGGCGGCACGGTTTTTCTCACAACCCGCCAAACATTGCTGAAAGAGCAAACCTCATTTCTCTACCGGCTATGCCAGCAACAAGATCTGCACTCTGACACGGTAAGGCGAGATCTGTCGGGTGTCACACTGTGACAACCGGTCCCCACTCGTACTTATCTTGCTACATGCATGAATGAGCACGTTCGGCGTTGGCGAGGAGATGCAAATTAAAGGAGCGAATGTCAGTACCCGGTCAGATGGCTGCACACGTGCCCGGTTCCGTGTGCCGACCAGGGATGCGGATTCGAGTGGTGCAGCAGACTTGTATGAAAGCAATATCCTATTGCATGCGTACAGTCGGCATTCCACTCTAGTCTCTACTGGATTTATTTTGAGGAGAATCTGCGGATCGCTCCACGCAAAATAGAGGTGTAATGCAGTGTCTCTTCAGAGCTGTTTGTGTCTGTATTCCGGGCAGTTCTTGAGCACAGTGGACTGTAAAACGAGCTGTGCTCCTTCCGGCCCCGGAAAAAGGATCGATCGATCGATGGAGGCAGGCTGTGATAGAATGACCTTCACGGGTGCAGAAATTTACAGAAACTGCCCCGGAGAGCGAGATCAAATCTCAGCGAAGAACCTACGTTCCTCTCCTCTTAGTTTCCCCCCGCCCCCATGACGACGTTGTTTCTCCTTATATTTTCCACTGTTCATATAACTATACCATGCTCTATCCCCACGCAACCATAATTTCCCTCGCTCTCTTCCATCCTCCGCCTCGGACGTGCAACATCTTTATCCTTAATCGACCTCAGGTTCCCCCTGTGGCCGCTTCGCTCTGCTGTCCTGTCATATCTCATTAGTTTTTCCCTTTTTTAACCTTTAAAAAATTCAGTAACTGTGCGTATGGGTTCAAACCAGGCTCTCTTTCCCCCATGTGCGGCAGGTATAGCATATTGTCTCACTGGAGTGGAGGAGTTACTAGGTACGGCTAATATATCCTATACAGAGCCATCTCTCCAGTGGTATCCCGGCATCACAGTGCCTTATATCACGGGAGCTGCCCTTTGATGCAGAGATGGCAGGGAGCAGCTATGTTGAGGAAGATGGCTGCCCTGGTTGTAGCTACAGACTGATTAAGTGAGATTACTTCCACCTCTGATCTCCACTCTCCCGACCTCAATCCAAAACCTTGAAGGGACATCACTCATTCAGATATTTTGCTAGTTATTCTTCATCCAGACATGCTATTTTCTGTGTGAAAGTTATCCAATGTGAAATGCCACTGGAGAGAATTCGGCCTCTTGTGATGAATCCACTCATCTGAATGGAAATGGTCTAATTTTACATTTTGTTGTTGGTACAGTACAAGCGCACCCAGTGCGTTTGGGTGAGAAACAGCGTGTTGAAATCTATGCTATTTTTGTTTGCTATGCTTGCAGTTATTGCTCTTTACCTGGTCATTCGGAAAGGAAAGGGTGATTTTTAACAGATTTGAATTTATAACGTCCTTCCCTCTGAGCCAGATTCCACTACTTGCCTGGGCTCGCCAATTTAATGGCATGTGATGATGAGTGTAGATATGCAGCTGGCAAAGTGATCGTATGCTTTCCGGAAGGAGTCGCAGAGTGAGCTGTCCTGTTTGTGTTGTTTTTTTTGAAGATTATTTTTGGGATTTTCTTCTTTATTTGGCAGTCGCGCAGTAGAGTGAGACAGGATAGCTGGGAAGAAGAATGGGGAAGACATGCGGCAGATGACCCGAGCCGGAATCAAACTGGGTCACCGCAGGAAGGCCGCAGCCTTTATGGTGCGCACGCTTAGACGGATGAGCCGCTGGGGCGCCCCTGTTTGTGTTGCTGATACGGCTTTTATTTATTTATTTTATTTTTATTTGGCAGTTTGCTTGTGGATGTCACGGTGAAATCGTCTCCCTTTGATGTGCGGTCCGTTGTCACAACTGAAAAACGATCTGTCAAGTATTCCAGCGGATCAGCTTTCTTTAGATTGTATTGTTGCATTGGTGTCATGTGATGTTGTTGCCTCTAAAAATAGTTTTCTGAACCTTGTGAGTTGCTTGTGGTGACCTCAGGGGTGTGCTACCAAGCAAGTTCAATATTAGCCAGGTTTTCTTTGTGTGAGCTGGCTCGACGAACCCTAAACTCACAATCACAGATACCTCATGTTACCTGGGCAGGTTGAACATTGAAAACCCAGGCTTTAGGCTTTGTGTACTTCACTGACCCACTCATCCCACTCTTTCGTACACCCCTCTGATCTTTGCATTTATGTGTGTGTATGTTAATTCTTTTCAGAGACAAATAAATCCTGTGTGTGTGCCAAACAGGCATTTCCCTTGGGAAGTAATCCCCTCCCTGGACATCACAGCTTCTTTCTTTGTGTAAACGGTCCGTTAAGCATGAACGCTCTGCACAGAGTCGGTGTTTATCTGCGGTTTATTTGTCTGCATAAATGCTTCCACGTGTCAAAGTTCTGCGATTATGTAAGCAAAGATAAAACTGCCTGGTTCTTATGTAGACAGTCATTACAAACGAGATGCAGTGCACGGAATACTGTAACTATGGTAACTGACAGCGGTATCACTCTGTGTTCTGGATAAGGTGATGCTAGGTGTTTCCTGCGCTGGATATATATAACAGAGACATTATAGCTGGCAGTAATGCCATTGGCAGGAGCTGACCTTATGGATAAATGATGTTTAATATAGAGGCCGAGTTGAATGGAGAATCGGCGGAGCGTTACAGTGGTGTGTTGTGGATGTCATGGGTCTTGCTGAACAAAGTCTTGGCGTGTGTCTGCAGGTGCTTTTCAGCAGAATGCTTTGTAAACAGCCACTAATGCAAATGCCCTGCCCTAATATTGACACACGTCATTAGTCCCATTGTTGATATTGGGGATGATTTTTCAAAGATGCGGTTTGTGTTTGTGACAATGCTTTGGCTTAGCTGTAAAAGAATTCAGTTTGTGAGTGTGTGTGTGTGTGTGTGTGTGTATGTGTGTGTTTGTGTTTGTGTGTGTGGGTGGGTGTTTGTGTGTGTGTGTGTGGGTGGGTGTTTGTGTGTGTGTGTGTGTGTGGGTGTTTGTGTGTGTGTGTGTGTGTGTGTGTGTGTGTGTGTCTGTGCGTGTGTGTGTGGGTCTGAGCAGGTGTGTTTGTGTGTGTATGTGTATGTGTGTGTGTGTGGGTCTGAGCAGGTGTGTTTGTGTGTGTATGTGTATGTGTGTGTGTGTGTGTGTGTGTGTGTGTGTGTCTGTGTGTTTGCGCGTGTGTCTGTGTGGGCAGGTGTGTTTGTGTGTTTGTGTGTTTGTGTTTGTGTGTGTGTGTGTGTGTGTGTGTGTGTGTGTGTCTGTGTGTGTGTGTGTGTTTACGCGTGTGTCTGTGCGGGCGGGTGTGTTTGTGTGTGTGTGTATGTGCTCGCCCTCTCGTCTGCAGTGGAACCCTGGCGTCAGGACTGAAGTGTCCGATCAACAATAAAAAAATTTAAAAAAAGCGTCTACACGGGTCATTCCTATTAATTTGATACTAATGCTTATAAGCAGCTTGTGTCTGATCTGACCAGCAGCACTTGCAGGATGAGTCTCCAAAGCAAGATGAGGACACTGGCAGAGTTCCAAAGGAGCCAAATGGGTTTGCCTGAATTGCAGGTGCGTCAGTCACAAAAATAGTGACATGCAATAAAAAAAAAAAAGTAGCAGTTTTGGAGGAGAAGTGGACAAATCTGTACCAAACAGCTGTCTGTCTGAAGAGAAGACAGAGGAAGGCTTGACAATCACGAATGACCTCATTTACTTGACAGTTGTCGGTCAGGATGGGTTGGTCCCGCAGTTCAAAATTAAAAGGCATGCACCCCTCAACAAATTAATGACAGTCCACTGCGAGAGACAGGCTGTGGTGATGAGGTAGATTCGGGTCGCTGATCAGTGACAGTGATACCCCTGCGTGACTGGGCCTGGAAAAAGAGAAGACGCTATCAAAGTATTTCAACAACAGACCGTCAGCCACTGTTAAAGACTGACCTTCCCCTGCTGAAGGTACAGACCTCCTCCCTGGAGAACATTCGCTCAGCCATTTTAATTAATTTTTTCTCCAAATGTTGTTCAACTTCAACTTATTTGTATGTTTAGTTTTTAATGGCTTTCACTGATGGATGGAAAAGGGGAATGTGTTAAATGAGTGCGTAAGAGAGGACAAGGTTAGTGGCTTAGCTCTCTAACCAAGTAAGTATTGTCTCTAATTGACTCCGTTCCAAACCTCCTCATGGTTCAAAGGTCAGAGTTCTTGCGTAGCCAGCCAGCATTAATTCATCAAGCGGAATATCAGTGTATCCCTGGTCCATGTTCCCATTGTAATGGGGGGAGGGGCTCGGGTAGGATTCCCATTGTGATGTCATCAGATCTCCCAGTCTTTGAGCCTTTGAAGGTGCAGCATCTTGATGCAGGCTCTGGTGTCGAGGTGTATATAATCGGGATTGTCCCTGACTGTGTGCTCGTGTGCAGATGGAATCTCCTCTTTTTCATTGGTGCAGTTTGTTCAGAAGCAGATTTGTCTGCCTATCATCAGTGGTGTGTGGGGGCATTTAATTTCCATGGGCTCTGCAGCACCAAGCTTATATTAGCTTATTAAAGCCAATATTGCTGATATTTACAGAACTAACTGCAGCTCTAAATGTTACAGCAGAAGTGAATCAATCCGCATGTCTACCAGTCTGTTCAAAAATATAATGTCATAAGCTTCACAACTCAGGGGTATACAGCTGTGTTTCTGATGAAAGACGCTTTCCCTCGTCACTTATGTGTGTATATGTTCCTGTTTCTACAAAAGCCAAAACCAGTGAAGTTGGCACGTTGTGTAAATCGTAAATAAAAACAGAATACAATCATTTGCAAATCCTTTCCAAGCTATATTCAATTGAATACACTGCAAAGACAAGTTACTTAATATTCGAACAGGTAAACTTTGTAATTTTTTGCAAATATTAGCTCATTTGGAATTTGATGCCTGCAACATGTTTCAAAAAAGCTGGCACAAGTGGCAAAAAAGACTGAGAGAGTTGAGGAATGCTCATCAAACACTTATTTGGAACATCCTACAGGTGAATGGGCTAATTGGGAACAGGTGGGTGCCATGATTGGGTATAAAAGCAGCTTCCCCGAAATGCTCAGTCATTCACAAACAAGGATGGGGCGAGGGTCACCACTTAGTGAACAAATGCGTGAGCTGATTGCAGAACAGTTTAAAAACAACGGTCTATTGCAAGAAATTTAGGGATTTCATCATCTACGGTCCGTAATATCGTCAAAAGGTTCAGAGAATCTGGAGAAATCACTGCACGTAAGCGACAAGCGAAAACCAACATTGAATTCCCGTGACATTCGATCCCTCAGGCGGTACTGCATCAAAAACCGACATCGGTGTGTAACGGACATCACCACATGGGCTCAGGAACACTTCAGAAAACCACTGTCAGTAACTACAGTTCGTCGCTACATCTGCAAGTGCAAGTTAAAACTCTACAATGCAAAGCGAAAGCCATTTATCAACAGCACCCAGAAACGCCGCCGGCTTTGCTGGGCCCAAGCTCATCTAAGATACACTGATGCAAAGTGGAAAAGTGTTTTGTGGTCTGACGAGTCCACATTTCAAATTGTTTTTGGAAACTGTGGACGTCGTGTCCTCCGGACCAAAGAGGAAAAGAACCATCTGGACTGTTATAGGTGCAAAGTTCAAAAGCCAGCATCTGTGATGGTATGGGGGTGTATTAGTGCCCAAGGCATGGGCAACTTACACATGTGAAGGCACCATTAATGCTGAAAGGTACATACAGGTTTTGGAGCAACTTATGTTGCCATCCAAGCAACGTCTTTTTCATGGACGCCCCTGCTTATTTCAGCAAGACAATGCCAAGCCACATTCTGCACGTGTTACAACAGCATGGCTGCGTAGTAAAAGAGTGCGGGTACTAGACTGGCCTGCCTGTAGTCCAGACCTGTCTCCCATTGAAAATGTGTGGCGCATTATGAAGCGTAAAATACGACAACGGAGACCCCGGACTGTTGAACCACTTAAGCTGTACATCAAGCAAGAATGGGAAAGAGTTCCACCTGAGAAGCTTCAAGAATTGGTCTCCTCAGTTCCCAAACGTTTACTGAGTGTCGTTAAAAGGAAAGGCGATGTACCACGGTGGTGAAAAGGCCACTGTGCCAACTTTTTGCAATGTGTTGCTGCCTTTAAATTCTAAGTTAATGATTAGTTGCAAAAAAAAAAAAAAGTTTCTCAGTTTGAACATCAAACATCTTGTCTTTGCAGTGTATTCAATTGAATTTAAGTTGAAAAGGATTTGCAAATCATTGTATTCTGTTTTTATCTACGATTTACATAACGTGCCAACTTCACTGGTTTTGAGTTTTGTAATATGGGCGTGTGTGTATATGTGTGCACATGTGGACGGTCATGCGAGTGTGTGGCCATGTGTGGGTGCGTATATGAGTGTGTGTGTGTATGCGTGTGTGATCACATGCCCATGCATGTGTGGTGTTTTTTCATGGGTGTGTGTGTGTGTGTGTGTGTGTGTGTGTTTGTGTGTGTGAGAGTCTGTGAGTGGTAGGTGTTCTTGGGTGTGTGTCTGCGCATGCTTGATGTGTGTTCAGTGGTGTACGAGTGTGTGTGTTTGTGTCTGTGTGTAGTGTGTGTTCATGTGTGTGTGTGTGTGTGTGTGCGTGTGTGTATGCGTGCACAGTCAGAGTTAATGCGTGGCATGCAGCTGTTGAAATACCTGTTGTCGTGTTGAGTCACGCCGGCACCTGAGGCGAGGGTGGGCGGGGCTTCTTGACTTGCTTCAGCGTCTCCCTCGCGTTCATCTGCTGACCTCATCACTCTCCTGGATCCGCCCCTAATTGCCTCTCTCCGGACGCGTCTCTCCCTGCGGTCCCCACAGAGGCCTGCTCTCACCGGAGTCTGTCCTGTTTACCACCCTCTCCTCTGACCTCACCTGCCCACCTCCCTCTGCCCCTCCTCCTCAAGCCCCTGTCTCATTCCTCCTCTGTCATGGTCTTTCTGTCTCTCTCACTCATTTTACATTATTTACCTCTCTCCCTCTCCCTCTCTCTCTCTCTCTCTCTGCCCCAGGCCCTGTATATAATGGTCTCACAGTGGTGTAGAAAGGCAGGTTCACATGAGAAGGTCAGGTGATGTGAGTGTCACTCGCTCTCTGTACTCCATTAATACCTCACTTCCTCTCAACGGCCGAGGGGTGGGGGTGGGGTTGGGCGTAGGGGGGTAAAGGTGTCAGAGCTGGATACGACGCGGGGCATTCAAATGTGTTACAGACATCTGTCCCCCCTCAAACATGAAAGTCCATCTCTACCTCTATCTCTCTGCCTCCCTCCTTTCCTCTCTTTTCCCCCCCTTTTCATTCCCTGCTCCCCCTTTCCCTGTCTGAGTCATTTTCTCTCATGCTATTCCTTCTGCCTCTTTCTCTCCCCCACCCACTCCCTGCCTCTTTCTCTCCCCCCCCCACTCCCTGCCTCTTTCTCTCCCCCACCCACTCCCTGTCTCTCTCTCCCTCCTGCTCTTCCTCAGATGACGCTTTGTGCTTTGGCATCCCTCTCCTCTCAGAATGAAGCGTCAGGAGGAGATGTGCTGGTATTCGTTGTTGAGCTTTTACTCAGCAGCTCTCTGTGCTGGGAAACGAGATGTTCTGAGGACTGAGGAAATTCTGTCTCAATTCACCTGTGTTCTGAAACAAGCTGATCCCATCTATTTCAACTTCTGTTGTGCTGGTGGTGCATTTTAGTACGCTATACTAGTAGGGTATTTTAGCATTCTGCTGCTGATGGAATACTATAGTACCCTATGTTGGTCGTACATTGTAGTGCACTGTGCTTCTGTATCATGAATAGAAGATCTTACATGAGTGGGCATGTTATATGAAAGTTATGAAATGAGTTGAGTAAATTTTTGCAAACCCAAAATTACTCAATGAGTTTCATAACTTTCTTATGACACGACCAAGAGTATAAGATTCTGTTTATCACATAACTGAATTTTGTAATTTAACGGAAAGCAAATGTAATTGTATGTTAGCACTGCGCTAACTACATCACTCCGCTTAATCAGACTCTGAGTCACAGACATTAGCGGCTGAACAAGCAACGGTTTGTGAATGCAGTCACCTGAGCAGCTAGCTAACATTAGCTCGCTCGCTAGCACACTACTGTCACATGGTGGTTTTGACAAAGCATCGCTTGCACGCTACCTAGTGAAATAACATGAACTTAGTTATGTGAGTGGCGCTTAACTAGCCTGCTACAGCGCTGAGCCGTCCTGATTTAACCAGCGTGACACTCAGTACCCTATCTAAGTACAAAAAGGTGAGACTTGACATAAAGCGATTTAAAAAAAAAAAAGACTTTATATATTACCCCCCCCCCACGCTCTCAGCCAATGAGATTTTCACAAAAGTGATATCACCCTTGGGTAAATGTGTCATGAGCTGGGCTATGGGAAAAGTCCTGCAGTTATGTGATAAGCAAAAGTTATAGTCAAACAGAACCTCGTCTGTCTTATTTCATTATGCACAAGGGTATTTGCTAAGTGAATGAATGGGATGATCTTATTAAGTAGAGCGGTTCCCTCCCTGCTCTCCTCTCCTGCAGGACGAGACCGGCGCATACGTGATTGACAGGGACCCCACCTACTTTGGCCCCATCCTCAACTACCTCCGGCACGGAAAGCTGGTGTACAACAAGGAGCTGGCGGAGGAAGGTGCGCTGTGTTTCCGCAGTTATCCTCAGTCCCGTTCCCCCGCCTCCATTCCCTTACTGGTCCCCCTACGCAAATTCTCCTACTCCTGTTCCTCTGCTGCTGTCCGCAAGCTCTTGTTCCAGGGCTTGTGTTCAGCTGTCCCTGTACTCCCATTCCCCAACAATCAACTTCTGCCCCTGTTCCCCTGCGTACTGTTTCTCTCCTCTTTTTCTCCAATTCCCTTCCTGTTCCCTCACTCCTGTTCCTTTGCTCCTTTTCCCCTACTCTTGTTCCCCCTAGCATTCTTTTCCCCCTGTGCCTCCACTCCTGTTCCCTGCCTCCTACCCCCCCCATCAGAAGCTGTGTATTAGTCATGGCTCCTCGTGATTTTAGCTACAGAACTCCACTCCACCAGAATATTGATCTGAGTGGACTTTGACCCAATGAGCTAAACATGGAACTGGCCGACTCTTGCATGAGAAGCTGTGGCAAAGCGCTGACTTGACTGACTGCAGTGGAGGTGGTGAAGTTGTTGAGATTGGTTGTTTCTCCTGCAGGTGTTTTAGAGGAAGCAGAGTTCTACAACATCACGCCGCTCATCAGACTGATCAAGGAGAGGATTCTGGAGCGAGACTGTAAGGCCACACAGGTAAGTACAGTACAGTACAGGCAGCTCCTGCTGTACAGGGGGACTTCAGGTCACATGACATCACATACAGCTGCTACATAAAGTATTCAGCCCTCCTTCATTTCAGTTTTTGCTTCTTTTTTTTTTTTTTTTTAATAAATTTTCATAACATCCGAAAAACCTTTTTTTTTTTTTTTGCTTTTGCTTTGTCAAATTCTGTATGTAAACTGCACTGTCTGGCCAAAAACAGTGGCCATTTGGATTTAAATATGATAATATTGATGAGCCAATGATTGAGCCATTATTGCAGTGATAAATATGTTTCAGCTGGTAACGGTTCTCTTAAGCCTGAGTGATGCATTTTTTAGCTTCTCATTTCTTAAAAAACCTTGACGGAAGATTTATTCCATGGTCGGGATCATCGAAAAGATGTTACTGTGTTTCAAGAGGGGCAAATTATTGGGTTGCATTAAGCAAAGAAAACAGTGAGAGGGATTTCTGAAATCATTGGAATTGGGTTAAGATACATCCAATGCGTTACTGACCCCACTGAAAGATATTACGGGGTGGTTTGACTCTCCTGTCCCCAATATAAGATTACAGCTAAGAATTAATGCAACTCTGGACCAGAATAAGTGTTGAGACATCATGCAAGGGCCTTAAAGAAAGGCTGCTGTAATGAAAGTTAAAGGTAGTACATTTTTTTTTTATGAGAGTGAATCTTTTCTTGGGGAGGCAGTGTAAATTACATTTCTAAACCTTTAATCTTAAATCTGTTACACAATAAAGAATAAAAATGGGGGAGCCTGAACACTGTCTGAAACCACTTTTCACTCTGTCACATGACTTTCCCCTTTTTGTGCTCATTGAGTCCATCTGTGTACCACTAAATATCATGTCCTGCTTTATGTGACTGACTCTGCTCTAGAAATATCATGTCCTGCTTTATGTGACTGACTCTGCTCTAGAAATATCATGTCCTGCTTTATGTGACTGACTCTGCTCTAGAAATATCATGTCCTGCTTTATGTGACTGACTCTGCTCTAGAAATATCATGTTCAGACAGAATAATGTGCTGTAAATGGGGACAGGAAGTGATACCGTTTCTCTCTCTGCTTGTTTGGATCCTTCACTGTCTTCATTGCTTACAAATATGCATATAATACTGCACACGTACACACACTCACGCTCGCTCTCTCACACACACTCACATTTGCACGCATATGCACAAACAAACACACACACACACACACACACTTGCATAAATGTTCATAAACACTCACACACAGCAGGTGCCTCCGAAGCACGTGTACCGGGTGTTGCAGTGTCAGGAGGAGGAGCTTACGCAGATGGTCTCCACCATGTCCGACGGGTGGAGGTTTGAGCAGGTCAGTCAGCGGACGGCGTATCCTGACTCAGGCGCTCTATCTAATCCTTGTGTTTCCTCGCTCAGGAATCTTTTACATTCAGGTCCTTGCTTCTTCAAGCAGCCTTTAATGGGTTGGCATGCTTTTTAAAGATGGCTGACCTCGCCTAATTTCTGGGTCTGGGGACTCAGTGATTTGAGTGAATCTGTTTGTTGGACTACATTCCCCATAATGCTGAGCGCCCCTGAGGAGGCGGGCAATATTCTGCTCATAGGCCCTTGCTGTTTGGAGATTCATCCTGTTGAGTAAAAGCCCTCACCTTCAATTCAGTGTTGATACAGAAACTGTATGCCCTTCATAGAAGGAAGCAGTGAACTCGGTCACCCAGTTAGAAGCTTGTGTCTTCTTAATACTGTGATTTGAGCATCTCTTTTTCTTTCTCTCTCTGCCTCTGTCTCTCTCTCTCTATCGGTCATGGGCCCCACCACCCCCTCATCACTCTCTCCCTCTGGTAGATGGTGAACATCGGGTCGTCATACAGCTATGGTACGGAGGATCAGGCTGAGTTCCTCTGTGTGGTGTCCAAGGAGCTGCACACACCAGGGGGAGGTGTGAGCACTGAGCAGGGCCACAAGAGCAAGGTCAGAGAGCACACAGTGTGTCCCGCTAACTTACATCACGCACATGCACGCACAGCTGTGCTGTAACTTACAGTGGTCTTCCTCACTCATATCACATGTATACACACGCACACAGCCATGCTGTAAGTAACAGAGGTTAGCCTGTGTTTATTCACTAGAACACAGGCAGCCACACACTTGAGAGTGAGGGCCATTTCTCTGTTGGGTCCTCACTGCTGCTGATGGCGAATCTGAGGTCAGCTGATACTGGAACTTAAGACCATTGGAGGATTATGGTTCTACTTTGGTTCTATGGAAGATTATGGTTCTACTTTCGGTTCCAGTTGCTCTGTACTGCGCCGTCAGGGTTTGTGATGTGTGTGTGTGTGTGTGTGTGTGTGTGTGTGTGTGTGTGTTTCCATGCATTATTTAGTCTGCACACATGTGGGCCTGCATGTGTTTTATTGTGTGTCTGACATACAGTGGCCTTCGTTCCATTTCAGAGCTTTTTTGTAAGTAACAGGCATTTCACGGCTCACACATGAGATTCAGACATCATTCATCATCAGCAGATCTCATTCACCTCAGCTGCTGGTTCTCATCTGGATTTCTCTCCATTCTGTTCCTGTTGTTTGCCTGTCCGTCTGTTCTTCCTGTTCTCCTCCGTGGTTTTAAACCACACAAGGCCTCGGAAGAGCAGGAAGAGGATGGAGAAGAGAGGGATGAGGCGGAGGGAGAGAGCTCTGAAGCCCCGAGCGAGTGGATTAGCGATTAGCGCTCGCGTTGCGTTGTCCCAAACATTTTAATGGGTGAGGAGCGCGCTCATTGTGTTGGGTCTGATGGAGGGTCACAGGAGTTGGGCTGTTAAATGAGCGAGAATGCCGGGCTGATTCACTCCACTGTACATGACCAAATCAAGCGAATCCTCGGCAGTGCTACAGTGCAGTCTGTAATTACGGGGCAAGTGATATGGTTTCTGCTTCTTGGCTCGAAGTGACACAGTGATTGCAGGGCAGACAGAGCCTTAATTTACCGTTCTTTCGCGCCATAATATGTATGTTTCAACAGATTTGCAGCCCTTTTATTCTGTGTCTATGTGAAACTGTGCCTGAACTATACTGTGTTTGTTATGTGATTCATACTGCCTGTTTATTTTGAATTGGACTGGGCCGCATTCATTCTTTAAGCCGTGATTCTGTTTTGGCAAGCCTGAACCTGATAAAATCTTGGCGACGCACTTCGGCTGCGAAAGTCAGCGGGACGGATTCACGGTACACTGACATTACCCTGACACATTTTCTGGGCCTGCATTCATGGCCTGTAGCAGTTGCCAAAGATGGGGAGTAGTTTGGAACATTTGACCTTATGATGTCATCAGCAGAGTGCCATTTGAGCTTGTGATGTCATCAACTGAGGACTGCTTGCACTCGGGATGTCATTGTTGGAATTCTGGAATCTTGTTTTATTGTCTCCCATCCCCCCCGCGCGAATCGGCGGGACATAGTATTCACGACCGTCCGTCCATATGTACGTCTCAAATCCTTGTCAGCGAGATATCTAAAGAACGAATTGACAGATTTTTTTCAAATTTCATGTCAACATGTATTAGGGTGGCACCCCGGCGCCAGTCGATTTTGGTGACCTTTGCGTCACTCTCAAGGTCACATCGAGACACTGTTCATTTTCACACGATTTGCCATTTCCTGGCGGGGGACTAAGACACGTTTGCGGCAAATACTTGTTATCAGTGATTTTGCTGCTACATTTATTACTGGTGAATAAAAGTTTTTGCTGGGATAAAAAAAGAATCTGATGAATCAGAAATCCAGGGGGACTCTTCGTATTTATTGTGTCATATGTCTTATAGCTCCCATGGTGTGGGCGGTTTCTTACCCACTGGCTATCGAACAGCTCACCAGGGTGTAATAGACTCAAGCTGTTCGGTGTTGCAAATGATTACAACATAAGATACGCAGTTTAGGTCTTAGTAATACAAAGGTTGTGCTTTTTTTGAGGCTTAATCAGTATGTGTGACTGAAACCTTTCCACTGTGCAGAGTCAGGGTGAGGTCTGTCACAAACGGCGTGCAATGGACTGAATCAGCCCTGGATCTTCATTTTGTGTCTGAAGTTTGATTAGCTGTGCATGCCTGTGGGGGATTTGCACACATACTGTATACCGACAACACCGGGGCTCGCATAAATACACTCAGCCACACATCCGCACTCATACACAAATTGTGCTCGGAAATCTGGCATGCTGCGCATCAGCCTAGCGCTACATCCCTTTGTTTCACTGAATCTAATCTGCCATGTTTACATATTCATCCTTTCCCGGAGCTTGATTGAAATTGAAACTAATATGATTCTCAGAAGGCACGTGTGAAAAGACACTTGAACGAGAGAGAGATGCGTGTAACCTTAATGCCTAACACATTTCCCATCTACACCGTATAAATAATGAAGGCATGGAGATTATACGGAAGCGCCATCTCTCTGTCCATCATTCGCTACATTCATTATCACCGCAACACCTCACAATCAGTAAACTGCTCATGCTTCTGTAACTAATCGCTGATCTCGCAGTCTGGATTATGCCACCTAGTGGTAAAACATGGCTGCTACATGCAGGCCAGCGCTAAGCAGTGGTTATACCTTTATGTAACATGAGAGGATTTCGCTGCCCTTAACGACTCTATAATGCTTCTCTCGTCTCCATTGTCTTTCAGCTGTTTCAGATGTACGGCTCCCGGATGTAGACTGCAGAGGAATTTATTTTTTTAGCTAATGTTGTACATGAATGTGTTTATTGAGGGGACATTGCTATTGTTTTCGTATTATTACCACAGCTTTATTTAAAAATGATGTTCTTTTTTACAAACACTAGTTTGAAAGAACTACGGAATGGCTTAATCTCTTGACAGAAAAAAAAAAACCGCGGACCACTCTGTTGTTCCCAGCCGCTGATGTTGAGCACATTATGTTGTCTAGGTCTTGGACCCAATTGTCAAAATTGAAATGCCTTGTGGCCAAGAAAATAACTTTGCATATATACCCCAGTTCCATTTTCAAAGAATTCACTTCTACACACCGAGTACCTGAGTAACCAACATGCCTGTTTTCCATAGTTGTCGATTTATGAGAGAAGGGTAATGTACTTTTAGTTGTCAAATGACAAAACCTAATGGACACATCAGCCAACATCATAATTGAATAGTGCGATAAAATACTCTGAGCAAAAAAAAAAAATTATCGAATGCAAAATGCATCTAAATACCCATCAAATAGCATTTGAAAACAGTTAGGTGGTTTTATGGAGACTACGTCTTCCACCTGTGTCTTAAGTCTCCCAAGTTGCACGAAGGTCTTATTCAAACGATGTCATTTTCAGTAACGGGCACAGGCTGTAGCAAATACCTTTTCCGAATCTCAGAGAGAGTAAGGGTCTATTTAATAGAATGGGTTTGAAATGTGTAACTTGTTAAATGAATGCCTCAAATGATGTTCGAGTGGACATATCCAAAGAGTTCTTGGATCTTCGATAATCTTTCAGAAAGGTGTTTGAGGAAAATATTATTGTCCCATTTATGAATTACCTTTCCTATGCAAAGTTTCTTTAGACATTTGTGTTGGCATCTCAGAGCAATATAAGGACAAAATATCTTTGTATTAATGGTCAAATTGTGAAATAATTTGCAAATTTAAATTTATATACACGTATTGGACAACCTTGAAAAACTGGCTGAAAATCCAGTCATGAGCTGGTTGCGATATGGCTAATCTCACACACTGTCCTTCTGTACCAAGACTATTTGAGCAAAACGTGCACACCCCTAATTTTCTGGCCCAGTGTATCTCTTCCACTGTTTTCATGAGCAATATAGAACATTTGGTGCCTTTTATTAAGCAAAAATAGATAAATAACAGCCAGATGTGTGAAGTTAGTGGAAAGTAGTGGCTTGTTTTTGGGCGGAGTATTTATTCGAAAAGAAACAAAAATATGTTAATTCTGACCCATGTTAGAGGAAGGGTTATGTATATATCTGTTTGTGTATGTGAGTGTTCTTCTGTATAGGCTAATGCACTGCACCTCAGTCTACTCCTGCATGAGAGCGGACTGTACCATTGCAGCGGTTTACACGGGTAGACAGGCGGAGATCCGTTCTATGTCAAGGGGGCGTGACTATCTTTGTAGCTAATCAGTTCTACATGCGCATCCCTCTCACTGAGGAGACAGAGTCCTCAACATTGAGTCGCCCTGTTACGTTTAGTGCTCATTCCAGCTTTCGGCTATAGCTCTGACCCGACCCTGCTGTTGGTTAGACAATTGGAAGAATACTTCCAGGCCAGGTGACCAGGGGTGCTTTTCATTATGCTAACCAACGCTTCCTCGTGTGTGCTCTCCTTCTGTGGTGCGAATGTCAGTCACCCTCCGCCATCATGGAGGGTCTTCCGACTCCTTAAATGCATCTGGAGGAGACGTAGAGGGAGGAGAGAGGGAGTTTCTGGAGGATGCTAAAGCGAGGAAACGCAGGTGCATCCTTCGCAGAAGCCTTTTATCTAGTGGTATGATTAAATGCCGCATCTCCACCAAGGAGTTACCGTTGGCCTGCTTTAGCTCATCCATCCTTGGGAAGGAGCTGAGGTGCAATGAGGAAACGGACTAACGCAATGAAAAGCACCCTGGGAGTTTTTGAATTGAACCTGGCTTCATTTCAGTTGCTGGTTTATCATCATGAATCGTGGAGCTTAAGTGGCCGTTTAGACAATCGTCAGATAAAGGACAGGCTGCATATCTATCACTAGTGTGTCTGTAGCATTCTGTTTTTTGTTTTACCCTTGTTTTTTTTTAATACCGGATTTGTGTTTGGTATGTATTTTTTGATGAGTTGAGCGTGTGATAAACTGTACATCATCTACCTTCAAGAGTCAGAAGATTATCAGTGATGCTCAATGACAATAACATGATAAGTTAATGAACTGTGAAGCGAATGCCACAAATCTGCTTCAGTCAACAGAACTGTATCCACCTGCGATGATCACTGGAGCTTCTCTGGCCCTCGTCTTGTCTGGGATTGCATGCTATGTGCTCTGCACATTTGTGTGTCACACAGTTCTGTCCATAGAACATATTTAGAACCCCAGACAACCAAAACAATTGTTTTATAATTTTAAATCTTAGTATGTACTGCGTTGCTATTCTAAAGATATTTTTATGGATTCTTCTAATTTTGTTACTTAGTTCTTATGTTCCATTTCTGAAATGAGATGCTCTTATTTTTTTTCTTTGTGTTTGTGATGTACAATGTAATGCTGTTTTTTTGCAGGAGAGCATCAAAGGTCTTGCTTGAAAAGCATAGGTCTTCACAGTCTCCCATCGGCACGTAAATAATTAGAGTTTGAGGAATGGAACGCGAGTGCGTAGTCTCAAATTACCACGCTTCACCGTGTGTTCTCCAAAAACCCTGCAGTTCATTATGTCCCCTATAGGGGGCATTAGTCTATTAACTTAATGTGAAGAACGATGTTCTGCTACACTGATAACGTGCGCTGCAAGTGATTGGCAACGCAGTGCAAATAAGATTATGAGTTTGGAAAGTTTCCTCTGTAATTAAATTTTGCAAATGGGGATGCTTTTATAAGGTCAATAAATTTCAAACAAAAGACTTTTCTCCTGGATCTCTGGAGAACAGAGAGGTTTTAGCAAATATATTCCACTGCTGTGAATATATTTAAGTGATTTCTAAGGTGGACATATTTACAGAGCGTTGTATATACTGTATGTTAATTTCCGTGGGATTGTGGGTATGACGAGGACTGTTCTGTCTCTGGTTATCAAGTTGCGGATTGTGCTGTACTTACTGACCAAATCTGAATCGGAATCCGACTGTGGGCCCAGCTTTTGCAAAATACAATCATTGTTAGGTTGAAAATGAGAAAGGTTTGTTACTTTAGACTGGAATGGGACGTATGTGTAAAGTTTTGCTTCTAATGAACAAATGTGTGGAATATCCTGGCACTCACTCCTAATATTTCCCTGCGCTCATTCATGTTCCTCAGTGCGAATTGGTGTCATTAGTTTTTGACAGAAGCACACATCAATATTCATTATTCTTGCCAAAGATGCGAGAAACATTTGAAACTTATTTTTGTATACATGTGGCAGGCTTGGAATTAAAACTGCTGTACACACACAGATAAAAGAAATCCTTCCACACAGTTTTAAGAGGAGTAGAACAGCCCAATGCAGGCACCTGCCACTTTTCCTTGAAGTTGTGTTTTCTGACATCATTGAATTCAGTTGCAAATAAATAAAGCATTTCTTTAAAGAACTGTACTGCTTGTTGTTAATATGGTCTCTTGATATGATTCTGGTTCCACAAAGCAGGATTACTGATTTAGCTGAATTGCTGCCCAAAGAATAATGTAAAATGGCTGTTTTACCTTCAGCCAAATTTTGGGAGTTGGATATTTACCCAGAGCTGTTATCCAGCTAATTGTATAATCCTGCTTTATGGAACAGACCACTGATTAAAAATAGTTCCACATCTAGTAAGGAAATTATTCATTATGTAAAAATAATTTAATCGACACCAGTCACAATAAAACAAAGGGACATCTCAGAAGTCAAAATGCGCGTGTGGATAAAACAAGGTAAAGTCATTTTGAAGAACTACTTAAAAAATGCTTCAGGGTGGTATAGACCATCAAAAAGCACATTATTTTGATCACTAAATTTCAAATGATTGTTGCTCCATTGAGGAATATCAAGATATATGTACAGCTCAGAGCACAAAGTGCACTGGGATTTTATATATATATATACACACTACCCGGCCGAAAAAAAAGTCGTACACTGAAATATTTAGTTGGCACCCCTGTAGCTTTGATTACAGTGCAAATTCTTCTTGTCATCGTTTTAAAATCTATATGCAATGCCAGGACATTTATTTTGGATCAGAAATGCCATAATTTTTGGCCGAGATCTTGTCTTCTCGACATAATCGTTGAACCACTGTGGTCTTTCTTGAGCACATCCCAGTAACTTTTAATGTGTTTAAGGTCAGGATTTTGTGGTGGCAAATTTGTTTGTGAAAATGATTCCTCATACTTGTTTTTGTCATTCATGGTTTTCTTTGCTAAATACAGGCCAATAATTTGCCCGTTCTGAAATACTGAAACATCTTTTCCACCATCAAGGGATGTGTCTTCCAACATGATTTTTTAAGAAATGAGTAGCGACGCGCTTCATCAGTCAGGGTTAAAATGATTATTGCCAGCTGAAACATATTAATAACCACAATAATGATCCAATTATAGAATTTGTTCGTTAATTTCCAAATGGTGACTTTTTTTTTGGCCGGGCAGTGTATATCTATATATATATATATATAAAATTTATAACACCGTACATTAACTTTTCACCTAAAATCACATATTAACGTAATAAAATTAAGGAAAATAAATAAAGTTGGATAGTACACTGTACCGATGCAAAACAAAGAGGATTAACGTTGCACGAAAGAAATAATAATCAATATCATCACAATGACATACAATGACACAAAGATTGACACATTCCAAAAGATTCTCTCCTATAAGTATCTTTTGGTTTCAAAACAGGTAGTCTTCCAGGAGCTTATTTACACAATAGGAGTTTTACTACAGTAGGTGGATGACCAGAATGTTGAGGAAATGTGTGACCGTGAGGGCGGAGACTTGTACAGATATGTGCGGAGTTTGATTGGGCCTGGGAATACTGCTGTGTTCCAGCGGAGGTTTGAACCTGTGAATCGCGACTTCAAAGATAAGAGTCGCGACTTCATAGCGTTCCAGGCAAAAGTAACGAGTTACGACTTCATAACGTTCCTTACTGTTTGCCATTTGAAAAAAAGCCAGTGCCGCCATTTTAGTTGAGCTGTGTGACGTCAAACAAGGAATTCGGAGTACTTTGAGCACAATCGAGTTCACCGGCGTGAATTCACAGGTTTGACGGTAGCTCCGCCCACTTTTAACCGGTAAATCACGGGTTACGAGTTGCCTGGAACGCACCCTATCTACCAGCATCTAATGAGACTGGTTGTCTTAATGATTAGCTACTGGTTTGCACTAATTTGGATGCCTGTGGGCTAAGCTACAGGTGTCTGTTGATGTTGGTCGTCCATTCAGTTAACGACAGGCTAGTGCTGGTCTTGGAAGTCCGTAGGACTCCCAGTGGCTTTGGGTTGAGGTGTGGTGGGTGTGGGAGTCACCACAGGAGGACGCTGAGGTCAGCTGTCAGTGGAAAAAGATGCAGACTCGTGTTCAGGCTGGCGGTGTGGGAAGTCTGAGGCATCGCGTGAGGTCAGAGGTCAGAGGTCGACATCATTATTTACAGGTAAGTGTTGAGGTTGTCTGTGGTGGCTAACTGCAGGTACTCCGGCTGGAAGTCTCCCGCCTGCCCCTCCCTCTCTCTCTTCCTCTGACGAGCCGAGAGAGTCTTTCGCTTCTTCCCGTTGGCGCTTGGCGGACGCGTCTCCAGAATAGACTGGATCATCTCCGCCAGCTGCAGGCGCTGGAAGTTCTCCCTGTCAAACCAGGAGGAAGGAAGAAAGGAAGGTAGGAAGGATGGATGGTGATCATACTCATGATTTCTTCGGCAGAATCTGCTAAAGCATTTAGATAAACATCTCAGATGTTCTACATCAGGGGCTCTCAACCTTATCCAAAAAGGTGTGGGTCCAGACTTCCATTCCAACCAAGCAGTAGCACAACAGACACTTCTACTCAAACTGTACAGTCTTCTACAAAAGACGTTGATTAGATAATACATTGGAATGAAATGTGTAACTGCTAGGTTTGGACAAAAGCCCGTTTCCTCAACAGCTCTTGATAATCCCTGTATTAAAGTATTTTGTAGCTGTAGGCAAGTACAGCTACACAAATAACTAGACAAGTGATAAATGAGTGGCGTGGTGTATAGTTTGCAGAAGGGCTGGGAGGGAAGCCGGCCCAACGGTGAGGGTGGAGACTCACGCTGTTGGGGGGGTTGGCAGGTTGTAATCCTGCCCTGTGACTCCGGTCAGCCAGTAAGTGATCTCTGTACCTTTTCCCTGAAACATAAAGCGTTCACTGCAGATGAGCCCGGTGCTCTGTGAGCCCCGCTGATGTCCACCCCCCCACACACACTCTCTGAGCCCCACGCTAACCTTCAGGTAGGTCTCTCCTCGCCTGTCAAACTCAAACTTGCAGTCTGTCCTCTGGAGGATGCTGACAGTGGGCTGAGATATGTGTATCCGCAGCGCTAATGGGAGAACCAAAGAGAGCTTACAGAAGACGATTCACAGCGAAGCGGTTCAGATTTGTGTTTCGTCTGTAATTAAGTGGTTCAGACGGGTGTTTTGTCTGTAGTGCAGCGGTGCAGACGGGTGTTTGTCAGTAGTGTGACTTACGCAGGCCAGTGGACTCCATGCGTGAGGCCGTGTTCACCGTGTCTCCAAACAAGCAGTACCGAGGCATCTTGCTCCCCACCACTCCTGCTGCACATGGACCTACACACACATGCGCGTACACACACACACAAAAACACACACAGAGCAGTAATTTTAGAGTTGTGAGTTCCTACTCAGCAACAGACACAAACCCTGTTCCTGGAGTGCCAACATCCTGTAGTCTGATTTCTGACCCTAATTTTGCACACCTGATTCCTATTATTAACACCTGAACAAAATCCCTGACTGGTGAATGGCCTGTTTCTTAGGGATGGATTGACAACAAACAGGATGGTTGATTTGCAAGAACAGGGTTGATGACGGCTTGAAGAGTAGAGTGTGTGTGTGTGTGTGTACACCATGTTTACCTGCCATTATGGGGACCAAATGTCCCCACAAGATATGTAATTCCAGATTTCTCTGTAATTGTGGGGACATTTTCAGGTCCCCTAAAAAATTGAGCTATTTTAGGGTTAAGGTTAGGGTTGGGGTAAGGTTAGTATTATGTTAAGGTTAGGCTTTGTGTTGGGGTTAGTTATGTACTATTGAGGGTTAAGGTCAGGGAAAGGGGTAAGGGAATGAATGGAAGTCTGTGGAATGTCCCCACAAAACATGAAAACAAACATGCAGGTGCGTGCTTATAGTGGGCCTATCCCTGGGTACCGGAATGCACTCCGATGCGGATCCACACGGGGAGCCCCGGCAGGTGCTGGAGCTGAAAGGTGCCCATGAAGGCCAGGATGTCCAGCGCCATCCGACAGATGTCCACCGCGTGCCGGTTACCGTTCCGCCGCGGCAGCCCCGACACCACCATGTAGGCATCGCCAATCGTCTCCACCTGCAAATACGACCCAATACTCAAATAAAAACCACAAAGTAAATAGCATCGCAGTTACTTAGCTGACATTTTTATTCTGAAGGACTTACAGCTGGTGAGACTAAGCAGGGGTCAGCCTTGCTGAAGGGCTCTGCTAAAGTGCCCACCTTCCATACTGAACACATTGAGGCTACATCAGGGCTTGTACCACCGTCCCTCAGAGTGGTAGTCAAACACTTTAGGACACCCTGCACTATAAACGAAACTTCGCTGCTTTGATGTCTATAACAACCTGTACTTGTGTAATAACTCTAGCCTTCCATTACAATCCAAAACCTCCATTGTAATTCAAACCCTCCACAAAATTGTTAAACTGTAAACGACCCTGAAGGATCCTGAACTTCCAAGGCAGCGCAAGACCTTCCAAAAACAATCCAAACCTTTGATAACAACCAGAAGCTTCTTCTTCAAAAGTTGCAAACAAAAACTCCAACTAGAACACAAAATTCATAGAAGCCCCGAATCCACCATGAAAAGTGAGTAGCTGGGGGAGCAATTAAGTAACTGGTTCAGATATTAGTGTTACTAAACAATGACTTGACAGAACAATCTTCCACATTGTTCAGGAGCATCAAACTCAGGAACTACTGATTGATCAAAGTCGCTACCGAGAAAAAATGACAAACAGCAAGCTGAGGGGACCTTATAGACGTCATGGTTGTCGAGGATCCTGTCGAAGTTCTTGTAGATGTCATTGAGCATGTCCACCACTTCCATAGGGGTGCTGTACTGGCACAGTGTGGTGAAGCCCACAATGTCGCTGAAGTAGATGGTCACCTCATCAAACAGCTCTGGCTCCACACTACCCGTCTCCTTCAAGGAGCGAACCACCGGTCTGTGTGCAGGTGACACCACATTAGCACGTTAGCACTGGAACAAACTAAGTTCACAAAAACAATGGGGGCAGAGGAACATTCACATTTTAGCACAGTATCGCGCTAAAACCTTTAATACACAAACACGTAAGAGCACAGTGCCCCAATTGCACCCACTCCATTCAGATATTGGGATAAGTGGGGCACGAGAAGAATTAAATCATATGAGCACAGTAACACACCTCACAGTGAAAGCACGCACACAAATGAGCACAGTGACACACCCGTATCAGGAAATGATCATGCAACCACCTTTACCACGCTAGCGTGATAGCACACCCGACGAATACTGGCGCTAACCTGGGCAGCAGCATGAAATTGAGCTGGTCAGCACGGTCCCTCTCGGCCTTGTACAGGGCTGTTCTCTGCTCTACCAGGTTCTCCAGGTTCCGCGAGTAGATCTGCAGCCGACGGATCAGGTTATCCATGTAGCTTTCGTTAGCCTGGTCACTCAGGTTGCTGGAAAATACCGGCACGCGAGAGCTAGCTAGCATCAGAGGGAATGGGAGGGAACTGGGGGCGGCACTTCCTGCTCTGTGAAGAAATAATAGAATGATTACAATCCTCAGAATAAGAGGATTTTGGCTGTAAGTGTCCATGCAAGTGAATACCTGTGAGTTCTTGGGACCTCTACTAGGGGTACATCAGCTGGATCCAGGAACATGTTGTGAACCACAAATTAGGGATGCACACATCCAACTTTCCCTGTCCCGAAACCGATACTGATACCTGAGCTTTATGTTTTGGTCCATACTGAGTATCGATTCAATACCACTGTTTCATGAATGAGCTGTTTGCTTCACTGTGTGAAAGACTGGAACCATTCTTTTAGGTGTAAGGCAACATAAGTCTTGACTTAAAAATTGCATTCCTAACTTTGTAAAAGACTTAATGAGAAATAAATACATAGAAATAAATGTATTGATTTGTTGTTGATTAAAATAATGGTACCCAATACCAGATCAGCCGACACTGTCATCTGATCCAACTATCTGAGTCAGTATCAGAACAATATTTGATATCAGTATCGGCATCAGTCCATTTCAACCACAAACCTGATGTTTCTGGTCAAGCCCAAGATTAGGTACATCAGGTGTGCTTCAGGTGGAACACAACAAAGCCCTGGATCTGGCTGGTGTGCCCCAAGGAGAGGTTTGGGAACAACTGGTCAGTGGAGAAGATGTCCCAGCTGCTACATTATAAGTGAATAAATCACATGCTTCTCAGCAACAGGAGGTCTATGGTCCAGGGATCAGAAGGTAAAAGTCCAGTTGTTTCCTATCAATATTAACCAAAAACTCAGCCAGCCTATGCTATCAATTGATTCCTCCAAGTGTGCCAAGTTCTCTGAAACTACTGGGGGTGACAAAGTTCCTCACAATAAAACAATAAATCGTCAGCACCACCTGCCTTAGTTATTTTTATTGATCATCGTGGTTAGTGCTATCAGGTACTAAGTGGGACACACATTCACGGGAGTCAACTTAATTCCAACCCTTAGTTTCACCATCAGGCTGAATAATTACACCTAAGCAATAACTCGTTGCGGCAGGTATGAAATAATTTGGAGGAATTTGACTTCCTGAGCCTGGAATTACAGCCTCTGCTAAGCACCGTGATGGCGGCAAGTCTACCTGAAGATCTTGCCCAAGCAGCCCTCGATCTTCTTGAAGTCGGGCCTCTTTTCAGGGTCTTCATCCCAGCAGTTTTTTATGAGAGAGTACACCTGAGACACACAGAGACACGGACTCAGGTACACGCAACAGCAAACATGGCATAGGCCAGACGGCAAATACACAGCACACACAGTGTGTCGGTCAACATACATTACATTACTGTTAGTTTGACTGAGCGGGACCCGTGGAATAAGGAAGCCCCCTCCAATTCTTTATCTACACCTCGCGACCTAAGAATTACAGGGTTCTAATTGACATTTTGGTCAAAATTGAGTTCACTACTGCACATAACAGGTAATAAATAGATATATTTAACCCTTAAATGCCCCCTGTGACAAATTTGTCACACAATTTTGGGGGTGGTCAAAACTACTGACCCCACATAAATTTTGCAACCTAATGCCCATAGTGACATATTTAGACCATCAGTGCTGCCATCTGATGCATAGAAGTGGAACTGACAGTACACTGGCTGCACTAGCTAACCTTTCCAATGTGGCTGCCCCCATGCTGGAATCACATTAGATCGGCAACCATTCATCACTGGATTAAGTAGACAAACAGGTAAGCTAATGAAAAATAAATTATGCCGAATACTTCAGCTACATGTCAACTACCAAAATAATGATACACAAAAGTTCTCTTTATATCCTAGAAACTTAGAGAGACATATATGTCACAAAACAAAAATGAGGTCAAAGGTCACCAAAAATTAAAAATTACTTTTGGGTTGTTATTAGCCCCTCCCCAGGACATATTAATAGAATACACAGATTTTTCTTTTTACTTTTATTATAGTTAGGCATTTAAGGGTTAATGATTACGCATGGGTATTCATTTGTTAAAGTGGGTTCAGATCAGAATTAAAAAGTTCCAGCTCCCTAAAGCCTGCCCCAGATGGTGCAACTTTGCCTGAGGCAAGTGATGTGCATGTACCCTGCAGGAGGCAATGTTGCACCGTGTGTGGATGGTTTTTGCTGCGTAACTTCCTCGTGTAACAGCGCAGCAGCGTATCTAGCATGCAAGATATTTTCGTGTCACACGAGGAAGTAACTCACCGTGTGGGGGCTACCTGCTGCAATGTTACACATCCTCGACCAATCATGACGTGCAGACCTGTCACATTACATGCGGATGAGTCACACAGAAAATGGAAGCACCCTCTGAAACTATAACAGACATCCTGGCCGAGGATAAATTAGTTGAATTGTGGCCAGAGTACCCATGCCATTTTCTGTATCATGTGACTCATCTGCACATCATATGAGGGGTCTGCACGTTGTGATTGGTCGAGCACGTGTAACATTGCAGCAGGTAGCCTCCACACAGTGAGCAACTTCCTCGCATGACCCAAAAATATCTTGCATGCTAGATACGCTGCCGCACTGTCACGAGAGAAAGTTACGCAGCAAAAGCCATCCCCACACGGTGCTACATTGCCTGATGCAGTATACCAGCGTTTCACTCGCCTCAGGCAAAGTTGAGACAGGCTTAAGTGTACACTGAGAGACCAAACTTTACCAGCAAATTCCTCAAAACTTTGTAAATGTTAGTTAAAACCCCGTGACTCTAAGGTCTCGACCCGGCTATCTCCACAACCCCCTTCCATTGCTATAACTTGAATTTCCCTCCAAAACCCCCTGCAAGTCCAATCAACAAGGACTCTGCTCTGTAAGGCACAGCCCACTTTACTCTGGTGGCCCTCTTTTCTGGTACCAGGGGGAGCACAGACATCAGCAGTCTTTTTGATTGTGACTGTTGCTCAATTATTTCCAAACAGTTTGACTACTGAAAGAAATTGGATAGCAGACTATCCGCTTCATCATTCGGTTCCACGACCAACCAAATAGACCTTGGAGCTCGGTGGGATTAAAGATCTCGTTCAAGGTCCCAAAAGCTACAGACGTCATTCTCTGGTAGCACTGTGGCTTGAGTCATTGACCAGATTCCTGATCTCCATGATAAACATCTAGCCACTAGGCCAGGGGTTCAAATCTAATCAAGAAAGGGCTAAAGTGGGCGCAGGCTTTCATTCCACCCAAGCAGTTCCTCACCTGTAACTACTGCCAAAGATCTGTGGCAAAGAATCGAGGGGTTGTTTTGGAGGAGTGTAAGGTTGAGAAACTCAGCACGAGACAATAAGCCACCCTCCCCTTCCCGATACACTTAGGGTGCAGGAACAGACAGCTAATGTACAGACTAACACACACTGCACACACATGAAACTCCAGTTTTCATACACATGCTGAGCATACATGTATTTTCTCTGGTATTACAGCTTCTTCAACAAGATTATTTTCTCACCCCTGGACTTTGAGCCAAAAAGAATTGAAACAAATGAGAATAATTGTAAAACGATCCAAGACATTTCTTTCGTAGAGGAGTAACATCCTTCTCGGTAGGTGAAAATGTGACTTACAGCTCGCTCCTATAGTTGTTATTGTTGCATTAGCTTTACAGCAGCGCCTAAAGAGCTTACTGATGATCATTCACTAACTATTTAAGATATGATTGTAAAGCACATCACACAGACCCTTGGCATTTTATAAACAGGACAATCTATAGTCTAGTAGCTGAAGTGTTCCTCAAGAACTCAGCTGGTTGTCATAAGTGTAGCTTTATGGGAAAAGCACTCGGAACAGCTCTGTATCTTTTGGGAGGCTAGCACATTAGACTAAGACGGTTGTGAGTTCAAGGCCCAGCGTAACATTAGTAATATCAATGTTGCTGTCGGGCCCTTTGAGCAAGGCCCTTAACCCCACATTGCTTCCTTGAATCCAGAAGTTCGACCCTGTTTAGTCTGTGAATGACAATAACATAATACTGCATTTTTTTTATCTCCGGTTATGGGGTCATTGCAGCCCTGTTGCGGTAGTTGACAGCAGTTGCCATAGCAGCAGGACAAAAACAAGTCATTTGAATGTGAAGAACACAGTGACATAATTAGAAGGGGGAAAAATAACAGGCTCCAAACTCATACCTC
Source organism: Gymnothorax reevesii (assembly GCA_029721435.1). Classification (NCBI taxonomy): domain Eukaryota; kingdom Metazoa; phylum Chordata; class Actinopteri; order Anguilliformes; family Muraenidae; genus Gymnothorax; species Gymnothorax reevesii. Next base: position 19,228,105 of record CM056582.1, on the reverse strand, counting down.
CAGCCTGTCTCCAGCTTTCTGGAAGTTCAGATCTGGCCTGAGGACGCGGGTGGGCGACTCTGGGTACTGCAGTCTGTACAGCTTCTCTGTGGAGAATAAGAGGTGTGGGGAGGGGGACAGGCTGACATTGATGCCGTACAGGTGGGATGCACCCCGAGAAACGAGGATGGCGTCACTAAACAAGCAAAATACGTAATATTCATCGACAAGTACTAATTATCACCAGCAGGGGGCATCAGCTGTCTGCATTCTCTATTCCACACTCTGATGCTGAGTGGTTAGTGTATAAACAAACTGTTCCAAATTGCTACAGTCAACTTGTTCATACAATGACTGTGCAGAGAGTAACTGGTGAGGATTGGCAGAGGATTCCACTGACATAACATAAAATAACATAATGGAGGGACAAGAACAGATCATTTAGCCCAACAAAGTTTTTCATTTGTCCAAGTACTTGAGATACTTTGACTCAAGAGCACTCAGAGTTCCAGCCACAACTACATGACCCATTATATTTATTCTGCACTGTGGCCTCTCTCAATGAAGAATATGCTTTCCTAATAACTGTGTGAGAGCGCCTCCTGCTGGTGCACACCATCACACTCAGTACTGACTGCTGGGTCCTCACCTTCCCGATCGGAACAGGCCTCAGTGTAGAAGGTGCTCTTCCTCTGGATGATCTCCTGACAGATGACGGCAAAGCTATACACGTCCCCCTTCTGAGAGATCCCTTCCGTCCGCAGGTGCTCCGGAGCCGTCCAGAGGTCTAAGATAATCGTGGAGAGGAGGAGATTGGGATAAAGGAAGGGACCAAGAGCCTAGCCTATTGGCTAAGGTGCAGGACTCAGAGGGTCCAGCACTGAACAAATTGCTGTATAGGAGCAGCTCTGTGGCTTGGGGGAAGATAGTCTACGGCCTCATGCTGAGCGCATTTACATGAGGCTTATAAATCTGGTGATTCAAAGCTAACAGCAGCTAACATACAATCCTTACCGCTCTTGGGCCCTGGCGTATGGACCTAAAAATTAATCTTCTGGGAAGCTTTGCCCAGGCTATGTCTACCCATCAGGAAGATGCTTCAGACAAAACAGGGGTGCTCACTCTTATCGAGAAAGAGCCAATGTAGGTGCAGGCTTTCATTCCAAACAAGCAGTTTCAAACATGATTCTAGAAATCAACCCATAGGGTCTTTCAGAGCATTCAGCTGATGTAGGTGTCTTCAGACACATTCATCTTTTGGTTGAGGGTAAATTGCAATGAATGCCGGGAACTGGTTGCAAGCCAAATTGTTCAATTGGCTAAGACTGCTGGCCATGTGACGGTCATGAGATGATCACATACACCTCTGCACTCTCTCAAGATCAAGTTGGACACACAGTTGAGGGCAACTCCACAAAGACAACAGCGGCAGTCTAGCTGACCATGTGGTTTCACCCTCATTGGTAAGAGGCTGAATCCTGAGGACCCTATTCAGAAAAATATCTTCTCAATCTTCCAAACATACGGATGGGAAATTCCCTGGCTTCATAAAACAGATTAACCTGGCTGTGCCCTCTGTGCTTGCGGGAAGTGGTGCAGTGTACAAATCGAACGGCAACAAATCGTTGGACATTCATTCTAAAGAGGTTTTTCGTGGGCAGCATCTCAATGCACACACGCGTCAACATTACCAGCAGCTGCTCCTGTGCAGGCCGCTGCCTTAAAAGCAGACAATCTGACTGACGCCAAAATCTGTGTGTGCTTTTTTTGAGTGCCAATGCGTTATGAGGTCCCTTCAAAATCCAGCATTATTTTTTTTTCTCTCGTTCATTATCCCTGCAAAACAATCATAAATTAGAAAAAAAGAACAGTGAGCTAAAAATGGTCTCTCTCTGCACACCTTATTCAGCAAAACTTTCATCACAGCTCGACAAAGAGCAATAGCTGTTTCATCTGAGAGAAGACAACATTCATTTTTAAATGTAATAATTCTTTAATTATAATCTTGTTCCTGAGGTGCCCCGTAAAGAGACCTTACTGGTTGTGTTTTATTTCAACTCATTAGTGTGCCCAGGATGATCGTGTTCAAAAGATATAGTTAAGGCAAAATAACATTATCCCATTTTCCATTCCCCACTTATCAGCCGAGTTGGAGGTTAACTTTTCCATCATGAGTTCTCATTAAGCCTTGATAAGATGCATATGACGGAAGCAAATGGAACTTAGACGTAAATTCTGATAGGCCACGGAGTCATAAGTTTGCTTAACACAGAGGAGGTGCTATCTGCTGGAGAGTCACCTGAGTGCATTTGACTGCCATCTGACTTTGCTGTGGAATGATCAGGACTCGGAGTAGTCAGTCCAGTTAGCATTGGAATTTTTACGATCAAGCAGGTCATACTCAACCTTATTTGTAAATTAATTAATTTCATATTTGCATTACCTTTCCAAATCTCCATGTTTTCCCCATAATTTGGCAGAAATGTTTCTGCATAATTGTACATGCCCTAGTTTGGGTAGAATTATGATTGCTGTGTCTTTGCTTGGCAAGTAAGGCTTGGGTTGCTTGCCAACATCAAGCTCAAGTCCTCAAGGTTTGCCTTATCTTAAGCACGCTCAGCAATGCCATGGTGCAGAGACATGTTGCTGATACTCCACTGATATTTACCCCACATCAGCAAACTAGCAAGTGCTTTGGTCATCTGCCCATCATTTCATTACAAATTGTTTTGCCTCTGCCTGATCAGAATGTCCCATAGCCTCTAATTGTGCTGTTGGTTAACCCAAAAGTCATCATCAACTTCTAGTCTTTGGGTTATGCCTATATCATTGGTTTTTGGGGGATTCTCGTAGCTTTCTCAGCTTTCAGATTCATGAATGTTCCTTGTATTTTGCAGTCATGGTATTTTTATTGTTATATCAACTTTATTGAGTACACAACATTATCTCATAGTACATCCCCAGCACTGCTTCCATCTGCTGCTCTCCACTAATTGCCTGGTTTTGTGCTCCCTCCATGTCTGCGGTGGGGCCCTGCCCTGAGCATGTTGCTGCTGGTCTTCGCCATCATCGCCATCTTAGTCTCTGCTTAAGTGCTGCCATCGGAACGGTCTGGTCCATGGCGTCTATCCAGCGAAATACAAATCCTGAACTGCTTGTCAAATAGACTGTTTTGCATTACGGCAACAATGAACTGATACCCTGAGCCGGTCAGAGGAGGATGGACTACCCCTCTTAAGCCTGGTTCCTCCCAAGGTTTCTTCCTATTTTGATTCACATACGGAGCTTTTCCTTGCCACTGTTGCCATTGGCTTGCTTTTGAAAAGATTCAGGCCAGGGTTTACTGAAATGCATCGTGGCAATATTTTATATATTTTTTTAATGTGCAATTCTGATTAAACAAAAGGTTTCTCTCGTATTAACTTAAAGCACATGACAACATGGCAGTTGTCTCTCACAAAGTCGCTCTACATTCTTCCCATTCATCTTTGCACTCACTACCGGCTCAAGCATCGCATGGAATATCCTCCTTTCACATAGGCAGGTCGCACAGTGACACTGCATAGCTAATGCCAAATTATCCACCACTACACAACTCATGATAAAGGTTCCAATTACTCTTTCAAACAATTATACCAGCCATCAGACAGTCTCTACTCTACTCTAAAGTACACTTTATAGCATATTTCTCACAAATCAGCTTCAACTGAACAGCCACTGGGACGTCACACATTATACTTATCACATCATGACATAAGTGGTGAGAACAGACCATTCAGCCCAGCTAAGCTCACCATTTACATATCTCTAAAGTTTATCTAACACTTCAGACACGAGTTCACTAAGCGGTTCATACAGTATATTTCTCTCATATAGGCATCAAGAAAAATCAATCCAGCCGCAAGGTTGTCACTACACATAGCACACATTGTATAGTACAATGTTGGCATCAGGAAAATTGTGCCAGCCACCAGGTTGACACCACACTTGGTACATATCATATAGTATACTTCTCTTGCATTGACTTCGAGAGAAATCTGCCGGGGTGCCACTACACATAGTACACTTCATACAGCGCCCTCAATAATTATTGGCATCCCTGGTTAAGATGTGTTCTAATAAATTCAGTTTTCTTTCCTAAATAATATAGGACCACAATGAAAAAAGAGGAAAATCTTACCTTTAATTCAAGTGCATTTATTAATTGGGGAAAAAATCCCACATTAAAAAATAATTCTTTTCCATCAAATCATGCGTGCCACAATTATTAGGACCCCTGATGTTAATACCTTGTACAGCCCCCTTTTTCCAGCAAAACAGCACCTAATTTTCTCCTATAATGTTTCACAAGATGGGAGAATACGCAATGCACAATCTCTCTAAATCATCCATCGACCTGGGTCCTCTCCTCTGCACTCTCCTCTTCAGCTCACTCCACAGGTTTTCAATGGGGTTGAGGTCTGGGGACTGAGATGGCCATGGGAGGAGCTTGATTCTGTGTCTGGTGAAACATTTCTGACTAGATTTGGCCACATATTTAGGGTAATTATCTTGCTGAAAGACCCAGTGACGACCCATCTTCAGCTTTCGGGCTGAGGCCACCAGATTTTGATTTAAAATGTCCTGGTATTTCAAAGTTTTCATGATGCCATGCACCCTAACAAGGTTCCCAGGGCCACTGGAGGAGAAACAGGCCCACAGCATCACCGATCCTCCCCCATACTTCACAGTGGGCATGAGGTGCTTTTCTGCAAACTAATCTTTTGTGTTCCACCAGACCCACTTAGAGTGTTTGTTGCCAAAAAGCTCTATCTTAGCCTCATCTGACCAAAGCACATGGTCCCATTTGAAGTCCCAGTACTGCTTAGCGAACTCCAGACGTTTGCGTTTATGACTGTGAGTGAGAAAAGGTTTTTTCCATGCATGCCTCCCAAACAGCTTGTTGGCATATAGATAGCGCTTGATGGCTGTTTTTGAGACTTTTTGACCCCAAGATGCTACCATTTGCTGCAATTCTTTAACAGTGAACTTTGAAGAACTTTTTTTTTCTCTTACTGTCCTCCTCATTGTGCGTGGTGACAAAATAACCTTGCGTCCTCGTCCAGGCTTGTTTAGCACTGTTCCAGTTGTTTTAAACTTCTTAATGATTCCTCTGACAGTAGATATGGGCAGGTGCAGGCGAGTGGCTATTTTCTTGTAGCCATTGCCTGACTTATGAAGGTCGACACACATCCGCTTTACTTGAATGGTGTGTTCCTTTGTCTTTCCCATGTTGAAGAATGGATAAGAGAAATGGCTTCCATGTCACGTCATATTTATACCCCAGGGAAACAGGAAGTGATGATTTGCTAATTAAATGTTCTTAGATACTCTGATCAACTTTGTAAACTACTGTAGAAATGACAGAAATACTTCAATTACATTTAATTCCTAGGAATTGTTAGGGTGCTAATTATTGTGGAACAGGTGATTTTATGAAAAATAATTATTTCTTAGTTAGGGATTTTTTTCACTTGAGTTGAAGGTTATATTTTTCTACAATTTTCAGAGTGGGAGTATGCTTCTGCAATAAAAATTGAATTTATTTTAAGGCTTTTAACACATCTTAACCAGGGAAGCCAGTAATTATGGAGGGCGCTGTATAGTATATTTTACTTATATTGGCTTCAAGAGAAATCATGCCAGCTGCTGGGTTGCCAGTACACATACTACTCTTCATATAGTATATTTCTCTTGTATTGGCTTCAAGAGAAATTGTCCCAGCCAGAGGGCTGTCACTACACATAGTACACTCATGTAGTATATTTCTCTTGAATAGGCATCAAGAGAAATTGTGTCAGCCGCCGGGCTGCCACTACACATTGAACACTTCATAATTTATTCTGCATTCAAATTAGCCTATGCCAGGCATGATTCTGTTTTGCTCTCAGCTCTGTTCTATGGAGGGGGGTTTAGTAGCAGCTCCCTACCTTTGGTTCCATGCTTGGACGGCCGGGGATCTCTCAGAACTGAGCCATGTCGCCAAACCCAATGTTTGCTTGTATGCTTATATGCCAGTGTGCTTTCAATAAATTCTCTTTTTAACAACGCGGTCCAATCAGAAATGGTAAGTTGCTCTGATGGCTAGATAGAAAATATTTCCATGAAATAATTACTTTTCATGGTTATCTGACTACTACAATTGTAAAAGCTAACTTTTTTGCCTGAATTATCTATTCTCCCTAGTATTGAACATGACCACCGGATGCACTGATATTCCAAGAGAAATAGCGCAAACATTCTTATATCATATTGTCATATTGTTATAAAATTTTCATTAATTTGCTTGTGGACTAATTGGAAATAGTAACATTTGTAAAACTCCATGCCACTTCTGTGGAATTACGGTAATACACTTTTGAGCAGCCCTTAGCAGCAGTGATTCCTGGCCATCTGAGGCAGTTTCCTTAGCCTTCAGTAGCAGTCGGTCTTAGTCATCTGAGACAGTTTCTTCAGCCTCCAGTGGGAATAAATCCTGGTCATTTGGGACAGATTTGAGTGATGAGTGTTTAAATGCATATAATTTGATTTTTTTTTTTTTTTGCTTTGTCATATAGCTAACCTTCAAAAGGAATGGAATTTATCAGTAAATAAAAGAACTCCACACTTGAATGGTGAATGAATGTATCTTCGCATTTTTACAATTTTCTAGCTTGGATGGCTCTTTGTGTCACATGACTAGTTATCCTAAGAAAATACATTGGCATTTTTCAATGAACAAGCCAATTTGCTTACAGGAGAGGCAGAGAATTGTCCCTAATCTTTGATTTCTTTTGTCATCTCATTGATGCAGTGAATGCACCTTCTGTTTAACCTCTTAAGCCCTGAGCCTTTTTTTTCGAAAATGGCAAGCCCAAAATGAAATGAGTATATCTCTGCAACTGCTTGGTCCATTTGAATAATCTTGGTATCATACTAAAGGCAAAACCATTTTGGATTTGTGCCCTGGGGTAAAAATCACTATAAATGTCACTGAGTCAGAGTAAATGGAGATGAAACACAGGATTAATGAAAGATCTCATTTTGCACCAAACAAAGTTTTACTTCTATCCCTTGTAAATTTGTAGAGTTGCAGCCTGAAACCTCTAAAAAATTCCAGCACCGAATCTCATTATTATCTGTGCCAAAGTTTATTTTGATCAGGTAAATCAGAGCAAAATGAGAGAGGAATGTCTAGGTGGCTCCTCCAATTTGGCAATTTAGGTACCTTGTGTTCAATTTCAGATTTCTCAGATACCAAACTGTAAAACTCATTTAATTTCACTTACATATCACTTAATTTTTAGAATAAATAGAAATACATTTATTATTATTTCTGCCAGTTTTGTTGCCTATACAATTTCCCATTCAAAGATAATACATACAATGAAAAAGTTTCTTTGCGAAACGTGGATATGCCGCATGAAAATGTTGCGGTTTGGAAACATGCTGTATTTATAATGCATAACAACTGGCCCCTGGTACCGGGGCATAGGTATTAAGGGGTTAAAGTTCTTGATTAGTAACATTTGGTATGTAACAGCAATGTTGGCAAGAAACCCTTCATCTACCCTGGGATAAGGGCGAGCAGGCCTACGCTTGAGTTTCAAGTTCAGTGAATGAACAGAGATGGAGGATGGGGAAATAAAGGAGTGCTAGAGAAGTCGTCATGCTGAGCCCATTTTGATAAGTGTAATATTTTCTTGTCTCCCTCAGGTACAACTATGATGAAATGCGCATTCTGCCAAATCCACAGAGTGACAGGGCAATAAACTAAGCTGTAACATTAACCCAATTACCCTGTGATAGGATTACAAAAAAATCCACAGTGTTTCACAGGAACCTGGCAGCTCCCACATTTCTGTGTCCAGACTAAAAACTAGAGATTTGCTGAAATTACCAAAGAATTCAACAGTCATTTCTAATTTATGCTTCGCACCGATGTTCATGCACTCACATGCAAAAGTACACACACTCACACCCACTAAACAGTATACACATATTTGCACAAACATTCAAATGCTCACACATACACACACGCTCACCAAAGAGAGCACACTTACACACACACACACACACACACACAGTGTGCCTCACCTCTGCCCGGCCGTAGGATGGTATTGCAGCCGAAGTCTGTGATTTTCACCACCATACGGTTGTCCACCACGCAGTTGGTGGACTTGAGTCGGCCGTGCACCTGGATATTACTGGAGTGCAGGTAGGACATGCCCTGGGAGACATTATATTACAGTAATTCAGCTGACATTTTAAACAGGCAATATCTCCCATAACTATTGGTTGCGCTGAACTGCTCTCCAGCACCACAATACATGTTCCTCATCAGTTATGAACTTTTTACAAAACGGCATAGTCACTGTGTTAATTTAGCCAAAACAATGGATGACACAAACTCAGTAATAAAAAACCCCCTTAGCTCACCTTAGCGATGTCGTACATGACGAAGATCTTGAACTCCCAATCCATGAAGCTTTCCTCAGGGTACGAGACTTTGTCATTCAGGACATACTGCAGAGCGAAGATAAAACAGTCCATACATGCGTGTGCAGAGGTGTTTGTACGTGAATCTGCATGTCTGCACAGTCCATGCGCGTGTATATTATGTTCATGTAAGTGTATATGCGAGCTCAGCATGCATATGAGCTTGTGTGAGCATGTGTGTGTGTGTGTTCGTGTGTGTGTGCTCGCAGGAGTTTGTGTATGTGTGTGCACCTGAGTGATTGTACAAGGGTGTGTGTATATTATGTTTGTGTGACCATACATAAACACTGCATTTGTGCGTGTGTGTGTGTGTGTGTGTGTTTGTGTAAAGCCATGTAAGCCATTCAGCCATCTTACCCTAAGAGACCCCCTCTCTCCATACTCAAACACTCCAAACACTTCTTGCTCAAACTTCACCGTGCCGTAGAACTTGGTTAGGTTGTAGTAATCAATTGCCAGGAGCTTAAGGGAACACAGGCAGAGACAGAGACAAGATGAAGCAGTTATGCTTCGCTCTGTCACAGGGATCTCTTAGTCCTGCCTTAAATCCAAATCCAGCTTGGGGTTTTTCTCCTCCAGATAATTAACTACTCGGCAGAACAATTAGTGCCTCTGATTGGCCAGTCCTTATGCCCGACTCCCCGGTAACAGGAGAGCGGAAAACAAGCAGTTCTCGAACTTGATGATCCCAGCTCTATTGACTGACGGCATACTCTAAACATTTTAAGTATCCACCTCTCTGCAGAGGTTAAGTACAAGGCTCAGCTGTTGCCGACTGCGATATACCACCAAATGCTGTGCCAGCTGTTTTCACCAGGCATGAAAAGGTGACAAGTTCGAGAAACTGAGGCACATTACCGCTCTATAGCAGAGGTCGTGTTAACCGAATATTTTCCGTCATTGACGGATTTTTTTTTAAATGACGGAATATTTTGAAGGCCGTCCGTCATTTTGTCAGAATGTAATTCACACCCCCGTCCAATTGGTGGTGGGTGTCATGTTGTCTCGAGCATTGTGTTTGATCTGTGTGACAGAGATCCCAAGTCTCACGCCTTCGGCGTAGGTCTCACACATTTTTTAGGCTTATTCACCACAGTCCGCAATTATTAAATAAATTCTTATTAATGAGATTCTCACGCGGAATTAAAATCCTTGTGCGTTGAAGTTTCAGTTTCACTTGCGTGAAGGTGGACCTCACTATGGAAAGAGATTATGACTCCGGGCTTCTCCTGCAGCTCAACAATTCATGCATTTCATGACCGTTTAAATTGTTTAAATTAAATAAGACTATTTGAAACGTCTTTATGCAATTCCATTGCTTTCGATCCCTCACTACAGACAAGCATGAGAATTCCCAAGTCATCAATTTCCGTGACACTAGTGGGGAAATCCACCGTAATGCACATGAAACTGATTAACTTAATGTGCAATGACTTGAATTCCGCGAGCGAATTTCTTCAGTTTGCGTTGATTGAATAATTGCTGACGACAGCACAGGAGCGTGAACGCCTCTAAGAGGAGAGAGACTCAAGCCGAATGCGTCAGACTTGGCATCTCTGGTATGATCCTGTATTCCTCATATTTTTGTAATATGATTATTTGCAAAATATGCTGTTATGCTGCCGGTAGACGATTGGTCATATGCTACAAACGCCGACTCCGTTATGTGAACACGCAGATATCTAGGTGAAGAAAGCCCTGGTTGACGTAACGAGTTGATAAGCAGCTTCGTAAGACCGCTCAGCGAGACTGCGGTTTTTCGGCTTAGTGAAGCCCAGCAATAACTGAAAGCATTGCTCATTTGCACTCTGTTACTGTGTGGGGGGAGAAATCATTTGTGATGTTTTATTAAGTTCATACTGCAGTAAGTTCGAAAATCCACGCAGTGCTGTATTTAACACAGTGTGCAATGTGTGTCCACATTAATCACTGTCGGCATCAGCTAATGCGTAATCAATAAATTATTCTGTTTATTTAATTTAAAAAATAAACGATTATCATTTTAAAAAATAAAATTACAATGACGGATAATAATTGATTACGATGGAATTTTTATGCCCCTGTCCGTCACAGTGACGGACAATCAGAAAGTGTAACGCGACCTCTGCTCTATAGCCACAAAATGTAAAGGTGCCAACTAAATGGCAAACAAAAAATTCGTAAAAAAAAATTTGACATTTCTCTTGCAGCCGAAATCTTTCACAAACTTGCAAGCAGATGAATCTTGTCAGCGGTTTTAGGCCTTTAAATGTTAAGAGCTGTCCGTCCCTCTTGCTGTGCATGGTGAAGTATCTGGGCTGGGCATTTAGTGGTGTATCAGAACAGGCATCAGAAGGGCTTGCCTCTCCAAATTTGCACATGACTCACACAAGCGCCCCCGTCAGAGCAGTGCACACACAGGACAGAGCGGAAGGGAAGATATTCAGGCATCCCGGTCTCACCGAGTTCAGCTCGATCCTCTGTGTTTCACTAAAGTAGCCATCTGTGCACTTCAGCTCCTTTAGGATCACAATCTGTAAGAGTCAAAACAGCAGGCGGTCGTCACACGGCCATCATTAAGCAGTTATCTCTCAGTTATCAACTAATACTAACATTCAACCAGTGAGATCAGCCATATTCTACCTCTTCAGTTTCATGGATTACATTTAATTACCGGCATTTAGCTGATGCTCTAATTCAGAAAAATAGAGAGCACTAACACTGCTTATTATTGACTGACCATCACCCCTACAATGACGTGTAGCGCAAAGTGCTGCAGTACTGAAATGCTGCAAACTATTTCGGGAAGCAATGTTCAGAGTGCCGTTGGAATAGAGTATCATGATCACAATCCGTGCAGATAATATTTAGTATATGATATAGTTGTAAAATACAGTTCAAGGAATGAATATCTATCAATTATTGACCATGCCGGAGAGCCCATAAAGTCCGATATTGCCTGACTCATAGTCAATCATTGTTTCATCACATAAACACAAACAATTTTTTTGGATTTCAGAGTTTTGTTTTTTGGGGGTTTTTTTTTTGCTTACGTGTGCAAAAAATGCCTGATGTTACGCTCTCACTGATTGGATGGAATTTTTTCTTTCCATAGTTCTCGTTAGTTCCCTGCAAAAAATGTTCTATAGGACCTCTATGGAATTCTATAAAACTCTATAGAACATCAGTGGAACTCTGTAGAATATTTTAGTAGAACAGCATGTCCTATAGGATTTTCCATGTGTTCTACAGGAATTTGCTAGAAACCTATGGAGCACCTCTTTGGAAAAGAAAGTCCTGTAAGATTATTGCTGTTCTATAAGACCGTCCTATAGAACACCCTAGTTGAAAAACCTGTTCTATAGGACTTTGATGGTCTTTAGGACCTTCTAATAGAACAAAAGCTTAATGGGAAAGACATCTTAAATGCAGGTTAAATAAAAATAAAAATAAATCTTATTAATCCTTGCAATGCTCTGTCAAAGGGTCAATTTACCTTATGTGTACCTGGGTTCTAGACGTGAGAGACTGGAATAATGGTATGAAAATGTGCAATATGCAGTGATATCCACGATACTGAAGTAGCAAGGAAATTGTGTCCCTTTTAACTTTAAGGTGAGCTTAAGCACATGGGGTACCAGGCTCATACCTACTCATTAATTCTCTGATCAGATGATTGATTGACTGACTGACCACACAACTTAGCTGTATTTAAGTTGCAGTCTATGAAGACCTCTTTCCATTTCCTTGGCAGCAATTCAAAAATATACAACCCCAATTCCGAAATAGTTGGGACGAAGTATAAATTGCGAATTAAATCAAAATGCAATGACTTTCAGAGGACATGAGCCAATATGATATTTACAATTGAACACAGATAACATTTCAAATGTTGAAACCGAGACATTTCACACTTTTATCCACAAAATGAGCTTATTTAAAATTTTCTGGCTGCAACAGGTCTTAAAAAAGTTGGGACACATACAAAAAGGGCTGAAAAAGCAATTAATATATAAGAGAATCAGCTGAAAGAACATATAGCAAGTACTTAAGTTAACTGGCATCAAGTGTGTAACGTGATTGGCTATAAAAGGGATGTCTCAGAGAGGCTGAGTCTCTCAGAAGTAAAGATGGACAGAGGCTCTCCAACCCGTGAAGGCTTGCGTAAAAAAATTGTGGAATACTTTAAAAACAATGTTCCTCAACGTCAAATTGCAAAGGCTTTGAAGGTCTTATCATCGACAGTGCATAACATCATCAAAAGATTCAGAGAAACTGGAAAAATCTCTGTGCGTAAGGGATAAGGCTAAAGACCTTCACTGGATTCCTGTGATCATCGAGCCCTCAGACGCCACTGCATCACTCACTGGCATGATTCTGTCATTGATCTTACTAAATTGGCCCAGGAATACTTCAAGAAACCACTGTCTGTAAACACAGTCCACCATGCCATCCACAGATGCCAACTAAAACTCTATCATGCAAAAAGGAAGCCATTGTTGAGCATGATCCAGAAGCGCCGCCGTGTTCTGTGGGCCAAGGCTCATTTAAAATGGACTGTAGCAAAGTGGCAAAGTGTCCTGTGGTCAGACGAGTCCAAATTTGACATTCTTGTTAGAAATCATGGGCTTCGTGTCCTCCGGGCTAAAGAGGAGAAAGACCACCCCTCCTGTTATCAGCGTTCAGTTCAAAAGCCAGCATCTCTGATGGTATGGGGATGCATTAGTGCATATGGTGTGGGACACTTGCATGTTTTAAAAAGCACCATGAATGCTGAAAGGTATATAAAGGTTTCAGAGCAACATATGCTCCCCTCCAGACGACATCGATTCCAGGAAGGCCTTGTGTATTTCAGCAGGACAATGCAAAACCACATACTGCAGCTATTACAACAGCATGGCTTCGTAGTAGAAGGGTCCCTGTGCTGAAGTGGCCTGCCTGCAGTCCTGATCTTTCACTGATTGAGAACATTTGACGCACAATTAAACAAAAAGTCTGTCAAAGGAGACCCAAAACTCTCTAGCAGCTGGAAGCCTGTATTAAGCAAGAGTGGGATCAAATTCCAATGGCTAAACTCAAGAAACTTGTCTCCTCAATGCCCAGACGCCTCCACTCTGTGTTAAAAAGAAGAGGGGATGATACAACTTGGTGAACAGGCCCCTGTCCCAACTTCTTTGAGACCTGTAGTAGCCATCAAATTTGGAATGAGCTCATTTTGTGGATAAAATAGTAAAATTTCTCAGTTTCAAAATTCGCTATGTTGTCTCTGTTCTGTTGTGAATATAATACTGGTTGGTGTGATTTGAAAGTCATTGCGTTTTGATTTTATTCACAATTTGTACTTTGTCCCAACTATTTCGGAATTGGGGTTGTAAATGTAAGGCATTACAACTTTTTTATGCTATAATGGAAAACTCGTGTTCCTCTTTTGCTGACGAAGACAGAATTATTTTGAAAGTTTGACCTTTAGAACTTTTCCCTTAATTTTAAAAATTCAATCAAATTATTCCTTTCCATTCACATGCATGTGATTGCAGATTATAAACAGATTCAGAGTTAATTTGAATACAATTTGAGGTCTGCTGAAACATATTCCCACCATCTTCATACATCTAAAGGTTATTTTTAACCATAAATGTTCAAGTTTCCGAATGGCTCACTTGGTTAATGCACCGCATTGCGGAGCAGAAGTGTCTGGGTTTTAGCCCCAGTCAGAGTAGCGCACACAAGTGGTCATTGTGCTACAGGGATGCAAGTTGGGTAAGGATTGCTGGGGAATGTGATATAAAATGGTTGCTTTATTTGTGGCTGCCTTCCAAATTCAGGTGGGATTGAAGATGCCAAACTGAAATAAAAAAGTCTTCCAGAGATTTTCTATGGAACTGTTTCCTACAGAAATTTTTTATAGAACTTTTTTTCTATGGGCCTTCTATAATAATTGTGCTTATTATTATATAATATAATTCTATAGCACATTTTTTGCAGGGTTAAACCACAGGGCAATATCATTTTTGATATTTTTTTGCAAGGCACGAGGCTTCTCAGGGCAATACCATGTTTTAAAGAAGAACGTATGACCCTTTATTCATCAACAAAAAGACACGGATAATTTGTAAATGTATTACAGTAATTACTAATAATTGCTAAGTGTGGCTAACTACAACCCTTGTGACAACAGGATGGAATTTAAGATCTAAAAGCCTTCAGAGGCTGTAACTTCACAACAAGCCTTCTAATTCCCCCTCTGTCATGTAGGAGTGTTAAAATAATGCTCTGGATAGATATGGTGCCTTGTGGCTTTATTGTTATCCACCAGCCAATTGAGGCTTTGGTTTGCTTGCCCACTGGCAAATCAAATGATTCGGCAATTTGTGGAATTAGCAGTCACACTGTTGTCAACCAACACCCACACCAGAAAGTAAATCCAGCCCCAGAAAGTAAAAGTCTGTCCCAGTATTTTGCTGCAACTGCCTGGTTCTTAGAACTGCAGCAACTCTTCAGCCCAGAGGTTGTACTAATTAGGAAAATCATCTGCCTGAGCTCATGGCTGGAGGTAAAACATGGCCGGACTTTTACTTTCTGGCCCCTGGAATGTCCACCTCTCACCCACACCCACACCCACCTTTTCCAGATAAGACTGCAAACCCCTTTCATTGACAATCTACTATTTAATTCACAGATGTTTCCTTGTTCTCGCGGAGGAGCCAATAAAAGGAAGCTTATAGGGCAGCGGAGATGAGCACGCACGTGAAGGACATCTCACGCACCTTCTTGTCGTAGCGCCCCCGGCGGATTCGGTCATGCTTGTGCTTCTTGTTGTCTGGATCAATCTAAAAAGATAGACGACAGAACCCATAGAGACCACACAGTCTTTCAGGACCTTATTCCTGTGAAATTTATCCTGTTTAAATACCTCCATTTTTCCTCAAAGGACAGCGGCTAATTTCTGCTTTTGACGTCACTCATAATTGATAAAGGGAAAGGATCATCTCTCACTCTTATCAATTTCATAACGTCATAAATTCAGAGCAGGGAACTGCAACAAGACCAGCTAAGGAGCGCGGATGTGTCTAAAATTCAAATGCCAGTGCATACTCAAACTACTAATTGCAGGAGCAGCAAAGCCAGCTTGTTCTGTATATCATGGAATAGCTGGCTAACAGTAACGTGATTGGTAAATATAGTAGGCCACATAATATTGAACAATAGTAGTTAAACTCCATAGTTGTCCTGGCCTATGGTTTGCAAACCTTGAGGACCAAGATCTCCTGACTTTAAATTAATTAACGCATTACTAAGGGGGAAAAAATGCAGATTTTGCAGGTAATGTAAAACTTTTTACAGCATGCTGGGAGGTATCAATCTTCAATAGTGCGCTTATATCGGACTGGCTGTTTTGGTCCCACCTTCAGGGAAATCAGGCTCTGCTCACTGGGCTCCATCGGTGTTATCATCTCCGCATTAATGTGAGACCATTGCTTTCGCCTCTGTCGGTCCTTCCTGTTCTGCCTGTCGACCAATCAGACGGGTTATCAGTTGCTGTCTCTAAGCCAATCGCCTTCAACTTCAGAAATGCTTGCCTCGCTCAAACCAAGTCAACAAATGTACAGGGGTGCGTTTCCTGAAAGAACAGATTTTAACTTGACTGTGAATGGACGGATTACGCAAGTTGCTACCCACTATGCTTTTGGAAAACGCACCCCAGTAGAATTATTAAGCCTTGTCTGGAGGGAACTGTATGTTTATTCTAGAGTTAGTCTAGATTAGTTAAATATGGCAGATATTAATTCTAGAATGCCATATTTAGCTAATCAGGATGTCCAGTCGCCATTTGCTGACTCAGGTCCTTTAATACTCAGATACAGCAAATGCCTGCACACGAAGCAGCCCGTACCAGATAAGATAGACGCCATGTATTTGACGGAAAGATGTACTGTTTCAAGGCTCATCCCCTGGCTAAAAATAGACTGAAAAGACACACTTACTAATGAACTGCTGATAAAAATTATCACAGGAGACAGAATAAGAGAACAAAGAGGAGAGCTGAGATATCAGGTGCGCGAGCAGTGTGTGTGTGTGTATGTGTGTGTGTAGGCGGTGGAGACATGTACCTGTAGAAGATGAAGGCTAGGACAGCCACTACTACAACAGTGATGGCCAACACGATCACAATGATGTTATGGATCTGAAGATACTCTGGACAGAAAAGCACGCAGTCATAATGTAAATATTAGCATGCAAGAACATTTTAGCTGTGGTACGTGCAGTCCAGTCACTCAATCACTTCAACAAAATGCACCTACTATAAAACAACGCCATAATGATAATAACATCCGCATACACACATACACACACACACACACACACACACACACACACACACACACAAATTGCAGCATGTTTACTCATTTCCCCCCTCCCCCCTACCTCAGCAGCCAACCGCACTAAAAACAATAAAGCAATAAAAAGCCATTTCAACACTGATAGCCATCTACTACCTAGCTTACTCACAGAAAAATGTCCTGTCTCCTCCCAACCAGGAAAAAAAATACAGGCAATCTGGCTCTCATGTACTTCAGGAGAGATATCCACGCTGCATTTCCTGTAGCAGCCTTCAACACAAACACTGAACACAGGGGAAGATGCGTAAGATGGAGACAGGAACCTAATTACCGCTTTGCCTGTTGAGGTCATCTGGCAGGACGTGATTAGGCCAGACGAAGGTGGGATTGTCGTCTTTGACTGAGACCTTCCTGTTGGCCGTGTTGAGTTCCAGCAGGACCTTATACTACAAAAAAAAAAAAGTCAGGAGACCCAACGCGGTGACATCAGAGGCATGCAGCTCTGCTAGTAGCTAAAGGAAACTGGCAGTGCCAGCTATTAGCAGGCGTAATAAAGATAATACTCTTAATGATACCAGCATCATAATAGTTCAAACTCCATGAACCTAGACCCCTGGGGTTGTCCAAAGTAACCGAACGAACGTACAACAAGCGGATAACGCTGTTTTTTTTGTTTCACGCTGACGTTTACCTCCATGTCCTTAGTGGTGTAGATCAGAGTGAAATTCACGTCCCTGTCGCCATACTCGTCCAGAACATAGTGATCTCCCAAACCTGCAGGCAGAGATAACTGCTTCCATCACAGGGACCTATAAACCATTTCTACAACCTAGGAGCATATTGCATTTCAGTTATTTCGCTGACAATTTTATCCTAAGCAACTTACAGTTGATTAGACTAAGCAGGGTGCGCTAGACTAGAGCTGTGTGTGAGGTTCAGGGCCCTGCCCGAGTGTTAACAGCTGCACTGTTCATGCTATCACTACGCTGGGGCTCTGACCACCAAACTTCTGAGTTCCAGTCAAATATGCGAACAAACAGCAACAAAGCTTTAGGTTAGCTCTTCGATGTGATTAAGTGCTGTACATACAGTGCATTTAATTCTATACTGCTCACACAAACCTCTTCTTGACTGTGATTTCTGCTTTGGATAAAGCAAAATTTTACCTCCAAGATAAATTGGAGCAGCCAAGGAGAAGGAAGATTCAACTTCTTTCTGAAATGCTTTCATTATTTTTTAAATTAATTCCACGGTGACTGTAAACATCGCTGGGGGACCATAGTTCTGACCAATCATTGAGGTTGTTTGCGGAGACTTGTGCACATTCGTGGAGAATATCAGTGATGTAAACAAAAGATGAATTTCGGCCAGGCAGAACAAAAACATTTTTAAAAAATTGCATCACAAGTTGAGAGCAAATTTAAGCAAACTGTGCAGCGAGTGAAGTGTACAAATTTGACTTCACAGCGCTGTTCATGGGATGCTGTTAATTACCAGGGAAGGAGATATTCCTGAAGAACGTCATGGTAATGGGGAACTGTGAGATACCGGGCTTCTCATTCCAGAGCCGTCTGACCACCTGGGCGACCAGGAGCGCTCCATCGCGATACGCCGACACGAAATCGTTCATCACCTGGGAGACCGGCAGGAGGGAGAGTGTGAACACCTGCAGTTACAGGTAAACTCTGAGCCCAGAGGGAAAAAAATACACAGGGACACAGCCAGGTGTACGATGGGAGGAGTCCTTCAGTCACCTGCTACATACATCCATCCCATCCATTATCTAACCTGCACAGGATCAAGAGGCTGGACAAAACCAAAGACACATCGCCTATCCATCGCGGGCATACACACTCACACCATTCACTATCACGCATACTTGCATGCAATTTAGATTCTCCAGTTAGCCTAGCATGCATATCTTTGGACTGTGGGAGGAAACCGAAGTACCCAGAGTAACCTCACATGAACACAGGGGGAACATGCAAACTCCACGCAGAAAGGCCCCGGGCTGGATTCGAATCCCCAACATTTTTGTCGCGAAGCAATAGCGCTGCCGACTGTACCACCTGTTCCACACCAGGGTCTCATCGCGTATTTATTACGGCTTGCAATCTGCGTGTGCCTACTGGCTGTGAGAAACTCGCTCTCTCATCTGTTTGTTTGCTCCGCTCACGTCGTGAAAACACCAATATCAGACGTGTTTACCAAACAAATATTGCCGCACATATTCTTAGCCTCGTAAAACAGCATCACAGCAGTGACACAGACTAAAATGTATACAAGTAAGAGCAGACAATAAAAAAAAAAATAACCGGGCCATTTATCCTGAGTTGTTTACATACTGACTTCACAGTTTCAACATACTTGACATTGCTTGTCTAATACATGGCCTGGTGAGCTGCTATAGCCACTGCTACTCCCAGAAAGGTCTAGCAGGTGAAACTGTATGTAGTAGCCCTTTCACAATATCAAATCTTTGGTATATATTGGGGGTAATGGCAAGGCTTAACCCCGAGATTCCCTTAGGCTGTGCAAGCGTTCCCTCTTCTCTTTAGCCGCTCCGGGTTAACGCAAAAAAATCACTACTTGCCCCGGGGTTCGTAAACCCTGCCAGTGACCAGGGTTAAGGCGCTAACCCAGGGCGAGCTCGTCCCAGGCTTAGCAAAACTCTGGTTAATGAGTAGTAATGGGAACACAACTTGGAGTTTACTAACAAGCCTTGGGCCAGGAAAAGCTTAACCCGGTGAGGCACATCTCCGGGGTGAGCGGTTTGTATTGGGAAAGGGTTACAGCTCCAGGTAAATGCTCATGGTTTAACCTAAGGTCCTCTTCTTCCATTGGTGTCAATTCATTCTGTGTGACCAACACTTGCAAAAAAATCTCTGCCTCACAGACAAGTTAAAGAAACTATGTTGTACCCACTTTGCCAAAGAAGGAGAGAGAGAGAGAGAGAGAGAGAGAGGGAGAGAGAGAGAGAGAGAGTGAGTGAGTGAGTGAGAGGGAGAGTGAGTGAGTGAGTGAGAGAGAGAGAGAGAGAGAGAGAGAGTAAGTGAGTGAGAGAGAGAGAGACCATACAGACAGAAAGAGGGTTTTTATGGTCACGGTCTTATGATATTCCTGTGGTTGTTTCTGTCACTGGTTTTCTTCCAGTATCATTTCTGATTGATTGATTGATTGATTGATTGATCGATTGATTGATTGAAGTGATCAAGCATTGGGAATAAGTATGTGAAATATTCAACAGCAACACAGCTGTAGTATTTAAAAGTGAGAGCTAAAGAGAGAGATTTTGAGATTTAAAACCCACTTTATTGAGACAGCTGTTCAAAAAAGATAAAAATGTTACGGCCAAACAAAGAGAAAACAGAAGAGAATTAAATGTAGAGACACTGAGATGAAAGCATGGAAGAGGGAGGGAGACCATGATAGATAGATAGATAGATAGATAGATAGATAGATAGATAGATACTTACCGTTTCATTGTCGGAGGGGTCAATGTAATTTGTGAAGTTTCTTCTGGGCATAGTCAGCACCAGTACGTTTTCCATGGCAGGCTGAGATGTGGTGTTCAGGTAATAGGCAGGACTAACACGAGAAAACAGCACAGAAATTACTCTTCGTTATTTAGTAAACATTATCATTTCTATCAGCAGAACAATCAACACCCACAAGCACAACAAAATTTACAATGAAAAAGATAATGACAAAAGTATCCAATGACATAAAAAAACGAGCTGAAATGGCAGGTAAGAATGACTTATGCTGACTTGTAAAGGTCGATCAGAATTATGACGACGTCACGGTGCTGCTGCCAATTGATGCCCCTGGTCAGATTTGCGACGTGGCCTGGGTTCCCACACATAATGATCACTGCACAAAGAGAGCAAATCCCTGCATGAATGTCTGTATTGAGGTGCAGTATGTCCATTCAGTGCACGAGCGAGCATTCATGTGGAACCAGAGAGGGGATAATATCTATGATCAGGAACTACACATCAGCAACAGCAGTGTTCCTCTCGCTCTACCATGAATAGCAAATGCGTTACATCATTGAAAGTGACTTATAGTTGATTAGACCAATAAACAGAAGCCAATCCTGCTTGGAGCAACACGGGGTGAAGAGACATGCTCATGGTACCAACAGTGGTACGTTAGTGCGTCAGTCCAAGATCCAATCATACGCCTCAGTCCCGAGACTACAGGCCAGCCCGCACGTAGAGCTCCCAGATAGAGTTGTGACATGAGGGTTCCAGAAAATCTGGTCATGGAGCCATTTTGCTTCCATGGTGTAATTAGGCACTGAGTCAAAGTAAAGGAGTTTGTTTTTTAAGTTTTCTTTTCTCTAATGTCTGAACATTTTCCCCTCTTATGGTTGACAAAACCATTGCTAACTGGTTTATTGTTTTTTGCCCAAAGTTAATACGTTTCCTTTCCAAGAAAAGAGTGAAAAAAATCAAACAACTTCCATTGTGTGCAATGTTTCAGGCAATGGAAACAAAATGGCTCCTATTCTCGAGTTGTCAGTACTCTCTCTAGGGACTGGACAATAGACTACAAGCTGGACCCATGCACTAAGCAATAATTCTGTCGGCAGCAATTCCATCAACAGCGACTTTCTTCTTCTACTGTTGTCTGTGCACACTGAGATGTGAGAAGATCCTGATCCACGGTTAAGCAGTGGGTAATTATAAACAAGCTAGCGGCAGAGGATGGAGGAGTATAAAGACAAAGGACACAGTCAGGCAGAGAGGATAGAAGGATGAAGTGGCAGGTAGAGATATACGAGGAGGACGAGTCTCACCATTACTTCTCCTCTGTTTATCACGGATGGCTGTATGTAGCTCATCTGGGTTCAGCAGGACGTGGCGGCGAACTGCTGAGGAGAACGCAGCTGTTCTCGCCTCCAGAGCGTTGATGTACCTGAAAGAGTGAAGGACGCATTTAGTAGGCCTGCTGGGTTCAGGGTTATCACAGAAGGAACCAGAACACTGATGTAGGCAACATGCCCCCCGTTCCATTATGATCCCCTTTTTCCATTTCCATCCACCAACACAAGACAGATTCGTGACAACTCAAGAATCGGAGCCATTTCGATTCCATTGTGCGCAACAGAACCGTTTTGCACAGTGGAAATCCTTGGATTTTTTAGTTCTCTTCTCGAAAGGGAAACAACATTAATTTTGGGGAAAAAATAAACTAGCAAGCAATTGTTTTGATAAACAAAAGAGGAAATGCGATGGAAACAAAATGGTGCAACGACCAGAATGTCTGGAACTCTCAAGTCACAACTCTATCTAGGAACCCTACGTCCTGGTATTAATCATCGAACCCGCATATAATGGACAAGGTCATGGAGCCAGCTGGGAATCAAATGGAGGAGAGGCAGGGACACATCCAGGACACTTTACTAATCCTTCATTCAACACGAACACATGTGTGCGCACATACACACATACATACACACGCCATTTATTCACACACTCATGCCTACGAGTAATTTAGGGCATGTTTGTTTCATGCGCTGCTTCCATGAACTTGACCGTGATCACTCACCTGTTCACTGATTGGGATCGGAATTCGCAGACCCTGTACGTGAGGTGGGTTAGTCCAGGCCCCAAAAAGGTGGACGATAGCACGACGAAAAGCTCAAAAGGGTAAGACAGGTTAAACTGTCCGTGTTCGTTATACTCATTTTTTTATTAACTGTGAAACCGTTGCACACTGTTAAGTGTAATTGACTTATGAGAACCCCTTACTGCGCACCAGTCACCACGTTGTGTACCTACACCGCAGTAGGCGCTTGCTTCACTGAGATTGTTCAGCGTAGATGTTTCATCAAACCAACTGCTTTCATTTTAATAAACTACATTTTAGCAGCCACTATGATTGGTGAAGCTGGTTTGGCGCAGTAGCAGTTGTTAGCACGTGTGAACTTCGTCACTTATCGCGATACAGATCCGCAGAACCTGCATGAGGAACAAACACCGCCTCTGAGTCCTCAGTTGGCCAAAGATGCATTTCTGTGCACTATGGGAGGAAACCTATGGAAAATGAAAGTGAAATGTCTACACACTGTTAAATCAGCCCACAATAATTTATTGCACAACAGTCAGGTACCTCATGAAGGTCACATCGGCCAAAACTGTTGAGCAGTACATTACGGTGAGCTGATTTAACAGTGTGCGGACATTTCACTTTCAGCTTTGACAAACATGGTTGTCCTGCACCTGCTGTAATACTTGAATGTGCCTGTAGCCACTTGGAACTGCATCAGGAAACCCATTCAAAAAATGGAAAGAACATGTAAACTCCACAGAAAAAAGTCCAGCCAAGTTTCAACCCCCTTCAATAGGAAATAGGTGCATCAAAATCTGTTTTTGGGTCAATGACGTGACATGCAGATTTTTGTGTCCGAGTGCGCTACTTTGGTTTAAAATAATTTTATATGATTCATAATAAGCATCATTTTATTCTATGAAACCTCTTTAATTTGAACATATTTCCAGTTTATCATAAAAATGATATATATACTGCTCAAAAAAATAAAGGGAACACTTGGATATTTTATGTTTTGCCATCTCAAACCCTCAAAATGTCAGGTGGTGCAACTGTCCGAGCAAGTTAACACTATGTGAAATGTATTAAATATGTAATTTAAAATCTGAATAAAAATAATATTAACATGGGGGCATAAAATCGCGAAATCCTTTCAAATGAACAAAGTTTAATAGTTCAATTGTTCTTAAATTGTTTGGAGTATTAAAAACAAATTTGTCCGGAAATCTGCATATCTGAAATATCAGTGCAGCGCAGCCGCATTCATACAACTTTGATTTTAAATTGAAGAGAGAGATGAGTAAACAGGATATTGCATCATCGAAAGGAACCCAAGTGACCTTTACTGATGAGTGAAAGGTATGTAGATCTCTCTCAAAAAATAGCTATTTTCTCTTCACAGTTAGACTTGCTCAGTATACATGTCACGTGGTACAACCAATATAAAACGAAGAAAAAGTTTATTCTAAAACTCTTTATTGTATTGTAAAAATGAATGAACTAACTAGCAAAGTCAAAAGGTTATATAGGCGTCCAAGCAGATGCCTGAATAATTGGGAATTAGTAGCAAACGTCAGGCGGCGCGACCAGTAAGTCAGGTGGGGCAACCAGGTAAAATTCTAATTTAAACCAAGAAATGGGAGAT
Source organism: Gymnothorax reevesii (assembly GCA_029721435.1). Taxonomy (NCBI): domain Eukaryota; kingdom Metazoa; phylum Chordata; class Actinopteri; order Anguilliformes; family Muraenidae; genus Gymnothorax; species Gymnothorax reevesii. The sequence continues at coordinate 19,204,084 of CM056582.1, read as the reverse complement.
TGACATGAACAAATGTTTGGAAATTGAGATATAAATAATCATTCTATACAACAATATATTTTTTAAATTTGTAAAGTATAAATTCACATTTTAAATCTATAGTTTGATATTGGAAAACCAAAATACCCGCCCCCTACAATAAAGAATCCAAAAGTTACTTTTAATACCCAGCTCAACTACAAAATAGTAATGTTTTAGGCAGAGTAGACACTCTCAGGTATACTAACAAAAAAAAAATCACTGGGAAAAAAAAGAGAGGAGTGTGTTTTTTTAAGAAACTTTTGGTTGCGCCACCTGACATTTTTTGGCTGGTGAGATTGCAAATACCGTCTAAAACTGCACTAAAACCCTGTAAATGTTGTGCAACCAATTATACTTGTTCAAACACACTCTTCCAACTTCAAATAAACGCATTCTGATTTAAAAAAAAAAAAATTTTTAAAGGATTATTTGTAATTGACCCTTTTGGGGAATGGACTGCTGCATCTTACCCTCCACAGTAAAAAACTAAAATCTGAATCAACTTTTTAAAAGTCAGGCAACCAGCTGCAAAGTATTTTTAAGACGGCTCAATTTCAAGTTCCAAATTCTTTCAAAATTAAGTTTGTGTAACAAACAGCAAAGGGATCATACATCTGAAATGCAAAACTAGGATTTTACTGATATGCAGTATCCAGAGGTTGACAATCCAGCCCCAGAAAGTAAAAGTCTGTCCCAGTATTTTGCAGCAACTGCCTGGATCTAAGAACTGCAGCAACTCTTCAGCCCAGTGGTTGAACAAATTAGGAAAATCAGCTGCCTGAGCTCATGGCTGGAGGTAAAACATGGCCAGACTTTTACTTTCTGACCCCTGGATGTCCACCTCTGGCAGCATCCCATAAGCAGGGCAGAGCAGTCCCAGGATGTTGTGCTGTTATGGTTGACAGGTTTGATGGTACACAATGCAACAGCTGGGAGAGACTCAATCTCCTTCTAAACACAACACATTAAAGAGCCAGTGCAAACAGTGCCGCATAAACTGATCTGTCAACAACTTGCTAAAAGGGCCATATACCCTTGGAGAAATACACTACAAGCAAATAATCACACGTTCTGTCCGGAACATTGTGTTAACAGCACGTCATGGTCCCCTCCATCCTTCCGTTACTAGTCACATACTATACCTCACCCCATAAGATAAGCGTTTCATGAAATCTTTAACCCCTTCGAGCAGGCCATCTTGAAAATCATTCAATTTGGAACAATGACTTAATGGCTGCCTTGACAATCATTTTTACGCGTCGCGCCTTTCAGTAATCAGCGAAGCATTCCATTTACGGCTCAACAGGTAGCCAACAATAGAAATTCTCAAGGTGATCCTGAAATGGAAAGAGTTTGAACTGGATCAAGATTTACGAAAAAAGCATTTTACATAACGAAAGCAAGGCTGATTCTGAGAGTAAGGTGAGTGTTGTTGTAAATAGGGAGGCACATGAAAATGACTGTCATGTAGTGCCACTTTTTAGGCGGCCACCAAACGGTTAAAATCCGATCTGCCACCGCAGTCCAAACTCACCAGAAGCAGTCTTCGGTTTGCTCCGGCTTCTTGTAGACGTACGCCGTGGTCCATGCATCCTTGATGGTGTCGGAATAACTCCAGAAATTGAGGAAGAAGCTGGAGATTTTCCGGGCTGGCGGGAGCAGGCGAGTCAAATTGTCCTTGAAGTCGCATGACAGGCCAAAGCTCCCGGCGGAGATTATGGGCAACCCCGTAATCAGCCCGACTTCCGTACTGCAGCAGGCGACAGAGGACAAACAAGCATTAACAAGATAAACAGCAAATACTGCTTATCACTCATAATATTAACAAAAGGTGCTTGTATTACACGCGAGGTAACACTTCTAGGCAAAATAATTTTCTGTGGAAATGTAGAGTTGAATTTTGGGAGTGGGTTTAAATAAAAGACATGGAAAAGTATGCATCTGATCAATGTTGACAGAGAAATTGTAAAGTTACCAATTCTGCTTTCATGTACCCGATCTATCCATATCTATCCATGCTTTTCATCATTTTTAATACCATTCAAAAGGAATACATAACAAAGACTGCCCAATCATTTCATGATTCTCTGAATTATTTCTGTGAAAAAGCTTTTTTTTTACAATTCACAAGTACCATATGCACAATATTCATATAAAATAAATGGCCAGATAAAATTCCCTTGGTTAGAGAAATTTGTATTTTCTTTTCCCTATATGATTCTAGAGTGTCACATACTTGCGTTACAAGTCACACCCTGTCAAGAACAGAAATGGAAGACCAAAGAAAAAAGTAATCAGAATGCACTCGCAAAGCAACAGGATTTACATGTGAAGGAACAGGAAACAAGAGGCGCTCACACAGGAACAGGTGGACACAGGTGAGCACAAACAATGCACAACGGTCCAAAACCCTATCCAGAAAGACCCAGTGTGAATGCAGGTCTTCATTCCAATTAAGCAGTTACACGCCTGATTCTGCTAATGAACCCCAGGGGTCTTCGCTAAACACTTTGGCCGAGTGTGAATAGTCTTTTTTGCAAAGAAATATTCCTAATTCCTTAGAAATGACCCAGAAGTATTCACGTGGCAGCCATTATAAGTGCTGTTTGAATTCTCTAGATTAGAAAGAAAAGCACTTCAGTGGTTCCTTCTTTACCTCCTTCAGAATTTGGTACACTTGACCATCTTTTATGAAAAAAGGAGAGAATGTCGTCTCAAAATTCCTTGCGACCGCAATATTTAAAGCGATTCATCATCCATTTGGCCGATCACGCGAAATGCGACTTTGAATGTAATCGGTCGTGCGAAAAATTCGTTTCGCGTCCGGTTTTAAAGCAGCTTTAGATGGTACAACATCTTTCTTTTCTTCTTCTTTTAACCCCTCAGCCCTCAAGGCTGACGGGGTATTGATATCCTTCGTGCGGTTGGGCGGGAGGGCGGGCGTCTCCAAAAACTTCAACATCGGGCTGAGGGGTATTCCGTGCATTGCACGCCTATTTTTTATTTTTTTTACTTTTTGATCGCAGCCCTTGATTTGTAGAATGAGGAGGCATATTCCTGAAACCTCTCAGTGCAGAAGTGCTAATTTAGGATCATAACCATAACCATAATCTTCCATAACCTAACCTCAGTGAGCTAAAAAGGCAGACTCAAAATTCAAAAATTTTTCTGAAGATTTCACAAATATGGGCCCAGGTGTGTGGAGAAGGTTGAGAATGAATCCCCATGGTAGAGGGTCACAACTTCGATTGTTTGTTTGATTGATGGATTTATTGGATGCATTTACACCATGGAGATATATAATAGAACCAGAGAGAACCTTTGCTTCAAAGTACCTTTGCTTCAGCCAGTTAGCATATTAGCTTCCGCATTTCCCACTGGAGGCAATTTTGTGGCCAAAGAAGCGGCAGCTCCATAGACACCAATTGAAAAGTGCGCATTGTTTTCTTGCCAAATAAAGTGAAAACAAAAGCAAACGTATTCGGTAACCCTTTATTATTTTGCTCTTTGTCTGACACAACTGTTTGATGTTTTCAAGAGGGCCTGTAAAATAAGAACTGCTACTCAGAGCTTGATGACAGCTTGTGCACGAGTCTGGTTGTCCAGCTGTTGCTCTGACTCCAGCAGTTCAACGAAAAGAGTGAAAAGTGCGTGCATGTTCAGGATGAACTAGCCTAGAATCTCCCATTGAATGTAATAGGGGTGGTAGTTCCTCACTCTCTCCAGTTCTATAATATTACCTCCACAATTTACACTTGGTTTTAACAGGCGTTTTGGGTGATCGGATCACAAGTGATCAGGTAAGACACATTGCTGTTTACAGTTGGTGTTAAGCTGACTACTTGTGATCGGATCTTGTTGCTTACTACGTAACTTTTCGCGCGCTGCTAATAAGTCATATAACAACAATAGACCAGCAGTTTGGTTTAAGGCCGGAAGTCCATGCGCGCATGCCCAATATAGCTGATGTGGGGCAAAAGAAATTATAGTGGCTATCTGTTGCGTAGAGGGGTACATAAACCGGTATCATAAAGACAGGGGTTTTTTTGGTTTCCCGTGGCAAGAGACAACGACAGGCGTGGATTCGAGCTATAAATGGGAAGAACTTTGTCCCAAATGATCGCACTAGAGTCTGCAGCACTCATTTTGTCAGGGCTGGCCCGACTCCATTGACTCAAATAAAGTTGGCTTTGCTCTGTGTTTCCCTACGAATGAAAGGATCTCACACCGACACAAGCTAAAAGGAAAGAGCGATCTGATCAGAGAAATATAGTTAAGGTACTGGTTGATATTATGAGTTATTTAAGTTGGCCCACTAATCATCAAACAATCGTTTAATCTTTTGTTGTATCAAGATATTATTGTTTTGCAGTGTCCAGGTTTTGTATCCACATTTTGTAAAGGGACTGGCTTTGTTCGAGCCTATAGGCTATATACGACTTCAAGTAGATGTTAAACTCGACACAAAAAAATATAAAAGCCAAAAGGGGAATGTTCGTGCCCACAACTTTTTCAGTCTAGGTAAGCTCTGGGGGGCTCACATTACAGAACTTAGCCCCGCAGAGCAAAGTGTAGGTGTGGTTTTCATTTCGCTGCTTGCAATAATAGTTTAGTTTCCTTGTGATTTCGATTTCATAATTACTTGCTGTATATAGCCAACAAAGTGGCATTTGGTTGCCAGTTAGTTTTGCGGACGTGAAATAATGTCATTAACACCACTATGATTGGGTCCCACGCCTTGGGTCAGCTAATGGCTACAGTGTTCTTGCGATGAATTCGCATTGTTCAAAACAACCGGCAAGCACACATGATCCTAATCGCCTGTTAACATAAGTGGGCAGGTACACATGTAAAATGCAAGGCCATATCATTACTGTTTGACTGAACGCTACACATTTGATTTCGGATTTTCATCTGTGCTGAAAATAAGAATATCAAGGACTTGCCTTGACAATATCTTGCTGATATAGTCTCTCAAGTCTCTGTTGCGCTGAAAAAGTCAATGCTTTCAGTTTGTAGGAGAAAACTAATAGAGCTTAGTCTAGCTATATTGTCAGTAGAAAAGAATTTCGGATCCAGCCTCCACTTTTTTCCGTCTTTTTATTTGCAAGAACGATTTTAAAAGGGGGGGTACCATTACGTTTCAGTGGAGTTTTATCAGTGAGAAAGGGGGTTTCGAATTTAACATTAATATTTAATATCGAAAATGCATATGCTGCGCTGAGTAAAAGTATAAAATTCTTGAATTTAAGAAAAAGAACATAAATAAACCGGAGGGAAGCAGCAGCATGACAAAACACAGCAGGGCTCAGGAACACAACCAGAACACTGCTGCACCAAGATAGGTGCAGCCAATCCTTAAATACTAACACTTCACCTCCACCTTAACAAGCAACAGGTATGGCTCGTGAAGGTGGAGGCGAAGAATGCAGCAGGGGGAAGGGCCTGCAGGCCAACACCATGACAAGTATACACAATTCTTAATGTACGCTGCACACCCTAGAATATTCCTGAACGAAAAATATTCCTGTTTATAGTCCAAATCCACGCTGTAAACCCCTTTCGCCATGGGGAAAGCAAAATAACTTATAATTTCCCCCCTTTTAAAGAGGATTTGTGCATCTTCTGCCCCACATAGTCAGCAAAGAGGATGCACACTCCAAACCTCGCTTTTTCACGTCCTTAAACCGAAAGGGTCTATTGCAGCCATTTACGCCGTTTTATCACAAGCCTACGGCCTATAATGATTCCATTTACCGGATACGGCCTCGTCCGGGACGCATCAGGACAGATTGCTTACACTGCAAAACATATGTGGCCAGATGCATCACAGACCACCTCTGCAAGTGGTTTGAGGGATTCGATCACATTGCATCTTGGAACTTGTTTACACTTATATTTAGCGCTGACCACTTGTGATTCGATCACCCACAATGCACCTTAAAACCAAGTGTAAATTGGGCCAATGATTGACTTACTAAGCTACTGATTGATTGATTGATTGATTGATTGATTGATTGATTGATTGATTGGTAGGACGTTGGGTAACTCACTCCACCATCTGGAAGGTGGCATAAGTACAGGAGGGGCCCAGCAGAACACAGCCTGTCCGACGCTCTCTCTGTAAGGGACAGACCAAGGTAAACACACACACACACATACACACACACACACACACACACACGCACGCACGCAGAGCAACCACATTTTTTCACTGGCTTTACACCCCGCTTATATTTTTCTTTACATCCTGCTTTGACACACCCTGATGCACTCATAGACTAAGCCCATTTCTTTGCAGCCATGTTGATAAGCATGCGCTACAAGGTCTATGGAAACAGCAACGTTCTCCTTCCAACACTGAAAAGTGGAATGTTCAGAAAAATGACTTACAGCAGCCACAGAAATCAATCTGATTGAAGTAGAGAAGTTAAGGTTTGCATGAGTCTCTTAAAGGCATGCAAGAACATATATCACTCAAAAAACCTCCTGTTTACGATGCCTTAAATGGCAGCTAAAGCCCGACTGGAAAAATCTTTCAAATTGCAATGTACATTATTGGGCTAACTGTGGACACAGGAGGTGTACTCACTACAAACACAAGCAGGGTCACGGAGTGAGAGGAACAGAGCCCTGGCTGAGAGACAGGGCATGCTATCCAGGAGAGCCTTTCCCTCCCTGTAGGACAGCGAACATGCCGTCCGCAGTAAGATTGAGTGGGCTGACTCCTCTCTTTCTAAGCTGTTCCCATTCACGTAGCTCAATTAGCACTCAAACAAAATGTAAGACTAAATCATAAAGTGACTGAACAATTAACATTTAAATAGCATCGTTTTTCCAAGCATCACAAAGTTAACAGAGCATTATGACATAAAACAAGAATAAGTGTCGTAAGGTAATAAAATTTAAGTGCAAATTTAACAGTGCATATTTCATAAAATCTGACTGCAAGAGCTACTGAAAGTAAAGTGATTTTGAATTTTGAAATCTTTCATTTTTTCTACCAAAATATGTTTCACATGCGGTGCTCAACGATGTGCCCTACCAGATGTTTTTCACATTAAATTTTTTTTTTTTACATTTAAAAGAAAAGAAAGTCCGACCCTAATTCCAAAATAGTTGGGACGAACTGTAAATTTTGAATAAAATCAAAATGCAATGACTTTCAGATCATATGAGCCAATATTTTATTTACAATAGAACATAGATAACATTTCAAATGTTGAAACTGAGACATTTTACATTTTTATCCAGAAAAATGAGCTTATTTCAACAGGTCTCAAAAAAGTTGGAACACAGGCAAAAAAGGGCTGAAAAAGCTATTAATGTATAAGAGAATGAGCTGAAAGAACATTTAGCAAGTACAAAACCCAAAACCAGTGAAGTTGGCACGTTGGGTAAATTGTAAATAAAAACAGTATACAATGATTTGCAAATCCTTTTCAACGTATATTCAATTGAATACACTGCAAAGTCAAGTTACTTAATGTTCGAACAGGTAAACTTTGTAATTTTTTGCAAATATTAGCTCATTTGGAATTTGATGCCTGCAACATGTTTCAAAAAAGCTGGCACAAGTGGCAAAAAAGACTGAGAGAGTTGAGGAATGCTCATCAAACACTTATTTGGAACATCCTACAGGTGAATGGGCTAATTGGGAACAGGTGGGTGCCATGATTGGGTATAAAAGCAGCTTCCCCGAAATGCTCAGTCATTCACAAACAAGGATGGGGCGAGGGTCACCACTTAGTGAACAAATGCGTGAGCTGATTGTCAAACAGTTTAAAAACAACATTCCTCAACGAGCTATTGCAAGAAATTTAGGGATTTCATCATCTACGGACCGTAATATCGTCAAAAGGTTCAGAGAATGTGGAGAAATCACTACAAGTAAGCCACAAGGCTGCAAACCAACATTGAATGCCTGTGACCTTCGATCCCTCAGGCGGTACTGCATCAAAAACCGACATCAGTGTGTAAAGGACATCACCACATGGGCTCAGGAACACTTCAGAAAACCACTGTCAGTAACTACAGTTCGTCGCTACATCTGCAAGTGCAAGTTAAAACTCTACAATGCTAAGCGAAAGCCATTTATCAACAGCGCCCAGAAACGCCTCCGGCTTCGCTGGGCCCAAGCTCATCGAAGATGGACTGATGCAAAGTGGAAAAGTGTTCTGTGGTCTGACGAGTCCACATTTCAAATTGTTTTTGGAAACTGTGGAAGTCGTGTTCTCCTGACCAAAGAGGAAAAGAACCATCCGGACTGTTATAGGCGCAAAGTTCAAAAGCCAGCATCTGTGATGGTTTGGGGGTGTAATAGTGCCCAAGGCATGGGCAACTTACACATATGTGAAGGCACCATTAATGCTGAAAGGTACATACAGGTTTTGGAGCAACATATGTTGCCATCCAAGCAACGTCTTTTTCATGGACGCCCCTGCTTATTTCAGCAAGACAATGCCAAGCCACATTCTGCAAGTGTTACAACAGCATGGCTCCGTAGTAAAAGAGTGCGGGCACTAGACTGGCCTGCCTGTAGTCCAGACCTGTCTCCCATTGAAAATGTGTGGCGCATTATGAACCGTAAAATACGACAACGGAGACCCCGGACTGTTGAACAACTTAAGCTGTACATCAAGCAAGAATGGGAAAGAGTTCCACCTGAAAAGCTTCAAAAATTGGTCTCCTCAGTTCCCAAACGTTTACTGAGTGTCGTTAGAAGGAAAGGCGATGTAACACAGTGGTATAAAGGCCCCTGTGCCAACTTTTTTGCAATGTGTTGCTGCCTTTAAATTCTAAGTTAAAGATTATTTGCAAAAAAAAAAAAAGTTTCTCAGTTTGAACATTAAACATCTTGTCTTTGCAGTGTACTCAATTGAATATAAGTTGAAAAGGATTTACGAATCATTGTATTCTGTTTTTATCTACGATTTACATAACGTGCCAACCTCACTGGTTTTGGGTTTTGTAATTAAGTTAACTGACATCAGGTGTGTAACATGATTGGCTATAAAAGGGATGTCTTAGAGAGTCTGAGTCTCTCAGAAGTAAAGATGGCCAGAGGCTCTCCAACCTGTGAAGGCTTGTGTAAATAAAAATTGTGGAATACTTTAAATCAATATTGCTCAACGTCAAATTGCAAAGGCTTTGAAGGTCTCATCATCGACAGTGCATAACATCATCAAAAGATTCAGAGAAACTGTAAAAATCTCTATGCGTAAAAGACAAGGCTGAAGACCTTTCCTGGATGCCTGTGATCTTTGGGCCCTCAGATGCCACTACCGGCACGATTCTGTCATTGACATTACTAAATGCGCCCAGGAATACTTAAGAAACCACTGTCCGTAAACGCAGTCCGCTGTGCCATCCACAGATGCCACCTAAAACTCTATCATGCAAAAAGGAAGCCATTGAAAAGCATGATCCCGAAGCGCCGCCGTGTTCTGTGGGCCAAGGCTCATTTAAAATGGACTGTAGGAAAGTGGCAAAGTGTCCTGGGGTCAGACGAGTCCAAATTTGACATGTTGGAAATCATGGGTGTCATGTCCTCCGGGCTAAAGAGGAGAAAGACCAGCCCTCCTGTTGTCAGTGTTCAGTTCAAAAGCCAGCATCTCTGATGGTATGGGGATGCATTAGTGCATATGGTGTGGGGCACTCGCATGTTTTAAAAAGCACCATGAATGCTGAAAGGTATATAAAGGTTTTAGAGCAACATATGCTCCCCTCCAGAAGACATCTCTTCCAGGGAAGGCCTTGTGTATTTCAGCAGGACTGGAAGGGTCTTGCCCTGCAGTCCCTCCCCTGTGGTTGGCTCTCGCATCCACCCTGACGAGCTGCATCTGTTGCTCTTTAGGGTGGAGGTGATTATCATGTTATATAGGGCTGGCAGTTGCCAGTGCTCATTGTCACTGCATTTTGGTTTTTATTCCCTGTGTGTATGTGGTGCTGCTCCCATTTGTTTTATTTATTAAATTCTTTAAGTGTTTTCCAGCCTGGCGTTTGGGTTTCTTCATTTAGGCCCCAGGTCCTAGCTTCCGCCGGATTGACGATTGTATCTGACGGGAGCGAAACCGTGACAAGGACAACGCAAAACCACATACTGCAGCTATTACAACAGAATGGCTTCATAGTAGAAGAGTCCGTATGCTGAATTGGCCTGCCTGCAGTCCTGATCTTTGACTTATTTGAGAACATTTGGCGCAAAATTAAAGCAAAAGTCAGTCAAAGGAGACCCAAAACTCTCTAGAAACTGGAAGCCTGTATTGAACAAGAGTGGGATCAAATTCCAAAGGCTAAACTCAAGAAACTTGTCTCCTCAATGCCCAGATGCCTCCACTCTGTGTTTAAACAAGGGGATACTACACCATGGTACTCAGGCCTCCTCCCAACTTTTTTGAGAACCGTAGCAGCCATCGAATTTGAAAAGAGCTCAGTTTGTGGATAAAATTGTAAAATTTCTCAGTATCAACATTTGCTGTGTTATCTCTGTTCTATTCTGAATAAAATACTGGCTGGTGTGATTTGAAAGTTATTGTCTTTTGATTATATTCACAATTTACACTTTGTCCCAACTATTTCAGAATTGGGGTTGTAGTACCACGTTAAGCATCTGTTAATGCTTCATTCATATTAACCTGATGCTAATGCTAACATGTCGCATGAAAGTGGTCAAACCAGCTGCATTTTGCTGATTAGACCTCAAAAGTAAGAGCTGAACAAGATTTCCATTGGGGATTGGTTTGGTCAAAGAAAAACAGCATATATAAAGTGGCACCGAGAAATGTGTCAAATATGGCAACATATGCCCAACTCCAAAAAATAAAAACATTATTCATCTAAAGATCACCTTTGAACAGCCAGAGAACACCCGATAGAAGAGTTGAAAAACACTGCTTAGACCAGGCGTCTCAAACTCGAATCCTTGAGGGTCGCTGTGTCTGCCGCTTTTTGGTTTCTGCACTTTAGTGCTTAACCATTACATACCGTTCCAGTCAAATCAGACCCGTTTTGACATTAATATTGTGTGATATTAGATGGTTTTTCTCCAAAAACAAGTGTTGTGCAGCCTAAAAAATAGAATCTCCATGCTCTCTGAAACATTAAGGATTAAACCTCTGTTTACTAATGTCAGGCTATTTTGTACATTAAAAATGATCTGTAGTTAAAAATTTAGTATAGACACTTAATATGAAGATATTCTTGAATGCTACAGTGCCGTGAAAAAGTATTTGCCCCCTTCCTGATTTCTTTTTTTTTGCATATTTGTCACACTTAAATGTTGTAGATCATCAAACATATTTTAATATTAGACAAAGACAAACTGAGTAAATGCTAAGCGCATTTTTTAATGATGAATCTTTTATTAAAGGGAAAAAGCTATTCAAACCCACCTGGCCCTATGTGAAAAAGCAATTGCTCCCTAAATCCTCCTAACTGGTTGTGCCACCCTTGGCGACAACAACTGCAATCCAAAATTTGCGATAACTGGCAATGAGTCTTTCACATCGTTGTGGAAGAATTTTAGCCCACTATTCTTCGAAGAATTATTTTAATTCAGCCACATTGGAGGGTTTTAAAGCATGAACGGCCTGTTAAAGGTCATGCCACGGCATCTCGAGCAGATTTAAGTCTAGGCCACTCCAAAACCTTAATTTTGTTTTTTTAAAGCCATGCAGAGGTATACTTGCTGGTGTGTTTCAGATCATTGTCCTGCTGCATAACCCAAGTGCGCTTGAGCTTGAGCTCATGAACTGATGGTCAGATATTCTCCTTCAGGATTTTCCAGTAGAGAGCAGAATTCATGGTAAAATCAATTACTACCAGTCCTCCAGGTCCTGAAGCTGCAAAGTAGCCCAAAACCATCACACTACCACCACCATGTTTGACTTTTGGCATGATGTTCTTTTTATGAAATGCTGTGTTAGTTTTATGGCAGATGTAGCGGGACGCGCACTTTCCATAAAGTTCAACTTTTGTCTCGTCATTCCACAGAATATTTTTCCAAAATCATCAAGATGTTTTTTGGCAAATGTAAGACAAGCCTTTGTGTTCTTTTTGGTCAGCAGTAGTTTTCACCTTGGTACTTTCCCATGCATGCCATTTTTGCCCAGTCTCTTTTTTATTGTTCAATCATGAACACTGACTTAAATTGAGACAAGTGAGGCCTGCAGTTCTGTAGATGTTGTTCTGAGTCGTTGATGCGCTCTCGGAGTAATTTTGGTAGACTGGCCACTACTGGGAAGGTTTACCACTGTTCCAAGTTTTCTCCATTTGTGGATAATGGCTCTCACCACAGTTTGCTGGAGTCCCAAAGCCTTAGAAATGGCTTTGTAACCCTTTCCAGACGGACAGATGTCAGTTACTTTGTTTCTCATCTGTTCTTGAATTTCTTAAGATCGCGGCATGGCATGTTGCTTTTTGAGTTAGCCTACTTAATTTTGTGAAAAAGGTTCTATTGAATTGATTTCTTGATTCAACAGGTCTGGCAGTAATCAGGCCAGGGTGTGGCTAATGAAATTGGACTCAAAAATGTGGTTAATCACAATTAATTCATGATTTAAGAAGGGGGGACAACTACTTTTTCACAGAGGGCCAATAAGGTTTGGATAGCTTTTCCCCTTAATAAATTAAATCATCATTTAAAAACTGCATTTTGTATTTACTTGGATTATCTTTGTTTCAAATTAAAATTTGTTTGATGATCTGAAACATTTAAGTGTAAAAAACATGGAAAAAAGTAAGAAATCAGGAAGGGGGCAAATACTTTTTACGGCACTGTATGTAAGGGTTAATTTAACTCATTGATCGGATAATGAGGCTGCACACCTTGTTTATACTGCCGTGCGTAGGTACCGACTGAACGGAAATCCAAAAGGTCCAGAGACACTGCGGCCCCAACACACTGGAGTTTGAGACCTCTAGCATGGACAATCACAGTATTAGGTTGGCGGACTCACGGTCAGAGTTTTCAGAATCTCAACACCTTCGCACGTGCTGCTTGCGCAGCCTTTCCGTTGGTACTGGTTGGTTCTATACCCATCGTAACTGGCCGTCAAGTTAAGACCTAAAACCCCAGAGAACAGGTGCTGGGTAGAATCCAAACAATGTTAATAGTTTCTACATGTTTGCAAAAGGAATTCGACCTGGGTGTTCAGCTGCGAAGCAGAATCAGACAAGTCCAACGCCAACAAAAACATCCAAAGACAGTTACACTCGAATTAAATCACATAAACTAGGCCAAAATGAATTATTCTTCAACAGCAGCCTGACATTTACCATTCTGAATCGTTTCATCAGAAAATTCGTCAGCAGCAGATATCAACATGGACTTTTTAACATCAGGACTACCACGCGTCTTGTCTATTATTAGGCCTACCTTCTGCAGCATTGAGCTCGTTGTCGTAAATAAGTGCCTCTTTCACTCCATGTTTCACTAAATCCAGACTCCACAATGAGATGTTGTCGTCCAGGAGGACCACGTTGATCATGTCCTTTCCTTGCGGACAGGTGTCCATCCATATTCCACGAACTGCTACCAGCGATAAGGACACAACGCACATCCACCGACAGCAATTCATAGTTTCCTTTTAAATCGAATCTGCCGATTTTCCATTCGTTTTCTCACCCTTGTAGATTTTGAATTAGTCCAATAATTTCAAATTTGTACGGTTTTAACACAAATTCTGGACCTTTTATTTACACAAGATTACAATATTTTGAACCGCACCATTTCAGCTCCTGAGTTATACCGTCTTTACCAAAAGAATAAAAACCATTTAAAGTAACTTTCAATCAATTGCTTTAAAAAACGCAGATTAAGGCACGTGTATTCCTTAAGAGCACGATACAAAAAAGTGCCAGATGAATTTTCTCGTTTTACCCGACTTAGTTTGGTTTTAGGTTCTAATCTGGTTTATATCAAAGTTTTTAAGCAAGAAAGCCAAAAAAAGAATAATTGCAAAATTCGAACTCCCATCTGTTGTGCCAAATGGGGATTCCAAAGACTATTTTCGCAAATAAGAAGCGTTTAACAAAGGAAATGCCGCGCGTAGTTAACCCTAGTCCTACTTCAGACTGAAGATAATCTATATCCAGTTTGACGCAGTTTACTTCTGTCTCGTTCCTTCGCGACTTGCTCTCTCTCCCGTGTTAATGAACAACTGCGCAAAAGAGGGGCGGAACCCAACTCTTTCTTCTGTTTTGATTCTTAATCAGCCGGAAAAAAAGACACTACAATTTTTGTTCAACAACCTGGAATTCTACATACACTGTGAATAAATGTGATCACTGTTCGACCACTTCTTCTGGAGTAAATTAATAGACTAAAGCTATTGCAACGAGATCTCAGATTAGGACCGCGCGCTGACGCAGTGTGAATTTTCCGAGCAGGTTTAGGCCAAAGTGCGCAGTACCAGACGATGTGTGAACTATAAAGGACTAAATCCGTTATTGATGATGCTAAACAAGACTCCATAATGCTCACTCTCACTTCAATAAACTTTATATTAATCAAATTCGATTTCTCGTTTTCCATGCACTTACTTTGATAAGGCTTCTGCAGGGAAGCTTTGAGGTAGCCTATTCATTTAAATGCACTCAGGTGCCAAAATGAGGGTGGCATCAATGGATATGGGGCTGCCAAATGGACGTGTTTGATCTGAATTAACGGTGTCCTATATCCAGTGGAGAACAATTCAGAGCATAGACCGAGGTCTTTGAAACATTATGTTTGGGGTGGCCTGCGGGAACTGGGTTATTATGTAGGGTATAGAGCGGGGTAAGATGCCTCCCTTAAGCAGGAATTTTCATAAGGTAAACAACATGAATAATTTTTTTTTTTTGCATGAATGGATAGTATGTAAAGTTTGCTTCCACAACTCAAAAGATTTATGACATAGTCACTATAGAAGCATTTTTAAATGTTTAATGCTTTTTTTTAATAACTTGTAAAGCCTAATACATACTGATTTCACTGCATTTCACATGAGTAATTATCATATTATAGCTGTCTTAACTGGCAGGTACACATCATACAAAAAATCAACATCTTTTTAGAAATTTTCTTGCTAAAGAAATGGGGAAAGAAATGGGTGCATTCTCCTAAACTTAACTTTTTATTAACTGACTAAACACTAAGGCACAAGAGATGGCAAGGTACTGTTGGCATTAAATGCATCAAGGAATAGATGGTTATATCTTGTGGAATACTAAAAATTATAGATATTGTGGAATACTAAAAGTTATGAGGCACCACATTAGATAAACATGTTGCAGTATGGAATGCACATGAGTATCCATGAAAAGTCTTCAAAATTAAGAGTGACCATAATGCATTTCGCCCAATATATTTATTTTTAGGCCCTTATGGGTATTGATGCATATATGATTCATTACGCCATATAGACCTACTTTTAACATGTATGGATACACTTAACTTTCCATTCCCAAGTTCTTTATAAAAATCATTGTGTCTGATATATATTTCTGATAAATACAACATAATTTTTAGAGAAAAAAAACTCATAAAACAGAATGAATATGACTCAGAATGGGGTAAGATGCCTTCCTACCCTAGCGGCATCTTACCCCAAACCAAAGGGCTTTTTACCCCCCGCACCACCATATTGGTTTTGGCTCATTAACCCCAATTTCTCCCATTATCACCACACAGGACCCCCTTTCATACACAGAGAAGGCATCAGAGAGTTACACTGACATGTCCTGCAGACTCCTGGAGCATTCAAATACTTGTGGCATAATGATTCATTTGGTAGTTTTTTTAAATAAGAAAGACAGTAAAAACACAAATACTTTGAGTACTCATATGTCACTCTGTGGACTCATCTGTTGCTCAGGATTTCCCTCCAGGTGGGAGAACATTTGTCTAAGTCAAGAGCCACGGACTGGGCACAGCTGAAATCGAATTATAAGCAAAGGGCATCTTACCCTCAGGGGCGTCTTACCCCGCTCTACCCTAAATTATTTTGGGGCTGCTGGGTGTTGGCTACAGTCATTTGTAGGGCAAGAGGGCTCTTGCCATCATTGTTCTTTTATCACAATTTTTTGGCCAACCAGACATATTTCGATGAATGTCAAGGTGGGATGGGGACTCCAGGAGAGGAGGCCCCTCAGGATTGAGAAGGAAGGCATGCCTTACTATTGCTCTCCCGCTGAAGTCACAGGAACTCAGTGCTGAAAAGGAATGGGGGTAAAGTCAGGGCCATGTGCCAAACAAATGGCACTTAGAGAAAAAAAATAAAAACAATCATTTACAATTCCAATACAGTATACTCGGTAATGAGCTTTGTGCTACAGTCTCAGCAAGATTCATGACATCATTCCAGCTTAAGGCAATTGGCTGAATAAATTTTTTCACTTCTGTGCCCATATAATTACAGTACCTTTAAAGCCGATCATTTTTAAAAGTTTGTCTTTTTATGCTCCCAAATTAGAAGCTTACAACAGACAAACTGGCTAAAATGCACACATGTATGAAGTCTATTTTGAAAGGTAACATACTCTAGCTTCTGGAAATGTGTGATTGTAGTTTCATGTCAAAACATAAGATATATTGTATAAGCTGAACATGAGTGATTTCTTCTTTCTTTTTTTTTTGGGTGTGCCAGAGATCTGGTGGGTTCAGCAGATTAACTGGATCTGGACAGGGGAATGCGCGGAGATGTGGTTGAGATTGTTTATTAATTCTCGGTAAAGTTGTGGTGAATTGAATTTTCTTCTCTCTTCAGGTAAAAATATATTGTGTCACTTACTGTGTAGGTTTCTACAACTTTCTATGTCTGAGGATCCAAAGAGAAACCTTTGAATATATTGAGTCGCGATGGAGTGAGTGAGATGTTCTGAATCCTAGTATTGAATCACTTGTCTCTTAATGGAGAGAAAAGTATTTTTTTTTAAGTAAGTTCATTCTTCAAACCATGTTTCCTATGTGTTCACATGTGAAACAAACACATGAAAGTGAGTGACTGTGTCATTGCATCTCGATGGGACGCCCTAAAACCTACAACCAGAAGTCACTTGTTTTCATCGTGAAGTCAGCCATCTGACTTCACAATGAACGGTACCTCTCCTCTGTACAGATGCCAAGGGATTTAAATCAATCAACAGAGTATTGTTATTGTATAGACTTTGGTGAGTACTGCTTAAGCTCCTCCTCCTCCTGAGGGAACTTTTTATTGCGTTCACTGCTGTGTAACTCTGGGCCACGGTTAACATTTATCCCAGAACCACAAAAACGTCTTGCATGGTCACTGAAAATCATATATCATGGTTTTGGTTTTTGGTCATGTTTATGTTCTGGTTTTGTGTTCATTGTTGTCTTTTATTTATTCTTTTTGGTTATTGTAAGACTCAGGTTTTGGTTCATTCCATGTTTCAGTTCCATTGCACTAGTCTCCCCTGTCTTGTGATCTAGTTGGTTTAGTCCGTCTTCCCTGTCTGCGTGCTCACTGAATTTGGGTGATTTAAATGAATTCCGGTGTTTAAAATACTCCTTCAAATCTCGTTTTCTTCCTTTACCCTTCTGTTCTGATTACTAACAAGACTAACATTTGTATTTTGTATTATAGTCTACTAACCCAACTAATCCATGTATATATAAAATTACTAACTTACTAATGAGCTCTCTAGTTTAATTTGTAAAGTTGCACTACTACTAATAGACTAATTACCTCTCCGCAATCGCCCTGTTCTTTTCTCCGCCCCTTGTCTGTCGCTGTCCTCTCCTGAGCTTCAGTGAGAATCTCTCGCACGAGCTTAATCACTCTCCTGCGCTTGTTATCTGTGCACGTAGAACTCCTGGACCGGAGCTGTTTAAATGTCATAGGCTGTTGGTGTGATTCCCATTCGTATTTTGTCTCTCGCCAATTTTTTTTGGTTAGGGCTTCCCTCATGTGATTCTCCCGATGTAATTAGCCTCATTCCCCACAGCTGATCTCTGTATAGCATGGGACCTTTGCTGTGTGTATATTAGGAGTCTTTTCACTCACAGCTCTTGTCAGAATGCTGATCAATATTTCTTTGTGCAGAGCGCCTCGCATGCCATTGATTATTGTTTCGCTTCTACTGGATAGTCTGACCTTGATTCTAGCCATAGCCCTTTTTGTACTGTTTTTGTCTTTCTGGATTTCAACCTATTTTTGTATGACCACGAGTTCTGTTTGGATGCCCTGTGTATGACCATTGGCTTTGCCCATCAACTACAACTTTTTGCTTATCGTTTTTTTTGCCTCTGCCCATCTGTCTTACTGGTTCTGACCCCTGCCTGTCAAGTCGACACTGTTTTTTGGATTTCGTATTGTGGCTTGGCAATTCCTGTGTTTTCTGGCATTGACTCGGACTTCATTAAAGGCATACGTTTTTTTTTTTTTGGATTTCCCTCTCTTGAGTGTGGTTCTTGAATGCACCGTCACACCAAATGCTTCAGACAGTGTGTGGTTTTATTGTTTATTATGGATCCCCATTAGTCGACGCACAAGCGACAGACTAGTCTTCTTGGGGTCCAATTTAAAATATCAATACAAAACAGTAAAACATTATATCAACAGGTAATAACAACAATTAGAACACAGAAATACAGATCACAATCAGATATATGCAAAATGCACACATCCTTTCCCACCCCACCCACCCGTGCATACCCTCTAGCACCCACTCACGATCACGCAAGTACCCACTCAAACAACCTAGCACTAAGTGATCCATACAATAAAGTACAGTATTAGATCTCATCTTGCATCACATTTGGATAAACGGCATAGTTTACAGAAAGTTAGATGTTGTAAACTAAAAATGGGATTGGACTTTTATCTTAAATCCTGTCAAGCCAGTTACGCTCCTAATATCTAAAGGGAGTTCATTCCACAGTGAAAACGCTCGATAGAATGCTGTCATCTTCATTGCGTTCGTTCAAGGACAAGGTTATGATACAAGTCCTGCTGTGGCAGTTCTAGTCCTGTTTGAATGATACTGAACAGATGGCAACCATTAATGGTCACAATTTTGACATTTATGAAGTGTTGCTGAATTGAATCTTCAAAGCAGTGACAGCTCATAACAGTGTCACTGTAACGTAATATCTCCTGACACTGATAACGAGTGTCTGTCACTTGTAAATCTTTGACTTTTGCGTCTGCTGGAGAATCTAGAGGTTGTATTCATCTTAATTCAATCGACTGCTTTTCTTTGGGCAGTTGAAAATAATAAACTGTATTATCCAAGCAATGTCAACATGGCACGTACCCTGGAAAACGTTTATGCACCCACCCTGTTCCAAGACGGGTTCAATTGCCTGGGTGTCTTTCGCGACATGTTTTTAAACCAATCTGTAAGGCGGTCTTCATGAGCATGAAAGAGGGACAAATTGGCCCGTAGGCAACCCTGAGATTAAAAAAAAATTGTAATATGAAAAAAACAGTCGAGAAAGAATAATGTGGGTGAGGAAACCAGCACAGGTGACAAGCTCCCCGATGGACAGGCAGAGAGAAATAGATAAGCTGTTTTGGCAATTAGGAGCCAAAGTAAACGCGTGGGTCGGAGAAACAAACACGCCGTGTTGCGGACGTGAAGTGGGCTGAAGGAGACCGGAGTGAATGAGAATCGGCGAGCAGAAGGAGCGAAGGTCGCGGACTCGCGCAGGTTGTAAAAACGAATGCCTGTGTGATGCTGATAAATTTCCACGCTGTGGAGGCGCCAGATTGTGTGCCAGCGACAATAAAAGTGTTTGCTTAAGTCCCTTGTATACACTGGCGTTCAGAGAGGTGTGAAGCACCAATCGCGGAAGGATCTGAATTACCACGGAAACCGCGCCGCCGTTATGGTCGAATTTCAGTCGTCCTGCAATGTCTCTGTCTGCAATGTTACTGCCACACAGGGGTGCGTTGCCCGACAGCACAGACACTGACTGACATAGTTGGACCCATTGACTGTAAATGGACGAACTATGAAAGTTGCTAACTTAGTTAGCAATTACGCTTTAGGGAAGCGCACACTGGGGCAGTCTCAGTTTTATTTTTCTCACCTTTTCCTTCCTCATCTCTTTTCCTGTTTTCATCACATTTCAAGGTGTTTATTAATGTCGCTTGCAATTTTGTGGACTTTATTTGCCCTGTTACTGCTCTGTAAAGCCTTTGCGAACCAGACCTGGAGGTGAGATCACCCTTAACAGACTAGACGCCCAATCAGCCTGCACATTGTTTCCCTGGCCCGTTTATTCAGATTTAGTTTTATTTTATTTTGAGTCTTTTCTCTTCAAATGAAGTGTGAGGTTTTGTAACTGCAGGACCTGCTCCTTGCTCCTTTGGTTTTAACTGGTTCATCAGTCTGTACTTTATCTGTTTGTGTGGAAATAAAAGAGGAAACACAAACACACACATTAGTAAGGTTCAGTAACACACACAACATGTTTTGTTCCTCTGTGCATCATCCCTTTTTGTCCCCCGCCGCCGCAAAGCGGGGGATATAGTATTCAACTGCGTCCGGCCATTAATTCATACATACGTATGTCCGTCCCGTTGGTTTTAACGTGATATCTCAACACCAGTGGACCAAATTTGCTCATATTTACCACCAACATGTACTTGGGGGGTACCGCCGCACCACTTGATTTTGCTGACCTTGAGGTCATTTTCAAGGTCCCCAGGCAATTACATAGATTTTTTTGCCTTTGTAAACCTTGTTTACATAGTATCTGAAGAACCAGTGGGCTAATTTTGCTCAAATTTAGCGGCAACATGTACATACGGAAGGGGGCCGTCACATTAGTGACAGTTACTTTTCCTCTCTTGGTATCAGAAGGATCAAAAGCTCCCAGCCCTGAATTACTTTTTGAACGTGCTGTGCGGAGCTCTTCACTGTATGACAAATGGCAATGATGTGGACATGGTAACTCTGACCAATATGAGTGTGTGGACTCGACTTGAGTGTGTGGGCCTTATGTCATGTTCTTCTATGCGTGTGGAGAAAAGGTCAGAATGCTCTTTCACCCTGCAGGTATTCATTCAAGAATGTTCTGGAATTGGCCAGCGGGTCCACCAAACACTGCTTTGAGAATACTAGTATGTTTGGGCCCTGTCTGGTAGTTTCTTCACCGATCTAGATGAGTTAATAAACGGGTTTGTGATCATTTTTTTCCAAAATTAGTTCCCATAACAGCATGTGAAATATCCGCTGACCATATGCCCTGGGTAACCAAATCACTCAAAAATGCTCTTCATTTGACAAAGATCAAATTTCACCTGGCTCATGTCATTCAGAGCAACGAAGAAGAGAAGAGGGTCGAGCCTGAGGTTAAAATGGCTAAAACGGTTGTACGGACAAAGCAGATGCTGGACTCGCGAGGGAATTACGTAATGATTGGGATGCTGCTGAAAATCAGACATATAACCCCTCAAGCCCATTTTTGTAGTTCTGACAGAGACCGTGCTGATTAATTATTTACCTGCAATTTGATATCCATGATTTCAACAAACCATGATGATCCCAGGGGTTTTACAGAGTTTCTGATTGCAGTATTCAAATTTTTTTTTCACATTACAACATGAATGCCTACCATCTGACTATATTGGAGGGAAAGCCTGAAACCAGAGAGCAGACTAACTCAGTGTTTTTTTTTTTTTGTGCAACACCAACGGCACTCTATACCAGGAACAAGTTATCAATGATTGCAAAGGTTAAATAAATTCCCCAGAGGGAAAGTCTACAGACCTGCAACCCTGACCTCTCAAATCGCAAAATCCCCCAAGAGTGCTGTTAAGGTTGCGATTACAACCGTGGTTCATGAGCGGCTCAAACTGAGTTTGTTGGTAATAATTTGTTTTCTTTGAAGTAATTTGTTGAATAATGTTTGGCTTGCAATACTGAGTATAGCTTTGGCACCTTAATCTCAAGGGTAAAAAAAAAGTCTGGAAAACATTGCAAAACAAGCAATCAATTTGCACACCTTTCGTTTAATTTTTTTGAAGTTTTTATATTTTAACCCATTTATGCCTAGCGTCCACACATGAGGACTGTTTAGAAAAAGTGTCCTGTTTGAATGACTCTTAGAGTGGTATTTTGAAGTATAATAACATAAAAAAGTAAAAAGAAGAAAATTCAGGCATAAATGGGTTAATGTTATGAGTTAACAGGCAAGAGTGCTCACTTTTATGTATTTCTGCAATACGTGAGGAATCCTTTTATAAAAATTGTTTTTCAATACAGCAAACTGTCCCAATTTTAAAAAAAAGAAATATGATAGCAACTCATGTTGTCAATCCATCTGTAATGTAAGAAGAAATATAAATACTATCACACTTCAAACATCCTTCCTGGTCTCTTGTCCTCCTGTGTGTAGGAATCTGTTTGCCTTTTGACATTACGTCTGTCTTCTGTAGTTTTAATTACAGGAAGACGACTCCTTGTTTCCTTCTTTTTTGTTTTTTTTCTCAACTCTGCTTCCATCATTTATCATTTTACTGCAGTATGGTTTCAATGCAGCTGGCCCCAGTCTCTCTTAGGAGAAAACAAAGTGTTCAATATCACTTTATGACAACCAAGAACAGATTTCTGGTTGTGTGAATCATACTGCAAATCACATACACAAGACTGCATAACCAATACACACTTTTATTTTTAGAAATAGAGAGATCATTAATAATTTTCATGAAATCATATTAACAATTTATTTTTTTATTCTCATAAACATTTTATTTGTGTGAGGAAGTGATCCATATTGCTGTGCCTGTGTCATGGATCCCTCCTCATCACTTCATCACTCATGTCTTGGGCTGCGCATACGTCTAGCGAGAGGGAAAATGGCTGAATTTCTGAACTAGGGGAAAAGGTGAAGTTGTTTGATGGTTTTCTCCTTAGTTATGTCTTCATTTCTGGCTCTGCAGTCAAACATTAAGCTATTAGGGCATTGGTTATAAATGGCAGGTTTAAAGTTCAGATTTAATAGCTGACCTAGTTTGAATGAACGCTACACAAATTGTGCTGAAGCAAACTGTTGCATTTTGGGTGTGTGTGTGTGTGTGTGTGTGTGTGTGTGTGTGTGTGTGTGTGTGTGTGTGATTTTTAACTGCAGTTATAAAGATATAATGGTGTACTGAAGAAAAAACTATTGAATCCTTGAGTTTCCAAAGGGCCCAACTCCAAGGAACAGTTTTCCTGCAAAGGGAAAAAAGTATTTTTTTTACCCATATACAGTATTATAATGCATATATTTCTTCTACCCTTTCGAAAGGGTGTTATTGGGATACTTTTGGCTGAAATTACAAGACAGTTACCTCTTTTGTTATAAGATATGTAGACCTTTCAGTCACTGGAGTCTGGCCCTTTGGAAACTCAATGATTCGATTGCAGTGCTCAATTACCCAAGGGATGACTGGTTTTTGGGGACTATGACCTGTCGATCCACTTGTGTGCCCTTCATGTAACAGTGATTAAACCATCTGGCCCATTACAGTTGTATAGGCCAGTGGTTCCCAAACTCGGTCCCGGGGACCCGCTGTGTATGTTGGTTTTTGCTCCAAACGCAGCTCAAAACTCAGAATGCTAACGAGTTGTTAATTGTTTTTGATTGCACTATTCTTGTTCATCCTGATTATTTACCCTTTTAGACCACATGCCAAAAATGGCCACGATTAAAAAAATGTTCACGAAAACTATCAATTGGCAATTAAGAATTTAAAGACTAAGCAAATTATAAATTATGTTTTATACATATTTTAAATGGTGTTTTACATGTATTTGTCAAGGATTGTATTTGTATTGTTAAAAGTGCCATGTATGTATTTCATTCCATTTTATTTTTCCCTTGTGGAGGTTCAATAAATAAATAAATAAATAAAAATAACGAGTCAAACCTGTTAAATGTTACTTGTTTGGTTTCAGAAAAGTACTTCAATACCTGCAATCAGAACCATAATCAGCAGCCTCTTGACTGATTACAATCTTTTATTTGATCACATAAAACATTTTGCTACCTTCACTTGGCGTGCTTACTTGGAATACATCATAATATAAAACATAAATGTTGGGCTTTGAAACAGCATGGATTGCATAGCCTGTTCTGTCATAATGTGGTTTAAGGGGGTAAATTGTCCCCCTAATCTGAAAAGCAACTCATTTAAAAAATAGCATGTTAAAATTCTGGGATTGTAAGTGTGGTTGGAACAAAACCCAGGATTCACGCACGGCCGACTTTGGGAACGACTGGTATAGGCGACTGACGCTTTAAAGGAATTTGCTGGGAGTGGTTTCTCTTTAAATTCCTGAAACTGATCCCTCCTTCAGGTGGGTCAAGAGGCCTATGCTAAGCAATTCTGTTGACAGCATCTTTTTTATTATCGTATTATCTTAATAACAGACCCTGAAACAATTAATTCACAATCTGACATTTTATAATTAATGGCGCCATATTATGGCCTCAACCACAGTATTAGAACAAACAAAGTTCATCCAGTTTCAGGCTTTAGATATGGGTTATGAACACCTGATACATGAGGGCAAGGACTAAGGGCAGCGTCAACCAGAGCACCTTTGAATGCCTCAGTTATCTCCCTTCGGCCAATTTATCTGTGACCTGCCCGTGGTGCTCAGTGATTTTCCATTGCCTTACCATATAATAAGTAGACAGTGGGTCACCGGCTGGTTGAAGTGTATTCCCGGACCCCCGAGAGCAGGGGTCTTCAATGTTGTTCCTGCGTGATGGTTTTTGTTCCAACCACAACTGTAATCACAGGTTTTTAACAAGCTGTTAATTTGTCTGAAGAGCATTTAATGTTTAGAGCAGTTATTTGCCGCCCTCTTAACTCACAAGTTAAAACAAATATCTTTGTTTGCCGTCAAGAATTAAAGAAAAAAACCATACCCATATTGTGATGTATTGGAAATAACCGCATAAAATGAGAGAAACCAGTGTAACCAGTCAAATTAAAGACGTACTCGCCTCCCAACTGGTGAAAACTAATTGGCAAATTAGGAAAAATTTATTCAACAAGTAAATAGTTAAGAGTCAAACCAGTTTTGTGTTATGTAAATCTAGTTACGTTTTTTGAAAGAACTTGAAATAGTTGTGTCCAGCTGCCTAATTTAGGGTTTATTGATTTCCTCAGTGTCTAATTTGATCTGTTTGAAATGTTATATTACTTGAAATTTCTTGCAGTTTGAAATATATACACTATTTTTGAAGGTATTTTATTCATCATAGCATGTATGGGTGTTTCTATGAATCGTTTGGCTAAAGAGAGTAACTCTAAACATGAAAAACACCCATACATTTGTTAAAATCCTGTTATTACAATTGTGTCTGGAACAAAAACCAGCACACAGTGGGTCACCGGGAATGACGTTAAACACCACTGCGATAGAGCAATGCTCCCAGAACTCATAGGCTGTGTGATCGTACCAGACACAAAGCCAACGGCAAATATGAAATGAGTCGGTTGAAATGTGCGGCCTGTAGAGTGCTCACAAGTTCATCTCTGGATGCGGCGGCGGCCAACATGCTGCGACGATCACTGATCCGTAGTATCCCTGACTCTTCGTCCGGCGATAAAATTGGCAGAGGATTAATTATTTTTGACAGATGAGCTATAAATTCGACGTTTTGCATGTGAGAAAATGAGTTGTGTCGGACTTTACCTTATTTTTGACACTTCAAGGTAGCTCATGTTTTAATATGACATGACAGGAGGTGACACAACCTACCATATCATAACATAGCATAATATGTGGTAAGAACAGGCCATTCAACTCCACAAGGCTCACCATTTTCCTCTCAGCTGTCACGCCTCGCCCGCAACGCTCCGCTTCACCTGCGTTCTGAGCTCCGGCATAATCAACTCCACACCCTGCAGCCGCTCTTAATTATCCCATTATCTAATGAAGCCTATATATCAAGCCCTCGCACCTGGTTCGGTGCAAAGTCTTAGTGCAGCTTATTGTGTATACATTTTGTGGTTCATTCCCTTTTATTTTAGCAGACTCTCTGTCAGTCTCGCTCAACCTATGTCATTTTTGGGAAGTGTGGTTTATATTTGCCCTCATATCTGAAGCCTTGCTCCAGATGCAAATAAAACTTATTTCTTTGCATTTGGATCCTCTTGCCTTCACTTTTGTATTTCAGGGCACAACAGTCACTGCACTGAGATTGTTGCATCAATAAAGTGAACCAAAGACTTTGGATATTAAAATACTCATATCTCTATCAAGCCTGATCTTGAAAATTCCCAGAGTTTCTGCCACTACCACGCAGCCAGGCCAGCTAGTCCACACTGTGACCATTCAATGTGTGAAAAAATACTTTCTAATTTTGGTGCTAATCCACCCTTGGCGAACGTGCATTTGTCACTCCTAGTTCTGTAAAAAGAACTTGGCCTAAATAATCCTGCACAGTTAAATTTGTTTATCCCTTTTTCATATTTCGCAACCCCAATCAGATCACTCCCAAAATCTCCTTTTACTGAGGCTGTTTTCCACAAACTGATGCATGTTGTTATTTTCAGGTGTGCAGGTACGGGGAAAAAAGCAGGAATGAAACTGTCATTGGAGGAGAAAAAACCTCTGAGGTGGCGAGATAAAATGCGCTTTTCAGAGATGATGGGATGAAGCCTGTCGTTCAGGAAGTTCGCTCAGTACTGCAGAGAAAGAGGAAATCCAACATCAACAAAATGAAGGTCTATCATAAATTAATTAGGTCAAGGTCAGGGATTAGCAAATCTGGTTCTGAAGTGCCTGTGCGTGTGTGTGTGTGTATGTGTGTTAGTGTATAGTTTCCACCAATTACCTAGAATAAATATGATAATTGACCGTACACAAACATGGAATTATTGATAGGTTTGAACAGTAAAATGATTCATTTATGACTGAACAACCTCTTTGGATGACACAATGTATTTTTTATTTTTTTGGAATGGTTGCTAACATGAGATTTCTTGAATGGTTTGGCTAATTAAGTAATTAAATAATAGAGTTCACAGGAACCGACTACTTTTATTCTTAATTTATTTTGATCATGTTTTCCACCAAGTGTACTTTAAAGTCCCTGGTAACTTTAATAACCAATTCTCCTTTATCTTTTTTTTTTTTGACCCGGGAGGTACTGAGTACACATGCACAATTTTATGAGACAAAGACTACTTTTCCCTGAATAGATTTTTAGATCTAAAGATTTTCCTTTCTCAAAGGCTGGATTTAAATTGGAACGTGTCCATTTCAATTTGACCTCACCTTGTACTCGAGTAATCCACTAATATCCTTGGTTAGGAGCTCAACCAATCAGAGTTAATATTCAAATTCCATTTTAAGGGAAGTTAAAGGTAGAAGCATTCGTGTAGGAGAATTGATCTTCCTATGTCAGCGTATATGCAGCGGTGGTCAATACGTGTACAAACCTCAGAGGGTAAAAATGAAAAAAATAAATGGTGGACTGGGGGTTGTATAGTTGAGCTTTGTCAGTTGAAAGTGTATTAAGGTTCAGTGCATTGCGAATAGTTGTATCTTTGTGACAATGGAGGAGAACGATAGTCTTTTCGTGTCGTGTTTATTTGATGTGGATGGTACCCAGGTAGCTTCTAGAGAGTAAATGAAGATAGCAATGTTTTCGTTTAGTTAACTTAGCTACTATAAACCTGATAAATGTGGCATTTTTGGTCTATGCCCTTATGTTCAATCATTGTTATCCTTATAATACCGCGTAGTACAAGGTTTGCACATTTCCTGAGCATTAAAAAAAAAATTATTTTTGCGCTGCATCACTGATGAAGGGTCATTTGTCAACATGCGTTTCGACTTCAGAGCAAAGTTTGCAGCACATTCTTGCATTTAGGTCTCCGTGATTTATGATTCAGTGTATTTCTAAAGTGGAAGTGATCCAACATTTTCTGCGTTCATATTACATGATAGCTGAGGTTACTTTCCACGCCCTTCGCGTTTGAATGTCATTATGATGTTATTGGCATGAGCTGCGTCCGAATTCATATGAGCAGTTCGGACAGCAAGTGCTGGTGATAAATGCGTATGTATGTGGCCTAAGGTCTGGGAAACGCTCGGGGACGCGGGTATCATGTAGATACGTTTATCTGACACTTACACAACTACCGTGTTCAGGAAAAAAATTACATGCGTCCATACACGTCATGAAGAAGTTACCGTTTGTCTCTGACCTTTTCAAACATTTTATGACTGAGACTGTTTAATCGTAGGCCAGTCCAATTGCATGTTTATCACCCCTTTGTGGTTTTTATGGGGAGGGGAGACTGAATCCTGTTCATGTCTTCCACACTGTCAGAAACTAAAGTACATTGTTGTACCTTTAGGGGTACAGTGACTTGTCACTTGGGCATCACCTTATACGGTATGATAATTGAACCTTTGAAAATGTATGTGAACTTTTTTAGCCCCCAAAAGGATACACATTGTTACCTTGAGGTCCAGTAATTAGCCGTTTTGGGTACATTAGCGTTGATTGTACCTTGAGAGACAGAAGTGGTCTCCTATAGTAACCCGATTTCTGCACAGTGCGAACTGCAAGCAACTGTTCTGTTTCTCTCAGTGGTCCAGCTGCTTTAAACAGCTCGAGCAGACGGGCCGCTTGTATTATCAGGTGGGGTAGTTTCCTGAGGACAAAAACCCTCCCTTTCAGAGTGACATTTTTATTAGTCGTGCCTCGCTGCTAAGGGCTTCCCAGCCATAAATAGCGCAGGAGTTCAGTGGATTCTCATCTCGTATTTGGAGTCAGTTACACTGTTATTGAAACCAAATATCTGCTCTCTTGACAAATGGGCCCAACCAAGATAAAATGTTACCGACTGTGTCACTCTGCATCCTTTCATGATATTTACACAGCAACAAATCTGCGCGCAGAAATGCTTAAATAAGACTGGATTTCAAACCTCACTCACTGCTATGGGTACAATCATTAATTATAAGATTAATGAACTGGTGTCTGGAAATAAGTAAAGACCCACATTTAGATTCAAACAAATGTGCATTAAATACAGCAATGTGCCTTACTTGTTTATTTGCCCATCACACTTCAATTAATATTCCTTCTTTCTTAACATTGCCTCTGTGGCATAATTTATTTTATCACTTACTTACTGCTTCGCATATTGGGTAATCGCACTCGTTAAAGGTCCCCTATTATGCTACCAGGTGCACAGCTGATCAGCCATTATGAGCCAGTTCAAACTCTCCCCTACCTGACTTCACAAGGGGGAGTGACCACCCAGAATAATGAAATCTGATTGACTGCTTGGCTGAAGGTGATCAGTTCTTCTTGCCTCTGGTTGGTTGCTTGCCCCTGTGATGTCAAGAGGGAAAAGATTTTGAAATGGCTTGAAATAAATAATTAGCTGTGCACCAGGGGTGCATCTCAAAGCGTAGGCTGCATCCTTTGAAGGCTGCATTTTTAGGGGTCGTCACTGAGGTCCACTCACTAAACTGACATTTAAGGTAAGAGTCAAGGTTAAATTTAGGGTTGGTACAGGATCAAGGGCTTGAATTATGATTAAAGTTAAAGAAACCAGTGACGACCCGCTTAAAACATGGCTGTTTCACGGAGATGCCATGAGGTTCCGTTAATTTGGCGGATGGAATTGAGCGACGACCCCAAAAAATGTAGCCTTCGAAGGCTGCAGCCTACGCTTTGAGAAGCACCCCGGGTGACATAATAGGGGATCTTGAAGTTTGTTGAAGTCAGCATCCCCATGTGGCCTCTCTGGGAGCTTCTAGAAAGTCTGCTTGACGCTCCACAGAGACTGGGTGAATTGCATGCTTGGCAGCCCTCAGCACGAACAGATTTTCTGCGAATGCCCTTGCA
This sequence comes from Gymnothorax reevesii, assembly GCA_029721435.1. Lineage (NCBI taxonomy): Eukaryota > Metazoa > Chordata > Actinopteri > Anguilliformes > Muraenidae > Gymnothorax > Gymnothorax reevesii. The sequence goes on along the minus strand of CM056582.1, from coordinate 19,174,239 downwards.
AAGTCAGTGAGTCCACAGATCCGATCGAGTCTGGACTTTTGGATTCAGCATGACTGATCTCAACACCTTCTCTTTCAATTCTTGTACTTTTTTGAGGAGAACACCCCAGTTACCCAAAGACTGTTGGAAACCACGTGACACGCAGAATTGTGCTGTGAATCTGTGTGCCAGGCCTTTGCATCAGTGGGCTTGCCTTTCTCTGGCACTTTGTTAAAAGTGACTCTTTTCATACTCAATGGTTTCAATTCTCACTCCTTGTTTCTGTCTTAACAGCACACCGTAACCTCTCCATAATGCTCAGGTGCCCTCTAGTGGTCAGCGATATTATGCGATCCTGGAGCGCATGGTTGATTCACGGCAATTTTAGTCAAGAATGCGCAACTTATTTCCACACCGGGCTTCATTTGAAGTCTGACACCTTAGCTACTTCGCCTTAGACGGCCCCAGTCCTGGTTCTTCCACACCTGTAGCCATGCTATGCATTCCTGTCCTGATCCAGGTATCATGAGTACAGCTGTACATATGAAGTAATATGCAGGTGCCTGGAGTATGGGGGTAGAATGTCAAAAGAAAATAGCAGTGAGGCCCCATTTGTACAACCTTTATGAGTAAGAGAGCTGATCCAGGATCAGTTTCCTGCTGATAGGAGTCGTGTGAGGAGGTGGGCAGGGGAAACTGATCAAAGATCTTTGCTTTTGAGAGGCTTCAAGAGTATGAACCAAATGCTCAAAGTAAACTTCTGTGTCTGACATCACCTTAACCTGACTTTGGGGGGGTGAGATGCAGCTTTCACCAATAACATGCTTGGTAACCGTGACTGGCACGGCACACTAAGATGCGAGTGATTTTTAGTCGACTACATGTGCTGTACTGTTCGGCAGTCATGCAGAAAATGCAAACCGGTCATCTTTCTACAGTGCCATAAGGCAACTAGACTTGTTGTTTTCAGGAGAGATGTTTGTCCACACTTGTGTGACACTTATGCTGTTAAATATAAATGACCGAGCTGAAGGTGTAACTGCTGGAATGTGTCATAGTCTGTGTGCTGATGTCAGGCATTTCTGTGTGTGTGCGCATGAATGTTTGTACGTGTGTGTTTGGGTGTGTGTGTTGTGTGGGTCATTCTGTGTGTGAGTGTGTATTTATGTGTGCATATGCGTGTGTAGTGCAGGTGCATGTGTGTGCATTTATGTGTGGGCATGTGTGTGTGTTTGGGTGAGCGTGTGCTGTGGGTGGACTTGTGTGTATTCATGTGCATATGTGTTTGGGTAGTGGAAGTGCATGCACGCGTATATGCTTGCACATTTCCGTGCGTTTGTGTGTGCATGTTGCGTGTGCGTCTGTGTGTGTATTTACGTGTGCATATATGCGTGTATAGTGCAGGTGCAGGCATGTGTTTTTATGTGTGTATATGTGTGTGTAGCGCGGGTGCTTGTGTGTGTATTTGTGTGTCCTTATATGTTTGTGTTAGGGTGAGCGTGTGTATGCATATGTGCTTATGTGTTTGTGTAGCCGGGGCGCACCAGTGTTTTTATATTTGCAGTCATTTGTACCACCATCTTGCTTCTTCTCTGTGACAGACTGTGGGCGTCTGTGTGTGCCAGTGCTTGTGCGTCTGCGAGTAACACACTGTGTATGTGTGTCTGCGTCTAACGGACTGTATTGTCCGTTGCTAGGAGACCATCCTGGAGCTGCATTACTCTGTCAGACCGCACTACAGAGTCATTAACACCCACTTCCTGGCCTCCTCTTCTGTTCAGTGGGAACTAATCTTGTTGTCAAGGTGTTCCTACCAGCTGGAACTTGACCTTTTCTTTGAGTAATGTGCACTTGGCGAGACGTCCGGCCCAACTGCTTCCCATTCTGGTGCTCGTGCAAGTGTAGAGAGGAGAGCTCAACGGGAGAAGCTGTGTATTGCGTCAATTTAAAATGTATTTGTGTGGCACATATATAGAGAAGAATTCTCATCCATTGTCCTGCTCATTCGTGGTCAGGGAGCAGTTCAGCCTTTCACTGCATGCAGTAGGTGACAAGTAGCCCTCGTGAAAAATATCCTGTAGTTATTTCTGAATAATACGATAGTTTTATTTGCATAACTAAAGTATTACTATAGTTTACATAGTATCACTAGAGTGGTACTATAGCCATTACAACTATAGTATTATCACAGTCAACAGTACCATGATATTACTATAGTCCACACAACTGTATAGCTGTAGTTTGAATAACTGTAGTATCACTATTGTAATACTACACTATGGTGGTGAAAATACCTTCCATTAACAATAGGATCACTATAGCTTGGAACTATAATAATTTTCATGAGGAGGAATACACCCTGTACAGGCCAGCGTTCGTCACAAGGCCCAAACTCTATTCACTTATACCTATGGGCAACTCAAAGTCTCCAATGAGGTTAGCATGTGTGTCTTTGGACTGTGGGAGGAGACTGAAGAACCCAGAGAAAACCCACAGAAACACAGGCCAGAACTTGCAACTCTCTCTCAGAAAAGCCCCACGCTAGCGTCAAGCCAACAACCTCCTTGCTATGAAGCGACTGTGCTACTCACTGCATCACTTCCTGCCCCATTTTCACGATGTGCTCCAAAAACACCCGGCCTAAATCCATACATCAGAGAGCACCAAGCAGCTGTGGAAAGGACAGGTCACAGGACTCTCTGGATCCAGGAAGGAACCAGACTCTCGAGGGTGAGGGTGGGCTGTGCTGTGGGCGGGTGGGGTGTGCGGTGGGCGAGTGGGGTGTGCTGTGGACGGGTGGGGTGTGCTGTGGACGGGTGGGGTGTGCTGTGGTCGGGTGGGGTGTGCTGTGGGCGGATGGGGTGTGCTGTGGACGGGTGGGCTGTGCTGTGGACGGGTGGGGTGTGCTGTGGGCGAGTGGGGCCTGCTGTGGACGGGTGGGGTGTGCTGTGGGCTGGTGGGGTGTGCTGTGGGCGGGTGGGGTGTAATGTGGGCGGATGGGGTGTGCTGTGGACGGGTGGGGCGTGCTGAGGGCGGGTGGGGTGTGCTGTGGACGGGTGGGGCGTGCTGTGGGGGGATGGGGCGTGCTGTGGACGGGTGGGCTGTGCTGTGGATGGATGGGGTGTGCTGTGGGCGAGTGGGGTCTGCTGTGGACGGGTGGGGCGTGCTGTGGGCAGGTGGGGCGTGCTGTGGGCGGGTGGGGCGTGCTGTGGGCGGGTGGGCTGTGCTGTGGACGGGTGGGGTGTGCTGTGGGCGAGTGGGGTCTGCTGTGGGCGAGTGGGGTGTGCTGTGGGCGGGTGGGGTGGGCTGTGGGCGGATGGGGCGTGCTGGGGGCGAGTGGGGCCTGCTGGGGATGGGTGGGGTGTGCTGTGGGCTGGGGGGGTGTGCTGTGGGCGGGTGGGGTGTGCTGTGGGCGGGTGGGGCGTGCTGTTGCCCTTAGACGGGCAATTCGTCATCAATGAATCAGGAAATCAAATTTCAAGGACTGTTGTTGTGTAGTTTATCTGCTTGTTTTGCAAAGATGCCCGGAATTAGCGGCATTTTTCCATCGCTTGGCGTTATTTTAGGCCTTCAAGCTCTCCGTCAGGGAGAAATGAGCCTTATGGGTACTGCTAACCCCCCTTGGCAGGGAGCTGCTGAGACAGAACCGCACTGCAGGTATCTGCTGCAGTGTTCTGAGATTGTTCTGTAGTGGGACGGCTCTGCCGAAATGTACTTTGCACTGTGCGGTTTGGCTGCCCCCGCCGGTGCGGCTTTAAATCTCCTGCAGCGGACGTTTTGTTATCTCAGGCTCGAGGCCAGCGTGAGTAAGGAGGCAGGCGAGCAGGGACGGCTGCCAGACGGAGTGCTTCCACCTGCTCGCGTCCCCAGGTACTCTTGGAGGAGTTGGAGGACAGGTCAGTCTTCTGGCCCCTGAAGAAGAGCTCTCTGCAGATCCTGGCCATCTTCTGGACAGTCCTCCATGAATGTAGTGCTCTGTGGATGTTTCATTATCATTACCTTCCAAAAGATTTAACAATTTAAAAACAGATTTAAAAAAAATTCATAGCTGTAGAATCTGTCAGTGTTTTGTGCTAAAATTCTCTCATCGGTATAGTTTTGTCTTTTTTTTTGTCCACAACAGTTTTTACCCTCGCTGTGCATCTCTTTTTCTTGTTGTTTATGTCCAATCAAAGCCGAATCTATCCACTCAGGTCTGTACCCAGTTAGTTCACTTCACGGTATGACCGATTAAGACTCTGCCAGAATAAGCCGAATTGTTGTGTAAAGACAACACTTTCACTGTGTGAGGCTCAGTTCCACGCCCCATCTCCTCAACCCTTCCAGGATGCCTGTGTCCAGGCGGCGCTGCTTGAATAACCTTTCCGGAAACATGTCAAAACTAATTACGCCCCAGAGTGGTAGACGGAAAACACGGCAAAGAGAAACGTAAGATATCAAAATAAAAACAGTAGGCATAATGCAGAGGCTGTGCGCGAGGTCAGAGGTCTCTCAACAAACAAAACGCAGAAAAAAGACAGAAATGACTTTGTGCCCACTTCTCTCTCCCGCCCGTCCCTCTAAACCCCATGAGTCCACCCTGGGGGTGTCGGAGATTTGAACAAACCTTTTATAAACTCAGGTAAGGGGGGCTCCAGGTGAAGCGCCGATGATGTAAAATGGAGGAAGTGTTCAGAAAAGGACGTCTCGTTTAGCTGAACTTAGTTCTGGATGGTTTGGACTTCTAAACAATTGTTGTGTTTAATTCCACATTTTACTTTTGAGCTCTTCTCACGCTCTTGCAATTACGTGGCTCATTTTCACTTTAGTTTTTAAATGCGAAACTCTCATCTCAATTCCATGAAATTAATACTTTCTCTCATCACCAACACAGCATTTGAGGCCCCTTGGATTACAAAAGACCTTAAGGGCTCTAATTTCGTAGACCAGGCGCAGGCTCGGTGAATGGGGGATGTGCCGCGCCAACGGTGTCCAAGCATATGTTGCAATTTCGTGCCCGGCATAGCCTGGCGCAAGTACCCCTCTGTCCCGCCTCTGTCCCTCCTTCCAGCGCAAGTTGGCAAAGAATAGTTGTTTGAGTATAACACAGCCGAGTCAAATATTGCTCATTGGCAAGAGAAACGATGGATAGCGTGTTCCCATTATTACAGCCTGTTGCTGCTTAAAATTTTGGGATTAACATGCATGGACAATAATGCAAGATACGTTACACATTTATTTTGAATATGTGATCTTAACTCAGTACGAGATCATAGCAATCAGGCTGTATTCCTTTCCCCCACTAAAAACGATAAAACCTAAGTGACAATAATAGTAGCCCAGTATTAAGCCGCTTGCACACTGGACGCAAAACAAATTTTTCGCTCGACGGATTGCGTTGAAAGCAGTGTCTTGTGTCCGAAAGTCTGACAGGGTTTTAATATATCTCCGACTCCAACAGTCTATTATTGTTTTTAATTTCTTCAAATCTACTGACTCTTTTAGATATTAAACGTGAATGTTTAGATTAGAGGGCTCAGTTGTTCAAGATGAGTACCGAGAATTTCAACTAATGTTTCTGTTTAAGGTCTGCTCAATAAAGAGAGTCGACACTGGCGCGAGACAATGTACAATGCCTCCGTGTCTGACAGCCAAAAAAAAAAAGAGGACGATTAGAACAGATTGATAACGAAATAAAGAATAAAAAGAAACATTTTAACAACAGAGCGTCCAACGGACACTGCGATTAACTTATTTGCGGGTCATCTTTTTGGATGTTCCGTGTGTTGGTGATATATTTTATTCTTTATTCCGTTATAAATCTGTTCTCATATCACTACTTTTATTTTTGCTGGGTGCCGGACATGGAGTATTTTGCATTTCGCGTCGGACGGTCTTGATCGTGCATGCGATAATTTATTCACACTGTCAATGGTCATGGAATTGATTTGCTCTCTGATTGCAAGCACTATTTTATCTCTGGTGTGGAAATAAAGCGTGAATCTGTTCGATCCATCTGACTAATTTTCAAAAGAGAGGCCGAATAAAGACTGTTGTCTATCTTCAAAGGAAGAAAACAGACGAATAAAAAGGCCAAGAAAAGTCGATAGCTCTTTGCATTGACTTTGACTGTAATAAGTCGTGCGAAAAATTTGTTTCGCGTCCAGTGTGCAAGTGGCTTTACTGAGCATAGAACGCAAGCCTTACATACGCACTACCTGATGCCAGGCAGTTTGTGGTTGGCTGAGAAAGATGTGAAGTCGTTAATTTGCATCATTGATTCAGTTGCGTCAGGTCGAGTTTCCATCACACATGCCAACCGCCTTTGATATGACATCAGGACAATCGACACAGATACTATAATTTATGTGCTGATTCAGATATTTACATTAAACAGTGGTTGCTGTAATTATTCACTGTATTGAAATGTGCCTGACATTCATGCCGGTGAGGTTTCAGTGACGTGTGCGCACTGTGTGCCGGTCAGCCAAATTACCACTGCACAAAAAGTGAACCAGGTTGGAGTTGGCGAGCTTTCTGCGCAACTGCAGCGAAGACTTTTCTACGAAATTGTCACTGCGTCTTGATGAATAAGTGACACCTCCCCCTACTACGCCACCACACCCATCTCGGCGCACATTCGTCTGCGCACGGTGTTGCACCTCACGAAATTACCACTGCACGGGCTGCGCCGGACGAAATAACCACTGCGTGGGCTGCGCCACGCTACGCCACCTGCGCTGCGCCATGAAATTAGAGCCCTAAGATTCTGAATTTTAAACCAGGAAACAATATTTCAAATATATTGTCGGAAAGGGGAGACACACAGATTAGCACTGGCCCTGTTCACCGGAGACAGCGAATAGCCCAGCGGGTCAGGGTTCGACTCGGTCGGTTGATCTGAGCCAGACTTGACCCTTCATTGATTTGTCAAATCAATTATAATTTACTTCAGATCAAAGTATCAGTTCAGGAACTGCAATGTAAAATAGTAACCATCATGACTTGTTCAACTGAATGACAAACAGAGGTTGCGTCTTCACTGTTTGAGAAATCAGGCTCCACTCAGGGGAACTATAAACAGAATAAGAGCAGCACACCACCAGTGGCGGCTCGTGAATTGGCAACAGGGGAAGCCCTAGCATTCCCTGTCATGCACTCTGCTTCCAAGTCCTTCTCTTTCTGTGTGTTGTGAGTGAGTTTACTGATTGGCTAATGAGGAGCTGCTGTGCTGGAGTAAGGGCCTCAGCTACACAGCTGCCACTCATCAGATCATCAGCCCCTGCCTACTTAAGCTCCTGGTCCACAGTCAGTCAGCGCTGGATTATAGACTCAGCTACCCAGTTAGTTTCTGCTCCAGCTTTCTGTACATTTATTCAGCTTTCCTGTTTGTTGCTCATTTGCCATTTTTGTCAGTTCCTGATCCTTTCATTTCCCCTGTCCAGGATTACCAGTTTCACTCACCACCCTGACTCCAGCCAGCTTCCTCCTCTTTGGAACCACTCACCTGCCAGCCCTGCTCCTTCAAACCTCTTCAGTGTCTCTGTCCAGACAACTGCAATAAACTCTCTGTAATCAGTCATCTGCCTCTGCCTCAGTCCCTGCCTACTGAGTCCACATACCCAGGCGTAACAATCCCTTAATGTTAATGATTGTTCATCACCTGTTTTCAATCATTCATTTAAACAGTGGAGGGTCGTCGGCCGTAACAAAGTTAAGCCAAAACCTCGCCCTTCAAAGCTTAATGACTTAAACCTTTCGCTGTTTACTTTTCTTGATCAGCAGCTGCTCATACGAATTGTTAGAAGAACAGTCAGTTGAGTTAAATTTATTTTCGATAGCATTGTTATACATTGCACCACGAAATTATGAGGGGTTTTCTTTAACACATAAATTACCACATAAATTACCATAGGCCTACGCTATAAATTCCGCGCTCAAGAAGCTCACGAAACGGCATAGATGCGCAAATTGACTAGTGAGGCTCATTAAGCAATAAGCTGCGCAACATCGCATTCTTTTCTTCTATATTAAGATTGTAGAGAATGGACTGACGTGGCTTCTTGTGAAAGAAGCCTCGCAAACTAATTTATAAAGACGTGTTGATAATTTGCGTCGTCATTTGCTATCGAAAATAAATTTGATTGTCCTTCAACCAATTCGTAGGAGCAACTGCTGATAAAGAAAAGTGAACTACGAAATGTTGAAGTCATTAAGCTTTGAAGGGCGAGGTTCTGGCTTCCCTTTGTTACGGCCGACGAGCCGCCGCTGCACACCACACGCCCTACTCTGTCTCTTCCGTTCCCTCTCTCTTTAACCCTTTCTTTTCCTTCCATCCATCCAAAAAGTCTCCCTCAGATTAACCCTTAGAGCACTGAAATACATTTTTTGAAAACTTATCCTGTGCAGTTGAAAACCTATCATGTGGCTCCCCTGTGGGAGCTCTCTTAAACAAAGTGCCACATGATAGGTTTTCAACAGCTTTGAGTTTGATATCTTGCATCATCCAGCTTCATTATTTGTATTTAGCGCTCTAAGGGCCTGATTTACTAAGATCTTCAGCGCATGCTAAATCTTTTTGCCCCCAGAAACCTTGCCACTGTTTGGTGCAAGGCAAGTACCCTGGCCAATCACGGGCAATTTTGCAAGTGCTACAGGTCTTAGTAAATCAGGTCCTAAGGGTGAGAAGATGAACAAAGGGCCAGCTTAAGGAGGCAAGAGTACCTGGCTGCAGCAATATGGCCAACCTCCACTGTGGGACCTCCACTGTGGGGGGCCCCGGAAAGGAGCGCAGCCGCCACAGCGGAGGTCCCACAGTGGAGGTCGCCCATGTTGCTACAGCCAGACCTGTCTGTCCTCAAACGCTCCTCAAAAAGGTGCTCTGTGAAACTGCTCCCCCTGCTGTTTAAGACTGGTGCTACACAAAATGCAAAGAGATGAGGTCCAGACCTGGCAGTATTAGGTTTCTTCCTGTCTTCCCAGAACTGCAGCTATATATGGGCTACAGCTGCAAGTGACTGACTTCACATCATTACTACGACATACGACATTCTTTGGTTGCTTGTTTTTGCTACTCAACAAATCAGACCAGTTTGTTCTGGTCTGTGGCTGACTCTGTAGGGTTGCTGAGGGTCCAGCAGCTCTATTTCCCAGACTGAACTAGCGATCATATTGCAACAGGATCCCATCAGCGCCTTTTCCTGCCCTGTCTGAGTGTCTGAGGGCTCTCACTCGGATCACACGCACCTTCCAACTCTGCTTACACCGCAATCTCCACTACACACCTGTGACGTTTTGAGGCTGCATCTTGCGTGGTTGCAATGCTATCACATTCACAAAATCTGTCGATAAACATAAAAACACCTGGCAAAGTCCTCAAAACAGCTTCTGTGGTAGGTTCCCACTGTAATAGGAGTCTCCAGGACCATTTTGCCATGATGAGACGCACACACACACACACACACACACACACACACAAATAATAATGAAAATCATATCAGTCCATGTGGTCATGACTTGTAACATGGCAAAAGTGCCCATAGCTCATCATAATCATAGTAAACGGAAAGAACAGGACATTCTGTTGAACAAAGCTACCCATTTTCCCACCACTGATGAGTACCCAACAATTAGCCCTCTTAAGAACTGCAAAGTATCGACCTCTTTATCAAGCCAGGCCAAGAGAAATCACCAGACTCTCCACGCACTGACAACATGACCCGGCAAGCCACTCCAAACTCAGGCCACTCACTGTGAGAGGGGTAAACTACTATGTGCGAAATTCACCTTTCATCAACTTCCATTCGTGACCGCTAGTTCTGTAAACAGAGCTTGACTTAAAACCATGTGCAGTTCACTTTCTCAACCCCATAAAACCTACAGACCCATATATGGGTCAATCAAATGCAGCTGCTGTATTCAAACTTGTGGAACTTCAGGTCTATTTTAAATTCTAGTGGAGGTCCCAAGGTTTCCAACGATCACAAATGTACCCTGTTACATTACAGGGAAATGTGTATAAAATGATGCGCAAGATCGTGATATTTTCTCTGGTGTGTAATGCAATGGCCATAAAAACATATTTCTCACAATATAAGTGTTTAGCTTCAGTGAAGCGACGCAACAAGCAGATTGAGAATATATGTGTAACATCGTCCTACAATATAAACAAGAGGCCCACGGGCCTTAACGGTCACCTGAGTATAGTATATCCAATGTTAAACCTTGGCCATTAGGCGTGGCCCTAATTTTGACCCCAGGGATCAGATTAATGGAAAGCAGTATCATAAGCAATACAGTATTCTAAATTGTATGTATATAACTTGTGCCTATATTCTTTAAGCAAAGAAGTTTTCTCAAGCCATTTTGACCCTTGGGCCCTGCCCCTTAGCCCCTGGGTAAGGGAAACTGTCAAAAATATCATAATATCATCTCATTGTTGTAATGTCAATCAAGTGTGAATGATTTCCAGTAGAAATTAAACAGAATATACCCAAAAGTATCATTTTCCTATATAAACTAAAGTAAACTTGACCCCCTCCCCAGGGGCAAACATGGAGCCTGGGGGTCATGAAATTCACAATTTTTATAAAGCACCTCAAGACACTTCTATCTATAAAGATAACTGGTTTCCAGCAAATCTAGGTATAAAAAAGTAAATGCAAGACAATAGGCTTGCACTAACAGAGTGACAATACATAGGTTTGGTCGGTGCGGTCTGTGAATATGCTCATAAAAACTTCATTTTGCGTTTAAACAAAAAATGCTTCAGTGAAAGGAAGGAATAATACCTTCGTTAACATATGTCAAGTTACTTTTCTACTTCTGAGGTAAAACTGCATCCCGCGGGGCATTTTCCCCTCAAACTGTACAGGCAGTTGCCAAGTACCAACCACAGGTTGTTGGTTTTCTCCAGGTATACTCCAGTTTCCTCCAAAACCTAAACATTGTGTCATTGTGTCCTTAAATGACCCTTACTTAAGTTGTTGTGTTCACAATGTGGCTTATGATGACAATATAACAAAGGGCAATAACTCCATCAATTTGATTGAATCGCTCTGGTTTTCGAACTTCTTTGAGATCTTATAGATATAAGCCAGCATGCAAAGTTTCATGGAAATTGACCACTATTTACTAAAATTATTGTGTTCACAAAGTTGCTTATGATAATAATACAACAAAGGGCAATAACTCCATCAAATATGATCGAATCAATCTGGTTTTCGAACTCGTCCAAGATCTTATGGATATAAGCCTGCATACAAAGTCTCATGAAAATTGGTTCATAAATACTTAAGTTATTTGTTCACAAGGAAAAGTTTACGGACGATGGACGACGCACGACGGACGACGACGGACAAAAGGGGATCGCAATAGGTCACGCCTTCGGCTCAGGTGACCTAAAAATGCATTTGCTAACTTTGAATAAACTTAAGGGGAAACGTAAGCGATAAAGCTGAGTTTATGGGGTTAATCCCTTTAACGAAGAATGCCACAGCAGAACTGGGCATCGGTTGATGGTATAAATTTTCTTCTTTCTGCTTCTTAGCCAACTACACCACACCTGTTCCCATATGAAAAATAAAGATATAGCCATTACCTTGAGTCTAGATGCATCATAAAAGTTTTTATTTTAGTTTGTTTATAATGGTTCGTGGCCAAAAGGCAGTCACAGTGGTTTGACCAAAAGAAAGTGCTCAATTAAGGTTAGTTGAATAAACACAACTTGTACTACATTTAGCTTTTAATATCTGGAATTGGTTTAACAATGGAGGCAAAAAATGAAGAGATCTAAAATACAGCAGCCATGATAATGGTGCATATGATAAAAGCAGTGATATTGCGTTATCACATTGCAAGCACAAATGATTATGGTCTCATACAATGCAATTAAGGACTGCAGACTAATGAATTATGTTATTACATAAAGTAGATTTATCTTTCATAATAGAAAAGCGGGTTCGTACCCTGTTAATTACCAGAGATTTATTTTAATAAAGTAATGGCCTACATTCACAAACAGGACTACAACACTATATTATCTACCCTGAATAGCCTTAACTATAACCATGGGAACTGTAGTCAATTTGGCAGTACTTATTATACTATACTCTATGGTTATGTGGATTTTTTGACTACAATGCCCAGAGGCATAACATGTGTAAGGTCTGTACAGAGCACAAACTCCGCAAAAATTCGCAGCAATTCCCAAAACGAAAAGCCCAATTTAAATTAAAAAAACTATACTGGTGACAGGAAATAAATTAAAAAATAAATAACCATAAATATCAATAAAAATACAAATATAAATAGGGATTGATAACATGAAATTAAGGAAGAATTGTTGCTTTTGATTTCACAGTAAAATATGTTTCCCCAAAATCAAAATCCTATCCTTTCCAACGTCCTTTTTCCAGCTTCCTTCCAACAAACCAACCTCCTAAAACTCATCCGTTTAACTTTCTTTCCCAAAACACATTCCAAGACTCTCATATTCCCTAAAACAAAGACCCTGTCTCCTTCAGTCTTCCAGAAAATTCCTCCTTAAAAGAACAAAACCTGAACCAACATCAAACTCATGACACATCAGTGTTTACACTTTCACTTCCTCAAAGTAAGCCCTCATACTTCCTACATCCCAGTTTCTGTCGGGTCCTCCAGTTGTCATCACTCACATCCTGATTCCGACCGTCCCCTCCCCCCTCCCCCCTCCCTCCATCACAGCACCAGGCCGAGGCAGAAGCCTAGGAGCTGATTATCTGACCGGACCAGGTTTCGTGCTTCGTTCCGGGGTTGAGGTGAGTGATAACCACCTCCACTGCCTGGATCTTCAGGTTTTTGGGCGGAATGGGGCACACCTTGTATGTGACCTCATCCCCCTCCATGAGCACATATTCCCCCTCGATGCTTTTACCGAGAGAGAGAGAGAGAGAGGAAAGAGAGAGAGAGAGAGAGCAAACAGTAAATTTCTACCCCTGTAACAAAGGGAAATCCATATTATACTGCCATTTTTTTTCAACAATTAACGTTCAGAAATGGCTTAAGAGCCGTTGCCAAACAAATGCAATCTGTAATTGCCCCCAATATTCGTAATTTTCAGGATCGCCCCATTCCTGCTACAGATTGAGATAATTTACCCTTAAAGATTCCGATAAAGACAACGAAGATCCCGGCGCATTCTGAGTTATTAAACCGGCATTTCCGCATCTTGTTTTGTTGCGGGGGCCGCAGGCGGACGCTGCAGAGGCAACGGTGCTGTCCCTATGAGGCTACAGGCTGTTGCTGTGAGGGCCACAAATCTGTTTCTGTGGGGCTATACGGTCGTCGCTATGTGGGCCACAGACTATCGCTATGGGAGCCCTCCAGTTCTAAAGCCAGTACCTTGGTCATGTTCTTGGGGCTACTCACTCAGAGATGTGGACGAAGATGTCCTCACCCCCGTGAGAGGGACGGATGAAGCCGTGGCCCTGTGACCTGGAGAAGGTTTTGCAGACGCCCTTGAAGACTGGACCAGATGTGGCCCTCACTGTACTGTGGGGACAGACAGGGAGACCGTAAACCAGCATGGAAGTTCACTGAGTCCAGCAGCTATGCAGATGAAGACAGTGAGTATCTCCATTGTCCTCAAGGACATTTCTATCCACTTAACCGGGACAGGTCTGGCCAGTAATGTGGGCAATTCCTGGAATTTCATTGAATGGCGATGAAAATAAACAACAATTGAGATCAAATGAAAACTGACAGCATGGGCAAACAGCTCAGCGTAAAGGTTTTATGGAGCATTCTTAATGACACCCCATCCTAAACATTTTGCACTCCATAAGAATTTGGACAGTCTCTGTGTCTAAAGATGGCACTAATTCCTAAAAAGAGCATCCGCTATGAAAGTAAATATCCTCAGATATGTCCGATTTGCATTTCAGCCTCATTACTCATGGCTTCCTTTAAATTTGCTGGAGTACACAGCCAAAACAAAAACAAATGCCCATCTGCCAAAATACTTCTGGAAAACCCAGCACATACTTATCCACACACACACACACACACACACGTTTCTGTGTAATATTCCACCACTGAAATCTGTCACAGAACTGGATTCTGTCCGTGGCATGTACACACAGATACATTAGGTGTGTAGAGATAATCCTATAACGCACCCTTACTGGCTCTTCGCAGTGATTGATAGCTGTTAATGGCCATTCAAATGCATTGAGTGACATTACTTATGTACATCCATTCCAGCCAATTCCAGTGCACAACATCAAAATAAAAATAGCAAACTGAAGATTTTTACACAGCTGTCATCTACAAATGCTGCATATGTCACATACTATGGACTTCATTCATTGAGTTACACATTCACATGTGTAGCCCAGGATTGTAATTTTCCATCTTTCTGTGGATAACCTCACTAACTCACTCAGAAAGATTCAGTGACTCACTCAGCAGGACTCAGTGACTCACTCGGCAAGACTCAGCTACTGCCAGAACGATAGAGTTCTGCTCCTGAGCATATGCCAGTTTCAGACCTTGGTGGCTGAAAGCTATTGATTTTTGTCAGGAGTCTCACATTTCCTTACATGAATTAAGCTCAGCAGATAAACTTACTTCAGGCAGTGCTCCTCTCTCTCTCTCTCTCTCTCTTATTCTATCTCTCTCTCTCAGTGATTTTAAAACACTTCTCATGTCATGATTTGCTTCTGTTCCCTTAGAGCGACTAATATGCCCATCCTCACTCTCCCTGGTGTCTAATAAGTGGCAGACAAAATCAGTCAAACCTCACACACACAGGCACTCCCACTAGCACTAACGCGTGAATGCATGTGCAAAGACACACACACCCACACACACACACACATTCTATCTTACGCACACACATTTTATCTCACAAACAAACACACACACACGCGCACAAACACACTCTCACACACACACACACATTCGATCTCATAAATATACACACGCGTGCGAGCGCACACACTCTCTGTCTCTCTCTCTCACACACACACACACACACATACACTCACAGTCTCACACACACACACACACACACGCACACACACAATCTGGTTACTCACGCGGAGTACGTGCGGGTGCGTTTGGTGGGCAGGGGGCTGGGGAGCTCCCCGGGCTGTAGCGGTTTCCTCTCCCAGATGCGACTCCCCTCCCGCAGGAGGGGGAAGGAGAGGGAGAGGGGGGCTCGGGGGGACTGCAAGGGGGCGGGGTCAGAGGGAGGGGCGGGGTCCGGGTCAGCCATCGCCTCCTCCTCAACGCTGCTGCGGGTCTGTTTGTGACTTCAGCTGGGTGACGGCCACTAGCATGTAGCTGTCAGTCACCGCGCATGTCGGCCGTCCCGAGAGGGAGGAGTCCAGCAGGGGGGGGGGGGGCTGACACCCGTGTCTGTCTGACCCGCTAATCAACAGTCCAGCCGATTTCTCCCAGGATCTCCTCCCCTCTGTACTGCAGCACTTCCTGCCACAGGAAGAACAGAGAATCACAAGTCAAAGAGCTGTCTACACAGCTAATACAAAATAATACTCCAGTCTATCGCAGAGGTGAAACGGATGCAGTAATGAAAAAGACATATGCGATAGACCAGAGGTGCCCAATCTTATCTCCAGAGGTGCTGGTGTGAGAGCAGGTTTTGTATGCAGCCTAACATTACAATGCCCATTCTACTATTCAAGGTCTTAAATGATGACAATACTTGGTTAATTAGTAGAATCAGGAGTCACAGAGGTGGGTGAAATAAAATCTTGGACCCGCACTGACCTTCTTTTGACAAGATTAGACAAACCTGGTTTAGCACATTTGAATCTTAATGTTGATAGCAGTTATTCAGTTGGCTCTTGAGTAAAGGCCACCCAATCAACAGTTTAGCATCTCTTCTCTTCACCCTTCTGCTGAAAAAAAAGTAAAAGAGCCTTTCAAGCTGACTTTGACACATTCACAGATGTGTCATTAATGTGCACAGTCCCAGTCAAGTACGGTCGTTAAAAATAGATTTCAAAAGCTGTTAATCAAAAGCGCTCGTCCTCGATGCATAAACAGTTCAGACATGAATCTTTTCTAGGTCGGTTCCCACAGGAAGTGGAGGTTCAATTGAGCGATGAATGATGTTTCATATGACGCACTACATCTCTGAACAGGTAAACCTGCACAGCATGAATCATCTCCACTGAGCCTGGAGCTGACAGTTCAAAATCTCACTGACAAAATGTCCACAGGTGAAAAAAAGAGTGTACGGTGTTAGGCTAATAAAAAGGAGCGGCACTCCTGTTCACTGTTCCCCTGTGATCAGACTGCTCCGGGAAAAAATTCAGGCCAAAACTGAAAAAGTAAACTGAAGAGCCTGATAAAAGCTGTACCCAGAGAAAAAACAGCAAGGTGAGGGAGGACAAACAAAAAGGGAAAATGACCAGAGGCTAAAAAAAGAACAAGAGGTTGATAAGCACCAAGTGTGGGGCCAAAACCAAACATTAACTCTTAGAGTGCTGATATACATTTTTAAAATATATAAATGTAATTATCTTGCGCTGTTGGAAACCTATCATGTGGCAACTTGTCTGGGAGCTCTTTCAACAAGTCGCCTCACAATAGGTTTTTAACGGCTTTTACATCTTTGAGCAACAATAGCGACATTTAGCGCTCTCAGGGTCAATTTCCATCCTGGGGTCATGGCACTGTTGCATTAATAGAGAGCTAACCTGCTGGGCAGAGCGGTATTACGGCTTCAGCCTAAGAAACTTGAGTAACTCCACACGTTTCTAAAAACTTCTAGTCCGTAATCTCATTTTAAACCAATTACGTCCTCAGGCCCATGGATACGGAGAGAGGACCGTGCCAATAATCCTCTTCCAAGCAGCAATTTTCATCCAGATAAACGGACAGAGACTCAATTCCAGTGGTTTAGCTGGTCAGATGTTTGCAACCTGAACTGCCTATCCAGAGGGTAAGAGCGATCACACACGTGCACACACACACACACACACACACACACACACACACACACACACACACACACACACACACACGCACACACACGCACACACACACACACACGTGAGCTCAGTACTTACAACAAATGAATTTATGTAACAGATAACAGGATCCCCTAAGGCTGAACGTGACAAGAAGGTCTTTAGTCACTATCTATATATAGATACCTACACGCCATAAGGTGTCCTCTGCTGAGAGAGTGGGTCCAGTAGCAACACAGGATGGGATAGTTGACCACTGAAGAGACGTGGATACGTAACACGTACAATACAGAGCACAGCCAAGGCACGACTAAAATGGTACTCAAAATTTGGAGTCTTCGGGAGCCATAAATAAACCCTTGAGAGAAAGGTTGCGATGCCCTAGCTAGAATAATGCATACGTTAATCCCAGCTGTCGTCTGACGTGAACCTGTGGTTGCCAATTTTCGCCGCACAGCAATATCACCTGTCACAACCAGCACATCGTCGCGAACAAATCGCGAGTTGTTTTTTTTTTTTGAATCAGGAACATTCGTGAATTTTAAAATACAAAAGCAAGAAGATGGCAATTAAATTATGACGTAACAGCCAGGCAAATACGGCACTCGTGGCCTAGTTGCATGGCCGTCCAAATAAACTAACTAGATCCACTGGGAACGAACGGCTCCTACAGCCGATAACAGAATTAACGAGATTCACTCAAAGTCTACGTGATCGTTCTTCCGACGTGAGACGAGGAGTGTAAATAGTCCACTGAACGGATGAAATCGACCACAACCTTACAACTTGCCCCGGAGGTGAGAGGGCCGAACGATGCTGAGAACAGACCAAAGGATGCTGACAAAATAAATGCGCGTTGAAACAATATATTGTCGCCAGGGTCAATTTCAGATGCAAACAAGATTGAGCCATCGGTCCATTTTCTCCAATGGAAAAATAATGCATTTTCACGTCAAAATAAGATTACCCACGTCAACCCTTCGATGTATATAACATTTTGAAGGCGTGTGGGGGAAGGAAACCCCCATTCTTCGAGAATCAAACCGGTTCCATTTGATTCCAGAACATTCGCTTTAAACCCCATTGATGCGCGCAGGCTGCAACAACTGAGGGGAAGGAAACTCATCTCTAAATAATGAGGTTAATTTTGCACTGTGACAAAAGATGGGTCATCCGTACCAGGAATTATTACAGCTAGGAGTCATACCACCCTGCGTGCAATGGCCCATTTAATAACTCAGCAGGAAATACCGCTAACAGCATCCCAAAGACCAAAAACATATGCGTTGGAAAACATGCAGTTTCAACGACTGGATCCACTATTAATCAAATCCTTACCGTTTCAGTTATACCCTGTTGTCGTTCGTTCACAGGCTACAAATATGCTCTCATCATCAGAGCAATATAATGAACAAAAACAAACGCAAATAAGTGAAATAGCTTACCTTTATCTTTTTTCTGAAAGAGATTGCGCGGCTGGATGTGCCTCGTTGGAGCTAAAACACACCCCGGCAGACAGAGTGAAAGGACAAAAACCGGGCGGGGGAGGAGAGGACCGTACACTCGCTGACACGATTGGACGAGCACCAGATTCAACTCGCCAAGGAAAATAATCACTCACAGCGGTACTGTTGCGCATTATACTCATGTTATTGTACGATATTATTAGTCTAATAATAAAAATATGAATAATTTTATACTTCTTTTATATTTCCAATAAAAATCGACCCCATTTCACTTCCCATTTGTCGGAAACCAATGGACAACCCACTTAAGTTTAATATCAGAATATTAGCATTTTTGCATTTCTTTTTGATTCTACTATTCCCAACAGCGTGGCGCATAGTCACGGATGATCTGAGCATCCTTAGCGGGGAGGGCGGGATTTTTTGCTCAATTGACCGTCCGTCAAGTTTAAGTACTCAAGTTTGAGGACATGCATTTGGTGGAAGCAGCGAAAACCGAGAACCATGGGCGTCGTAGTGCGTCGGACGGACGACGAGTTTTAGAAATTAGGGGACGCGCCTCGCTCTTTCCCCCCACCTCCCTCCTCAAACAATGGTTTCTCTGTGTGGCGCTAACTTGGCTGGCTGCGGCAGATTCTCAGAGAGAGAATCACTACGCCGTCAAAGAACTCGAAAACTGAGAGTGATACATAAAGAACCGGGTGAACACAGACACACGGACACGCTGAGACCAGAATATTAAACTTGCAAGGAGGGTTGACGCATTCACCACCGCTGAACTGGGGGAAGAAGTGGTTCTCGATTAAATGTTCACATTCTTAGTTTGTGTTGACATCTTTGCTTGCACCAACTTGACCCTGGCCTCCAAAATTCCTTGCATTGCTTCAATGCGGTCAGATTCAAAAATAAAATATGTAGGTAGGTGCATGTAGCACGCAGCGTGGCATGATGGCGTCGAGTTGGTAACTGTTGGCTCGCATGAAAGAAACATCTTTTGCTTTGCCTGTCCGTGACTTCCTGGGTAGTGTGGATTTCCTACCGCAGTCCAAAGATTTAGGGGCTAGGTTACTGGAGAGACATCATTACCCCAATGTGCGCCACATGTCCAAAAGTATGGGGACACTCCTTGTTCTGGGCTTTGTTAAATTTTGTTATCATTACATATAATTAAACTCCATGATATTCTTTGCTTGCAAGGTCAATTTAATGTCAAGAACTTGACCGGGGCGGCATTGAGCCCTGACCTCATGTCCTCAACCCATAAAAAAACAACTGGGATCAACTGGTCAGCTGACTTCAAGTCTGGCCTATCGCCCAATGTAAATGATGCCTTTTCAAGTCTCCACGGGAATGTTCTTACATCTCATGGAGAGCCTTCTCAGAATTAAAGCCCTGGGGCATCAGCTCCATATTAATGTCCGTGATTTTGAAAAACATGTTGGATGAACACGTGCTCGGCGTATGTACCCTGCGGCGTATTGGTATCTCGTTCACATTGGGTAGCTTTGAATTTCTTGTTATAACTGAGTATTAACACTGACAATAACATTTAGAACTGCCATGACACCAACTTTGACCTCAAGCCGCTAACACTTGGTTTACACTTACACTGTGTCTCAACCAAGTTCAAAGATAGTAACATGCTAGGTGTAAACACACATGCCAACACTGAGAGTCCCCAGAACACCAACTTTGAATCTGAGCCACTAAGTTCTCGCAAAAACCTGGTCTACGCAGAGTTCAGGCAGAGTTAGGCATTTCTTTACACCAACAAAAACACCAAGTGTTATTCTAAACCGAACTTTGTGTTTGTAATTGGTAGTTTTCAAGTCACTTCTCATTTGCAGTAACACTGCACTCCTGAGGATTAACACTAGTGGGAGTTCAAAGCTGGTGCTTGATGCAACCAAAGTAGTTAACTACAGCCATGTCAAAATGCAGTCAAAATTGAATGATGCACTAATGTATACAAGTAGTTTGAAGCTTTAGGTACCAATTTTATCAGAAATAGGTTGCAACAACTGGAGAAACTGCTTGAACTCGTCTTTCTCCCTCCAGCATGAGCTTCTTTAAGGGTTAGGACAGGAAGTGATAATCTCATGCTTGGTGTCAGTGACGAGTGTGGTGTTTAACCAAGGCATAGTAGAGGATGCCATCATAACACTTCATATAAATATTGATACCATGTATTGACACCGGTTGTTACACCAGGTGCTGACAGTGGCGATTACCGTAACCTTGTGTTTTGCCCCTCAGATTAACACTAACACCACCACCAAATACCCAACACTGATACCAACACCAACTTTAAAGTCACCCATTGTGTTCCTGCCTCTCTCCCAGTGCATGCTGGGATACACTCTGCCCTCCTGTTCACACTTTCCTGTCGACGCGTTCTCTCAGAAAACAGTGGAATTATTCTTGTCCAGCCCATGATTTCTGAATATCATTCTTTAAAACATCTTATCAAGTGCATTTTTGGTTTTAAGACACAACTGGCTAATATTCAAGCATCCATTTCCATGTTTAGTACTTATTTCATTTGGTTATTGGGGTCTCTTAGTAATATACGCACTCAATCTTTTATGTATGCTTTTTTCCTCAATTTAATGAGTAAAAATGACCCCTGAATGAAGAATGCAGTCGCCCATTTGCCATCAAATGCGTCCATTCACTGTGTGTCCATTGCACCATCTAGAGGCACAATAGGTGAACAGCAGCCGAGTAGGTGAAGCTAGGATATGTCCAGCAGCTGTTCAGAAATTCGGCACACAGTAGAGTGTCAGTGCTTCCCCCTATAAGGCATAATTGGCAATGAGAAGATATTAAAGATATATTTTACTCTGACAGGACTGTGAACATCAAACGCTTTCCCCAGATCCAGGATCAGTCTTTCGTCAGTTGCTGTTTCAAGGCCGTTAAGGGCACCACTTCTCTTGAAAAGTTAAAATGTTGGTGTAAGTCACAAAAACTTATTGAGCTCATGTGGTGAAGTTGATCAGTGCTTTTATTGGCATTAAAATTTCTATACAAAGGGCAAGGGATCAAAGAGCTTTCTCAGGGAGCAATAGAGCAGCATTGAGATTCTACATCAATATTTTGACATAAATTACTGAATTTATTACTGAAAGGGTTTAATGGCATTTAACAAAGTGTTAATAGTGCACCAAATTCTAAATCCTATTGTCGCCACAGAAATTTTGGCTAAAAGATTTAGATACTGAATTTGACTTTCTCCCAAATATCTGCACACAGTAAATGCAGATAGGCCTTAACAAGCCGAGGCAGGTTTGGGATTTCAGTGGCAAAATTCCTCAGTAAGTGGACCATCAGTATTAGAATCCCTTAAGTGCTGTGAAGTGCCTGTACTTGTAAATCCCTGTAATGGAGGCATGTCATTAAACATTAAAGAACAGGTTCTTCCTCACACTCACATTCACAGCTTTGATGACAGAAGAAACTGTATGAAAGAGACCGACAATGGAGAAGTAGTTCATTGTTGTATTTACATTAAGAAGATGACATATTTACAGCACCACACAGAGGTTGATTGACGGATGAAGAAGCAGTCCTTCAGATGAATAGCACTGCCAGCTCATTTCAGTCACGTGAGGCCCTGTACAACAATCAGTTCCAACGACAAAACAAACCCAGAGCAAACTGTGGAGCTGGAGGCTATGCAAACGTTTTCACTCCAGGTCAGATAACCCAAAATCTCAGGAGGAAAAGAAATGGACTGAAAAAAATGGCAGATCTGTCGCAACAATGTTTTCCCACACAAACTTCACGAAAGTCTAATAAAATGAGCATTTTACCATACGCAGAGGCAGGGCGACAGTAGAAAAGATAAGCCGGTCTCACAAACCAGACCTGTCATCTTACCATAATATGGCCGATGCCTTTGAGCACTCTAGTTTCCTCCCTCAGACCAAAGACGCTTGTCAGGTTAACTGGAGACTCTAAATTGCCCATAGGTATGAGTGTGAGAGCAAATGGTGTGTGAATGGTGTGTGCGCCCTGCGATGGATTGGTGAGCTGTCTGAGGTGGGTCCCTGCCTTTCGCCCAGAGTAAGCTGGGATAGGCTCCAGCTCCCCTGCGACCCTAGTGAGGAAGCATTGGAATTGATAATGGATGGAGGGATTCAGGACTGTTTGAGTTATTAAATTAGGGAATATTATATTTTAATGAGTTATGACTCTACAGGTAACATTACTGAGCCACCACCATCAATAACTTCCTTCTCTATGCACCCAGGCAGTTGAAAGAAGATTTGACATGATTCCTCTTTAAAGCTGTTTTAGTGTTTAGAATTTTTAACTAGTACTAGTTTGGCCTGGTGGTGATGCTACAACAAAGGTCACAGGGTGACCGACATCAATAGCAGCCCCATATCAGACACTATCACAAGAAGTGTGACACGACTCCCATCTAAACAATTTGAGTTATTGCATCTGGAAATACTAGTGCAATGCCTGTAAGATGCACAACATCTTGCCATACGCAAGCCATATCCGAAAGGTTAGGCCGATCTGACAAACAGTCAGAGAGGTATGCGAGCCACAGACACAAATACAGACACACAGACAGATGCTTCTTACTTTGTAGATAGGTGAAGTTTGGCTTAGTGGCGATACTGGACAGGTCATAGGGTCACAAAAAACAATACGTTTTGTCTTCTATGCACCTGGGATGAAAACAAGCGGTTCCATGAGAATTCCATTCACTAGCAAGGATCACGCCACAACGACGTGAAGTTCAAGGTTTAATGGACAACGCGATTGAGTGGGCGGGTATGGAAGTGAAAGAGGGATGTTTGCTTGAAGCTGTCTGGAGGATATGTTGAAGACTGGGTGGAGAGAGACTCTGTGTGGTGGTTCCGTCTCGGCGTTATCCACCGAACTGACCTTGAGCCCCTCAGACCTTGAGCCCCTCTGAAAGAGACATGAGAGAGGTATGCATCGGGTTGAACTGGAGGAGATGAGTGTGAAGAAGATGAAGAGATGAGGGTTGGGATGTGGATGGGATGAGGTAGGAAGGGATGAGGATGAATGATGAAGGGATGTGGGAAGGGATGTGGGTGGGAAGAGATGAGGATGATTGGAAGAGGATGAAGGGATGAGGTAGGAAGGAGATGGATGAAGGTAAGGAGAAGAGGGGTGGGTGGGTCGAGAGTTCTGAGCCAAACAGAGAGGTAGGGGCTGAACAGGTATAAGTAGGCTTGTCAGGTGATTGAAGGTGGGGTTGAGACGTGGCCCTGCCTCCGAACCTAAGTTAACTTATAAACTTCATTTCACTGGCAAGGACCACACACAACGATAAGAAGTTAAAGGTTTAATGGATTGTACGATTGAGAGGGTGGGTATGGAAGTGAAAGAGGGATGTTTGTTGAGGTTTCCTAGAGGACATATTGAAGATTGGGTGGAGAGAGACTCTTTGTGGGGGTTCCGTATCGGTGTTATCCACCAAGCTGACTTCGGGGGCCCCAAATAGTCAGAATTAAATTGAGCAGAGTTGAGCGTGTGCTTGATGGAGGTCTTTAAGATTGTTGCTGATATAAGTGCGATTTGCCTGAGAAGACCATCGGCTGAGGACCTGAATGGTTTAGTCGGAGATGCCTGATCTGGCAGCTGTGGATGCTGCTCCGATACGGAAGTAGTGACTTGAATAGTGTTGGGGAAATATATACATAGGGGAAATGACTGAGGTGCTGAGGACTTGATGTAAATGTTTCTGGAACCAGAATTGAGTGGACCTTATTTCCAGTTTCAGTAAGAGTGGATGGTGAGGTGATGCTTTTGCTGTGATCTGTAGCTTAGGTATCTGGTCAGGGGCTCATATGGGCTAAGATATGAATTGAGGCGGAAAATGTACATGGGGAAGGAAACTCAACAGATCGGTTTTACTCCTTTGGAGTGTGAATATAAGAGAGTCAGGAGAGTGAATGGTTATGTTAGATATACTGGGATGACAGGAAGAATTGTCAACAGATGATGATGGAGCGAATTCAGAGCATCTCAGGAAACCGAAAAAGAGCCAGTAGGAACATGCATTCTAGGGTTAAGTCAACCATGGGGGATAAGTAACCTGAATGTAGAGTGCGGATGCAGAGGATGAGGTCAGAGGTGAAAGGCAAGCACCTAGTCTTTAGAGCGGGTTCTTGTTTCCGTAGGCCTTTGATTAACATGGCTACGTGAGAATGGGAGGCAGACAGACAGTGGGAGCCTATGATTAGTTTAGTGAAAAAATGAATGCCCAGTAAGTAGGTTTGGATGGTGGAGACCTGGATATTTTGGACGGAATGAACATGGGTGACAAAATTGCAGATGGATATAATGTCTAAGGAGGGAAATGACAGATTGTGTATGGCGTGATCAGTTTTGAGAGCCTTCCAACTGATTTAGTTTGGTAGACTGAGAGAGTGCTTGGACCGAGGCTGTTGAGAATGGCTCATTGAGAAGCATTACAGAGGCTTTTGAGCTTTGGAGTTGGTTGAAGGTTGTGGCTGAAAATGGTGGGACTGGTGTGCGATGCATGTCCGATTCTAGAGCAAGGAACGAGAAACGAGATAGTGAATTAGCAATGCGGTTGGGAAGACCAGGAATGGGGGCTGCCCTGAGGATGAACTGTTGTTGAGTTGAAATTAGATGGAGTCTGCTCAGGAACTGCATGATAGTTGGAGAATGGGATCAATCTTTATTTATGATTTCTAGGACTGAGGTGTTGTCTGAGTGGATGAGTAGGGACTTTTTGGACCACTCACCCCAGAGGGATGGCGGCTATTATTATGGGGTACAGTTTGCAAAGCATGGATGAAGGGGAATGGAACTCTGAGTAGAGAGATTTTAACTCTGTGGGCCATGTGGAAGCAAACCATCTAACTCTATAGTCACTGCCAAAACCAAAGGATGGAGGTACATCAGTGTACAGCTGAGTGTCCTCAGGTTGAGTGACAATATCGTCATAGAAGAATGAAATACCCTTCCAAGACGACAGGAAGTGTTGCCACACTTGCCAAAAGGTTGGCAAGTCACACAAAGCAGTATGATTTGTCCTCTATGCACCAAGGATGAACACAGAAAGTTTTGTTCGATTCTCACAAATACCGTTTGAGTTATGCGCTAACAGAAAGGATCTGCGGCAGCGGCTGTGGTGGCTAAGGCGAAAACATAATATCCATAAACGCTTCGTTTCATGGATATAGATACAAAAGACAATAAGTATTGCTGACACTGAAAGCATCATGGATCTGGTATATGACATCTCTTTTTGTCATACATATGTCTATGTTCATCTTTACTTTCAGGCAAACTGATATAAGTGGATGCTGGAGGAGGCTAAGTGGTGGCAGGGGTGAACTATTATGATGAGGTGTTCTGTTTGGACAAGGAAGCTACAGTAAACTACACTAAGCTCAGGCACTCTGTACCCTGGGAGTGGATTCCGGGGGCCCTGCGTACTACAGTTGTGGCCCCATTAGCTGCTGTGGTGTCAAGAAAGAGATGGAAATCTACTTAAGGGAGGTAAGCCAGGAATCTTTAACACAGTCAGAGGCAAAGCGTGTAACACAATGATCGAAGTGGAAGACTATATGCACAGCTGAATTGCCTATCCTGCTTGTTGTGTTGGAGGACTGACAGATAATGTGCCTTGGCACTTCAGATCCTCTTAGCGCATTTGTTTGAACTGCGGCCGCTAGTGGCCCAAAGCGGTATTGCACTGCACACGCACATTCTGTAAGTTTGTTGCAAACACACTCACACATACGGACAGACAGATATAAAGATGACAGTATCATTTTGGAAAATTATTTTTCCATAAAAAATGAAAAAATTTTACTGGATTTGATGAGTTGCCTGTTTTATCCTCTACTGTGATTATACAGCTCGTGCAGCAGAGCTTGCATGCATGCAGCCCCTGTACGAACTGCGGATAAACACCTGCTAACATACGTCTAAAATCCATCCAGTGTCCTGCAATACATGCTCAGAGAGCCCGATTAAGCAAATGTATCGCTTGCCTGTAAACCTGCCATTAAATACAAGTCAGTGCAGTCATTAAAACCCTTGTCCCTCCAGTTCTTTCGAGTGCGTTGTTCAGAATACTAGCAATTGCTGGCCATTGCGTCATTTGACTCATATCTCACCACAGCACCTCATCTTATTCCACTGTATGCAACGCTTATTTTCTATTAATATTTAGATATTCAGTGAGTTTTACACCTGCCAGCATATTTCAGCATTTTCCCACAAGACCTTTTATTTCAGTGCTCATGCAGTCACAAGGGGTGACTCCAAAAATGTGCCGGGGGACAGCCTTTGGCAGCATGTGGAGGGGAAGTTGGGCATGATTGAATTTCTCAACTGATGGGAATGTTTATGGAGTCAACAACGAGGGAAACGTATTTCGCAGGTAAGATGCTTGCTCAACAGTGTAGAGACATGCGCACACCTACTTGACGGTTGAAACATTATTTTCAAGAAATGTTGTTTCTGTCCATTATTGTTGTCAGGGTTTGATAGGTTAATCATTTTTAACCTGCCTGGCCTCTAGGCCAATCAGGCTCATGCTGTGGTTAGATGCCTTTGCGATGGTCTGTCGTGCGTCTGCATCCGTAAATTTTTTCTGCCTTGTCAGAGCTCTAGCGCCTCCAGTTTTCCATGGATCCCTTTTTATATTTTATTTGCGTGGACATGGGATGAAAATCTAGGTCAAGTTCGATTTTGGCCATGTTTGGCCAAGCGGGCACAGTGGCTTTGGTACTATTTTTTGTATTAGTGTCTCTTTAGTCCTGTTTTCTGTGCTCTCTCTCTCTGTTTTAATGTTTGTAGCCTCGCCCTTCTCCGTACCCTCACTCCCTGGGCTCACCTGCCCCAAATACAGTCAATCATCCTCTGTGTATTTAAGCCCTCAGTTTGTGTCAACTTATGCCATTTTGCCTCAGAGTTTTACCCCATTATCACCTATTAGCCTTTTCTAGTGATCGCCTTCTTGTGTATTGACTTCTTTGTTCCTGGTTTAAAGGTTTTGGATTTGCCTTGTGTTTGTATTGTTTCTCCCATGACCCTGGACCATCCTTTAGATTCACTTCTGTTCACGCACCTGTTCTCCATTCCATTAGTCTGGTTACATACGCTCTGCCTGTTCCTCGACCTTGATTCTGCTTACTGTGTTAGTGCTACAGACTTCCAGTTGGCTGTTAAACCCGTTCGGCCACTCTCACAGATCAAATGTGAAACTGCATCCCGATCTTTGGCACCCTGCACTTTAAATTTAAATCTGCTTTAGATGTTTACCTTTTGTCTTCCACATAAGGGTTGCTGAAGATAAGAAGTAAATTTTAATGCTAATTTTAAGAAAAGTTTCAGAAATAAATGATTTTATTCCATTAAAAATAATCGATACAGATATTATAGTCTTGACAGAGCCTTGATGTCAACATCATCTTGGCTGTCTGCAGTTACTTGCAGGGACAGACACAAGTGAGACAGTCTGCAGAAGAATGATGGCAAGTTTTCCACTCTTCGTAGAACAAGCAAACACCAATCATCTTATAAAACTATAGCACAACAGGGTAGAGTGCCAAATTTTTAGACAGATTGTAGTCATGCAAAATATAGGTTTGGCTGAGCTTTTAACAGTTTACAGCTCTGTTTGGTACATTTCTCAGTTATTACAAACTTTTAAATTCATAATTTTTGCAAGCATATCTGCCCTCCAAAATTTCTTTAAATGTGACTAAGACTTTTGCAGAGTTCTGTATGTCATCTGCCTAGCAGGGCAAATTATTGCCCTGCTTTCTCATATTATTTCCCATGGGGAGCACTTATTGGGAAAAGAGCAAGGGCCCAAGGATGGACCCTTGGGGAACTTCAAAAATTATTTGCATTCAGATAGAGGATTCATTGTTTACTTGAGCAATGTAAAAAAGGAACCCAAATTAAAAATTCACTACCCTTCAGGGACTCCATAAAATACACATTCCAGTGTAGCCTAGGGAGCAATACACTCACTCTTAGATCCCCTTATACCCTCCTGTGACCCATTGTTGGCCTTCACATACAGTTTATGAAACCCTACTGTACAGTCACTAGTTGCACATTTTATCCTACACATTTTGTCCACGTGTCAAATAGTCATCTTAGAAAGCTTTGTTTTGAGGCAGCCACATTTACTACCAAATACCAGGTTTTGAAGTAGGGTGCATGTTTACATTATTTCCATATTGATTTGCTGATTTTGGGCTTTAATTTAAAGGATCTAATTACATTTATAATCATCATAATATCATGCATCTTTGTCACTTCTGGAGGAGACACACAGAGACTCATTACAAAGACTATGCTTATTTAGCATCAGAATTTTAGCATCATTCAGTTTAGAAAGACATGACTACTCTGCCTGATATGCCATCAGTAGAAGAACACACTCAATTAAACTAACAGTCACAAACCAAGCTCTTTATGAATGGAATTCGCTCCCAAGGATAATCACACAAGAAACCAGTAATTTTTTTATGCTTTATTAAAACTACATCTTTGGCCAATCAATGTCGAACAGATGGAGAAATTAACAGAATGTTTGGAGATGAAAGTTTGCATACAGCTAGTACTGCACAGGTTCAATATTTCTCAATACAATATTAACACCACAGCCATTGAGCTGTCCTGCTAATGTGTCTGTCGCTATCCCAACAGAGATGGCATTACATTGCATGAGCCTGCGGGAGAGAACGGCACCAAGATTGATGTTGCATGTGAGCTATGACCTGGGGCATCTGTGGGTCATCACTAAAGTTAACTACATCCTGAATTGCATTTTTGAGGAGCCTTAATCCCATTTAACTGTCTGCAAATACTATGCCAACATGCCCCTACCAGTGCATAAGATCACCTGCAACTGAGCGGTAATGGTATTCTCAGAATTGATTAATCTAGTCTGTGCTTCTATCAACTTTCTATTCAATTAAATGCTTTGAAGTGCATTCATCTCCATGAACAAAACATTTTTTCTGTCATTTTATTTTTCTTCAACAGGGAAAGTAGGATGATACATCGGGCCTTGTGCATGGTCTAAAATGTAAAATGCACCTACATGGCATGGCCATACCGCCCTTTCACCTGTTTGATGGTAGATAGTCCAAGCATAATGTGTTGCAGGGTTGTCCCAACATTTCCTAACAAGAAAATGTCAAATCACATTCTGCACAATCAAAAAGCGCATATGCAGAGCGTGCGAGTGCTATATTGGCCCGCCAATAGGAATGGGGGAAACGTCTGTTTGCCAGACTCGACCGATTGGTGTTTTTTGCACCCAAGTGCTTAATGTGTGATTAAGACATGGTGATGTTGCACAGTGGTAAAGTCTCGATAAAATTTTATGGACTCTGTTACACTAGAAATACTGTATATTTTCAGTGAGCGATTAAATTCACGTTAGAACATCTTATTGTGTGCTGTACGGTTTCCAATTTGGCAGAGGGTGAACAGACTTGCCAAGTCATTACATTTTGTCATTCACTGAATTACCTATTATTTTCCAACTTCGCTGGACTTGGGGCTGTACCTTTCGGTTGTTTGTAAAGGGCATTATTTTAAAAATGAGCTTGAATTTTACTGTATTTTTCATGTTCAGTTGTCCGAGAGAAGCTTTGGTTTGACATGTATTTCTGTGTGTGTAATTTGATATGGATGTTATTGCCCCAATTTGTTATTACATTTACGACCGCAAGGGATGACAGACACAACTTTAAAAACTTCAATAGATTTAATTAAACAAAGGCAACTAACAACAAACTACTCTACTGACCAAAATTGATATATACAAGAAAAACAAATATTTACAGTCCCTTTGGTTGGGTTGCTTGGTGATGTCCTGGGTGAGGAAAATACTCCAACACAAGCAAAAATCCACAAAAAGCTTCACAGGTCATGGAAAAAAAAAAAAGACAGGTCTGGTCAAATGTATCCTTCTGCTTGCAATTTTCCCCCTTGTACACTCTTTTGCAGACCCCTCCCACATTTAGACCTCTTTTTTTTTAATTCTCTGGGACTTGTCCCAGACATGCCCAAACCTAGCTCCAGTCTGGGCTTAACATAAGAAAGGTCAATACTGCCATCTAGTGGCTTGTACTCACATTACATAAAGCAGTGGTTGTCGACGTCCATCTTGGGGGCCCACTTTGGGCGCTCCTTTCCAGCCACAACAGCAACAGCAAGATTTTAACACGCTGTTGATATGTACTAAGAGGGTCATGAGCAACACAAAGTGTTGGTTCAATACCAATGCCTGCCATGGCTTCATACGCCCTCAACCCCTTTGGCAGATATAGACGCCGGTGTCTGTAACTTCCGAAATTTAATTCCTAAACAATTCTGTAATTGAATTTCCAAATGTCCAGCATAACTGGAATAATTTTCCAGAGTCTGTGACACAAATACTGAGTAATAAAGCTTGAATAAGCTCATGCATGACAGGAAAAAATTGGCATAATTTTGTATTATTGGCATAATTTTGCAAAGGGATGGATCTTCGGTCTCTGCATACAACAGACTTTATGTGACCTCCAAAAAACCATCAGTCCATCCATCGTTCATGCGAACGTGTCTGATAAATTCAAAATCCGCCCACTCCTCCACTGATATTGCGGCAACAAGATATGTGCAACAATTGGCCGGACACCAGTATGCCGCACAACCCTTTAAGGTTAGGTGTGACCCTTAAATTTACAAAATTTGAAAAAATATAATTTTTCATTTTTTGCTCAATATCACTTCTCAGAATATATTCCTGGTTGCTTTTGAAGGCATATTTACTGAACATTGACAATATCTGATGGGTACATTGATGATACTTGGCCAAAAAAAGTTTTCACCTAACTTCGGGACGGATTTTCTCTGTAAGGGAATTTCCGCCACATAAATCCAGATATCTCGAGAATGAGCAAAGATATCTGCATGACATTTTTGTGAGTGAGTAGATCTCACTGATCTACAATTTGAGCCAAAGAAAACAGTAATATCCATGTTGGGGTGTCTTAGACACCTCGGCGTAGGCCCCCAGGCCTGATCGCATTTTGAGGTCCCCTTCTAGATTTTTTAGTCAAATCTCCCAAATCTTTGCCTCAAATCCTTCAATATGATGTGCATAAAGTGCGTACAAAAATTCAAATCAAGACATGGAATGGTTTTAGAGAAAAATGTTATGTATTTCTACAAATCGGGTGTCAGCCATCTTGGATCATGTGACCTAATAAGCATAATTGCGTAAATTCTATTTCTAAAAAAATGGTTCCTTTCATCATAGCCATTGAAACCTTAAACCCAGTCTTTATTCAAAATTAAAGAAATTTTCATTTCTGGTTACGCCTACCCTAAAGGAACATTGTTGGGTACCACTGTTCTCACTTAACAGAGGCGAGTTGTTTGAGAGCTGGAGTGAAAACTCACATGATCGTCAATCTCCAGAAACATGATCAGTCACCACTGATAGCCAATTAACTGTGGTAAATAAAGGCCATTGTGGAACAGTACCACATCCACTCCCCCACGGGGATGGGAAGTCTGCTGTCTGTGACTCCTGAGAAAGACCCAACATCCTGATCCACACCTGCGATGAGTGTAACCTGGGACAGAGTGTCATATGTGCGGGGTGTGGAGTCTCCAGTACTTACCAATGCAGGGAGGGCACCATCCATGAGAAAGATGTCAATATTTTAATTCCACTTTGTCCTCATTCCAGCTTCAATTTATCTCACTTCTGATGTCTGTTGCTTGAGTTCTGATTTAAATTGTACACATATTGTTTTTCCTTTTCAGGCCATAACATCTGCATCTTCTCAATTACATTTTTTTATTTTTATCAGCACTAACACCACTGAGCAAAAGAATTAGGACAACTTTCAAATGAAGCAAATAATGTTGATCGATTTTGTGACAGAGCATATCAAGGTCTGGGAAGGGACCATAGATGGTAAAGGAGCAGTCTGTTCTGGAGAAGGGAAATTTGGAACCTGGCAACTTCGACTAGGGCCAAATCATTATGGCTTGGTGACGAGGTCGGGGGAAATTTCTGAGGTGCTGAACCTACCATCACTTCTCATGCCAAGTCATATCGCTGTAAAAGCTGGTTCAAACGTGCACCTATCCCATTCTAAGGTCTGAAACAGTTTTCTATGTTGAGTTACACTTGCATGACACCATTTCTAGGGTCAGGAGATTGTGGTAACGATAGGTGATTATAATAAGGGCAACTGAATGTAGGCCACACGACAGAGGAGGCGTCTTCAAGGTACATGGAGCCATTCCTACAATGAGTGTCAGTAACGCAGGTATTTTTATGCAGTCCTTCTTTGGCATAGGTTACAAGACTGTCCTCTCACAATCATCTAGATGAATGATGATCTTTTTTTAATTCTCCAGCTGTACTTTCATCTCAACGACGTAGGAGGTCTTCAGGTATCATAAAAAAACTGTGTAGAAAAGTCAGGACAGAGGAACAAGATCCCCATTCTATTCAGTTTTATTTAATACATATTTTTGCTCTAGTTGTACAATGAAGCAGTTTTCTGAACACTAAACTCATAATTTCATAAGCTCGACTCAATCCCCAAAAACAGACCGCCTCAACACCGCCACATTCGTAACATTACACCAGAGTATTGCACATATTACATTGCCTTCGCCTGGCATTTGTAAATGAAGGAGAAACAAAGGGGCACAATAAGAGTGACAACTGCCCATTATGTGAGGCTTCAAACAGAGAACATTCCTCATGTTACACAGAGCTGTGTTTCCTGCCTCAGACACAGCCAGGCTGGCAGTCAAATAAGCAGATGACTGAATGACTCAGCGTAATCCAAAACTTTAGCAGTGTTCAGAAAACTGAGATCTACATACAGAAATACAAAAAGTAAAAACAGCGATCATCTAAATTTACTATTTTACTAATATGTACAGACAAGCAACTAAGATATACAGATATCAAGACGAAAATCTGTAACAATTTAGGCATAACACAGTGACAGAAAAGAAACTTATCATGGTATCATTAATATGAAAGTTTATTCAGGCCTACAATTCAAGTCTTTGTGGCCAAATAGTCATACACTTTGAGAGAAGACAGGAGCCTTGTTTAACGGTAGCCTACGTTATGGTATGAAACGTAGCATGTGATCTTCTTGCTGGTTTTTTCCCCCCCAAAAAAATTGAAAACGGTCACCAGACTATTAAGTAACTGCCGTTACAGAGTTACATGGAGGCATCTTAATTCAACAGTTACCGTACTAAACCTAGTCACAGAATATACCGTTTGTTCCTGATGCGTAAAAGTGACACAGTACGACAGTAATTAAGCACTGCTACATCATATTACGCGCAAATTCACGATAACAAAGGTCTCACCAAGAAAAGTATGACGCCAACTTTTTAATTTATACAAAGCGACCCCAGTTAGGAAAATCGCTAGGTCAAAAAAAATGGTGACACAGTGATTTTCTTTGAAAACATAATCATCAAGTATGTCAAACCAAATTTTCAAAATAGTACAATGCTAAATGACAGCAGTCATTGCAACAAAATATATTTCTTCCATTTGCATGCAAGTCGCACAGCACTATCACAAAACCCAACACAAAGCCGCGTTTTATCACAGATGTGCCGTCGGAGGTATCAGGAGGCCAGAATCATAACTTTCTAAGCAGGATGGGTTTATAACCTGTTCCAAATATCTTGCTAGATCAGGAATCAAACAAGGGTTTTGCTCAATTATTCAAATAAAAAAGATAAACCCATTTATAAAATTATTTTTAATTTCGTCAGTAATTAGCAATATACACAGCTACGCATTAGCGATGACATAAGGTGTACATGCATCTTTCGAAGAAAGTAAAACGTGCGAAAATTCTTCAGGCTTATTGAAAATAATGCTTTTCCGTACAACTTGTCTTTTACAGCGAGAAAATTGTGGTCTACTTAGTGGCCAACACTGTACGTAGTACAGCTCTGTTCACCCGGGCTCCTGAGAGTTGTACTAACGAACATAGGTTAACTTTGAGGTTTTTAGCGAACCAAAATGGTTTGCACCCTGGCGTTGTCAAATAAAATCATCCTAAAACTGACTTCATAAAGGTAAATACCTTACATATTTTTCTTGATTCTGGTATGTTTTAAACCATCATTAAAGCAATTCTTACCTTTCTGGCATTTTGACGCTTTTCTTTTGTAATCTTAAAATGCTCCTAATAAGCGCATGGCACACTAAAATGGAAAATAAATCCACCAGGTGTTGAAACTCTTCAATATTCAATTCTCATAGATTTCTGATATAAGTCTGACCAATCATTTTCTTCGGTCTGAATAAAATGATTTGCAGAGCTTTCGGTCTGTCATCCGTTGCGGCGCCCCTTCCAGTTGCCTATCCAGTTGCGAGTCACAAACCTCTCTGGCAGAAAAAAAATGACGCATTTCATTGTAAACAAACGGGTGCTGAAATACTATAATTACTATAATAACGTTAATAATAGGTCTTCAGACTACAAAGTTAACTAAACGTTATAACGGGCATTTTATTTTAAACCACATGTAGAATGGAATAGTATGTCATTACTGTTGGTTAGTTTTCACTTACCGTTTCACTCTCCTACGAAAAAAAATACTGCGTGCGGCGCAAGGAAGTGAGCAGCGCAAGTGAAACGGGTCAATGGAGTCAGATTCAGAGGCACCGGTCAGTGAAAACCAGCCAACAATCATTAAGTAATATTCAATTCTATATGTGGTATAAAATAAAATGCCCTCGTAATGTTTAGTTACCTTTGTAGTCTGACAAACTAGTTTTTTTTTTTTTTTTTGTAGGACAAGTCTGGCAATCGGGGGGGGGGGGGGGGGAAGAGGGTGGAAGAGTTATTCATGTTCAAAATTTTTACTAAGTGCTGTGCGACATTAGCCTGGTAAAACCACACTCTGCTACTTTGCTTTGCTTCATACACAGAGTGTGGGTAGTCGTCATTGACAAGTGTTTACTTCCTAGTGGGTGGGCGCTTGTCTGAAGTTTAAAATCATTGGTGTACCCATAAACTAATCACTAACGTCTGGCGATGACGAATGTTATGCGCCGGCTCAGCCGCCTAGTGTTTCTGCTGTAAACACAGTCCTTCATACCAGGAATGCAGCGAAAACAAACTGATCAGTACATTAAAGTAAATACTGCACTCATACACATGCCCCTCTACCAAATTTTAGCCATCACTCGTTAACTTAAACGTTAACTCTTTCTGTTCTAACAAGAAACAAACTGTTGAGCTACCATTTTTCCAGCAGATACTGCTGCTGTTAAAAAAAAATGAAAGAGACCCGAAACCAACAGCAGAATCGGCGAGAATAACGCATTATTTACATCAGGACGAAATCTGCGTTGACATGAAAACTGAACTGTTAACCATACTCGTGCAAACATCATATCGAGCTCGCTATCTAACTTTATAGCAACACAGTTTGGCTCTTAGTAGCCATTTCATTCATGGATAATGACAACATAACACTGAGACAGCGAATAGGTCTTGTGACATGAACAAAAACACGGCTTTTGAAAAGTTTGCTGCTAACGTAAATAGAGTTAAATTCGCGGGCAATGTAGCACTAGAAGCTACAAGCTAGCTTAGGTAGTTCGGCTGTCTCTCACAGAGATGAACAGGGTGCCTATTTCATGATGGCTATTAAGTAGATATGACTATCTGTGGGGAGTAGCGCTACAATTAAGTTTACTAACACTAAGACTAAGACTACAACATAATTTCCATTCATAAAACTCACCAAACATTCATCTTGTTGTAGCTATAAGCCGCTGATACCCGGGATTTTCTCCACGACAGAGCGAATGGCCTCCTGTGCATCTATGTCCGTAACTATTGTTGATTTCGGAGACTACAATTTCAAACTCGGCGCAGCTGCTAAATCATGGCTCTTGGCCACGCCTTCCGTTTGCTGGTTGGTCCGGCGGACTTTCTGCCGTGGTAAATGAGGCAGAGCTCCGAGTGACAAGACTCAGGTGTGTTCGAGCACATATGCAAGTAAGCCGGCTGCGCAAGATTCCCGAAAAATTACACGAGAATCTTGCCGAAGTTGCAAGATGAGCCCTCCAAACCCCAAGATGGCTGCAGCCATTGCGGGGTTTGGAGGGCTTACTGCACAACTTCAGCAAGATTCTCGCAGTTTTTCGGGAATCTCAGCCGGCTTACTCGCAGACGCGCTCAAACACACCCCCGAGTACTGAAGCGAAATGAAATTAAGCCGCAGTATGAAGGCTGGCGGTGCCAGGCTAGTGCGACATGCCAGAAGGGTAAGAATTGCTTTAAGTGTTGATACTCAGCAACATGTCATTTAAAATGGCAATGGGTGACTGTTGATGTCTCGTTCTGGTCATGTGACCACATGAGAACAGAGATCTTGCTTAATTTCAAAGATGGCCGATTCCTGAGAGCAGAAATGTCAATTAACTGCAAAAAAATAAGGTAATCTAAGCTGATACAGCAATGAAAGAGCAGTAAATGGTACAACTAGACAGATAAGTATATTTATTATGGGAAAGTGATCACTTTGTATTGTGCAAAGTGCATTGTGCCCTGTGTGTTTATTTCAACTGTAAACACACCTCAAAGTTTTCCAGAGCCGGGCCACGTCTGACA
Organism: Gymnothorax reevesii; assembly: GCA_029721435.1. Lineage (NCBI taxonomy): Eukaryota > Metazoa > Chordata > Actinopteri > Anguilliformes > Muraenidae > Gymnothorax > Gymnothorax reevesii. Next base: position 19,137,159 of record CM056582.1, on the reverse strand, counting down.
AGGTTGTCAGGTCTGTGCCTTGGATCACGAAGAGAACCGAACTTCGAGTGAGAATGATCTTTGATAATTCAACAGCCCAGAGAGGTCTTTTTTGTCTTCCACTCTTATATTTTCTACTCTGGGAGATTCTCCAACTTGCAGTGATTTGAATGCAATACATCAGCATGTACAATGTAGGCCGACAAATGCATTCAATCACCAATGTAGATTCCCAATCGCTGATGCAGGGATGGATTTTTGACATCTGATTATAGCTACGAGGCTATGTGGAAACATGTGATCACATGGAGGAGGAAAAAGCTGGAAGTACTGCAACTGCATTTTTACAGGTGTTGACAAAGACATTGTTGCAGAATCACAGCAACTCCCATAGGGAGATTTAAGGTACAGGATAAATAATACAGGATAAAGCTTTACAACAAAAAAGGAGAGAAAAAAAAGCAGACCCTGATAATAGTAAGCAATTTTTTTTTTAAATCTGATATGTTCTAATCCAGGCATAAAAGTGAGAACCGTGTTGGGCCAAACTGGCAGAGGACACTTGAAGGTTTGGGTCCTTGTTACCCAGGTATGTCAGCATGACCCTGACTGAAAAGACTGGCCATATGTCATAACCACAGTCACGAGAGTCTCAAGACAGGGCCTGGTTGTGAGAATTCAATGAATTCTGAGCTTAAGAAAGGGTGTGGTCATCAAAATACCAGAGAAAGAGATTTTACATCACTGTTCAAGTCTGAAAAGAAGTCAAATTCAAGTTTAATGTAGGATTAAAAAAAAAAAAAAAACACAACAAAAAAAAAGTTGAAAACTAATGCATGGACAGGAGTTACTCTGCATCCTAGATTTATTTCTGAAACAAGAGAAAAAAGGGAAACTATAATTTACGACTAAACAATTCACTACACAAATGGCAAAATCTGTATACAATCCAACAAATCTAATCTATTTAACAAAACTTCTATGGAGAAAAACCAGGAAGTGAATAGCACAATTAATCAGTGACAATCATTCGTTACTTATACCCGTAAACAGAATGTACAATTGTACTGACAGGTTTATCAGATGTTCTGCGTTTGATGCACCTCCTGTTTTAGGGTCATGTCGGGGGTACTTAAATTTTCAGACACAATGATATTGTGTATTTAACCTGCAAAAACACCTCAGAAAGGTAGAAATCTCCATTATCCGAAAGTCTCCAATAAAAGATGTCCGACTCAATCCACATTATCGCCTAGGACACCACACATTCCGGCAGCAAATCTTCCAATTATTTGTTAAAATCAGAAACAGTTAAATTCAGAGGAATCCTGTTAAAAACCAAAATGACTCAAGGACAAGTTATTGCCCATTTTAACATAATAAATGTTTTTCCGTCAAACTTATTTTTAGAACTCCATGCCACAATAGAAATGTATTCAATACCACCCTTGACCCCGTAAGTGATCTAAATACTATGTGCTAAGAAAGAAAGAAAAAAAAAAAAAAAAACCAATGGCATACAAATCCATCTGTGTGGAGCATTCAGAATATAAACACGAGGGAGGCTTTCATTCATACACACACACACACACACACACACACACACACACACACACACACACACACACACACACACACACACACACACACACACACACACACACACACACACACACACACACCCACACACACACACACACACACACACGAAGGAGGTAAAAAATGAGAAATGTTTCAGTTAACGCATTGATTCACACCATTCATGTGCCTTGACTTGTCTTCTTTCATCATCTCTGTTATCATATTGGCTGTCACCAGTTGATGTGAATGCTTTTGCCCACCACATAAAATCAGTGAAATAAAGCTTACATGCCGTCCTCCTCTGTCTGTACGGGAGCACTTGAAATGAAAGAGAAAATAACAGTCAATCACTGACACAGAGGATGAGAATGCAAGTTTGGCAGACTAAGCAGAGCTAATAGCATCACCGAATCTGGTGAACCATCAACTTTCAAGTATACCTTCAGAATAAGTAAGCGGCATGTTTTAGCAAAACGCATGATTGGTCATGCTTTATACCAATCACTGACTGGGTTATGAGACCAGCATGTCATTAGTGTTTTGAACATAAAAATGTCTTGGCAAGACAGCCTCTCCAAAGTGAAGCATCACAGATTATCACTCTGGAATACATCTCCCAAGATGCAGAATAGGTAGAACGGGACTCAAAGGCTCTCCTCTGAACCCACTACTATTTGATATGTAATATCACACGAAAGAAAAAAGTACTTTAATCCTGAGCCGAGGCTCGGCCTAAACGCAAATAAAAATGGCCACTGAGCAGCTCTACCTGAACTGATCAGAATGTCAGTGTCCGGTTATGTCTAAAATTGATACATGAAGTCGACTAAACAACTTAATCGACCGTCCTCTTACAGCGGCCCGTATGTGTCTTGGTAGCGTGTCAGCATGTTCTTGCAGCGTCCGTAGTCCCTGCGCATCTCGGCCACTTCCTGGCGCAGCGCTGTGTTCTCGCGCTCCAGGAAGGCCGCTCGCACCGTGATCTGGTTCTCCTTCAGTCGCCGGGCCTCTCGAGAGCGTTTGGCCGCCACGTTGTTCTTCTTCCTCCTCTGCCAATATTTTTCGTCCTGATGTAACCAAGAGGGGGCCCAGAAAAGGTATTGTTGGTTTTAATGCGTAGAGATTTAATTTTTTTTCCTCCAAATATAACGTCAGAGGTTAACGTATGCATACCAGTGTTTCACGTTTCAAATAGCAATTAAAATTAACGCGGTTAAACATCTCAGCCGTAAATTCTGAAACTGTTACATGCCTTTAAAAAGCAAGTTGTAAACAAGTTGATAACGTTACATATGAACTAAAATGGTAATGTTGTGCCAACGTGAGCTAGTAAGATAACTGGGTTGTGACGAGTGGATGGAGATCACAAATGTAGCTCCAAGTGTAATAAGTTGGTAGTTTCTTCCCTTTGTAAGGCAAACTGCAACTTCAAAATACACATTTCAGGTATTAAAGAATGTAACACAACTAGATATTTACATTATCCAAGCATCTTGGCCGAAAAACGAACTCCCGATGCAACTATCAACATTGTAATTCTGGTGAGAATGGATGGTGGAGGAAATTGGCATGCTGCCTAAATTGAAACCTGAGGGTGCAGAGATAACGGCCAGTTCTTGAAACATACGATTAAATATGGTAGTACAGCTTTGATAACATGGCGAGTCAATAGCCACAGGCTTTTGACTAATTAAATCAATATAATTGAGTGAAAATCAGTATCAACAAGCAGCAAAAAAAACAAAGCTTATTAAAATTATATTCATATCATTTTCAGCAGCCATTTTTGCTCACCTATATCATGGGTACCAATAATCTTAGAGTGCAGCATTTATCATGTTCATAACTCGAAACAGAAGTAATTTGTGCCCCACAGCATATTAAGGAGTGGCAGTTTGTAACACATTCTTGAGCCTGCCCTAGAACATTCTGTACCTTATCTTACTCCAAACACCCGGAGGGACTCACCTATTTTTTCTTGGCCAAGACTAAGTCCACAGCAGTGAAAGCAAGCGTTCTTTTACCTGGTTCTTAAGGGGTTTCCTATCAATTCTTTTGGCGCTAAACCAGTGGTCTCCAGCCCTGCTCCTCAAAACTACCATCCTGTCAGTTTTTATTCCAACCCAGATTCAGCTAATTCACAGCTCATCAACATCTCTACCTGGAAAAGTAGATGTGCTTTCCTTTGATTGGTATGAAAACCCTATGGATGGCAGTGCTCCAGTAGATGGTAGTGCTTGTGTAATTACCTTTTGTTCCTCAGGCACAAACACTTTCTTGGCCTTCTTGATCATGGGCTGCGGTTTCAGCTCCTCCTCGGAGAAGCGGTGTTTGCGTGGGTTGAACAGCTCGCCACCAGGCACACTGGACAGCACCAGGTCTGCAGGGTCTGGTTCAAAGTTTACATCCACTTCAATCTCATCGGGATCCACTGGGGAGGGGGTCACCCTTTCGGAATTAGAACCCGCCTCTGAGGAGAGACAAGAGTCATCAGAAGATGACATATCCGCCTGTCCTGTGCAATCTAATCTCAGAAATCCAAAAATATAAAAAGGCACAAGACTAGGACCTGATTATGCACAGCTAGTTTTGTTAAGAAAATATAAAACCAGTATTCGAGTTCTGCTCCAAAATGAAAAAATGAAATGATGACAGACAGGCAGACATACTGATGACTATATCCCTCCTGTAATATCTGCCGGGAGGGTAACAAGGGACCAAATACTCACATTTCTTTAACAAAACAGTCAGGACTACCAACCTACCAAGATCTTAACATGTTTTCCACAAAATGTTTTCGGAGTTTTGTGCTGCTATGCATGGGGTCCCACAAGGGTCTGTTCTGGGCCCTCTTTTGTTTTCACTGTATCCAGCACCATTGGGTTGGATTATGTGTCCTTTTGCGCTAGACTTCCATTGTTATACTGATGAATGACAGCTGTACATTCCAGTTGTCGCAGAAAACAGTTCTGATGTACCTTGACTTTTGATGTTTTTTTCTTTAATGCAGAACATTTTTTGAAAATTAACATTAGCACTTCATTCTATAAAGCATTTTGATTTTGATAATAATAATAATAATAATATTATTAACCTAAATAAGAAAAAAACAGTTCCTTTGCATATACTTCCAGCCACAAAACGTGTCTTCAATCCTGGCAGCACACCAGCTGACACATGGTGAGTTGAATTGAACAGGATGATCAAGTTTCATATGCAGCTCTGCCAATAACCAACAAGCTGAACTCTTCTGTACTCAAGATAATACAGTCAATAATTTAATGTCACCCTGAAGGTAGCAGCAACTAGATTCCATCCTAGAGATATTGGCTATAGGATTCCCAGGATTAATCCATGTATCAATGCATGGTGCCATCACTGATTGAGCCACCCTGCACTCCATAGTTGACACAATTTTAATTAATAATTATTATTATATATTTTTACACCAAGTTTCCAGCACTCACATCGTTAAAACGAGATTTAATGTGGAGTTTCTTTGCTAGTCGTTTCCCCAAGTATCCTTTCTCCAATGGAGTGCAAGTCCAGTACCACCTGCTGAATCGTTGCCTGATTGCGCGCCTCAATTAATCTACTGAACTTTATTTCTATAGCACAATACATACAAAAAAATGCAACTCCGAGTGCTTCAGATGACATGAAATAATACAAGTTAGAGGATAAGATCATCACATTCGCGGCATACCTTATGACACACCCCCCAAAACCCTGACCCCTCACCTGTGCTCCCTGTCGCAGGCACAGTCACTGTCACAAGCTCTTCTTCGTCCAACTGCATTATGGGTAGCAGACTGACGGGGGCTTTCTCAGCGAAGGCAGGCTTGGAGGAGGTGGGTGGAGTCTCTTTTTGTCCCTCCCCCTGGGCAGGGTCATCCTTGCTCAGGCTCTTCTGTAGCTCCGCCTCCAGGGACCCGGAGATTCCGTTCTCCAGCAGGAACTCGTCTAGGTCCATGTACTCCAGGTGGAAGGTCTCGCCATCGTACGGGATGGTCTTGTCCCAGATGGCGGGGGTCAGGGCGGCAGACGGACCCATTGTACCACTGACCCCCCCGCCTCCGCAGACTCCATCATCAGTCTCACACAACTTGTCTTTCCCTGCCATAAAAATAAAAATAAACTTGATACATATTGCACCGAAACCATAAACAGTATACAAAGATGGACAACATGTCTCCACTTCCTTGCACTGTATAAAAATGGAGCCGAAATATGCTTCATAAGAGGCCACCATGTTGCACATTTAGAGCCAGGGTCTGCGCTCCAGTGACTGAGGGCTCGGCAGCAGTATCATGGTCCTGCCCATACACCTGCCCTACTCGTGATCACATCCCCAGAACCTTGTACATTAGCCAAATGCTGTTTGCAGTAAATGCTGGGCATTGAACCAATTATTATTTTTTTATGAGATAATTTTTTGGTTCACGCGCTTAGACCAATATGCCACTGAGGCGCGCCACAACAGACCGATTCTACAACAGCTAAATGTTTGTCAAAGGGTTCGATAATTCAGATCCTTTCCAAGTACAGCTGTATGATGGGGAAACACGTTTGCCGCTTTCCTCATCCTTGGCGGTATTTGCTGCACCAATGTCCGGTACGAGCTGGTGAACGAGCGAATACATTAACTATGGATAAGTAGCGAGCTAGCCACATCATGCAGACAAACCCACTTTAGAATCTGAGCTAACTAACCTTTAAAAAGAAGGTAAATTGCCGTGTATGGTGACCAATTCTGAAATGCTGCTAAACTCACTAGCATCATTACACTACAGTAACTAAAGTAGCATCGCCACAAACCGTACAAGACGCTATATTCAGAGCAAAGACCATTTTACAATTAATTTTCATGTGACATGGAAATCACTATGCCTTATATTCAGGTGTACTGTGTCACGCCCAGCTCTACCGTGCTGCGGTGTGTCCTCCTTGCCCCAGTTGATGTTTGGCCAAAAGGCGTACAGGCCTGTCTTCTTTTGTGTCTGGTTTTGTGCTGTCCCTACTTTTGTGGGCAGGTGGAGTTCTTTCAGGGGGCTGGGCCAAGCTGTGAGCTACTGATTGGCTGGATAATATACAGTGCTGTGAAAAAGTATTTGTCCACTTCCTGATTTCTTCTTTTTTGCATATTAGTCACACTTAAAAGTTTCAGATCATCAACCAAACTTTAATATTAGACAAAGACAACCGGGGTAAATACTAATCGCAGTTTTTAAATGAGGAGTTCATTTATTGAAGGTAAAAATCTATCCAAACCTACCTGGCCCTATGTGAAAAAGTAATTGCCCCCCAAATCCTAATAACTGGTTGTGCCACCCTTGGCGACAACAACTGCAATCAAAGGTTTCCAATAACTGGCAATGAGTCTTTAACATCACTGTGGAGGAATTTTAGCCCACTCTTCTTCGCAGAATTATTTTAAATCAGTAAAGCAGTAATCAGGCCTGGGCGTGGGTAGTAAAACTGGACTCAAAAAATGTGGTTAATCACAGTTAATTCATGATTTAACAAGGGGGGCAACTACTTTTTCCACATAGGGCCAGGTAGGTTTGGATAGCTTTTTCCCCTTAATAAATGAAATCACTGCATTTCAAAATAAATAAATCAAAAACTGCATTTTGTATTTACTCGGGTTATTTTTTTCTTATATTAAAATTAGTTTGATGATTTGAAACATATAAGAGTGAAAAATGTGCAAAAAAGTAAGAAATCAGGAAGGGCGCAAATACCTTTTCGTGGCACTGTAAGCTTTTCACGGCACTCTGCTCCATCTGCCGCACCGCCTGGACGTCTATAAGGCTGGCTGCAGGATGCAACACTTTTTCTCCCCCTTTTTGCCTTTTACACACTACATTACACGACACTGATATGACAAGACACTTTTCCTTCGTATGATTTGCGTTCCATGTAGTGACTTATGTCTATACGTTATTGTTGCCTTCACTCTTTTTGCCTGGGGGCAAATAAATGTTTTTGCTTAGATTGTATTCCCAGAGTGGTCTACCCCTTATGTCCAATGGCTTTTGAGCCAGGTAGTTGAGACAACTGGGACCTAGTAACTTACGCACATGTAATGTTAACATTATATCTCTTCTCGATGGCTGAATTTCAGCTCCATACAACTCCTGGAAGTAAATAAACAGGCACCAAGTTCTCCAAGAGAATCTGTCAGTCAGAGCTGTCAATCATGACTTTGCGCCCCTTTTTATAGTATTAAATGACTAAATAAAACAAAGCTCACTAGAATAAAATGAACAAATGAACAGAGTTCAGCATTTTGAGTAGTTCTTACCATCACAGATAACATCTTTGGAAAGAACTTAATTGAAACGTACTTAATTATTTTAGTGAGGCCCATGTCCTATCCACAAACATGGAGGGGGCAAGCTTATAATTTGTACTGCAGACAGACCCGAGATAGCGATCGAGATGTTTTGGCCCCTGTTTGCGGGAGCTGTTACATTGTTCATCTTTATATACAGTCAACAGATGAAAATAACAGTTACAGGGAGAGCAGGAACAAGGAGAGGAGGACAGCTGAAGTGAGTGATCGTGTAGGGTTGGCAAGTAAAAAGAAAAAAATAGAGCCACGGGCCCTGTAGCTCAGCTGACCACTCAAGGGAAACACCTTGAACAAATTTAGTGTCTTAATGGGTGGGAAGATACTTGTTAAGTTTCAGCTTCATTGGTCAAGTAGTCTTAGAGAAGAAGAGTTTCAATGGTTTCAGTGTAACTTCGAGGGGTTGTACAAAGTTTATGGTCAAAACAAGGTCAAAATTCAAAATACGGAAAAACTCGTATTATATGCAATTTATCTTGCTACTTACTACCAACATAGCAAATTTCAGCTGAATATGTGCAATAATAGCTTTTAGATGGCCAATTATGCGATTTTCAATATGGCCGCTGTGGCGGCCATGTTTGAAATCGGAGTGAAACCCCTTGAACAAAACTTTGTGTCCTCATAGGCAGGAAGGTACCAGTCAAGTTTCAACTTCATTGGCCATGCAGTTTCGGAGAAGATGATTTGGAAAGACTATCTACACACTCACTGATACCATACGGATCTGGAAGTTGGTTGCCATTTGTCAAAGTCAATTTGTTTAGGTAGCATTCGCAATCTTTGATGGCTAATGCCCTCACATAGCTTGACAAGCTGTTGTGGTCTGCCATACTTCCGTTTCCAGCTGCGTGCGCAACCTGTCTACGTCATCGTTGATTGCAAACTGTAAATGGGTCTATGAGGCCAGTACACAGGCCTATGGAGTAAGCTCATTACACAGCTAAAAGGCTATTTCAATCTAAATTTTAGTTGTTTGCTATGTGTAACCATTAAATAACATAAATATAGACACATAATTTGGATTTCCAGCCTGTAATAATTAAATATTGACCCTAACTGCGATTAAATACAAGGTAATACGGCAAGACGATAGTTTACAATAAAAATAGTGCCATGAGCGGTGTAGCTCATCTGGACTATAAATTTCCAGGGATCACAACAAAGCAAAGTTTTGGAGGGAAGATTTTTACAGATGACAGAAGTAATTATCAGCATGGGCCACGTGGCATGATGACTAAGGGGAAATCAAGGTCAAAATGCACTGCATGACAAAACAGAGAATATAATTACAACTCTTGCTACTTAGCACCTACCTAGCAAATTTCAGCTCGATCAGTGCAAAAATACCTTAGATAGCAGAAATATGAATTCTAAAGATGGCTGCCAAGAGGCCATGTTTGAAATCAGCTCAGCATGCCTCAATTAAACTATGGTGTCCTCATGGGTAGAAAAATGAAACTTATGTTTCAAGTTGATCCATCAAACTGTTTTGGAGAAAATTATGTTTAAGTATTGGCACAGCACAATGACAAAGGTCAAATCAAGAACAAAATGCGCTGCATAATAAAACTTGTATAATAACTTATGAGTCTTGCGACTTAGAATAAATACCAAATTCGGCCTCACTGATGCAAAAAAGTCTTAGATATAACAGAAATAGGCATTTTAAAGATGGCTTCCCAGTTGTCATATTTGAAATTGGTTCGGAATGCCTCAAACAAACTTTCGTGACCTCATGGGTGGGAACATGCATGTGAAGTTTTCAAGTTGATCTGCTGGATGGTTTTGGAGAGGTTAATGTTCACAGACAAAGGATGAACGATGGCCAACAAACAACGAAATACGACCGATGAAATAGTACAAACTGGCTTTCTAGTTGTTACTGCCTCAGCATCTAAACAGCATAAAAATTCATCAGTTTCCGTGCAACTGATCATTGTACGTGTATGTTACTAAAATGTATAATATTGAACAGTATTGTATACATATCATTTAATAGCACATACTATAACACAGACCAGTGGATATTTACAACCTGATCTCAATTCACATCAATATAAAACCTTCATCTAAAGAGGCGAGAAGCACCAACGACTTCTCTGGGATCAAAGGAATTTGCGATGAACCATCACACAGTGTACAAGTGTATTGCAGTCCGACAAATTATTATTCAGGTCTTTTTGGAAGAAATGTACATTGTGTACTGGACCAAAGAATAAGAGGACAACTTTGACTATCACCAGTGACCAGTCCAAAAGCCACACTCTTTCATGGTATGCAGTTGAATCAGTGTCCAAAACAAGGGTACCTTGCACTTCTGTGTAGCTAGCATCAGTGCTGAATGGTACATTGAGATTTCTGGGAAACTTATGCCGCCTTCAAGGCAGCATTTTTTCCAGGGACGCTCATGGATATCTCAAAAAGTGAACACATAACAGCGTTCTGCACACATTACAAAAACATGGCTGTGTTAGAAGACGGTGCAGGAACGGGTGCTGCACTGGCCTGCCTGCAGTCCAAGCTTGTCCCCAATGGAGAATGCGAGGTGCAAAATGCATTTATAGAGACCCTGTATTGTTGCTACCCTTATGACCTGAATGTGTAAAAAAAAAAAAAAAAAAAAGGGACAAAACAAGTCGACATGGTCTACAACATCCCCCGCCAATCGTGCGCTTCTTATTTTCGAACTCGGTCAAGGCCTTTATGGTCTGAAGCTACACACCAAATTTGGTTGTCCTATCTGTAATAGTTTCTGAGAAAAGTAGTCCCCTTTCTCTCAGACGGACGGACGGATGCACGCACGCACAGACGGAGGTCAAACCTACATCCCCCTCACACTTTGTGTTGGCGGGGGATAATAACACTAGAAGCTTAACAAGCTGGTGTCTTAATTCCTCAAACATTCATTAAGAGCTGAGAATAAAAATGACAACAGTAAAGTGGTAAATACTTTACTGCACCAACATTTTTGAAAGTTTGCAAAAATCAAAATTGAAATGTTTATTTCGAAAAATCTATTCATAAATTCATAACATTCATGTGGTGAAACACAAAATAATGTCCGGCTGTGTTGTTTTCGAGGAATAGAGGTCAAAGATAATTTAAAAATCATCGCATTCAGTTTTAATTAAACATGCCGTCACATTTTTTCTGCTCTGGGGTTGTAACATCTGCACAACCGAAAAAAAGAGAGGCCCCTTTCCCCCACAAAAAGTGTAGCACTTGAGACATTTGGCTTTAGGTTTTCCCATTCTCGACATTATTCGAAAACTCTGGGTGACCGCCGGTAAACTGGAGGTTTTATGTCGGAACTGTTTAACCAACGCGCTATCAGACCTTCATACATCCTGTACTGATATACACACAGAATTTCAGCCTCCATATGTTTGATGCAGAGGCCAGTCAAAGCTCAGGATCACTGTGTACTAGAGTATCGTGTGGCCCGGTGGTAGCCTACAGCCTAGATAATAGAATGAGGTGGTGAATAGGAGCGTATACACCAGAGGAAAACACATCGGAACAGTGTGTACCGAAGTAATTTGATCAGCAGGAATGGGAAGAATAATTGCGAAAAAGAATAAGTACAACAGTATTTAATATTATAAGGCCAAATTCTATGGATTTCGACGATACTGCAGTTTGGAAACTGAATTTGACAACATTTTGATCCATCTGAAAGGACACGCGAACTCAACTGGAAGAGTCCAGAAATATAACCCAGTAAATCCATCCTTACCTTCACTATCCTCTTCAAGTATATTCGGAGGAGGGTTTTCCATTATGGTCTTTAATACAATTGGAAAAGAACTCGGTTGAACCGAGTCTACGACCACGGTGACCGTTGAATCCCCAGACATTGTTTTTTAAGCTGGAGCCTCGCTGTTTTCGCCTTTTCAGCAAGAATCAATGTATTCCAAAGGGAGGATACTACGCACGAAGTGTGGCGTCCGATAAATATACACCGCTGTAATTAACTAATATAGCAATTTATTCTTGGAACAATTTTATGTCGGCGTCTTTATCTTTTTATGCTCTTGCGAGTGAAGAAAAAAAACAACTTGCATAGACGTAGGCCGAGTCTCACGCGTCCTTCTGGCCCAATTCCCCGGATTGCTGGTGGGCAGTTTTGTTATTCATGAGAAACTGCACCTCCCCCTCTCTCTCTCGCTCTCTCACGCAAGTATGAAAATGTAGGTTATGCTCCGAATAAAAACGTATGCAGTTATAAAAACGAGGAAGGGACGAACCAATCACCCAGTGCCCTGCAAGCCCATTGGTCGTCGAGTTCATAAATTATGCAATTCTGTATCGGCATTTCATTCATTCATTTTGAGACAGTTAAAAATATCTTTACGGAAACAATGTTGACCTCCCATCCACTAGTATGATGACTGCACACGTTTCAACGTAGCTACATCACTAATGTTGCAATAGGCTATGCACGCAGACTTGTCGTCACACACGATATAATGCGCGTTTTTCGCTGAAGCTTACGAAAATTTGGCTATTTCTCCTTAATTTTTCAGTGACAGCACAGCATTCACATCGCGATGAAGGTCGCAGATGCGCAGCAGTTAGCTTCACCGATTTGATGCATCGCCTAAATGCTTGTTTAAATGTTTAAATCTTATGTTTGTTGATCCTACAATCGAAGGAGTCGCACATATACCAGTCTATGGTGGGACGTACACATTTAAAGAAAACAATTTAAGGACATTAATAGAGCAAAGTTTCATCGAGGCCAATATTTGCATCGGTAATTCGGCACCCGAGTGGCTCACATGGCAGCGAACGTGAAGCCACAGAAAAGACGAAGAGGCGGTGCAGCATTAATTATGCATGCAGTCCCTTTAGAGCGGGGCGTCCCCGCACGTGTTGGTCTGAGACATAAGGCAGTGTTATTACGATATTTCATTTTATTTCGTTTTTGCACTGTCACAGTGACTTCGAAATACTTTTGCACGATGACTTCGTAAATTTCCTGCCACTCTCGAATGATGCCCCTAAAAGGAGATATTGGAAGCTTTCACTATGACAAACGGTATAATTGTTTGCCTATGGTCTTCCGGAGCCTCCTTTAAAAATGCCCATTAATAATGAAAATTCCGAACTAAAATCAGTGTGTCCCGATGAACAAGTACACCATGCACAGGAATTAGGGGATAATGACGCACAATCATAATGGCACCATTAGCGCATATAACACCGCGCAAAAGCTTGGACAAACTCACAAAATGCCCAACTTGTACAGCGGACACCCAAAACACAAATGAAATAAGCGTATTTTCTGTGCAGTTTCGAGCTAGTTACTTTTGTCATTGTGCTGACTACTTCCAGTTAAGTGCGCAGCGACACATTTGCAAGGGCTGTAATGCTATCATGGAATCTAACTTACTTTACTACTACAGGAAAAGGAGGATGCGCATAGAGTTGTCATATTAACATGACTACATTGTCATCAATATTCCCCGCCACCATGGGACCCCGTTTTCGAAATCAATCAATGGCATGACTAGCAGCGTACACGCACAAAATTTCATTTATCGAAGTAGTTTCTGAGAAAAGTTGTCCCCACTTATCAGGACAAGCTCCCTTGCTATACCCTACTCCACTTCGTGTGATGGCGCTGGACAGTAAACAACCTTCAACAGATCTGTTCACACAAACAAGGGCATTTTCTCGTGCAGTGGTTGAAATTGTTCTGGAACATGGTTGTTCTGAATAAGAGAGACCCGGTGGTTCACATCCACAAAATGGCCAAACTGAACTTCAAACGCATTCCCAGAGACCTCCTCAGCTCAGTTTCAACCAGGGGTTCGGCTTGGAGCAAGTATTAGGCCCAAGTCTAAGAGCAAACACTGGAGTTCCAAATGTGAAATTCTGCCACAATAATGCTATAAGTGCCGTGGGGTAATTTATAAATACACACGAATATGCCATAAAGTCTGACACCGTATTGCAATGATAAATTTGATACAAATGACCCTTACAGGAGGAACATGCAAACATTTTTCCAGCGGCAAAGTAAAAAAAAGATAATTACTTGCCAAAACAACATTATTGTTTAGGACATCCAAAATCCAGAAGCCCATCTTTTGCAGGGTGTGTTCACATACATCGAGACATAACAGCATGCATGTTTTAAATTGTGTGTTTGGGGGGGGGAGTTCAGGGCAACTTGAGGGATGTGAAATCCAGCTCTCCAATAGTAATGATTACTGTGTATTCAGTATTAAAAGTCTTTTTTGTAAGAGGGGGTGCTCTGTACTCCTCAAGGATGACAGGGGTTGCATAGTCAGATCTCCAAACTGAAGATCTACTCCTCATCAATATCATTGTACCTTTGTACTCTGACATAGTTTTCTCTCTCCCTGTCCCTCTCTCTCCTTCACCATATCTCTCTCCCTCCCTCCCTCCTTCTATAAACCCCCCCCGCTCTCTCATGCACACATACAGAAAACATTATGTTCTCATCTAGTCCTCAAGGGCAAATGTGCTATATTTCACACACATGCCACCTCTGTACTTGAACTACTCACTGACAATGAATCTGTTGCACTTAATGAGCGCTCTCTGACAAGGGAACTTGAATGTAAAGATTCAATCAACTTATTCCTGGCTGTCGTCATGATTGGTAGTAACAAACATAAGCACAACCACAGAAGAACCATTCACACAGAAATGTTTCAGCAGTTTCAGAAAAACAGATCAGTCTGCTTCATCCACCACTGTTCTACGCATCTCTTCCCACTTTAGAATAAATCTCATCAAATGGGAGTTCACTCACTGGCCTTGATGATGAAAACAGCAGTTGAATGTCCTTTGTGGGGTAGTTAGCAACCTTAAGGGTTATGCAAGCTCAGAGGATTGACTCCAGGTAGGATATAGCTGTTGAATTGTTAGGTGAATGATTTTACCTCCACTGGTTCAACCATATCCAGTTTTAGAAAAATAAGTAAAATTCATTTCCAGAAGTATAACACTTTTCCATAGATATAGAGATCAGCCAAATTCCAGCAAAGTAATGTGCGCAATATTACCTCACATTGCAAGTTAATGAACATTCAAGCATTTTTTAAGGATGAATGTGGGTTCAAATCACATTTTGCCCAGCTCCGTCAATATTATAAAATAAATATGATAATCAAAAAAGAAGTTTGGATTCTTCACGAACATTTTTGGCACCCTTACCGTTGTCATCGAGAACAGGAACAGAGAACGGGTATTCGAGCAAAGCTTTAAAAATTTCTGGAATGTCGCTCGAGTCACCAAGATTTTTTGTGTGTGTTACAGCAGACATTTTAACCATATATCTTAAAATAATCAACGGTCACCCGTGATGCAGGAACCCTGAAACAGTAGCTAAACACGTCGTTTCTCAGAGCTTCGTCCAGCAAGACCATGCAAGTTACCAATCACAGGCATAAGAGTACTCAAGTCCTGATCGATCGATCTTAGACAGAGCAGGAAAGTTACCTAACTAACCACGCCTTGTGAAAAGTAATGACAAGAAAACTAACCAATGACCAATTCTCTGTGGCACGCTGAGTTCGGTGACACTTGCGATTCGTAAAAATAGCTGTCCATCACACGTGAGTCAGCCAATCGGAGCGCGTGTATCGAGACATGAGTTTGGCCATCCCAGTAGATGTCACTTACACAATATTGATGAAATAGCTGTGTTGATGGTGTTTCGCCTTCTTAAAAGATGCTAGGACACGTACATTCGTGGCTATCTACATCGTATAATTATGAAAAAGAAAAAATAATATAGCTCGATATTCATCTAATCTATGAAGAGGCTTATGTTCCTGAATTGATGGAATTCAACCTTTGCGAGACCTTGTATCGAATGGACAATTGGTTTCTCTCTACTAATGCTTTCATGAATACGCGGCATTTTTTAAAAGAGCGGGTAGCATTACGACTATGAGCTCAATCGAGAGCACAATGCTTTGCTTATTGCGTATTTACTATTAAATTGCAAAGATTAGGAAAATTGGAACGCGTGAGCGTATTCAACTCTGCTGTCATACACTTCGAATGTGAAGTGAAATTTGCAAAAAAAGGCCAATCATTGGCCCTGACGCGTACTGCGCATCAACCACATTGCCCTTCAATTCAGCAGCGTGAAAACGTGATCAGTGTTGGAGTATCTTTCAAGGCCGAAGCCAGAAAAGACTTCGTGGATTCAGTTCTTGGGAAGTTTCTTGCACCCCATTCACTGACTAACACAGTCAGGGAAAACACAAACACAAACAGTCAGACATTTTAAAACAAAATCAGGTTTATTGCTAAAAACATTTCCATGATATTTGTTCCACTGTTCCATTTACTTCCAACCACAGAAGGGAAAATGGATAGAAAGAATGGAGAAAAATACAGTACAAAAGAAGACCTCCCCCCCAATCCCCAGGTTGACACCCATGAACTGAGCAGTCAAATCCATAGAATTAACCAAGATTGAGAACTGAATTCTGTAGTTGGTACTAAAGCTCATTGCTTTGCGATAGTCCCAACCCTTAAAGACCTCCATGTTATCTTAACCTTATTGTGTCAACATCTATGACACCCCCCCCCCCCCCCCTCCTCCCTAGCCATTGCCAAAGAGTTGCAAGATTGCCGCTCTTTTGGGGCCATTTTGCTGGAGTTGAAGAGCAGGGGAGGGTGTTAGCGGCGCAACAAGACGCCTTAGCCCACTCGTCCCAGCTGACAAAACAAGAGGTCCCCAAAGGCGTGGAGGACAGCTGGGCAGGGCTACAAGCCCCCACAGCCTTCTTCCCAGCCTCTACTAAAGAGCAGGACTACAGCAGAGGACTTTAGCCCCGGGTCAGAAAGTAAAAGTCCTCCAGAGTCCTACTTTCACCCATGAATTCAGCCAGATTAATCACAAAAGCTCTCCCTCCTGGTTGAACGAATAGGATTAATAGAAAATCCTGGGTGGGATTATTACTCTCTGGGAACTTTTACCTCCTGAATGCGGATCTTTGTTTGGCTCGGGAGAGACTGCTCCCGTACAGTCCCTGTTTGGTGTTGACTGTCGATTAACACAGCCTGCTGACCCTGCCATTTTAACCCTGCTAATCGCTCCCTTCCCAGCGTGTGCCGTGTGAGGCGCTAATGGTGTGCTGTTGCAGGAGTATACAGACAATGCAACTGGCTCTCATTAACACACAAACTATTAGCTTGAAATTACAGACAGCCATTAGAAGGGGCAGAAAAAAAAAATAAGTTGAGACTCAAAAATACATCCACAAGCAATGGTCAGAAATCACCAATAACACATCACCTCTTATCTATGCATTTATATGTGTCTAAGGCATATATATATAATCATATATTGAGAAAGAGGATTATGATTTTGTTATATATAGTCATACGCATGTTGTATTAGGTATTATGCAGTATGCAGATATCCATGTATGCTTTGAGTCGTCATATTACAGCAGGTATGATCCTGCTTGTAAACCCCAACGAGATAAAAAAACATTTTCCATTCCCAAACAAACATCACCTCATTGTCACTCTAAATAACACCATTTATACCGAAATCGCCAGCACTAGAGTTCATTTTATCTCAGCGCTGGCCAAGCGTTCCATCATCAGCCACCTCTCTGACATACAGGAAATGTTTTTACGGTTCTGAAATTATCCTGAAAGGGCACACCCACACATACACATCAGGGCAAAACACTGCAATATTAGGTTTGCCTGACATTTGCTTCTTTGCTCAGATTTTTCAGCTTCAAGAACCTGCATGTATTACTGCATTCCTGCCCAACCACAGTCTCAGTGATTATACCACGAAGTCACGCATAAGCATACATAGACATCCATTAACTATTGTATCATACATTGTTACATTAATAGTTATACATAGCAATAATCTTATACATACTGATAGCATATAGAACAAAAATTGTAATGTTAATATAGTATCATAATTATAGTAATAATAACAGCAATAAGATCCCACGATAAAGCCATAATATGGGTCACTCCAGGTGGTGTCATTGTGCTTCTAAGAGTTCGGTCGAGCGATTAAACCTAAACTAGATGTTAATAGTTCTAAATGATGAAGTTGCTGCCCCCGCATTATGGATTTTTACATTCTTAAAACAGTTTCTACCCACTTTTCAGAGAAAAGTGCAGAAAACCCTTCCTGCTGAGTACTGTGGTGTCAGAGTCCACAAAAATATATGGTTTACCTGTAAAAACACCCCCCAAAAAGCTAATGAATGGGAAGCCAGTGATTTTCAGGGCTACTAACCCATTTCGCACATTCTGAGACTGGTATTGCAGCGTGAAGCCCGACACCAGAGTAACTGCCCAACGGCAGGGAAACTAACCAACCGCAGCTCCAAATACCCCCATTTTTAGCATTTTTCAGAGTATTTACTCCTGAAATTTATGGGCAAACTAAAAAAAAAAAAAAAAGAAGTTTCACTTTAGAAGCCCGCATTCGTTTTTCCAAAAATGTCAGCATGGAGCCTGGCTAGAAGTAAAATTGACCCAACAGACTCGAGCTTGTTTACCCCAGACCGCGAGTCTCCGCAGAACAGACCGCTGCTTGTTGTGGGATAACAGAGCATAACAAAGAGTCTTCGGTGGGTGGCGTCCAACACTATTCATCCCAAAGTGGCGATTCGCTTTATAAACACCGCTCAAGCAGTACGCTCTTCACCAATAGCACCAATTCTGGAATGACACTCAGGAAGCAAAGGAAATTAATAGTAATAACCACTACGCCATCTAAATTATCCATAGGTCGTATACCTCAGCTCAATAACAAGAAATAGTATGTAATCAATACAGGAGTAGATTATATTTTCATTTCAGTTCAAAGGCTAAGTTATCAGTTATTCTTAGTTTACTCGTTTTGTAAATATGCACGGTATAATATATATGTGTGTGTGCACCATGTATGCCTGTATAGATGAAAATCCCTATATAAAAGTCCACTGAGGGGCATACAAGAGTGGCTTGCTTAGATGAGCAAGACGCATCCCAGCGATAATATTTCACGTGTTCCATGTATTTTAATAGGCACAAGATAAAGAGGGAACGTTAATTTGTTAATCCCTTCGTTAACCTTTCCTGCACAGTTCATCTTTCCTACACCCGTATCAGGGCTTAAAGGGATAAGATGGGGGGGCTACTCCCCCCGTTTTTACTGGCCCCAAGCCAACCAAAAACTGTCACCAAAACATAACTCCTTTACCCTCCCTCCGCCTCCCTCATGTCCCCCAGACACCCAAATTTGCAACAAAATGGGTGGGGGGGGGGGGGTCAAATAATATTCAGCTCCTCCATTAAGGACATCTTCACTCAATCAGCTGATAGTTGTAAAACAAAATAGTTAATCATTTACACTGACGCATTCGCATGCATGTTTGCCTGGCTCTCTTGTCCTCCATTCAATTTCAATTCACATTTTAACTGCGAACATAGCAATTTCAAGGCCGAAACGGCACAGCCACCCCGCGCGCCATGTCTATGGGACGCATCACGTCAATTCGAATGACGAGACAAAGCTTTGGGAGAGCTTCTAAAATGAATCGAGGCCAGAGCACTTTTCACAAGGATGAAAGGACGTGCCACTCATCTCAAAGACTGACAAAGTGGTTATTTTGAACAACGAGCCACCCTCCCCAATAACCGAAACAACAGACTTTGTCCCTCTCCCATCAGCGAGGACACATTCCTCAGGTCATACTGGGCCGCTCCAACACGCGTTACTCACAAATGACTTTGCACAATCACCAAACTGACCAAATAGTTTGGAGATATTATTATGGGGAGAACATTTAAATGTTGAATGAAAATGTACATCCACAAAGGATGGTCTCAACATTCCATGTTTAGATTACTTTTAAGAAACCTCAAACTCTGTTCCCCGGACTAATTCGGTGGCTTTCAATCTCTTACATGATGGCAAATTTCCAAGTTAGGTGCTTGAAACGAGGGATGTTTAAAATTAGTGAATAGAATTTGCCCTGGGTTTGAGTGGGCAGGGCATAATTGTACACTAGAGCCTCTCTCGGGCCAAAAGGAACAATGCGGCCAGCGCATCCCAGCAGTGCTTTTGCTTGAATTGCATTAAAATGTGCAAAGGTCAGGGGAAATTCATATGTTCCATCCACCTACTGCATGACCCTTCTCAATCCTGGGGAGGGCGAGGGTGCATATCCCAGAATGCATTTAGGGTAAGGCATTAGCCAACCCATTGCAGCGATTTATCCATATTTTGCCCCTCCTGAAAAGAAAAATAAAATGAGGAGGATGGACCCTTCAGGGACCCAGAGGGGGAGGGGGAAGATGACAGGGGGCCAACTGCTGTACTCGTACATTCGGACGGCTGATTGTCAGCTGAGAATTTCTCCAGGTGCATTTTTGAGAGCTCTGATCTTTCAATCAATACCACAGGGGCCAGAAACTCAAGACAGCCACAGCAAGTTGGGCTTAGCTGAGCACTGTAAACGACTAAAAAAAAAAATAAATAAAATAAAAAAAAAAACATACACAAACAACAAAAAAAAAACCCTTAAACTGCTCTGAAAAGAGAAATAAAGCCACTACCAGGAGTGTCTGTGTATGTGGCCTAGCGTCAGTTAGCCGAGTGCATGTGTGCGCACACTGTGTATCAGAGTGAAATGCTGTGCCCGCATTCAAGTGCCCATCAGATGAACCAAGAGTCCCGAAGGAGGAAGCCAAACTTCCCACAGTCACAGTTGTTTGGGGGGGGGGCAAACACACATGGTCATCACGAGCCTCGGCCAAATTCCTCCGCAGGAAGTCCCGCCTCTCCTGCCACTCCTCCATCTCATCCTCACTGCGGGCGGAGTTACTGCTCACCCCCTCCAGACAGCCGCTGCCCAGCCTGTCAATCAAACGCATGCGAACCAATCAGAATCAGAGTACTGGGGGAGAGAAGGGGCTGGGCAGGCATAATGAGGATGTAGCTACAAAACTGGCATCTCCTGAATTTCACACTGAGCCCTGATATTTCCCTGTCAAATAACAAAAATAACTGCGAGCTTGTTTGAGGTGTCAGTGGTGTGTGACAGAGCGTTGCAGTGCAGTTTAAGCCTGTGATCTGTTTAGCACCAGTGAGTACACAGTGCGTATCGGAGTGGACCTCAGTGTAAGCAGCTCACACACAGCCAGGGGTCCTGGGATACAGCGTCTGTCCCACAGCTGTCCAGCTGAAACCTGGGTCATTCCAAATAAAATCAACTAGGGGGTGCCAGGTCACCTCCTCATTTTTTCTTTAAAAGAATTCACAAGTAAATGTTCACACAAAATGAAAAAATGCTAAATATTAGGCCAGTATCTCAAATAGTTTTCAAGTTATAGCCCTTTGGAATTTGAATAATATTTTAAGTTTTTTGGTGAACCCATTTTCAGCCAACTTTGGCAACTTATTGCTCCTAATTGATTGCTTATACAAGGCTGAAATTGGCGATACTAACCATGTCCATCCCCTAGAATCTGAAAACGGCCTTAGATTCTGTGTATCTTGATCCACTTTTGTACGGTAAAGCCTCAAAATCAGCCAAAAACACAAAATGCCCAAAAACGACACCACATTTTATTATTTATTTTATAATAAGTATCTCACACTTCGCTACACTTAATAACTCACTTAATAACTTAAAACCTCATCTGTGTCACTCCCCCTCAATACTCAGTTAAGCAACCGACTACCCAGCTAATTTGCGACCATCTACGGTCCAGCTCTGAGAGCCTGGACAACGGTTTCCTAAATCTTTAGATTAGCCTAGCCTGCTAGCGTTTTTAGCCTTATTCCAAGATAGCCTCTATATCTCAGTCAGTGGGATTTCAGTCCTATGTTAGTAGTAGTAGGACCAAAGTGCACATAACACCTTCCCAACTAGTGCTACCCTTCTCCTCTGAGCAAACTCACTCACCCCAAATTTGAGTACTTTATACTTGTGACGTGAGTTTTCACAGGCCGAGAAATAGAGTTGCCACACAGATTAAAAATAAAATGCTGTCCTTCGTGAGCCATCCAGACTCTATATGCCTAAGTGAGAACCAAAGGCTACGATCCAGAATTTGGTGAAAAATGAGCTAAGTGCATGCAGCACCCTCTGACTACGCTTAAATAATAAATATTTAACATCAGTTACAAGTTCTCTTGAACAGAAATGTCACCAATCTGGCAAACGTGAACTTACAGAAAGCAGAAACTTTGAGCCCGTTTCATACAGAACTTTCAATTTGCGGGTTAGTAGACTCTGGTTCTAACCCACTCACATATACTCCAATCCATCCATCCATTATCTAATAAGGGAATTCCCAGTCAAGTATCACTGGGGCTGGATCCTATCCCAGCATGCAATGGGACAAGAGGCAGGAACACACCCTAAACCCATCATATGACTGGCAAAATACTTAAGATAGGAATATATAGTGCACAATATACTGCACAGACAGAAACACAAATATACAGAAGATGGTTTAAATACAGACAGGACGAACATGGATACAACACGATCACATGTAGTAACACATTCAATCAAAGCCCCCGCCCCCATCCCAGTGTACGTACAGATGCCCCACATTGTGCACCCATAAATAATGCACTAGCAGATACACTGGTAATCTGACAAAACTTTTATTCGATCAACATGTAGGACACAGACGTCCCCGTTACACTCACAGTGGTACAGTATGTCACAGTGAAATATCACAGGAATGCACTTCGCCGTCACATTTACAGATACTACAGACAAGCAATAAAATTCCCCATTTTGTAACCCAATCAGAGTCGCAAACCGAAACATGACTCACCTAACAGACACCAAAAAACTGTAGCAAATCGCTCCACTGATTGTACTCATCATTAAAGTACTAGAAATTCCACAAAGCTCGTTTCTCCTGTGATGGCGATTTCCGTACACATTGCTTACATACGGACAGAAGGTTTGGTTGTGTCTCCATAGTTAGGCAGCACCGTCAGGCTTTTGCAGGTGTCAGATTCCACAGCACAGGGCCTTCGTTTTCAGTGTGAATGGAGTCCAGGTGAACCAATTGAACCTTATAAAACCCCTGACGAGAAGCCTAGCAATTTAAAGTTTGACGATTGTGAACGATTTAACCATGTTGTCACTCCAATCAAAGAGCCGTCCTTTTTCCCCAACTAATCAGCTCCGATTTATCTTCAGCTAAACTCTGCGTTTCCACTGCTCTTCTTCTGTGCTTATACAATACCGTTCTTAATTTTGGAATTTTTCAGGTTTTCGAAAAGGCACTTATAGCTATATTCATTGAGGTACAATCCAGAGACAACTACAATCTAATGCTACATTGGTGAATAAAAGCATCAATTTCATTAAAAAGCAAACATTTCAAGGCGATTCTAACTTTCTGAACTGCGCTGGACGCACACTCATACTCTGCAGTTGGTCCATACTATGCAATTCATGCAATTGACCTACCACTGTGGATTCTGAAGTCTGACATGTAAATAATAGTACTTTGATTTGAAAGACAGCGTAATTACACTGTCTAAAATGTGTAGATAAAGGCAGAAGATGGCTGCTGGAGATGGACACACAGCTGGGATTAAGGCATCAGAGAATTGAGTGTTAATGAACCAGCAGTGATTGACAGATGACCCCCCCTCCTGATTGGAGCAGACGATTTAGGGTGGAGTGGTTCTTGGTTATCCAGGCCTGGTGCCGGGGGGGCAATTAGGTAATTGGGGGGGCTCTGTACTGTGTCAGTCCAACTGCCTTTCTGCTGTCCAACCCCAGGGGTTAGACCAGTGAGTGTCACCATGGCATTTGTCTCGCGTGCCATGACAACGTTGGCCAGCCACTCACCATTGGCTCAGCATAGTCCGTCGGCATGGCGATGGGCTTCTCCTCCGGGGGCGGGGTTAGCAAGGTGCCATCAGGCCGTCTGTTCTGATTGGTCACGGCCAGCCACATGTCGTACATTTGCTGCATATCTCTCACTGTCAGGGAAAAGCAGAGGACGAGGGAAGGGTAATCAGATCTCACACAGGCAGGAACACGCACACGCAGAACTCATGTTGTCGTCGTCTCTCTCTCTCGCTCTCTCTCTCACACACACAGAAACTCATGTTGTCATTGACTCTCGCTCCCTCTCACTCACACACACACACACACACACAAACAAACAAACAAACATTAAGATGAACAGTAAGGAGGTACAACACAACACAGACAGACACAAAAACACACACAGAACTCCAGGGGTTTATGTAGCCGTGTGGAAACGAAGGCTTGTTAATTGTGCGCAGACATTAGCCCCTAGAGCGCTAAATACTGCTATTGTTTCTCAATGATGCAAAATGTCAAAATCAAAGCTGTTGAAAACCTATCATGTGGCAACTTGTTTAAAAGTGCTCCCACACGGTAGCTCTTTTAAACAAGTCGCCAGATGATGGGTTTTCAACAGCACATTTTATATTCATATTTTTAGAACATTTACTACAGTGCTCTGAGGGTTAAATTGTGTGCAGTGACACTCATCATAGTACTTTAGTCCCATTTCTTAGTCCTCTCAACTGTGTTGTCGTGGCAACCATTATCTATTGAATTACGAACAGCAGTTCAGCTACTTTCATCAAAACTGGCGTAGAGTTGATTGGTCTAATCAGGAGCCAGTGCTCCCTGAAGCATTTTCAGTTTAAGGGCCTTGACCAAGGGCCCAATAGAAAATGATTTTACTGTGAATACACAGACGCTAGAGCCACAAACATCTGACTGGCTCTCAATCAGGACCATCATTATGCTACAGGCCAAAAACTGAGTGCTGAACTCACAGGGCTGAGCTAGTGCTGGAGAGGGGGGTGTGGTTCTCAGAGACACCAGGAGACAGAGGGGGGGAGAAGGAGTGTGTGTGTATGTGTGAGAGAGTGTGTGTGAGTGAGCAGGTTTATCGGAACCTGTGAGGCTAAAAGACCCCTTCCGGATAATAAAGTCAGAAGAAAGGCTTAACTCTAGGCCAAGGGGCAGGTTTAGGGCCATCATTAGGCTTATGGTTAGTTAATTGCAGTCCCCAGACAAAGTCAGGGCTACTTTAGACATCTCCTTGTGGATGCTCTACAGACCACAAATTTAAAGCCATTTATTTTATATTTGGCACGTATAAGGACAGTGGTCAGGACACTTATCGATTTTGGTTGCCGTGGTAACATTATTTACTAAATAATAGGCCATTTTCTGTC
Organism: Gymnothorax reevesii; assembly: GCA_029721435.1. Taxonomy (NCBI): domain Eukaryota; kingdom Metazoa; phylum Chordata; class Actinopteri; order Anguilliformes; family Muraenidae; genus Gymnothorax; species Gymnothorax reevesii. The sequence continues at coordinate 19,112,017 of CM056582.1, read as the reverse complement.
AAAAATTAGCCAAAATGAAAAATATGGGCGACCAGGGGCTACACCTATTGGTTGCTGGCGACCTACCCATCTAGTTCAAGGTCTGGTTTGAAGGCTGGATATATGCATTCGGCTCTAGGTTACATGAGGATGTTAAATTAAGTTTAAAAGTGGGGTAATTTTGGATGGTTTGTAGGTTTGAGTCAAGATTAATGTGGATTTTAGGGTTTGGGGGTATGGAAATAGGATGTTGACGGCAAAATTATTTTTTTGCTCTCCAAGAGTAGATGAAAAAAAGTATAATGGAGCAGGTTTGTGTGTATGTGCACAGCTATGCATTTGTGTGTGTGTGTGTGTGTGTGTGTGTGCCCGTGTGTATTTGTAAACTCACAGCTGTTGTTCTTCATGTAGGTCCAGACGTCCCTCTCTTCCAGACTGTGAGCGAAGGAGCAGTTCCCAATATAGTGACACTTCTTCTGTTTCATCACATGAACACACATCTGCATCAGAACACACACACACACACACACACACACGTCAGCGACGTCACACTGCTTACTTTCCGTTACGCCATCATGCGCGGAGAGACTCCAATACAACTGCATGCTGAACTAGGATACATAAATAGCATCCATATTATACATCAGTTTGACGTACATTCATCTTGAAAAACATCAATTTTGTCATCCCAAAGGGCACAAAGATCCATGTAAAATTAGAAATGCCCCCACAGCGGAGTGAGGGGAGAGTGAAATGGGATTGGACACATCAGGACAAGAGAAACCCTTCAAGAGAGGCACTCCAGCCTGGCATTTTACTCAGATACTGGATACTGAGTTTTCATGATTGCCGTAGAGAGGCGGATAAAACGATTTAATGAGGAAAATTTGTTGGTTCCCCCATGAGACGGAGCTTCCTGTCCCGTCGCAGCTCCTGCCTGCACCACTGCGGCCCTCAAAGGGACACATCAGAGGAGATGTGCTGGGTCATTAAAGTCACACACTGGGTCATAAACACTGGGCTTCCTGTGGGTCTCACACCCACCGAGGCCTAAACTTTCTCACACAAAACACAGGACGCTTAAACCGCCGTTACGACCCTCGAACGATCATGCACAGCAGCTCTTCCGGACAAAGACTGAGCAACTTTTTGTTTATTTACCAGTCCACACCCTGGGTTGCACAAACCACAACGATGTGCAGGCTTCAGGGTATGTGCAGTCACCACTCTGCGCACGACTGCTCGTAAGCCCGGGGGAGCCCTTTTAAACAAGTTGCCACATGATAGGTTAACAGCATCTGACTTTCATTTCTTAAATATTGGGCAACTAGTTGCTTACAGCTCTTCAAGGGTTAACAGAGGATGCAGCTCTGTTTATTACGAAGATAACTTTGCGTGGTATAATAATTCCATTAATAAAAATGCAGTCCATTCTGACGAAATAATTAAACTTCACTGCTCTGGCACAAAATTATTTCTATAGCATTTTTTAATGAATAAAGTTAGTATAGTATGCAAAGTCATGCTTGCCAATAAAGGAAATGGGGGTTTGATTTTGTTGAAGATGTCAGAAAGCCCACCCCACTAACGAGCGCTCTGATTGGCTGCTCAGGCTGTCACTCACATCATACTGCTGAGGGTAGGTGCGAGAGAAAGGTAGAGGTCGAACCACCACCCACTTCTTCTTCTCGAAGGACTTCACCAGCAGCACCCGACGCTCCTTCGTCCAGCTGAGGAAGAGGAGGAGGGGAGAGGAGAGTCAAAGCCCAGTTTCACTACTTACCCATCAATCCATCCCTCCCTCCAGCCATCCATCCCTCCATCTATCCATCCATCCCTCTTTTTTCTGCTAAGGGTTGTAAGGGGACTGAAGTCCATCCCAGAATTCAATTGGAGTGAGGCAGGATTTGGACAGTTTGCCAATAGAAGGCAGGGCTCACACACGATTCAGTCACACACTCCAACCTGTGGGCAATTTAAACTATAACCAATGAGCCTGGTATGCGAGCGTTTAGACTGTGGAGGGAAACTGAAGTACCCGCGGTAAACCCATGTAAACACAGGGAGAACATGCAAACTCCTCTGTTCTCTTGCAAGTTGCTAATGCGCCTATTCGGCTAAATTAATAACTAAAATATCTTGTATATGGACACTACAGGCAGAAGTATGTTAGCGTGCCCAAAACACAACATGAAACAGGGTCAAAATGTGGGCTTCATCTTGCGGGAATAACGGCTCTTGTTGTTTTATGTCATATTGACGGCGCTCCAGGTATTAGCGGAAGTTGCTTGTAAGCAATAAAATCCCAACAAGAGCTAAAGCTTGACAACAAGCGTAAACAGCAATGACCCCATTTACACCTGGTATTGAAATGCGTTTTTTGCGATCGGATTGCAATCGGACAGCATTTGACCACAAACATTTACACCTGGTATTAACATGCGTCTCCGGCGTCCATTACAATCCGATCACAAAAAAACGCATATCAATACCAGGTGTAAATGGGGTCATTAAGTCTCGCCTGACCACTTGTGATCCGATCACCCAAAACGCATGTTAAAACCAAGTGTACACGGGGCCATGGAGAACTCCTGCGTTCCCTCATTTTAATCTGTTGTTAGATGAGCAAAAACAAACAACCTTCACAGAAACAGGAGTCGATTTTAATGCATGAATACAGTTCTCCTTTGCCACGTAGCATTGATGACAGAGACTACATGAATTCTGGTCAGCTGACGCATTAGCAGAGCATTTTTCCCTGATGTCTGAGCAGCTATAGAGGGCGTCAGTCTCGCTCTGGTGGGGGGGGGGGGTGTAAGGATGCGTCCCTCTCTCCACAGTCTCACCTGTGCCGGGCCTTGGCGGTGCAGTACTTCAGAGCCTTGTCCGGCTCGTTGACCTGTCCGTCCCTCCAACACTGGCCGCACACAAACTTCATCTTCAGATTCAGGCCCTTCCCCCTCCCTCCGCCTCCTCCGGTGCTGACTCCACCCCCTCCAACACCACCGCCTCCCCCGACCCCACCTCCTACCCCGCCCCCTGTGACATCATGGCCACCGCTGCTGGGGTTGTGATGCGGCATGTGGTGAATGGGCTGGTGACCCTGGGGGAGACAGAAATAAACGCACACAGAGCACGTGATCAGAGCAATGAGATAACGTTAGAGGAGTTCTGGATTTCGACAGCTCATAACGCTTACTCATCTCCACCCACAGCGGCTGCCACCAGACAGAAAACAGATTTTATTTCATCGGTAAAGCTCGGAATTTCTGATCGATTCAGGCCTGCTGGTTGATAGAGTCTTGCCATTTGATTGGTTCATCTGCTTAATTCGGCTCTCAATCTTGTCAACTGCAAGTCTTTCTTACCCTTGTCGGTTTGAACACAATAACCCTTGCTGCTTTTTGTCTCCATTTGGAATTACATCTCATCCAATCACTGCCAAACAATACCTCCCCATACCCTCTGATCACTACCCATGAACACACGCTCTGATCACTGCTGCCGTTACTCTATAAAAGGTGTTTCTATCCGTCAGCTCCTGTTCATGCTTCGGTAAACTCACTGCAAACTCCCACACTGGACTTCAGTGGTTTTCTTTAGCAGAGGATACAGCCCCACACAAACACTATACTCAGGCAACAGCCATTTTCCAGAAACCTGGAAAGTGTGTACTGAAACTAAAGCTAGCCTGCAAATACATTTGGAGGCTAAAACCGCTAATCTTAGCAGTAATACAGGGACGCATGAGAGAAATGACCCATCTGAATACTCTATCTAGTGTCTCAGTGACTCCTGGAGACACAGCGCCAGTGCTGTTGACACTCAGACGTGCGCTGATGTTCGAGGAGCTCAGGATTAAGACAGCGCACCCCCCCCAACACACACACACAGGAGCAGGGACCTGACTGACTCTGAACACCCATTTTATTCCAGCTCTCTCAAACCCCACCCCCCACCTCCACCTCACCTTCTGTCTCTGAGCGTTCTGCTCCAGTCTGTGCCAGTGTCTCTTCGACTCCTGCACCATCTCCTCGTGAGTGATACCTGCACAGGACACACACACACACACATTCATGTGTGCAGATGTGTGCATGCATGCAAGTGAGCGAGAGCCTGTGAGTAAGCATGTGCTCATGTTCAGTGTGTAGATGCATGTGCGTGTGTGTGTGTGTGTGTGTGGCCTGCATGTCTGAGTGACTGAGTGTGTGAGACTCTGTGTTGTTGTAACTACACTTGTGAGAACGAACTCCGGAGAAACTCAGAATGCTGTAAGGACAACTGGGGTTGTGAGGACATTTTCGGTGGCCCTCATAGAGGATTACAGCAATTCAATTACAGTCAGTTTATGGTTTAGGAAACGCTGTATAGAATGGATTCGAGTTCATATGAAGTCCTCACGACTACAGTTAGACAAACGTGTGCGTGTGTGTAGGTTTGACCCCGTTATCCGTACCAGTGTCCTGCTGCAGCACCCAGCACTTGAGCTCGATGACGGAGTGGGCGAAGGAGCAGCTGTCCTCGCGCTGGCAGCCGTACCGCACCTCGTGACGACACACGTCAAACTGGCACAACGGGTGCAGCGGCCGCACCTTACTGTAGCGCACGTTAGCCGACCGCACCACGTGCACCAAACACCTGTCCAACACAGGGGGCCGCAGTCAGAGGGCACAGAGGGCTCACACACACACATACACACGTGCACACACACACACGTACACACACACCCACACACACCCACACACACACCTGGTTTGGCTCTGGCACGAAGGCACCACCCACAATTTCGCACAGTTACCAGTCTGTTTCGCACCTGGTTTGGGAAAAGTCGGCCAGCACTGTAACTTTGAGGGACCAACCCTCCTTTACTCAAGTTGTTTCAGGTGTGACACCAAATATCTAAACCCAGGGCTCTGGAATCCCAGGATTATCGCAACCAGGTGTGAAAGGAAGTCATTTTAACTAACTTACAAACAAACAAACAAACCACCACTGCACAACAAAAGCTACCAATTTCCTATGAAAAATAGTCAGACAAACAGCATTCTGCAAACATGCCAACTCGTCAAAACAATGTCTAGAAAGGTAGTTAAGTTTTCAATCTTAAACAAATCAAAGCCCAGACTTAGCTTAAAAGCTTGATTAGTGAATCATTTTTGAGTTGGGACGCACCTACAGTTGGTTAAGAGTTTATAATACTGAAAGGTTTTCGAGGGCCCCAACCACAATGTCATGAAGCCCTCTACCTTCAACCTACCTCATGACTCCCCCCCCCTCCCAAATTCCATTCCCTGTAATCTCTATTTTAGAGCACAGCTCCGAAACATCCTCCAGCTCTCGGCCTGACCCCTCGGGTCACAGACAGCGCAGAGACCCCTTTCCCCTATCCGCCGAAGATGGACGGGTGGGCATGACATGACTGCACGCAGTCGTTAAAAATAAACCGCCGCTCTACGGCCAATGGTAAGCAGTCGTGAGGCACAGTCCCGAGACCCAGAGGGATCCCAAAATCAACAGTGCAGCCAGGAAGAGAACTTCATCTTTTGAGATCCAGGTCAGATATAAGGTGAGGTTGGGAAGAACTCTGACCTTGGGCCCTTGATCAAGGCCCTTAACCCAAATATTTCTGTTTCTCTCTGTCCCTCATCAGTTGCGACTCTATTTACAATTTCTCCCAGAGTGCCTATGAAAGAGAGAGACATGTTCTCAATGGAACATACCCTGGTTAAATTAAGGCCAAAAAATTATATTTATGGTCACATTATGGGGGGTGAAATGATAAATGTAGGGGAGTGTGAACAATTATCAACTGAAATTCAAGCAATGATGTTAGCTACACAAACAAGTGCACAGAGCAGTAATGAGATGCACACAGGCACATACATGCCAACCTAAGTGCTGGATTGCAGAGGCGGGTCGTCACCTGGGAATCCCATCGAAAATAATTTTGTGAATTGAAGAGTAAAATTCTAAGATCGCATGTCATAATTCAAATGGTTTTATTTGCACTGCCGCAACCACTGCTCATGTCTGTTAATCATTTCCTAGAATCTCAATTTCAGTCCTGTCCAGCAGTTTAGCTGCAATACTGAGACTCCATTACCCACTTCTACAAAAATAATTTAAAAAAAATCAACAGTATCCAGGTCAGGCGTCTCACGTAAAGGAGTCCGTTAAAATTCTTCGTACCAGCCCTGACAGCTTTGGCTGTGTATTATTTTCACTTGTGAATCTGTGGGAGTGTGTGTACTTACTACAGAGGCAGTTTTGAGTACTTTGCCAGGTGTTTGTATGTCGGTTTGTCAGTGGATATACTGTATCACTACGAAAGCGTCACAACTGTATATGATGCAGTCACTAAACTTTAGAGGCGTGTCGCTGAGATCACCATGACGACAGAGTTTGACGGTGGGTGTGGCCTGAGCGTAGGGCACCAGAAGTAGGGGGGGTAGGACGAGCGACTGTTGCGATTCCATCACACGATGGTCTCAAGTCGCCTCCTGCTGGAAGATCGAACTCCTTACACTTTAGTGACTTTGACTTGCCAAGTTCTCCTACGTCCAAGACGACCCTTAGAGACGATACAGGTATCCCAGCAAAACTGTTATCCAAACGCTGGAACAACTAGATTTAGTCAGCAAGCATGGCTTACAGGATACCCCCCGCATGTATATCAGTACATTCATACTGAAACCATCAGACGTACAATAACAACAAGTAGTCGGGCAGTACCACAGTCAATAGACCTTTCACCAAGGAAAAAAATTTTGAAAATCGGATGAGTAGGTTATGAGATCTAGGTCCGGATGCACAGACGCACGCGCGCACACGCGCGCGCACACACACACACACACACACACACACACACACACACACACACACACACACACACACACACACACACACACACACACACACACACACACACACACACACACACACACACACACACACACAGACAGACACACAGACACACAGACAGACGCACGGACGGACAAAGCAAATCCAGTATACCCCCCTAAACTTCGTTGCGGGGGGTATAACCAGGTAAACAGATACAGTATTCTTCCAACTACTGCCACACATTCCCACACCCCCTCACATACGACCCCAGAACCCCCTCAGATCAGCCTCTATCAGAGTTCACATGCCCCGTAGGTATAAAAATCTAATAAAAGATTTTCCATCATCACCTTCATAAACAGCCTGATGCAAGTGAAACGATGTTGCTGTGACGGTTCGGTGTCCCACCTGCCAGCGGTGCATTTTCATTTGTTGTTTGTTTTGTCTTTTTAAACGGACAGACTGTACACCACAAATTCACCCAACAGAGGATACTCAGTGTTTAGACAACAGGAGTTACCCATTTAGGCCCAGCCCACAGAATCTGCCCCAGTACTCACTTGTTGTCGTCGAAGGGGTGACGGGCGGTGAGGTTGGAGCAGACAGCCAGGTTCTCCTTACTGCGCTTACTGATGATCCGAGGCTTACTGTCGAAACACTCCTGCGGAGAGGAGGGAAGGGGAGGGGAGGGGAGGGGAGAGGGGGACACAGAACGTGTGGGTTAACCGTAAGGTCATTTGGCTCTATGACCCAAATGCTCCTTATTTATGATTAACTGATCTTGAGAGAATATTTTATCAGGGATTAATGAGTAGGGTTCTGGGATCCCAGCTTTTACTAGACCCATTTTCATTAAAGTTTTTGTGCATTTCATCGGACACAAAATAATAATATGCAGGATATTCCATCAAAAGAGAGCAGGTGATATGGTGCACATTTATGAAATACAACATTTGTGAATAAACCAATTTGATTGTGGGCGAGTCACCATTTTTACTTCGACAGCAAATGCGCCGTTCAGTTCACTGTTCAGCTGTAACAGTACGCAACTGTGCGTTTCTGTGCCTGACAGAGGAATATAACCATGCTTGTGTGTTACTGTAACAGCCTGTAACACTCAGTGTAACAGTACCTGACAGAGGAACACACACATGCCCATGGGTAACATTAGCAGCGTGTAACAAAGGTGTAACAGTATGTAACGGTGTTACTATACCTCACAGAGGAACACACACATGCCCATGGGTAACATTAGCAGCGTGTAACAAAGGTGTAACAGTATGTAACGGTGTTACTGTACCTCACAGAGGAACACACACATGCCCATGGGTAACATTAGCAGCGTGTAACAAAGATGTAACAGTATGTAACGGTGTTACTGTACCTCACAGAGGAACACACACATGCCCATGGGTAACATTAGCAGCGTGTAACGAAGGTGTAACAGTATGTAACGGTGTTACTGTACCTCACAGAGGAACACACACATGCCCATGGGTAACATTAGCAGCGTGTAACACAGGTGTAACAGTATGTAACGATGTTACTGTACCTCACAGAGGAACACACACATGCCCATGGGTAACATTAGCAGCGTGTAACAAAGATGTAACAGTATGTAACGGTGTTACTGTACCTCACAGAGGAACATAAACATGCCCATGGGTAACATTAGCAGCGTGTAACACAGGTGTAACAGTATGTAACGGTGTTACTGTACCTCACAGAGGAACACACACATGCCCATGGGTAACATTAGCAGCGTGTAACAAAGGTGTAACAGTATGTAACGGTGTTACTGTACCTCACAGAGGAACACACACATGCCCATGGGTAACATTAGCAGCGTGTAACACAGGTGTAACAGTATGTAACGGTGTTACTGTACCTCACAGAGGAACATAAACATGCCCATGGGTAACATTAGCAGCGTGTAACAAAGGTGTAACAGTATGTAACGGTGTTACTATACCTCACAGAGGAACACACACATGCCCATGGGTAACATTAGCAGCGTGTAACACAGGTGTAACAGTATGTAACGGTGTTACTGTACCTCACAGAGGAACACACACATGCCCATGGGTAACATTAGCAGCGTGTAACAAAGATGTAACAGTATGTAACGGTGTTACTGTACCTCACAGAGGAACATGAACATGCCCATGGGTAACATTAGCAGCGTGTAACAAAGGTGTAACAGTATGTAACGGTGTTACTGTACCTCACAGAGGAACATGAACATGCCCATGTGCAGCTGCAGCAGTCTGGTGACGCTCAGCGCTCGCCTCTCCGTGCTCCCCAGCGGATCGAAGAGCAGCTCGCGGCTCAGGGCTCCCTTCCGCTCCTGCGTCCACACGTCGATCTCCTCCTGGCAGTAGGCGAAGGTGCAGTTCTCCCCGTATTTACACTCCTGTCGCTCCTGCACCTCTGTGAGGAGCGAAAGGAGAGAGCGCAGGTCACTCCCACCTCCTCTCCCTGCACCGCTCCCATCACTGGCACTAAACACTTAAGCCAGGATGAAGAACAATCTGACTTCGAGCGAAGGAATTCCAATACTACATGGGCACGCATTTTCTTTATTTAACTTCCCTCATCCTTTCATTAAGTGACTAACTTGTATTCAGTCTAAAGGAGTGCTCAATGACGGCCTTAGATTTCCAAACAAAAATGCCACATTGCCAACACACTAAGCGGCTCTGACAAATCACTTGATTCCCACTGTCGCGCAACGGAAGAGCATTTCTGAGGCCATGAGCAGTTCCTGCACACACACCACTCAGGGAGAAACACCACATTGCCCCACACAGGGGCAAATACCAGGTGCGGGGCCACAGCAGGTGCAAATCCACATTATGCACATTCTGGAGTCAGTAAGGCTCCCCCCAACACGTCACCAGGTGCACAGCCAATTATCCACTACAAACCATTTCAAAATCTGTTCCTTTGTGACATCACATGGGGAAGTGACTGTCCAGAGGATAGAGGGAATGATAAACTTCAACCAACCAGATGATCAGTTCTTTCATTATTTCTGCGTGGTCCCTGCCACATGTGATGTCACAACGAACAGATTTTGAAATTGCTTGTAATGGCCGATTGGCTGTGGGGCAGAAGACATGACGGGGGACCTTTAAAAATAAGATGTGGTGGCATCGCCCAGACTGCATCAGCTCTCTAACTTCCTCTCCTTGAGTCCGATGCACCCCCCTCCCCCCCCTCCCCCATACACCCAGAGAGGAAAAGGAGCCTGATAGAAAACAGTTTTGAGTGCGTCCCCATCGAACGCTCGTACCCTTGCAGAGCACGAAAGCCCCCAGAAAGTTGTTTCTGGCCGGACGGGGGCGGATCCTCTTCCAGGTGGTGTCCTCCACCCCTTTGAGGCGACACAGCAGGACGTCCCGCTTACAGCGGTGAGCCGCGTCCGGCTGGTACTGATAATCCATCACCCGCGGACCTGCGGGGGGGGGGCAGAGAGAGAGAGATAAAAGTAGAGAAGGAATGGAGAGAGGGCCGGTGTGAGGAAAAGTATGAGAGGGAGCGAGAAAGACAATTGTGAAAAGAGGGGGAGAGAGAAAGAGGGAGAGATGGAGAGAAGGTGGAGGGCATTTTTAAATATTTTTCTGAAAAGGTAAACACAGCCACATTTGCTCAGTGTAGCTGCAGACTATGGTTACACTGATGTTCTTGGTGATAAAGCAGGAAGGATATGAATCTGCCCTCAGCTCATTTATCTGCAGCAGGTCTCAGGGCCGGCTGTCTGTGCTGCCTTCGAAGTCAACACACCCACTTCCCACTTTCGGGTATTCGTCGTTAACTTGTCTCTGTGCTTGTTATACGTTTATTCTTTTATTTTCTTTTTATTAATTTATCAATGAATTGTGCCAAAAATCTACTAAAAAGAATGTTGAGAAAAAGAAGCATTAATTTAACCCTTCGAGCACTGAAATACATTTTTTTTTAAAATATCAATTTTATTATACAAGACCTCCCCTGCAAGAGCCGTTTTAAACAAGTCGCCACATGATTGATTTTGATATCTAAGCTGTTGAAAACCTAACATGAGTAAACAATAACTGTATTTGGCACACTAAGGGTAAAAACATATTTCAAAATCCCCTTTAAATCCCAGCATTTGTCATTTTCCTGTGGGTTTCAACCCCCCGGTGATTCTAGCTGAGGGGGGTAACCATCGGCCCCTCCACCGCCTTACCGGCAGTCGGTCTGCCTTCCCATCAGTCATTACTGCTGCAGCAGCTGAATCCTTGTAGGACCAGCCCTCAAATTTAAACAGGTCATTAAAGGGAGCCAATACAGGTGTCACCAGAAGCATATTTTATGTTACAGTAACCGTGGAGACCGTGGGATGGCAGCTCCATACCGTTGCGACTGTAGCAAGCGTGACAGGCCTGGCGGAATTCGTGTGTGGCCGCGAGGGGGTTCCGTGAAAGCAGGGACAGGTTGGTGCCGACCGGACTGTTCTGGAAACGAACGGTGGGGTTGTGTGAGTGAGGAGATGGACACACCACCACACCAAGAGATAAAAACACCACATGCACAACCATAATAGACCTAATGAGCCTTACACACACTCAGAAAACTCTGTTCAGTCACTTACACAGTAAGAAGACGCATGAGATATCATGCGTCCATAGTCCAAAAACAGCTAAAAGGCAGTACTCCAGAGTATACTTCATTAATCTTCCATACATCCCAAATAATACTGTAGTTCTGAGAGGTAACATGATCACTCCGAGTGCAGAAGGGAGGATGAAATGTGTTTGGCTGATGGCAGCAAACTCGTCTAAGCAATGATATTGTATTTCTAAAAATCCACAGCAATCCAAACCAATAAGCAACTCGCAAAATTTTAACCAGAGTTATGACTATTTGTTAGCTAGAGCGCCGCCTCGACCAATTGACTACAAGATGGTTCAATAACAAAAAACGTAATGTTTTGGCCCATAATCGTAGGCCTCCAAAACAAAATAATTTTTTTGCCAGAATTTGTGAGTCCACACGAATGTGTCCACACGAGCCACACCACAGCAATTTTAGTGGACATCTCCTCTGACTCAGTGCGATCCACTCGTGCGAATTGATCAGACTGATTTCATGTGAATGGATCAGACTGAGCAGGGTGGACAAGAAGTTTAAAGGCTTTCGAAAATGAATACAAAATTAAGGAAAATGCACTCCTTAAAATGGTGTAAGAATTCCAGTATCAAAGGGTGCTTCGCCACCATATGGTTGATGTTTCTGCCAAGTTTTATGGAGAAAAAAAAAACAAAAACAAACAGTTTTCAAATTATGTTAACAGGAAAACAGGTTTGCAGAAAAGGCCGACCCAAAGATGGACAGAACAGTTACGCCTGAGGATTACAGCAGTGGACAGGGATGCTGGAGCACAACCTGCACACATTAACAAAGGGATTAACAAAGTGCACTAGAGAGGCACTCGTAGAGTGCAAACCTCCAACAAGGCAGCACAATCCAAATGTGCATGAGTGGGAGCAAAGTCGAGTTATCGCATGTGATAGGATTTCAAGATGGCTGCTGTGGCGGCCATATTGTCTCACTGATCGCGGTTAAAATCAATAGGGTCCATCCTTGATGTCATAGCAACACACCCACAAAATTCAGAGAAATCCGTGCATTACTTTTTGAGTTATGTTGTTCACAAACAGACAAATGGACAGACAGACAAACAAACAACCAGGGCCGAAAACATAACTTCCTTCTGCCGAGGTTTGTTAGTAGAACTCGGGCTCACAAATGGAACTTGACCAAGGGTAAATTTAGCATGGAAATTTTAGAAGTATTTTTTCACCCAAAGAGTAATTTCGATGTGGAATAGCTTGCCTGACCATATTGTTGAGGCAGAGACCTTGGGAATTTTCAAGAACAGGCTTGACCTAAAGCTGGATACCATCAAGAAACTGGCGTGCTTAGCTGGGCTGAACGGCCTGTTCTCACCACTCATGTTATGCATGTTAAATCATCGACCCATCACACGGCACACACAACATTCATCAGCACACACCGGTCAGTCTCCCCGATTAGCCTGACAGGTGTGTCTCTGGACAGTGTGCGGAAACCTGAGTATCCAGAGGAATCCCACAGCAGCACATAAAGGCAGAACATGCAAACTCCACACAGAAAGGCCCCAGATTCCAACCCGCAACCTTCAAGCTGTGAGGCACCAGCACTACCCACTGCACCACGCCAGCCTTCAGATTAATGTATAAGGTGCTCTATTAGAGAGGAGACCACATACATACAGCCATATGGAGGATTTACAAATAAATCAAACCAGTAGGCACACACAGTCTAGCACCCAAAATAAAGCAGTATGCTCGTTTGCTCACTGTGTGGGTGGAGCTGTGATTGCGCATTCCAGGGATGAAATTGTGAGAAATTCTTCCTCCTACAGACAATGAGACAAAAAGTCAAATCACTAACTAAGCTTATCCAAGGACATTAAGGTCAAGAGTTCAGGCTCCTTATCTGCTCATAAGTCATCCAACAGTAGACCTTGGCATTCATGAGCATTACATAATCTTTCAGTTGGAAAACTGACTATGTGCCCGTTTAAAATATTTAAAAACATTTTAAGCTACTTTTCATTAGTAACCAATGCAATTTACAACTATTTGTTATTATGAGTATTATAGCTCACTGATTGACAACGATCTCTGGCATAAAGAGAACAGATCATTGATGCCGACATGGCAAAAATCAAAGTGTAGGTCATTCAGAATTATCAAATTTTTTATTGTTTATTTTTACACATCTTCGTACTTTCATCCATCAATTCAGGCATTGCCAGTTAATACATGTTGCATTTTTTAATTTTTTAACCCACATGTGCCAGCATACAAAAATTTCCTTATTATGCCATCGACTTCTCTGGCCAAATATGGATTTTCTTAATGTTTTTCCGATTGCCTTGAGTTCCTCAATCTTCTTCAGAAAGGGCCAATGTGGGGGCCGGCTTTCATTCCAATTATGCAGTTATATACTAGATTCTACTCATCAAGGTCTTCAGCAATGATTCAAACTCAAACTGGTCATGCATTTCTGGATATTTACTCTTGATATGCTAAATCTTGCCGTAATTAAATGCATCCAACTTGTGGTGAAACGCATAAGCAACATTAAATTTTACCATTTGAAACCATGAAATGCTATGGATGACACAGAATTTAATGTAAACATCGTGCTTATCTGATATCTGGTCTTAATTAACTTGGGTTTTGTAAAAGCTGGGTGTCAAAGGGCTCATAACCTTTATGGTCCCTGCAAAAAAAATGCTCTCTATAAATAGACATTATTATTTCTTATCATTTTTGTGTTAGAAGAATAGGAGGATAATGTATGTTTAGGAAAACCTGGACTGGGAATATGCGAGTACCAGCCCCCCCCTCACCTGGCATGGTGAACTCCGATAGTGAGTCCAGCCCCCCAGCGCCCCCTACTGAAGCCGAACTCGTCCCAGGACAGTAAGGGGGTTCAGTGGCGTCCAGCGCCGGTGTGGAGGGGGTCTCGTCCACGGTCCGGCCCCCATAAGACTCCAGGGACCCCAGCTGCCCCACCACAGAGCTGGGGTACAGGGGGCCGGCGGAGAGACTAGAGACATAGGGGGAGCGCAAGCCTACCGCTGTGTTCGGGAGATTTGTGGGGATCACACCCTGTCCTGAGGGCTGGAGAGAGAGAGAGAGAGAGAGACATTATATACATCACATCATTCAACCAGGTCCTCCACTATAGCAAAGCTATATGAGCTCCCAGTGACCGTATCAGCTCTGAAACATATAAACCATCCTTTAATGATTGGAAGACAAACCTATACTGATTACTGGAGGTCATATTTTTCTGCAATCAGGCAGTGACATTCGCTTCCTGGACTATTCAAGCTCAGTAACCCCACTCACCCCACTCACTTCCTCCCCAGTCGTCTGAGCACGCTCAGTAACCCCACTCACTTCCTCCCCAGTCGTCTGAGCACGCTCAGTAACCCCACTCACCACACTCACTTCCTCCCCATCAGTCTGAGTGCGCTCAGTAACCCCACTCACCCCACTCACTTCCTCCCCAGTCGTCTGAGCGCGCTCAGTAACCCCACTCACCTCCTCCCCAGTCGTCTGAGCACGCTCAGTAACCCCACTCACCTCCTCCCCAGTCGTCTGAGCACGCTCACTACCCCCACTCCCCCCACTCCCCTCCTCCCCATCAGTCTGAGCGCGCTCAGTAACCCCACTCACCCCACTCACTTCCTCCCCATCAGTCTGAGCGCGCTCAGTAACCCCACTCACTTCCTCCCACTCAGTCTGAGCGCGCTCAGTAACTCCACTCACCACACTCACTTCCTCCCCATCAGTCTGAGCGCGCTCAGTAACCCCACTCACCACACTCACTTCCTCCCACTCAGTCTGAGCGCGCTCAGTAACTCCACTCACCACACTCACTTCCTCCCCATCAGTCTGAGCGCGCTCAGTAACCCCACTCACCACACTCACTTCCTCCCCATCAGTCTGAGCGCGCTCAGTAACCCCACTCACCACACTCACTTCCTCCCCATCAGTCTGAGCGCGCTCAGTAACCCCACTCACCACACTCACTTCCTCCCCATCAGTCTGAGCGCGCTCAGTAACCCCACTCACCACACTCACTTCCTCCCCATCAGTCTGAGCATGCTCAGTGACCGCACTCACCACCACTTCTGCCCCCTTGGAGATGCAGTTGAGCAGGCCGTCCATCGGGCCGCTCATGACATCACAGCCCTCCAGGTGCTCAGAGACGGGGACGGAGTACGGGACGCGAGGCAGGCGCTGACTCGGGCTCTCCGGGAGGTCCTGGGCGGTCACCGCCGCCAGGGAGGGGGGCGACTGCTCGTCGCTAACGGGAATGGGTGTGGCCAGTGGGGCTGGGATACACTGGGCGCTGCTCAGGTCAGCTGAGCGGAAGAGCCAATCAAAGAGAAGAGAAACAAAGCAAAGGCAAAGAAATGAGGAAGTCAGTACAGATCACTGCTCAGTGTCGTGAGCACATTACCTCAGGGTTTTCCAGGTGCAGAGATAAGCCAATATCACATCGAAATAAGGAGAAAAAAAGAAAAGAAAAAAGGGTACTGTTCTTATTATTTTAATACATCATTTTGGTACACCCAGGCCAGAGAAAGTGTAGAATAGGCTTGGGAGAGCGTTTCTTGGGCAGTGTAATTCCCAACATGGCAGACCAGATTACGGAGAGGGGGAAAAAAAGAAGAGAGAGAAAAAAAAAAAAGTCCTTTTTTGCAATTAAGAATGAAATGAAAAATACGCCTGCTCTTTAAGTCGGAAAGGGTAGATTTAGTACCTCCTGAAATACCATTTAAGGAATCCAGACCATTAGGAGTCATCTGTGAGGGAGAGAAATAAAAGATACATTTCAAATAAAAACTGGTTTCTCTCACAGTGCACCAAGTCTCAAAGCCATGATTACAGGATTGGAATTATAATACCCATTAGACATCAGTACTCACCTCCGCTGTAGGGGGCGCTGCGTCTCCATTGCTCTCCCCCACTGATGGGCTGGTCTCAGGCTGTAAGAGAGGACGCAGGGAGTGAAGGGTGGGCACAGGGAGGGGAGAACCAGGCTTTGCTCATAGAGACCGGATGAGAGAGAGGAGGAGAGAGATAAAGAGGCGATGCGAAGACTCACCTGTGGGCTGACGTAGGCTTTGCGGATCTTTAGGCCCAGTTTACTCGCCAGATCCTGGGCCAGATCATTCACCTGCCTGTCCTGTGATGGAATGAGAGGTCATTCAACACTAATCAGCTTCATCATATCAAAAATCTCATGAGCGTTTCCCACAGCACTAAGGAAATGTGCATCTGCGCACACTCAAACAAAAATACAAAATTCATTTGTGCACCACTTTCCTCGGATAATGAGTCTATCCCCTTTCTAACCTTAACTGCCCAGTTAGTAATTAGAGGTCAGTTCCACTGCAGTAGCGCCCTCTGCTGGCCTGAGTAAAGTACTCCAAAAACCCTCCCTTCAAGGATACTTTTCATAGAGTTGAAGCACCCGGGTAACTGCAACCCTATTGTCTTTGTCCAGTGTTTAAAAGAATTAAATGGTAGCACACTCTAATACCGTGCATTTTAAAATCACCAACATTTCACCAGATAAGTGGGCTTCATCAGGGATTGTGGAAAGCGCACTCTTCCATGTAAAGTGATGAGTAAGGCGTGCACACTCTTACATGTGGAGTGATGAGGAGGGCGTGCGGACTCTTACGTGTGGAGTGATGAGGAGGGCGTGCGCACTCTTACGTGTGGAGTGATGAGGAGGGCGTGCGCACTCTTACGTGTGGAGTGATGAGGAGGGCGTGCGCACTCTTACGTGTGGAGTGATGAGGAGGGCGTGCGCACTCTTACGTGCGGAGTGATGAGGAGGGCGTGCGCACTCTTACGTGCGGAGTGATGAGGAGGGCGTGCGCACTCTTACGTGCGGAGTGATGAGGAGGGCGTGCGCACTCTTACGTGCGGATTGATGAGGAGGGCGCGCGCACTCTTACGTGTGGAGTGATGAGGAGGGCGTGTGCACTCTTACGTGCGGAGTGATGAGGAGGGCGTGCGCACTCTTACGTGCGGAGTGATGAGGAGGGCGTGCGCACTCTTACGTGCGGATTGATGAGGAGGGCGCGCGCACTCTTACGTGTGGAGTGATGAGGAGGGCGCGCGCACTCTTACGTGCGGAGTGATGAGGAGGGCGTGCGCACTCTTACGTGCGGAGTGATGAGGAGGGCGTGCGCACTCTTACGTGCGGAGTGATGAGGAGGGCGTGCGCACTCTTACGTGCGGAGTGATGAGGAGGGCGCGCGCACTCTTACGTGTGGAGTGATGAGGAGGGCGTGCGCACTCTTACGTGCGGAGTGATGAGGAGGGCGTGCGCACTCTTACGTGTGGAGTGATGAGGAGGGCGTGCGCACTCTTACGTGCGGAGTGATGAGGAGGGCGTGCGCACTCTTACGTGCGGAGTGATGAGGAGGGCGTGCGCACTCTTACGTGCGGAGTGATGAGGAGGGCGTGCGCACTCTTACGTGCGGAGTGATGAGGAGGGCGCGCGCACTCTTACGTGTGGAGTGATGAGGAGGGCGTGCGCACTCTTACGTGTGGAGTGATGAGGAGGCAGCATGTGCCGCACTCGTACGCCTCCTTCAGCCGGCCCAGCTCCCTCAGACACAGCGTCTTCCGGTACAGAGCCTTGCGACTGCCCTCGCACACCCCCAGCGCACTCTCGCAGTCCTGCACACCCCGCTCATACTCCCCCTGCAGGCCAAGTACAGGTATAAGCAAGCGGTACTGACAGAACATTACACAATATAACACAGCAGGTCATGGCAGCATTGGGAAAACAGGCCATTCAGCCCTACAACGCTCACCATTTTCCATTCCCTACAATGTATCCGGCATTGAGGAAACTTAATAATCTAATGCTATTTAGCAGATTTCAAGTTTGGTCCCGAAATCCACAAGACTTTCTGCTTCAACAGCATGACACAGCAAGCTTTTTCACATTGATCATCCTGAGCAGAGTTGCGGAAAAAAACATCCTCCTAATAGCTGTGCGAAAGCCTAACCTGCCGATGAACAATGAGACCGACCTGAATATCCTCAATGAAGGTGCAATTTCTGTACGTTTCGTTCCTTTTATTTGCAATCTCGGGGCGGTCTCATTTCACTGAACATGTGTGCACTTTTAAGGAGTAAATACCATGCATGTGACTACCTGGTCACAAACAGCATCAGCGTAAGAGAGGCATACAACAGGCAGTTGGAATAGGAAAACCAGAGGTCAAAGTGTACATGAAACCCGATGGTCTGCACACCCTGCCTCGCCCATTTGGGAGAAGGGTACAAGGCTGAAATGAAATACCAAACTGGTTTAGATGAGACAGATGTTGAATATTAAGTTTCATCAACTTCGTTCAAATCTGGTCTTTCTGACTGCCAGATCAATTGGGTGCTTATCAGCGAAGAAATGTCAAAGGTCACAAAATTGCCATTTTTCAGAAATCATAAAAACGTCTCACTTAAATGCTGAGACAAGTTGTCTCCTACTTTCATACCAAGTTTCAGTTCTTCGATGACGTTAGAAAGGTCGAAAATGGACAACCTGCTGCCGGGTTAGCTCACTTGGTTGAGGCACCGAGTGCAGTAGTGACTATTACGGCGAGGGTTCGATTCCCGGCCGTACCAACCCGCAGTGGTCGGCAGCTTTTTCAGAGCAGGGCAGGATTGGCTTAAGCGCTGTAGGGATGCAAATTGTGAAGGGACTGCTGGGAAGGGACATTAAAAATGATTGCTGTGTCCGTTGCTGAAGCGCCTCCTGGTGGCCAGCCAGGCGCTCGTCAGTGAGATTCTGAGCTTGCTCATGTTTGGATATCCTCCACCCTCGTTCTGAACTTACGATAGTTTCGACCTATGAGTGTAAAGATGCAGGGGTTGACGGGCACGGGCTACGGAGGAGAGGCGTGAACTTTCTCCCTCTCCTGAACTGGCAATAGGGGGTTGCATACGAGCAAGTCTTGTACATAGTTCTCGGATTGGGCATTCCAGATTCCGCTGGGAAGGGAGATGCCAAATTTAATTAAAAAAAAAGAAAAAGAAAAAACAAAAAATGTAAAAATTAAAAATTAAAATATAAAATTGAAAACCTCAGTTTTTCAATATGATCACCCTGCCACACCCACTTTTGGGAACGTCAGGCTGAAATGCAATCCCATGTAAGGTATGTCCTAAAGATGTTGGATACCAAGTTTTATCAAATTTGTTAAATATTTGTGATGACTAGAAGCTACGGGTCAAATTGTTTATGGAACACAGACGACAAACAACAATGATAGGTGACAGTTTACGCCATCTTAAAAACTCAGCTGGTCAAGAACCATTTGAGTTAATAACACAGTAAGGTAATCAATCATGGGCATCATGACCCACATAGAGGGACAAGCCCACTTCTTTAAGCGAGTGGTTACAGTACATTAGTAACTCCACTGACACCAATCCAAAGCAGCAGGTCATTCATTCAGCTAAGCAGGGCCAATCCCCCCTGGAGCACTGTGAGTTCAGGGCAGAGGTGGGCAAAGAGGGCCGTATCTGTCCCTGGTTTTCACACCCTCCTCTGGCCTTTAATCAGTTGATTATCCAAATTAGCAAAACTATCGATGAAATCTTACATTTCAGGTACATTTATTTAAATTATCACGAATGACCACCAAAGACTGCTCAAGTCTCCCTACACAAAACATTTCTCTCTGATCTAGTCTTTGCACAAATCTATAATTGTAAATGCAATCATTTAACTCAAGTAGTCAGAGTAATTGATGGTGATAAAAACCTACATACACACCCACCCTCCAGGACCAGAATTGCCCACCCTTGGGTTAGGGAGTCGCTCAAGGGCCCAACAGCCAACCACCAACCTTCTCAGTGGCAGTCAACCACCTTTGACGCAAGGGTACAAGCCAGCTGCACTTTACCTAAACTTCACCATGGTTTAGCCCTAGTCTGCACACCCAGCAGGCACTCCGGTGGACTCACGATGTTGTAGTGCGCCGTGGCCCTGTTGACGTACAGGCTCTCCAGCAGGGCTGGTGGAATCACCAGCGCCTCCGTCTGGGCATAGCGGGCCACGCTAATGCCCTCGCCGTAATGCACCACTGCCTGCCTGAAGTCTGCATCCCGAAATACCGTATTCCCCTCATCCAGCAGGTTACACACCAACTGGGTGAGGAAGAGCTGCAGGAGAGAGACAGACAGCAAAAGGAGCTAGAAAAACCAAAAGTGCCCAACAATGGATATTCAGAGCAAAATGAGATGGTGTTTTGAGTTGGGAACTGAAACCTCAGAGAATCGCAAATTTCCATGAACACAGTGGGGCAGCCCAGGTAAAAAGATAGTCAGTCACTGAGGACACTGGCAACTACAAGGGAAATAACCAGTAAAATAAAGACAGAAGTGCAGCCACACATGGGAAAATAGTTACCTCATAAGTTTCTGGATCTGGGAAAGGCAAGGATGACCTGTAGACAAAGAGGATCAGCACATTCAACAACTTTTACCACCAAATACCAAAGTCACTTTGTTTGGATACCTCACCAGCCACACACTAACAGCATTTTCTCCATCCATTTACATGTGTGCTCTCGAGATTTTATTTATTTTTTACAACATGAAACTGATAATTAAGTTCACAGACAGGCACGATCCCAATTCAAGTTTCCGTAAATAATATAGTAAAACTCAACATTTACTCGATTAAAGAAATAAAACGTTACTCACTGTATAAATCCCAGAGCTTTCTGGATCTCCTCCTTCCTCTTCTGTCGTTCCAAATCCATGCCTGGACCCGTGGACGGAAGTCAACCAATTAGCTGATGATCAAACTTAAAAAATGGCAGATCTGACAGAAGCTCATCGGCTGCATTTAAAATAATTCGCACCCAGCTCATTTGTCTACGTAAAACTGAAATATGTGGCTACTTTATCCCAAGTTTACATGAGCACCACCATCGAGTCAGCTCCTGTGAGAGTTAGAAATGATTCAGGTTATGTGGTAAATTAACGTGAAAAAATGCGCCAGTTGATATGTCAAAAAAGCCTACTAAATTAGGCAATGTCCATTATCAAGCTCATTAACACATTACAGATATATGATCAAACTGTGGCAGTTCAGGACTGACAGATTCAAGATTTCTCTTAAAACCTGAATGATTTGCTTGAACATGGCTGAGTCTCAGTTAGTCAGTCTGCAGCTACACTAATTGCGTTCAGTAAATTCAAAATAGATCTTTAAGCACGATAGCTCACCAGGCAAAACATGAAAATATGGCGATACACGTCAAATAAAGTAATATACCCTGGTAGGTAGATAAATAACTAGAGGAATGCATACCAGATATAGCATTAAATATGTGCAATAGCTCTAGAGCACAACAACCAAACGCGGATTTGACATCACGTTACTTTAACTTTAGTCCATGTCAGGCCTAACTTACAAGCCTCACAAACCCCATCCCCGAAGTTGCGTAAAACGAGACGGAGCAGCTCAACTCTCTCAGCCGCTCAAAAACTCTCACCAGTCTCGGTAGTACCGGTACATTCCACTGGACGAAAGGCTGAGCTGCTACATTAATCCCCCAACATGTCGGCCAAGCGCGATCATATGATTTGCGGAGCTGATAAAATTCAGACCTCGGTAATACAGAAGTTAGTTACACTAACGTTAGTACTACGTTAAGCTGCGCTCACACCGGACGCGAAACGGATTTTTTTTCGCACCACAGATCGCATTCAAAGTCAATGTAGGAACAGGAATAAACGTTTCGCGTCTTTGCATCGACTTTGAATGTAATCTGTCGAGCGAAAAATTCGTTTCGCGTCCGGTGTGAAAGCGGCTTTACTTCACTACTGAGAGCAGGCTAGCTAATGTTAGCAAATAAGCATGTCAAATATGACACCGTTTAAGAGGACGTACCAGCGCCGTTGCCCTTCCAGTTAGATGTAAACATTGCTGACAGACAGAAAGTAGCTCAGTATCAGACCGACAGGGTCAGTTTCCTGGGCGCGATCAAACTACCGTCCCCCATGGTTAGCCCCAAGAACCCAACGCACACCGGGCCAGCTAGCGAACGGTCTCCGCAAGACACCCAGCGACGAGAGCCGTCACCGGCCATAATGACGTTAATGTCAGTGCGCTGGCTGAGGGAGAGTCGCAGCTCCCGTTACAGCAGAAAAAGACGGCTAAAACGTTAGCCGATTACTTTACAAAATACCAGTTCATCTGGCCATCGAGAGAACTTCCCACTAGCCGACAAGTCATAGCACCAGTCATTAGCAAAGGTTTTCACACCGTACTCCTGCAGTCAAGCACTAGCTACCTGTAGTTAAGCTAGCTTTCCCACCTCCTGCTAGCGACCAGAGACTTCCACACAGCTGCCTGAAAATATCCTTCGCACGGCGCCGATCGCTTTCCTTGGATTTTAATAGTCCGGGCTCATAATTTCCTGTTCGCCGCCCGATCTGGATCGAGATGCAGCTGCGGAGGGAACATGTGAGTTTTTTTACTTTCTGTTAGCAGGCGGGTTACGTTCAAGTTTGCCGAAAGCGCGCACCCCCCCGCCCCTAAACAGTGACAAGTTTAATGGGTTTTCAGCGGGGGAGATCACTGTGGTGTTCGAACTACATTGCCTTCCGTCCTGGAGAGTACCGTGAATTTGCGCTTACATACCGCCTACAAGTTTTTGTTTACAACGATTTACAAAGTGTCAACTACACCCGAGACCCTCAGACGACTTATGGTGCGATCTGTTGCGCAAACTCTTGCTTATCTGCTGGAGGGGCGCTGGGGATTTAAACGGGAGCCAAAATGCCTTTTCCTCTTTCAGGAAAACACTCAGGCAATTGTGCTATACTGTTGCCTTGTGAGAAAGCGCAGCAATATGGAAATAGGCTTAATTAAGACGTGCTAATGTAAATATGATGTCACGCCACACTCCCAATTTTAAGAATAATAGAGTTTATGGCCGACTCGTGACTATATATTTCCCCCCCTATTCTAGAAAGTTGTCTACTGTGGGTCTTGGCCTGAATGTATGTAAATAGTTCCAGATCGACCTTTCTGATGCATCCCATGATAACTTAGGTAATTGAAACCACTTGCAAGCTCTTGAAATTTCAAAAGAAGTTGTGGGATTTATTTCGGGCTTTGTCATTTTGTAAATGTGTATTGATGACACTGTTGTTTTTGCCTGCTGTTGTAAATTATATGTATATACTATACCCCCCGCCCGCCGGGTAGTTCCCTGGATCACACTTATGGAGCCACTAACGCTGAGCTTACACCTGTGGTGCAGCTTTTCTCAATGTTTATCCAAATTGAGCTCGGAGACATTTTGCGCGAACAATTCGTAATACTAGCCCATTGCCTTTTTTCGTATTTAAAAAAAGTCGCAACATTAACCCCTTGAGCGCTGAATAATTTTTCAAGGAATTAAAAATATAGTTATCCTGAGCTGTTAAAAACCTATCATGTGGCAACTTTTTTAAAAGAGCTCCCCTGCGGGAGGGCCCAGACGCTCCCCTCTTTTAAACAAGTTGCCACATGATAGGGTTTCAACTGCATCTGATTTTGATATCCTACATCATTGGCAAACTATAGTTGCCTATGGCGTTGAAAGGGTTAACAGTGCTTTGACCTCTATAAGAGTCACTTTTAGTTTTTCTCCCACTCATTTACAGCTGAAAGAAAAAAAAACTACAAGAACCAGGACCTCTTGAGGAAGGACTCGAATTCAAATTTGAAAACGTCACTGGCAGCTACGAGCGGGAGGAGCGCATGTAAGGCTCGAAAGAATTTCTTGGAAAACCTGAGTTACCTACGGAGGTCTTACGGGTAACTATTTCCCCCCCGATCATCTGAAGGTTTTCGCTATGACTGACTGGTTTTATTCGTAATTTTCACAGACGTCCCTGTTCTGTATGTGGATGATTATTTAGTAAAAAAAGAACCTCAGATATGGCCAACTCAACCGGTGTCTATGCGGAAATGCATGTTCCGAGGCCGGCATGTCGTGTGTACGATGGTAGCCAATAAATTTGTATTTCCTTGATCGCTTTTCATCTCTTTGGCTATCAAACTGTTGATTAAATCCAAGCTTATGTCAGGATACTCTGTGTGGCCAATTTAATCGGGTGACTTGTTGGATGCTTTTGCGCATCGCTGCCAATAAAACAGGCCAGCGCACTATTATTCTTCAACTGCGAGCGAGCGAACATTGCAACGATATTTGATCATGGGAATTGGGTTCGATAAAAGCTGCTGTTTTAAATGTAGCTTTTTTACTCCGTTATTTGGTGTAATTACGCAATCTGAATTTATGGAAACCTGTAAGTTGCCTCTGTTTCGAGTTTATATAACGTGTTCCAGATGAGCCAAAAGTGCGCCATCATAATCGCTGGTTTCGAGGAAAAAGGAGTTTCGCTCATCTGAGTGCCTCACCTTGCACCTGATGTGCGTCATGTTTAGCGCATCCATCACCAACGTTACTGTTTTGGCCTTAACTACAGTAAGAAAATGAATCGGGAGATTTAGTTCAGTCTAGTTTAATCTGGCGCTTATTATTCCGCTCTGGCCTACCTGAACTCCTTGGAAAGAGAGGTGATCTGACTCCACTATTTACATTGAACTGGTTGGTCACTTATCAAGTAAGATTAACGTTCGCCTGATTGATCCGTGGAGCTATGTGGTTCCTGTAACAGAAGCGCATTTATCCGCAGATTGTTTAGCCAGATCTATGTTATGGACGTAGCCTACTTGTCACCAATTCCCTTAGACTTACATAACCAGAGGAGATCTGTGTTTTTGAGGGGCTGGTTGTACCCTGGCGACAAATGCACTTGATGGGGAGTCTGAAGGTTGGTCCTTCGAGCAATAATGATACCAGGGCAGCGTCTGGGCCCTCAAGCGAGGCCCTTAACCCTGCGTAGCTTAAATCTGATCAGCGATGTGTTGCTTTGGAGAAAAGCGTCCAGCCTAAATACCAGCCAATGTCTGATTGCGGTGCAGCTCTTAATTCCATCCTGCCCTGTGTGACATCACATAAGGATAACTTACGCGTGTGCTGCAGGTGAATTCATGGCTTCAGATGACGTTGCCCTGTTGGCCGAATCCCTGGCCAAAACCAGCGTGGAGGACGAGGAGCTGAGCTATCGGGGTCAGGGGCTGAAACTGGACACAGCACAGTCTGGTGAGGATGATTCGCCTCTCATTGGATTGACTCGTACCTGCTGTCCGATGTCTTGTATTGCTGTTTGTAACCAAGTTGACAAATCCATTCATGAAGCTACTTTTGTCTGACTTATGGTGTGTAGCTGTGTGCATTTAGTGTGCATTTACTGTACGTCGCTTTGGAGAAAAATGTCCACCAAATATATAATGTAAATGCAATGGAAGAAAGGCCTTCATACGCGTAAATACGCATGTCTTTTTATGAAGATGCCAGCCGTTTGTGTGGTACGAGCAAGCTGATCTGGGGGTGTTTCAGTGTAGGATTACTGAGTTAGCTGGGTTAAAGCACAGAGCAAATCCCTGCCCCCTCACTGGTCGTCTTCGGATGAGATTTTCCACCACAGGTGTAGGGATATGGCCTTCCCCCTTATCCATGCCTGTTTACCTTCATGTCTCCGTGCAGTGGAAAAGCTGGTGCGGGACATTGAGGAATTCCCGGGTCTCCAGGCCCTGCGACTTGAGGGAAACACCGTCGGAGTGGAGGCAGCTAAAGTCCTTGCCAAGGCCCTGGAGAGCAGAAGTCAGCTGCAGGTACAATACAGCTGTGCATTCGCAACTGCGTCTTCACCCAGTGAAAATTCTGTCATTATTTACTCCTCTCATATTCCAATGGAGACGCGTTTGGAGTTTGTTTTTCTATTCCACACAATGGGTGGATGCCAGCTCAACACCATGGCAGCCTTCTCCAAAACTTAAAACTTATTTATATCAAATTTACTTGTTCTGCTGCACAGTCAGTTTTTTAGCTCTGCTGTGACAATAGTCAGCAGCCAGCAGAGCTTATCTAATGCCGAGTCGTCTGTCTCTGTCGGTCTGTCTCTCTGTCAGCATCTGTTTGGCCTCAAATTTTCACTTCAAATTTGAATATCTCAAAGTCTTGTCTGACCAGTTTTTTTTTTTTTTTCTAATTTGGTGCAAGCCTTCCTTATGATGTTCTGAATATTCCCTGTGAAAATGAGAAAATTCTACGTCCCGGTTTTTGAGAAATTCAGCATTATGGACTTAAGAAATTCAGTGTTTGTGCTCATTTTTTCAGTCTTTCATTAATATCTCAAAAACTGTCTGATAACTTTTAGTTTAATTTGTTTTTAGGCTTCCTATTGGTGTTCTGAATATCCCCTGTGAAAATTTTACATCCCGGTTTTTGAGAAATTCAGCATTTTATCTGTGTTTATGCTCATTTTTTCAGTCTTTAATATCTCAAGAAGAGGCCTCTCAGCCTAGAGAGCTCCGATGAGGATGACTGAAATGTCCATGTCGTAACTTAATTTCAGAAGTCCTTGAAAACTATTGCAGAATGTACCAAATGTGTCATGTGTTACCAGAATATGCTGTGAACCAGTTTGGTGTCTCACTTTATGTAGTATTACAATAGAACCACACTACAAATTGCAATAATTTATTTTAATCATCTTGCCAGCAAGCAATACTAACAATCAATAAATACGCCCCCTTGTACAGATTAGGTCAGGTTATTGATTGCAATTTGTTGGTTGCTAATGATTGCAGTTTGCAGTGTGGTACATAAATTGAGACACCAAACTGGTTCACAGCATATTCAGGTTACCAAATGTGTTACATGTTGTTAATATCGCAATAGTTTTCAAGGATTTCTGAAATTAAGTTATGACATGGACATTTCACTCACCCTCAGCGGAGCTCTCTCGGCTGACAGTCCCCTTGCTTTTCCCTAGGATGGTGAAGTCATGCCCCGTTCTACTCTGCCTCTGATTGGCTTATCGTGATATCTTTGCCCTAACTCTGACCAATCACACTCCACATGCGAAAACCTAACCAACCCAATCAATGAAGGTGAGATATGCGAGCCAATCAGAGGCAGGGTGGAGGTCTCATGACTTGGTCATCCAAGGGAAAAAAAATTGCTTTGCGTATCAGTGATAGTAAGTTTTCTCGAAGTGGTAAGTTCTCATCAAGCTTAGCTGTAAGAATACAGCAGGTTGTTTCAACAAACTTAACTTTTCTGAGTGGATTGGACCATCTTTCGCATTTAAAAGTTGGACCTTCGACAAGCGTTTCATTAAATCAAAAGTAGAATGTTCGACTGTGGTCTGACGTGGTTGGACTGTTTGTTGCTGTCTGTCCAAAGTTGCATCATAATTTACACCTCAGCCTTGTGAATCAGTATTCACAATATTCAAAATATGTTAATCTTTATTGAAGAAACGACTCTATTTAGGACAGTATATCTCAAACATTGTATGATGAGAAAGTTAAGGAATTTCGCACATAGCTGTCGGCCGTCATGTTCAATGTCAGTATTAAACGTACACAAGCTAGCTTGCAAATCAAAAGCAGCCTGGGCTCACTATTCATTCTGTACTAAACGGTATGAGTGGCTATCAAGTTGCTACATAACAAAGCTATTCATCATGTAGAGGCCACTAAAAAGGTTCATATCGTGACGATCGCTCATTATACTGACTTGGCTTCAGCTGGAGACGGCAGTAAACAGAGCTTCACTCTTGGTCATGTACACTGTGAATACGATTATTTATAACAACCATTGAGCACCATGCTGAGAACACCCATGAGGCATTGTCCCATTTGTATTCACCGTGCCTGAATGAAAAATACAACCTTTTGTTGCTTCTGAGGAAAACGGCACCTATGATTTAAAAGCAAAAAATTCCGAGATTGTATATTGATTAAGTGTGGTTGTTAGAAAAATTTATTCTCAAATTTAGTAGTGTCTTTTCCAATGGTTCCCTGTGGAGAAGTTTGTTATTGCCTCCCAGGGTTGGCTGCTGAGCCCATGTCAGCATGTGGCCCAGCCTCGTTTCTGAGTGTGTGTCGGTTCAGGGACGTTGGTTATGTCGTCTTTCCTTTCTCTTAATATCTTAGGTTGTATTTGCCTCCTGGCGACAACTAACAGTAAAACCTTTTATTTTTTTTTTGGGTCTGAGGATAATTTGAATTTGATAATTTGACAGTCTGAGCGGGTCTGAGGTCGATGGACTGTTCACTGAAACGGCCAAAAAAGGACGGGCTGTCCGAACCAGTCAAGGGTAGTCTGTCGCAAGGTCGGACAATCCGTCATGCTCATTGAAACAGCCCCCAGGTCTTAAAGGAACAGTCCACCGTACTTTCATAATGAAATATGTTTTTCTGTGAAATGAGACGAGATGATGCGTACCTCTCCGAGCTTTGAGCGACCTCCCAGTCAGCCAGACGCGCTGCCACTCCTGTTAGCATTTGTAGCTAGACTCATTGTGGTCATCGGTATTTTTCGGGGCTGTAGTTAGATGCGACCAAAGTCTTCCACGTTTTTCCTGTTTACATAGGTTTATATGACCAGTGACATGAGTTAGGGTTCGGGTACGCAAATCCAAACGTGGCTTTTTCTATGCTGTGGGAAGTGCGTACTATAATGACAGGCGTAGTAACACCTTCTGCGCGCTTCGACAGCGCATTGATACCTTCACTTCTTCACATACGATTCATCTTCGTCCGTTTCTTCTTCCCCCTCACGGTCCATTTCGGCTAGCTCCTCCTCGGTATATTCCGGTTCAAATAGATATGGCTCCGGCTTCGCCACAAGCCAGTCGTCGGCATCTATGTCCTCCATTTGAAAATGTTCCATAGTAGCACACTTGATTCTTTTCTTTTATAATTTTCTGCAAGCTCTGGCTTCCTGACTGTACCAAGTAGTGCAGTGCAGTCAGGTTGGTTGTATTTACGGAAGTAGGGGGGGTCGTGGGAGAGAAAAGAAATCAGAAGTGAAGGTATCAATGCGCTGTCGAAGCGCGCAGAAGGTGTTACTACGTCTGTCATTATAGTACGCACTTCCCACAGCATAGAAAAAGCCACGTTTGGATTTGGGTACCCGAACCCAAACTCATGTCACTGGTCATATAAACCTATGCAAACAGGAAAAACGTGAAAGACTTTGGTCGCATCTAACTACAGCCCCGAAAAATACTGATGACCACAATGAGTCTAGTTACAAATGCTAACAGGAGTGGCAGCGCGTCTGGCTGACTGGGTGGTCGCTCAAAGCTCGGAGGGGTACGTATCATCTTCGTAGAAAAACATATTTCATTATGAAAGTACGGTGGACTGTTCCTTTAAACTGTTAAAGCGTGATCATTTGGTTTCAGGCGACATGGATTATGCTGCAGAAGCTGTGTGAAGTGATTTCACGGTCTATTTCAGCTGTTTTTGGACTCTAAGGAACAAATAAACTAATCCCCTTGGACTTTTGATGTTTTGGAAAAGCCTGCTATGGAGTTGTACAGGCGTCCTCGCAGTGTGTCGTATTGAGCAGGAAACTTGACCCTTATTTTTGCTGCGATGAGGCAGATTGCAACAGAACTTTCATATTTTGGCAAACTGTTTATTTTATGCTTTCATGACTATTAATCTCACAGGCAGTACTTTGAAACACTCTGGACCAAGCTAACCTTTGCAAAACGTATTGCATGACCTATATTGTCGTGAGGCTAAAATTGTGTTAAATTGTTTATTAAAGTTGAATGTGGTTGCAAATCTGCTGTGGTTCTGAACTCGCATAAATTGATGTTGATTGGAGGGGAAAGTGATGTTGCTTAATCAGCTCCAAGCCCACTGCCACACAGTGATGTCACAGTGATGTCATGTCTTATGTGAAATCGTCATCAAAGAAGCGGACCAACATTCTTGGACGTGAAAATGTTTTCATTTGCTTCTTATTTTACTCGGAACATGTACTTCAAGAAGTTTCTATTCAGTTGTTAAGATTAGACAAAAATTGAGGAAAACGTCTATTTTGATCGTTTTGCCGACTTCACTTGTGTGTTCTTTTCCTCATCAGCGGTGCTATTGGAGCGACATGTTCACTGGCCGCCTGCGCTCTGAGATCCCACCAGCTCTGGTGAGTCACGTCTGCTGCCCCTGGTGGGTTTTTCATGCAACTACAGTTATGTGGGATGTATTTCGAGAGCTGACTGCAATGAACAGTGATGTCCAATATACAACATCTGGACATAACCGTTTACTGCAGTCAGCCCTCGATATAAAAATTCATGAGCTGTTCCATGTTTGCAAAATATTGACAAGACTGTTCACATTTCATTAAAATGCAATTGCATTTATCAAGACATTAATTCAGTTGTGGATTTTTTCAGCTCAACAGAGAATTCAGATCATTGATTCAGCGGTTGAATAGGTTTATTTAACAGGGCCTCACTACTTCTATTTTTTTTTTTTCTTTGCTGTAATTCATCTGTCATGTAGCTGATGCCTTTGTCCAAGGTTGCCGACAGTTGTGGAAAATAAACAGTGCGCTAATCTCCTTGTTGTGATGTGGGGTTATGGGCCTTGATCAAAAGCACAACACAATGACATAGAGAAAAAACTAGGCCATGGACTCTATTCTTGGTGCATTCCGCCATGGTCATATAGGCGCTAATTTCTGGGCATGGCAAAATGCATAGTAAACATTGTAAACACCCCTGTTCAGAAATAAATAATATTTAAAAAAAAACGGGTTGCTTGGGGCTCTTTTTCAAATGAGGACGTATTTCAGAGTGAAAACTTTCAGGATATAACGCATATGATGAAAATCAGGTAAACTGATAGTTAAAAAACTTTATTTCTTCATAAATATCAGTAAAACCCTGGTTTTTAAGAGATTAAAAAACAAATTTCTGCACGGTTTTCAGACAACAGCGCAACAGAAACGAACCATTTTGACACACAAATCATACGCATCCAAATTGGTTGAAGCACTAAGTGCTTTGTTTTGCCATGACAGGACGTGGTAAGTTGGCTTTAACAAGAAAAGGGGCTTTGCGTGGTCTGGTTGTTTCTCAACGTCATTGGCCTCACAGCTGTATATATCTTAACTGTGGCTGCACTGGGGCTTGAAGCACCAACGTTCAGAGGTTTGTCAAACACCCTAACATTTAGGCTGTAAGCTGACCTTTATATGTCAGGTGTTGGCAGCTTAAAGTTTATCAGCTTGGTTTGTGTCCGTTCTCAGTCAGAGCCTATTTATTCACTTGGGTTGTGTTCTCTGTGTTCAGTCACACTGCATCAGCTGGAGGTGTGTTCTCTCTCTCTCTCGCTGTCTCTCCAGACCTCTCTGGGCGGTGCCCTGATGACCGCTGGGGCTGGCCTGACAGAGCTGGACCTGAGCGATAACGCGTTCGGGCCTGACGGCGTGAAGGCCATCGAGCCCCTACTGAAGAGCTCCACCTGTCACACTCTGAGGGAACTGCGGCTGAATAACTGCGGCATGGGCATCGGCGGGGGAAAGGTGAGCGGGGGGGGGGGGGAGTGGGGGGCGGTAATTCAATGATTGTGTGTCCCCTGCATTAACTGAATCTGTTGAATATGTCTGCATCATTTGTGCGCAATCTATAATAGTCCACACCAGTGGTCCTCAACCCTTGTCACAGGAATACATTGCCAGATCTTGGTATTTATGTTTTACCTAAAGCAAACCTGATGTTACTAAACAAAGGATTAATTTGGATGCCCCTGATGTGGAAAGGAACCAATACCTGGAATTGGCTGTTGGTGCCTGAGGTTACCATGCATTTATAAAAACACTTTAACACAGTGTTCCCCAACCCTCTCCTGGAGCCCCACCCGTCCTGCATGCTTTAGATCTCTCCCTGCTCCAGCACCGGTGATTCACATGATCAGCTCGTTAATCACCCCCTAAAGCTGATTGATGACAGCCTGACCATGTGAATCACCTGTGCTGGAGCAGGGAGAGGTCTAACACATGTAGGACAGGTGGGCCTCCAGGAGAGGGTTGGGGAACACTGCTTTAACAGCCTGACAACAGGCCCAAAGTGGAGTTGAGTGCAGTGTGCAGCACAGGGTGGGTTACTATGGAGTCCACTCCAGTTTGACATCACAGAACTCGTGAAGGGTGATGTCAGGCGCCACCAGTCCTGCAATTTAATAAATGGGAGATGCACCGTTGAACAGTCCTCCTGCCATTAGAGGCAGCAAAGATGCTTTGGGATGTAATGGCTTCCAAACAAGTGTCTGCTGTGTTGTTGGCAGTGCGCCTTGTATTTAGGTGTGTCTGTGTGTGTGTGTGTGTCTGTGTCTGTGTCTGTGTCTGTGTCTGTGTCTGTGTCTGTGTCTGTGTCTGTGTCTTTTTTTTTTTTTTGTTTTGCTGGCAGATCCTTGCCGCGGCTCTGACGGAGTGCCACAGACAGTCGTGTGTAGTGGGCGCCCCCCTGAGGTTGAAGGTGTTCGTCGCAGGCAGGAATCGGTTGGAGAATGAAGGCGCCACTGCCCTGGCCAAGGCTTTCACGGTAAAGGACTCCATCCTGAGCTTGGCTGGCCTCCGATGTGCACTGCACACTTACACGGCCTCTGACTGCAGGAGTGCATCTCAGCCTTTCTTGTCTCCTTTGAATGCAGCAGAGAAATGCAGCTTAAGTTTGATTTATTTTTCAAGGCCGCATCACATCTCTCCCTAACTGCCTGCAGTTCCCCCATGGTCCATTTGACAGAAAAAAATTTTTAAGAACAGTGGAACACATCACAAGCTTGTTTGTTACATTTTTGCTTCCTTTAATTATGTATGATTGGCTCATACGGTTGCCAGCTCACTGATTGGCTGATGTGTTCCCCTGCAGCTGATGGGCAGTCTGGAGGAGATCCACATGCCCCAGAACGGCATCAATCACCCCGGTGTTACCGCTCTGGCTGCCGCCATCCGCCACAACCCCCATCTGCGCGTCATCAACCTCAACGACAACACCTTCACCAAGAAGGGTGGCATCGCCATGGCAGAGGTGAAGTGTACTTCAGTACTTCTGTGAATCTCATTACGCACTGCACTCTGCACACTATGAGGACTGTTTACAATCTGCACACGATGAAGGCTGCTCTCTGGTCATGAAGTAAAGAGTATATACTCTTTGCACCCTACACACTGTTGCGCTGAGTACACTATGAAGACCACAGATTTTTGGCCACTGTAGAGTTTGCGGTGACTGCATCTCATGGTGTCAGAGGTAAAAGTTCCAGTTCATTTTACCCATAGACTTTTTCCAGCAAGACTTTTTTTTTTTTTTTTAGACTTCACCTTTTGAAGTACTTTCCATTGTTTTCAAGCCAGCAAACTAACTCGCTAGCCAGGTCGCTAATCTAGTAACCTAGTCAGCTGGATAAGCCAGCAAACTAACCAGCTCATTTGCTGGCTTCAGCGGTTGGCTATTTGTTGCCTATAAGTGCTTGCTAGATAAACCACAAATTAGGATTATCTCTTGCAAAGTGGCTAATTAATCACCATACTTTGTTCTTTATAGATTTATAGATCAGAATTTATCAACAAAATGATGAAAACAACAATTATCTCAATAATTATATTTCATTTAACAATAAACAAGCAAGCAACTTGGAAAACATAAAACATTTACATTAAACAGGGTGACGCCAGCCACATTGTAGGGTCAATAAAAAACATCAGCACATTTTTCCTCTTCTTTAGGATGGCTTTGCATGATGCACGGGTTACGATACAGCGCCACTACAATGCCGTGGTGGCGTAAAGCAATATATGTCAAATCCACCGAGTTCAGTGCTTGTTCGGAAATAATCGGAAAGAGAGGGGACTATTTCCCCTCCATTTTTGGCCCTGCTGATGCTCAGGCTATAGATACTCATTGCACCATTACACAGGGTTGGTCAGCACTGAGCGTGCTCTGTAATTCTCCTTGGCTTTGGTGTTTTTGTGGTGCTGATCTGTGCTGTTTTGCTGCAGGCACTGAAGCACCTACGTGGTGTGCAGCAGCTGAATTTTGGGGACTGTCTGGTGCGCTCTGAGGGAGCCGTCGCTATCGCCGAGGCCCTGAGGGAGGGTCTGCCTATACTCAAGGTGATATTTACCTACATTCCTACACGCTCTCTCTCACACACACACTTATTCATATAAACACACACACACATGCTTACATATACTCTCACACTGGCACTCTCTCACACACACACACGCACACGCACAGACACACACTCACCCTCTCGTACGCATATACACATGCACTTTGTCACACACACTCCCACTCTCTCTCTCTCTTGCGTACACACACACACACACACACACACACAAAAGCATATACACATGCACATTCTCACTCACATGCCTGCTGTCAACACACACACTCTTTCTTTCTTTGTCATACTCGCACAGTCTCATACATGCACTCATGGGCACCCTGCATTCAAACTCATGATCAGACTACTTTTTCCTCAAATTCACACACTCTCACACTAATGAAGGCACTAATACCTTTTCCCTCTAAGTTCCACATAATTATGCTCTCTCGCGTGGTCTTGGACACGGCACATATGAATACCTGCAGAAACCATCCACTATCGCTCACATTCACTCGCTCTGCTGTGTGTGTGTGTGTGTGTGTGTGTGTGTGTGTGTGTGTGTGTGTGTGTGTGTGTGTGTGTGTGTGTGTGTGTGTGTGTGTGTGTGTGTGTGTGTGTGTGTGTGTGTGTGTGTGTGTGTGTGCGCGCGTGCAGGAGTTGAACCTGTCCTTTGGAGAGATCGGAGAGGCAGCGGCTCTGGAGGTGGCGCGAGCCGTACAGGACAAGCCTCAGTTGGAGAGACTGGACCTGAACGGTAAAGCAGCCCTGTGACCTGTACAACATGAGCTCTCCTGATTCTGCAGTACTGAATGTAATATTGTGTGTGTGTTTTAGGTAATTGTCTGGGAGAGGAGGGCTGTGAGACTTTGAGGGAGCTCATGGACGGCATGAACATGGGGGATCTGCTGGGCTCACTGAGGTACCCCACCGTCTGTCGCATTATAAAACATCACCCTATAAACGTGAGCCTGTGCCTCCCTCCTGCAGTCTAAGACTATCTCTGAGTCTAATGATGCCTTAGTGAAATCACTGGAGGATCTCATCTTCAATGTCTGAACTCATACTTACAATATATGGAGTGTTCTCTGTTAGTTATGTGGAAGAAAAATGGGTGCTCGCTGGAAGTAGGTTCTATTACTGCATACCACATAAAACTAGTGCATTCATGAGCTCACAAGTGTACCGTTTATAACGCATATGATGTACGCATGTCCTAAATACTGAAGACTAATATTACTGCCGTAAAAAACAACACCCCTGTGAGTATTACTGATGACTGTAGTGCTTTGATGGCGTGATTTTTAAAGTTCTTGAGCATTGAACTTGTGCACTAAGCCCAGAGCACATCAACCAATCATTCACCAACTACTGGGAACCTCCTGATGTTGGCAGTTGTCATAGAATGTTGTCTAAGAATGTTCTTTAACTAACTGCCATGGTACAAACATCTCCAAACAATTCAGAATGAGGACAGACAGCCATGGCACACAAAAAAACCATCTGTGTTTGCTGGAAAATGCTCTGTGACATCTGAGCTTTGGCTTATTTGAGAATGACTGGGACTCTTAGGTTTCCGTATGGTAGATATGTGTAAGGCATTAAGCCCACTTTCCACAGAACCAAAAATCCTGCATTTTGGTCACTTGTCTGCTTGCTGAAAAGAAGATTCCATGTAAAACTATGACATTCTTTCCACGTTCGCACCTCCGTGTGCGGGTTTTGGGTGTTCTGAAAAAAAGTCAGATCTGTATTGACTTTTCCGTGCTTATTGATGTTGTCGTGCTGATAGTTGGTCACCCTCTTGATAGTGTGACATCATCAAGATTCCAGGAGTATTTATTGCCAGACCTTGACTAATTCTAGTCGTATAGGTGGCGAATTTCGTCTGCATTCCCGCTATCGAAGATCGAAGATGTTTCAGAAAACGGCTAAATGACAGAGTTGCTGGGAACGATCAGTAATCTAGTGGACAGAAACCTGCTGGGGCCAAAAATGCGTCCGTTTTTGTTTTAATTGTACAATCGCGTTAATCTTGCCTTGGTCGTTTGAATAATATGTACAGTGGGACACCATTGCTCAGCTGAGTCAGGTGACGCACAGATACGATACTGACACGCTCACATGGGAAGGCGTGTCGGTGCAAGGAATCGAGTGCTGAGCTGTGCTCCGTAACGCGCGCTGACATCTTCCGTTTTCGAGGAAAGCCAGCCTGAGAGAGGACTTCCTGCTGCCATGGTGCTGATAGGACGAACCCTGACTCTCCTCCCTCTGTCCGCAGTGAGGACGAAGGCGAGCCGGAGGATGATGAAGAGGCCAGTGAGAGTGAGGAAGAGGAGCCGGATGAGGAAGAGGCTGAGCGGGCCAGTGATGGGGAGGGCAGCATCGAGGGGTCGCCGAGCGCGGTGAGCGGGAGAGATTTCTCTGGGGAAAGCCATCACTGAAATCTGATGCTGCTGACATTTTGTTCGGGGCAAATGTGGCTTAAAATTTCTTGCAGTTTTCAGCTCTTGCCGGCTTAAAGGAGGTGTGTCGCGATCACTGCACATGCTCACAGCTTTGAATGAAGTGAATCCTCTCCACTGCAAGACAAAATCTTAAAGGTGTTTTTCTTTTTCCATGATTATTGGCGATGGCAACCAGCTTACATTCCTTGTATCCCTTGGCAAAAGCTTACAATAGAGCTTTGAATCCTCAAATTTCCATAGAAAGCACCTTAATATTGAAGGTAAAATGCTTGAGTAAGTAAACTATGTAAATGCAATGTAAAACAAAGACAGATTGGAAAGAATGGAATCAGATTATGACTTGCAGTCACGCAGATTCACTTTCTCTGGGTGTAAATTCTAAGCATGCACATTAATTGAGGCACAGCTCCTTTAATCATTGGGAAACGCTTGGTTAGAATTGACATTTAATGCTTCTTAAGCATTTATACTTGGCCACAAAAGATGGTGGTTCAGTTCCTAGCTGCATTATGATTGGTGCAGCTTTTAGGCCCCTAACTCCAGCATCCCAGAGGGCACTGTCCCCTGCTTAATCTAATCGACTAAGTTTTTTTGAGTAAAGGTGTTGGATAAATAGCTGTTGAGTTGAGTACTTGTAGCCATCTTGTTCCAATAGTTATCCAGGTGCCCCTACACTGTCCTCTAGGTCCCCCGCCACAGGTATGTACAGGTTTTTCATTTCAATGAGGCACAGTGTGACATAACGCCCTGTTTCCCCACCCCCCCACGTGTGTTAGAGTGAAGACAGGGTGATGGGCCACCGGGTGGCGCTGGAGCAGACTGAGCCGCAGGAATGCTTCCCTCAGGACCACATCACCAACATAGATGACTTTGTGTGTCGGTAAGTAGTGTAGGCGCGTGCATGTGTGTGAGTGCTTGTGCGGCAGCCTGCGTGTGTTCACACACAAGCATCCTGACGGTCGTCGGCCTATTTGTAAGGCTTGATGAATAGCTTGTATTGATGGTTGTTTTGGCGTGAAATATCTTTAACACCTGTTTACTTGAAGAGAGCAGAGGTACTGAAATCTCAAATCCAGTCCATCCCTGGTTTTCTTTCATCCTGGGTAATTAATTGCATAATGAGCGCTGCTGATTGGCCAGACTGGCTTCACACCTGACTTTCTGGTAAAGGGAGGGTTGTAAACCAGCCATTTTTGACCCTCAAGGACGATGATTGAGGCTTACAGATACAGAGCATACTTGCGAAACTGTCAGTAAATTTGTAGTATTTTACGTACAACTGCTGGCTGACGATTCTCCACAAGGGGGCGCTGTTGGAGCTCAAGTAACTAATAAATGAGGCTGAAGTTATTGGGCCTTTTCCACCGAAGAAGTTCCTGGTAGTATTTGAGGGGCAGGAACTACGACAGAAACGTCCTCTCACTCGGCCCTCTCAACTGCCGTGTCTCCACCGAGAGGGCGAAGTAGGAGGAAGGTTCCTGTAAAGTTGTGACGTCCTTTCAAAAATGCGGCCCCTCATAGTCTGCTGAGTTTTAAAAATGCCGGCTATTTGTCGCTTTCTGTAGACGTTACATCCCGCCCTGAGTAAATCCAATCAGCGCCAAGTAAAACCCTAGCCCCACTCAGGAGTTTTTCGGGGCCGTTCAGAGTACCTACTCCGAGGCAGGGACTTTTTTTAGCCCCTGTAAAAGTTCCGGGACTCTGTCCTTCAGGGGTGATTCCAGCGGTGGAGACACACAACAAAGGCCCCGACCCCGTAAAATTACCCCGAAGTTCCTGCGGTGGAAACGGGACCCAGTGTGTTCCGTTACTCGAGAAAACATCTCTTCCTTTCCTCAGCTTGTGTCCTATCTAGAAGTATGGGAGAGGAGGGAAAGGAAGGTATGTTTTGGAGTATTGGGGCTGTTACTTTTTATTGTTCATCAGCAGATAATCTACAAGAATTCTTCCCATGCATCATTCCGTGTGTGTGTGTGTGTGTGTGTGTGTGTGTCCCTGCAGAAGCAGCAAGGCCGCAGAGTCCTGCATCAGCCCCAGAAGTGGCCTAAAATCCCCAGTGGAGAGAAGGATGATTCCTGAATGCTGAACCTGTGGACACAGGAGTGCCCAACAACTGCATACCGAGGAGCTGCCGGTGCATAGCCCAGATGTGCTATGTGCTGTTAGTCTCAGGACAATCTCTCACACACACATTCCTGCTGCTTCCTCACGTCGACAGCACACCAGCGCCTAGAAATAATCAGACCTCAGCTCACACAATGGCTCCTTGTATGTGGATTAGTGAGGACCAGCTCGTGTAAGTCACCCAGGACAAGTATGTGGGCCCAGAGTCAGCTAAATTCTTAAATGCAATGGTATAGTCGTTTTAGACTAGCACTATTCTGCTATAATGTGGAACAAAATTTAACTCAGGACATGGAAATTGGAGGGACAACAATTGGATTTAAGTGTAATCTACCAATACTTGTGCTTTAACAATTACTGGCATTGACAAATGTTGCTGTATAACATATATATGTATTTTTTTAACACATTTTGCTTGATGTTTTGGGCGGAGAGGACTGTCAATTTTGTGGTTAACTGGATTAAAGTACCAAGTCAAATCAAGGTCTCCTATGATGTTAGAAGTTGCTCTCATATATTTTTGCCTCTGGACAGTGTTGTTAATTTAGTCGTGGCTCATGTAGGTAGTGATTGAAGTGCAGAAAATTACAAAATGCTTTCTATTTTGATATTATTGTAAAGGTAATGAGTCGAAGTGTCACTTTTTATTTTTTTACCTGTTTTTTTTCATGTAGGTTTCACGGTAGTATTCACTACTTCAAAAATGTGTTAATGACGTCGATTGAAGTGAACCCTTCTGGAAATCAGGAGGATTCAGACATTGTATAGAGACGTATGTGAGCCAGAAATAACCATGTACCACATAAACGGAATGTATTACTTTATGTGCTGGTGTCTGATTTATTTTTTGACGGGGTTGGGTGTTGAAGTGGGTGAGTTTGAGAAGATGCTCTGGCGAAGTCCGTGTCTGCTGAAAGGTGAAGACGAGTAGACTTACGTAAATTACCTGTTTAGAATCAATGCGGTTCGCTTGGCCCTGGCAACGCCTCGCAAAGAAGACGCGCGCCAGGATTCATTTTTACACGGAATATTTTTTTCGCTGGTGACGTGCGGAGACTTTATAGGCCTGGCCTTGTCGCACCAATACAGCTACAGACGAAGATGCGCTGCTTCATTTGCCCCTCGGGCAGACGGTGAAGCGGAAGGAGATGGGCGTTAAATCTGAGGGGCAGATTGTGGGGAGAGGACGGTTAACAGACCGCGAGGGACTACCGGGCTGCGCGCGGATGAAAGGGCACGAGAG
Source organism: Gymnothorax reevesii (assembly GCA_029721435.1). Classification (NCBI taxonomy): domain Eukaryota; kingdom Metazoa; phylum Chordata; class Actinopteri; order Anguilliformes; family Muraenidae; genus Gymnothorax; species Gymnothorax reevesii. The sequence goes on along the minus strand of CM056582.1, from coordinate 19,071,679 downwards.
ACGGAGCCTAGTGAGTCGGACAGATCTCGTGCAAATGCGCGTGGAGTCGCGCATGCGGACTAGTGTGGAAAGCAAGAATTGGTAACTTCTGCGGGCTTATTACGAAGAAGGTAAATGGAAAAAAAACTTAACGGAATGCTATATTTTAAATCAGATTGATATGCGTACCCCGGGGAAAAATGAAAAAGATGGAACAGCACTGAATGATATGGGATCACCATCCCGTGGTTTGTTTATAAGAGACAGTCGGTAACCGTGAGTCCGGTGCCCACTTGAAAACAGCGCGTCTTTGTGCGCAGTCCAAGTCGCCAACTCCACTGCGGTCGGGAATAACTCCCTTGGGGCGAAATTGGCGCACAGCCTCCCTTCCCCAAAAATTCTTCCGTCTCATTTCTCTCCATCGATTCCCCTCTTTCACATTGAGGTTCCCGCTTACGTGGATGGAAACGAGAAGGTGAACATTTAGACACGGTACTGACTCGAACTGAATGAATGAAGAAATGTGTCCTCATTTGAGCAAGTGCTGGAAAGATTTTTTTTGTGTTGTAGAATAATTTCTCGTTGTTTCCATGGATTACTCAGTTGTGTAGTGAACGTGTATTTTGCAGACAATTTATTCTGGCTTTTAGATTGCTGGCAGTTTCCTTCACACTTGTTTGCGACTGAGCCAACATAACTTGAAATAAGGTGCATTAACTCCTGCGCGCTGCCCATATACGAGTAATTCATACTTTCTGACAAACTGACGCACGGCATCGTTACCTCCATTCTAGACGTAGGCTTTAACTGACTCCACAGGTTCTGAATGCGAGGCAAAAAAAAATCATGATTTAGACACTTTCATAAAACGCGTAAATAACTTTTAATGTGGAATAAATAATGAGATGTCGTATGTTTGATGTAGGCTACGGATAAGGGGGTTGCGATTAAGTCTTTAAAAACTAACTTGGAGAGTGAGAGCGTCGTGTCGTTGTTAACATTTCACAAGCTCAGTTATTCCAAGTATGTTAAGTCTAGTTGTTTGCGCTCTGCGGCGAGCGCACTCTCGACTACGCGTTAAAGTCGAGATAAAATGCGCAACTTGGGAAAAGTCTGATGCTCGTCCGCGGTAAATACACGTTTGGCATTATTTTTGGGTACGAAGATTAAAGAATATGTTTTCAGTAGTTTCAGAGATTCATAAGGACAACCCGCTCATTCATGGACATGAGGATTTTGGTTCATTGTGCGTTATGAAAGCATCTCAGAGTCTGAACATGAGGGGGATTTTCTTTCTGGCGAGGTTTACGTTTTTTCTGACAGTGAGTGTTTGTATGAAGAGCAGTGAGGTGTGAAGCCGCTTTCAACCCCCCGCCGCATCTCACTGGACTGTAAATTGAGGATTGGAATGTAGACCGCGCCAGACTCGGACAAACCAAATAAGAGTAGTGAATTTTCCCCGACACTGAGCGGAAAGCATGAGGTCGTTACTCGACCACGAAAATGTTTGCAAACAATTGAAATTCACTGTATTAGTGTTGTTATTGAGGCCGTAATACATCAATATGCATCAACGTTGATCCCGAGCTTGTTGATTGCGCAGATGAGTTCCATGGACCCTGTCGCCTCCCTGTGGCCAGTCCTGGCATTACTTCTTTTCAATGTCACCCCAGTGCACCTTGGTAAGTGTCCCAAGGTCTGCATTTGCGACAACATCCAACTCACCGTGGCCTGCACCGGGAAAAACCTTACTGAGGTTCCTCGCACTATCGATGAAGTAAGTGAAGCTGTTCGGCGGAACATCCCGACCATTTAATGAAAGGTCCTCCATAATGTTACCAGATGGACAGCCTAATTTAATTAGTTATTAAAAGTCATTTTTTACATTTCTTTCTTTTTGACATCACATAGTGAAGTGACTGCCCTGAGGCAAGGACTGATCAACTTCTGCCAACCAGTTAATCAGTTCCTTTATTATTCCAGGTAGTCCTTCCCCATTGCGATGCCACAAAGGGCAGATTTTGAAATGGCTTGTATTAGCAAATTGATTGTGCTGGTGACACAATATAGCACCTTTTAATATTGCGTATCTCTCATCTGAGCACGAAATAATTCCTCTGGCAAAATTTGTCACAGCCCTTAATGAAAGATTGACATACCGGGAGCCGGAAAGTAAAACTACTGCCATGTCTAATATCTGTACATGAGCTCTGCCAGCAGAATGAACTTACGAGTTTGGCCTTCAACCCTGTGACTGATGAACTGCTTTGATTACCACATCTTGGCCATTGGTACGAAATGCTAGGAAGGCCTCTAAGCTCTTAATTTTTCCATGTAGTTTTCCTTTAAAGTTGGTTTAAAGTTCAAAAAAGCATTTTTTCATATTGTGGGACAATGATGCATTACTGCTGGTTTCTGCACTTCACTGCAGCTTCATAACTTATATTGAGAGAAATATTCTCACTCAGGACACCATGTTTCTATGACCACATCATTACATCAAATGTTAATCACCTACATCTTGTGCATCATTATGCACTGATTTCCCTGCAATTCATCTTTTTCACCTTCGCTTATCCTCCATCCATCCTTACCTCCATGGCCATTTTCTCACTGCCTGTTTTATGCTGTTCTCACATTTTACTTAATTTTACCCATTAAAGTGAGAGATTGGGAGTGCTGTTTAGCGCTAATGAAATGGATGCATTGGGCCTCAACAGCACAAGATGTGTAAATGGCTGCCAGAGATGTTCACCTTGTGTGAATTAAGCCCAGTGCGTTATTTATAAGAAATCAATCGGCACTTTTAAGAAATTGGGGCTTTTCTCCAACCTTGACAAAACTTTGATTATCTACTCAGGAAAACTTCATGATCTTGCTCCCCATCGATTGTGTACCTCTCGCTCTAGATCACGGTGAAGCTGGACCTGAAGGGTAATAACATCCAGGAGCTGCCGACAGGGGCCTTCCTGCACACGCCGTACCTCACCCACCTGTCCATGCAGCGCTGCGGAATCCGCAGGGTCCGAGAGGGAGCCCTACGCGGCCTGGGGCGCCTGGTCTTCCTCAACCTGGCCTACAACAACATCGACATCCTCTACCAGGTGCGGCCCTCTGTTACCCGCCTCAAAACTGCATCTTGAAATCATGACTGAATTAATTTAAGTACTTTTCCCTTCTACTTAACCTCAGCTGCAGAGCAGCCAGGCATCATGTTTGCACTGAGGCCCCTGGTAACAGAGATCACTCAGGCAAACCTGCCACAGTTCGCCCTGCTTCATATTCTTCAGCCTGTTGGAAATAAACCGTTTTAAATTCATGTCTCTGCACCTGTTGAACAATTTTTTTTTCCCCCTTGGTTCTCGCTTTGGCACATTGTTACGCATTTTTTAAAATAAATTAATTAAGTTGAGACTGGGGTTCAATTCTAAATCAGCCTGGCAATGCTATCATAACTCCTACAGTAATCCTGTTTCTCAGCTGGTTTTGGCAGTTGTATACGTACAATACACTCTCCTATCACAACACACAGATTACATTTTTAAAATTAAGCCTCTGTGCCTCATTTTAACACTTTCTCCTGGTTTTTGCTTTGTTGTTTCCCGCTGTTAAAGACGTCTGTGGTGCAGATTATCTTTATTTGGGGAGTTTTGAAATTTCCTTGGCGATTGTGTCATTACCCATAATGCACCGTGCCCTCCTGCCCTCCACACCTTCCTCTCCCAGGAATCTTTTGACGGGCTGACCTCCCTGAAGCAGCTGTTGATCGATCACAACCGTGTGGAGGAGATCCAGCCCGGTGCCTTCTCTCAGCTGGGCTTCCTCAACCTGCTGTCCCTCACGCACAACCGGCTGGTTTACCTGCCCAACATGGCCTTCCAGGGTCTGCAGAACCTCAAATGGCTCCGTCTGTCCCACAGTTCCCTCAACAACCTGGCGACCGAAGCCTTCGCCGGCCTCCTCGCCCTCACAAGGCTCTCCCTGGACCACAACGAGCTGCAGTTCTTCCCCACGCTCACCATGACCAGGTCGGGCCACCATTACACGCTCCCTGCAGGCCACTGGTTCCCAAACATGGGTCAGCCCTGTGTATGCTGGGTTTCTTTCCAAGGGCAATGGCAATCCAAAGCCCTTTACTCATTCCCTACGGCAAGCCACTGTCAATGGCGCGGCGAATTCTACCATTCCCTAGGGTAAGCAGGTGATGGCGGCGTGGATGACCATTCGCAGTCCGATGAAAACATGAAATCAGTTGATGATCGCGGTCATGGGCCACCTGTATTTCAATACTTTATATTGTGTAATTTTCAGCATAAGTATTCTGTAAAAACGCGCCAATTTTATATTAAAGTATTCCGTAGGGAATGAGTTAACAGCTTGTTAAGTTTTCTTAACTTGGTGCTTTTGTGGGGTTACTCATATACTTCATCTCGTTATGTCAGAAATGGCTCTATATGAGATGTAGGAGACACTGGGGATCAATGAGCCACATCACAAATCTGTAATCAGTAGATGACAGAGCTGCTTAAAATAGGCAAATATGTGACATGAGTCATTGTCCCCGATGGTTCCTCGGACATCAGCCTCCCCTACAATAACATGTAGGGCTGATTGGGCTAAATTGCAAACTTACACTCGCATGAAAGGAGGGAAATGCTCTCATACTGATGGAACTGAGATTCAACAGAATCAGAGGTTATAATTAGTGGACACATGTCTGGACTTAGGAACCATCAAGTTGATAATAAACAATTCAAAGACAATGCAATTGACTGAGAGATAAACTTGCCTTTCATTGATGTTTATGGAAGAAAAATTATTAACGACAACTAAATTAAGAGCCTTTTGATTTCATTCTTTATTGTTATGTCTTTCTGCGATTGCAATCATACAAAAAAAAGCATAGTATTATCTTGGAAATTACATAAAATCTTTGAGGTATTGTAAATCTATTTCTGGCATGTTGATGAAGATAAGTAATCCCTTTAAACATCAAAAGCACCTGCTTGAAGAAAATTAACAGCTTATTACAAACTTTTGAAGGCAACTGCACCTGGAACAAAAACCAGCATACAGAAGGCGGCCACAGGACCAAGCTGAGATCAATTGTTGGAAGCCATTTCATGTCTTTTTTTTTTTTTTAAATGCTGGCTCAAAGGCATAGCTTACCACCAGTTTCCCAAGTAATATTTTGGTTTCACATCTGGTTTTGTAGAAAGTGGACCAGCACTGTGATTTACCGTTATTTCCAGCAGGGGCAGTGTGTGATTTTACCCCCTGTGCTTCCGTGGATGCCTGCCCACCCCCTCATGAATGAGGCTGTTTTTTTGAAAAATAAGAGAAAATGGGCCCCTTCCATTGTATTTTCACAGGTCATCTAGGCATGGCCCGGCAAAAACTAAATCTATTGGAAAATTTGGTGTAATTCAAATCCTGAGTGATGGTCACCCAAGAGCAATCCGTCATTAGGCTGAGACGTGTCAGCTCGGTCTTTTATGAATCTGGCATGAGTGAAGACCCCAGAGCTACAAGTACTCAAGTCACAAGATGCACATTTTCAGAAAATCTAGTTCTGTGAAAGTTTTTTGTAAAATCAAGTTGCTCTCACCATGAATATTTTTAGGCTTATTTCACTTTCTCAGATACTTTAATATGCATGCATTATAGATTCCAACTTTTAAGCTGACAGGTTTTCCAAAACTGATTTAATGGATTCGGCTACTTTAGTCATAAATCAGTCCCTTTGTACTAAAAGTACCAGAGGAGGACCCACGGGACTCAGTCACTTCTAACCGGACGGGTAGATTTTGGGTTTTTGTTTCAAATGAAAAAAGAACAGAGGTAGATTTATAAGTCTTTAATCCAGAACAAAATGTATAGCGTGCAGTTTATGTTGCCTTTAACCACTGAAGTATACTCCACATGGACCAACAATCTGCAGCACGAAGTGGCATTTTACCAATTACTGGTACCGACATTCACAATCCGTATATTGCACACCAGAAAAAGAAACCATACAACTCAGACAAGGAATCTACTACGGCCACCAACTTTATGTTGGAACTAAAATAAAAATCAAAGGTTCCCTATGGCCAGCTAGTAGATATCATGAATATCCATGTCCTTGTCGTAGCGACTTTGAGCTCAGTTGCGGTTGCATGCAAAATAATCTTTGGATGTCAATCAGCAAACAGCCGATTGAGTGAGTGAAGGAGTCACTCACTCATTTGCATGTCTGAGTCCCCACAGACTATTCAATCTTTTATTCTCCTCCTGCTCGCTCACAATCACATCTCTCTCCTCCTCAACCTCAATACTGGCCGATCAAAAGATCTCACAGAAGACTGTGACCTTTGGGAGCAACTCTTTACAAGTAGGGCAATATTACATTAAACCCAAAATGAAAACACAAATAACCATCACAGACTATTCAATATCTTCATCTCTCCCTCTCCCCATCCTCATAATTGTCCACTCCACACAAAGGTCATCATAGAATATGACTTCAGGGGGCAGGTTTACACATTCAAACAAGGCACGAATGTCATTTAGTTTGATTAGAAAATGTGCATAAGCTCTGTTGGGGTTTAGTGTTTTCAGCGTGCAGAGCTTTTTGCCCCATTTGAATTTGTTGATTGGGTCACAACAGTTTGCTGTCATTGAAATACAGTTAAAGGTCACCAGGGGCACAGCCAATTAGTATTACGATCCATTTCAAAATCAACTTCAGCCAAGAAGTCAATCAGATTTAATTATTCTGGGTGGTCACTCCCCCTTGTGATATCAGGAAGGGGAGATTTTGAACTGGCTCATAATGGCTAATTAGCTGTACAACTGGTAGCATAATGGGGGACCTTTAACAGGAGCCATTCCCTTTTCAACTCTACTCCCCTGAACCTGTCACTTCCTGTTACTGAGTGCATCAGTGGATCAAATACAGATCTGTAGCCTTTTAACCCATCTACTGGTGCGTTGCTTGGCAACATGTCCTCAATAATGGGATGCTCCACATACATTGTTCTTAAGGGTTTCTTCTGATCAGGACTTTGATTAGCGTGACCCAATCTGAAGGTCGAATCACCTTGTCATTGTTTCTCTGATTCTTGCATTCTGCCATGGCCTGGACATGGAAACATGATTTGGACCTCAGGGAGAGTCAATAGTGTTGAGAATGCAATAAAGATACACAAACATGCATCTCCTCCTATTTTGGGAGAAACGGTTATCAGCAGATATTACGATCTTGGTGATGGTGGAAGGGAGCTGCAAAATGTTGTGGTCCAGGCTTGAAACTACATCATTAGCACCCTCAGCTGCACAATATTCTGCATGGAGGCGCATTTTAGCTGTGTAATTGACAGTCATAAATGCAGGAGTAGTGTTTTCAAAGCTGCCACTAGTAGAACCCTTTTCCAGTAAGAGGAAGTGGCACGTTTTTCCTCATAAGGCATCGCAATGACCGCTGCATCAGCAGTCTGCTTCGCAAACTTCTCTGAGTGATCTACACATTGAAAACATGAGCTTCTCATCAGAGCAGTTCATTCTCAATCTTGACTTGCTTTACTATGAGACCATTACTGGCAATTTCAGCTGCTGTAATCTGTGCCTGCTGTTTTTCGCCCCTGTCGCACATGCCACTGCGCGTAAACCCAAAGGCGATGTTGAACTCGTCATTGAACACCTCCTGGTAAAGCCAGTACTTGCATGAGTCGGCAATATCCGGGTTTTCCCTGAGAAACATGCGGTGCATCTCAGCAATAGTCAGGGAAGAGTCCAGATAAGATTTGTGTTGGCTTTCTGCTCGACCTTGATGGCTCTTCCCGGTAAGAAACTGGTGGATGTGATCACGCACGCGATTTCTGACGTCATCAACAATCTTTGGATGGTTTCCATGCCTCCCTCGTCCATCGGCAATATCAGAACCGAAGTTAAGCACCTTCTTTTTAAGCCGTGACATCTTTATTCCATGAAGTCCGACGAATGCAGCCTTACAGACAGGAATGGCTCTCTCAGGCAGCGTGACGCGATACACGTAACTCCTGCGCTCTTTGGTCTCTTCTTTTCTCGGCCTACGACGAATTTTGTGTGCAGGGGTGACGGATACGCAGCCACGGAGGTATACGTTCTGTGCTTCGTGGTCTTCCAAAGACGAAAAAGACTCAAAAATTCCCTGCCTTTCAACTTCAGTAAGTTTTGCGAAGCACCGACAGCGGCACTGAACAGCGTGCTGCACTCGCTCTGGAACGGGCTTCTTGTTGTAGGAAATGTGAGCCTCGCCTGAAAGCAAAAACATTAAGGTCTACGTTAGGGTCAGCCACCAGTAAACTCACAAACGCCCCGTCACAAACATGAAGGAGCTGAAACTTGCACGAGGAATGATCTAGAGCGTACATAATGACTCTGAAGAGATTTACGGAGTTAAAGGAACAAAGGTTTGGATTATTCAATGTTGTTCCTATTTTTCTGCACCTTTTAAGTACATATTTGATTTTCTAACTAGCTTTACACCTCCAAAGAGTTTATGATGGTGGATATGAAATAAGGCATTCTGAAATCTTCATCAACCTCACTGAAGTGCCATATTACTGTAACACAGATCACATCATACAGTAGTTCAGTCTCAGTTTCAGTTTATTGACCTCCATTTTGGAGAATGCACAGTATACAAATATGAGCTCAATCATAGCACATCATATATACAACCCCAATTCTGAAATAGTTGGTACAAAATGTAAATTGTGAGTAAAATCCAAAATGCAATGACCTTCAGATCACATGACCCAATATGTTATTTACAATAGAACATGGATAACATTTCAAATGTTGAAACTGAAACATTTTACATTTTCATCCACAAAATGAGCTTATTTAAAATGTTCTGGCTGCAACAGGTCTCAAAGTTGGGACACAGGCAAAGAAAAAAAAGGGCTGAAAAAGCGATTAATGAATAAGAGAATCAGCTGAAAGAACATTTAGCAAGTAATTAAGTTAACTGGCGTCAGGTGTGTAACATGATTGGCTATAAAAGAGATGTCTTTGGGAGGCTGAGTCTCACAGAAGTAAAGATGGCCAGAGGCGCTCCAACCTGTGAAGGCTTGCGAGAAAAAATTGTGGAATACTTTAAAAACAATGTTCCTCAACGTCAAATTGAAGGTCTCATCATCAACAGTGCATAACATCATCAAAATATTCATAGAAACTGGAAGACCTTTACTGGATGCCCGTGATCTTCGGGCCCTCAGATGCCACTGCATCACTCACTGGCATGATTCTGTCATTGACATGACTAAATGGGCCCAGGAATACTTCAAGAAACCACTGTCTGTAAATGCAGTCTGCCATACCATCCACAGATGCCACCTAAAACTCCATCATGCAAAAAGGAAGCCATTGATGAGCATGATCCAGAAGCGCCGTAGTGTTCTGTGGGCCAAGAATCATTTAAAATGGACTGTATAAAAGTGTCCTGTGTTCAGACGAGTCCAAATTTGACATTCTTGTTTGAAATCATGGGCGTCGTGTCCAGCGGGCTAAAGAGGAGGAAGATCACCCCTCCTGTTATCAGCCTTCAGTTCAAAAGCCAGCATCTCTGATGGTATGGGGATGCATTAGGTGTGGTGTGGGACACTTGCAAAAACACCATGAATGCTGAAAGGTATATAAAGGTTTTAGAGCAACATATGCTCCACTCCAGACGACATCTATTCCAGGGAAGGCCTTGTGTATTCATGCAAAACCACATACTGCAGCTATTACAGCAGCATGGCTTCATAGTAGAAGAGTCCATGTGCTGAACTGGCCTGTCTGCAATCCTGATCTTTCACCGAATGAGAACAATTGGTGCATAATTAAACGAAAAGTCATTCAAAGGAGACCCAAAACGCTCCAGCAGCTGGAAGCCTGTATTAAACAATAGTGGGATCAAATTCTAAAGGCTAAACTCAAGAAACTTGTGTCTTCAATGCCCAGAACCCTTCACTCGGTTAAAAAGAAGAGGGAATGCTACACCATGGTAAACAGGCCCCTGTCCCAACTATTTTTGAGACCTGTAGCAGCCATCATATTTGAAATGAGCTCATTTTGAGGATAAAATTGTAAAATTTCTCAGTTTCAGCATTTGTTATGTTATCTCTGTTCTATTGTGAATAAAATACTGGCTGGTGTGATTTGAAAGTCATTGCCTTTTAATTTTATTCACAATTTACACTTTGTCACAACTATTTTGAAATGGGGGTTGTATACACAATACGTACATCATAATCACATACATTAAATTATTTAAAACCATTTTAGAAGCAGCTAGGCAATAAAAAAATGATCTAGATTTCATTTTAATCATCATTAAAACGTAAACCACACAAAGTGTTGACAGCACTATTTACATTTATTGGCTTAGAGCTCCTGGCCGCTGGGCCGCTCAAGGCCGCGAAGTCCAGATCTTCTCGGTCTCTGTCAGAGTTCCCTGGATACTGTACTTGAGCAGCTAAGCTGCCATGTCCCTAGTGGAACAATCAGTTTTCATGATTATATGCAGGAGGGATACGGACTAATCCTGTGTAGTCTTATGTGCAGCGGTTATACCAAGGGCCCATATAAAAGAAGAGTGCAGATCATACTTACCAAAACCAAACACCTTTTTTAACAGAAGACCCTGTTAGGAATCCAGCTTGCTGCGATTGCAGTTATTTACATGAATAGAGCCGATCCCATATAAAAAAGTGGGGGCACAGACAACCTTCCATACCTGGACTTTAGCCCCAGTATATAACCCAGGGTAACACACTCTGCACTGTGACACACTATAACATTTTTTCTGCTGCCACCAGAGCCACAAGATTCATGCTTGATCAACTCCATGAATTCAGTCAAAGCATAAAAATAATAATAGAACTAGCCTTACCTTTGACTTTGGCTGCCTTAATTTTGTTCTTTTTCCACTCAGAGGGGGTCAGTGTTCTCTTCTTGCCCCTGGGAGTCGCATCCATCTCAACATTTACTTCGCTGTCCGCCATCTTCTACTGCATGTCATGTGACTTCATGTCACTCGATGATTGGTCTTTGTGGACCTTGGAATTTTTTATGTTATAGCTGCGGAAAGCGCAGCATTTATAGCTTCATCATTTGCGAGGAAAAAGCGCTGTCGAGCTAGATTTGTGCTGAAATAATTTTTTTTAAAGTCACGGGGATTGTATCCATGACAACGGGCAGCTCAGCTGATGTTAGATGCGATCCTAATGGTTAACCGACACGGTGCATAACCACTCGCCGCACACTGACAGCCGTATTCTGTACTGACCGAAGTAAACACTGCTGCGACGCCACTTGTTGTGTTGCCAGGCAAACAGGGGAGTGAGATCGTGAATTGCGTGTCAGTGAATGTAATGACTCAAACGATCGAGGCTACGTTGGCCCCAGAATTGGTAGCGGATCGTCTTGATTAATCCAACAATAAAATGCGGCGACATTACGTGGGCTTTTCTGAAAATGAAAAAAAGACGCACGTCATAAAACAAATTTGGTGGGGAAGGATAAAAAATCGTAGTACAAAGAAATTAATGTCCGCACACAGACTAAGCTCCCATAGATACAAATTTTAATGCAAGTGACGTTTCGAGCCAACCGGGTCGGTTCGAAACGTCACTTGCAAATGAATTTATTGTCAATGGGAGCTCAGTCGGTGCGCGCATATTTATTTCATTCTGTTATGATAAAAAAAATCAGCTGTTTTTTTTTTTTGGTTACGAAAGCGCTCGGCTCTGCTCGAAACGTACCGAAGTGCAGCACTTACCAAGAACAGCCACATTTGGAGTGCATTGCGACTGATGGAGTCCATGAGGTTCTATGTAAAATGTGCGCTGGCTGCTGAGAAAAAAGTGCGATGTGTGAACGTACCCTCAAGTACTTTGTCTGTTGTAACTAATCGCCATTATACCGACAATACGTCCAGCATGACCTTGGTCTTTTTTCCTCTTCACTCTCACTATAAAAAGCGTTTTCCCATCCTAACCGCACGGCGTGTGAACATGTGACTGAAGAACTTTCCGCACTTTCCTCTAATGGCGCTTTTCCACTACAGGATACCGACTCTACTCGGGACCGGGTACTTTTTTTGGGGTTGCTTCTCCATTAGAGAATAGTACCGCCTCCGTGGCACCTGCTCGTCGTTGCGACGCAGCATGTTACTGACGCGACGGCATCCTCTGTTTTATCAAGTTTATTTTTATTCAGTCGATTTTGTTATGTGTTTAAATCAGGGGACATTTGACATTCTCCTGATGCATAGAATAGCAGCTGGTGTTGTGTCCGATTCGGTTGCACATTAAATAACGTACCACCTAAAAACGCAAAGCAATGATATACGTAAAAGGCACAGAGTAACTATTCATATTCAGGCTTCGTGCAACATTTCACTTTGAAATTAAAGGGAAAACACGTAGCAAATCGTAGGACATGGCAGGGTATTATAACTTATTGCTTTACGATATGTCGTCTTATCTGATACCTTTCCTTCGAACAAAATGCTTCATCGGGATCCGTAAAATTATCTTCCACTAAATTTTCTTAAAATAGGGGCAGCACAGTAACTTTCTCAAGAGGAATTAGGGGAATAGGGTCCCAGACACAGACACGCATTTCGAACATGCAACCTGTTTGAAAGGTAAGGCAACGCACAGTTTATTTATCAAGTGGCCTTCATTGACACACGTTTCTAAAACGCAATTTCAAGACCTGTTTCAATGATGGCCAGTGTCGCAAGTTTCCCCAGCGATAATGCGGAAGTGAGTTGTCTTTGGCAGAGACGATTATCTCTGACCAATCAGTGGGCTGCAATGTTGCACGTCACATTTTAGTACCCGCGAGTACCAGGTCGGCCGTTTTTTCGAACCCCAGGAGAGCAGGTACCAGGAAAAGTACCTACTGGTACCTGGTATTTTTTTCCTAATGGAAGAACAAAAAAGGCGAGTAGAGTAGAGCCATTACCGTGTTGTGGAAAAGCGCCATTAAAGACTGAGAATGTTAATTCCAGCACCCAGGGCAAATTCCTTGTGACAAGCATCTTGAAAAAACCCCAATGAGGCCAAATATCTTTGTGCACAACATAATTAATTTCTTTTTCACCTTGAACTTCCTAGGAGAACAGTTCTGAGCAGTATTGGCTTCTTATTTGAGCTGATTATTTAACAAGCTGTTTCTGACATCTACCTACTGGAGATGTTCATCCTGCTAAAAACTCCACAGATGCAACGTTCGATTAACAGAAGTGAATAATATCAGACACTCTAACCAGCACTAGCCAAATATCTTTGTGCACAACATAATTAATTTCTGTTCCACCTTGAACTTCCAAGGAGGACAGTTCTGAGCAGTATTGGCTTCTTATTTGAGCTGATTATTTAACAAGCTGTTTCTGACATCTACCTACTGGAGATGTTCATCCTGCTAAAAACTCCACAGATGCAACGTTCGATTAACAGAAGTGAATAATAGCAGACACTCTAACCAGCACTAGCAATTATCTCCTTTATAGCAAGCATTTTTTTAAAAGTTACTTTTTACTCGATGAAAATCTGTTTTGTTTGATAACAACTTTCAAAATTCAGCCTGTGAGTGAATATGATCGAATGCTGCCTGGTCTGTGCAGTGGTAGTTTGCAACTGATTGCGAATGAGCGCTTTATGTGGCATCCAAAGGCTTGTGCGGCAATGTCAGTGTGATGTTTATGAGATTTGAATGCATCTCAGCAAAGTAACTTTGTTGTGTTGGACAGATCCTGGTTTTGTTTTACAATCACTCTCATTTGCTTCAATGTATTGTCACCTAACGCTGCAAAATACCGACAAAGAAAAGTTCAAGTCATTATCTTGTTTGTTCCACCAACAAATGCAGCCGCTAATCGCACCGATCAGGTCCATCATCTGTAATGAATATATTCTGGCGGTGAGATGAACATAACGAGTCAGAACAGTACTTTCTGACCCCAGATTTTACGTTCTCTCCCCCCCCCCCCCCCCTCCCCACCGGCAGGCTGCCTGAACTAACGCGTCTGGATATGGGCTACAACCCTATGACCTACCTGGGGGAGGAGACTGTGTCCATGCCCAAACTGACGCACCTCTTCCTGGACCACATGTCCCTGCAGGACTTCTCCCACATGGCCCTGCTGCAGGCGCCCCGTCTGGTTCACCTGGACCTGGGGCACAACCAGCTGCGGGTGCTGCAGCCCCTCCAGGGCCCGGAGAAGCTGGCTCGCCTGGTTCTGGTGGGGAACCCGCTCTACTGCAGCTGCTACCTGCGGCCCCTGAGGGAGTGGGCCCTGAGGGAGCGCGTGCGGCTCCTAGGGGCCTGCGCTGGGCCCCCGCTCCTCTCCGGGGAGGGCCTGGGGTCGCTGCACCCCTCCGCGCTCCGCTGCCAGAGCCAGGAGGCCATGCTGAAGGCGGAGTTAGAGGAGCAGGAGAGGGCCGCCCCGCCCCCCACCCCGAAACCTGTCGACAAAACCAAGTGTCCCGCCAAATGTGACTGTGAGGTGAGCGAACCGCAGTGCTGGCTCTTACGATACCGTTACGATACTGAACATTACCACTATATTGTATTACAGTGCAATACCGTTACGTGACACTACATTAACATTGTACCATTACGTTACAGTGCATTAGCATTATATCACACTACATAACATTACTCTGCACTGAATTAACATTACATTAATATTATAGAAGTGGTGGCTGCTGTACTGGCGATGGGGGAGGCTCAAACCATCCCTTAAAAATAATGATTGGCCGCGATCTGTTTTCAATCATTCATTTATATTACCATTACAGATGCTCCAAAAACTCTCAACATTATCAGGTGTGATCAGTTTTCATTAATAACTCATATCTGTCAACTCTCACGCATTCCGTGTGAGTTTAAGTGGCGTATTTACGTTCCTCTGCTGTAGTCAGCAATTATTCAATCAACTCCAATGAAAGAGATTCTCGAGGAATCAAAGTCCTAGTGCATGGAGGTTGGAAGTAATGTATGTGTTTGATTGTTTAAATGAAATAAGATTATTTGAAATGTCGTTATGCAATTCCACTGCTTCCAACCCCTGGGTAAAGAAAAGTGTCAGAAGTCTGGAGTTATAATCAGTTTCCAATTACTACTGTTGAAATCCATTGTAACACACGTGAAACTGATAAACTCCATGCATGAGGACTTCAATTCTGCGCAACAATCTCTTACATACGCGCTGATTGAATAATTGCTGACCACAGCTGGGGAACGTAAATACTGCACTGAAACTCACACGGAATGCGTGAGAGTTGACAGGTATGCATTACTAATGAAAACTGGCCACACCTGATAATGTAGAGAGTTTTCAGTTTCTGTAATGGTAATTTAAATGAATGATTGAAAACAGGTCATGACCAATCATTATTTTTAAGGGATGGTTTGTGCTTCCCCTATCGCCAGTTCACCAGCCGCCACTGTATTATAGTAATAGTACAATACCATGACATTACACTACATTATCGTTATATCTCAGGGCCTTAGCATTGCACTGCACTGAATTAACATTACATTAAGCCTTTAACACTCCAATAAACTTAGCTTAAAATGCCTATCCAAGGTGTACCCAAAGTAAATTGAAAGCTGTTCTTGAACCGTTATGAGAATGTGGATGATTTTTGTCTCTTTTGAAAGGAAACACTCTGAAGTTTTTCCCCCTGCTGAAAGAAACACTCTAAGTGCTACTGTCATTAAGTAATCCAAGCTGGAACACACTGAGGTAGAAGGTTTTTACTCTCGCCTGCAGATGAGAGCAGCTGGGACTTATTAGCTGAAAACACAATGGGACCACAGCATGTAGCTGTGACGCTGGTGTTGATTAAAGCTGCGGTGATGATTATATATTCAAATGGTTGGTATCAATTGAATCACTAGTATCTTAGCTTTCCGAAGATATGTTGCATGAGTATCTCGCGTTAAATACAAGCTGTGTAAATGACATAGTTTGTTTTTAACTTGCCATCGGAGTGACAAGGGTTAATAGTATATTTAGAGTATATTGCCATTACATTTCATTACAGTACAATACCATTACATGACGGTACATTAATAGAGGGTGCCGCGGATCCTTACATTACCATTACATTTCATGACCGCGCTACATTGTTACATTACACTACATTAACATTGTATTACAGTACATTACCATTACATTACACTGCATAAACATTACACTGGAGATAAGTACATAACTATCACATTAACATTTCATTACACTGCATTGCCATTAGTTTGAAATAACATTGCAATAAGTAAATTATTGTCACATTACTGTTACATTTCACCACATGAAAAATGCACAGCATTACAGTACATTAGCATTATTACATTTAGCTCAAGCCCTATTCCACCGTTCCCCAAATAAACGGTCCTCAAAGGCCCGATAACTGCTGGTTTTCCACCCTCCCTTTCCCTGAGATTCAGGCATAAAGACAGGCTGGCCAATCAGCTGCAGTACTAACTGTACTGGTAATTACCCAGGGAGAAAGAAAACCTGGGAAAGATTAGGATTCTGGAGGATACCTGGTTTATTCCAATGAGACTTGCAGTGTAGGTTATACTGGCTGGAATTACGCTTTATTCCAGTTCGCCTGCTGACCACATTCTCCCTGTACGGAATCGAAATTCCACAACTTATGGAATTTTCAGCATTTACTGTCTGACCAAAGATGCCACGACATGACAGATATGAGTAGCAGTATAATATACGGCAGGGTCCCCAAACTGGTGCCTGTAGAGCAGT
This sequence comes from Gymnothorax reevesii, assembly GCA_029721435.1. Taxonomy (NCBI): domain Eukaryota; kingdom Metazoa; phylum Chordata; class Actinopteri; order Anguilliformes; family Muraenidae; genus Gymnothorax; species Gymnothorax reevesii. The sequence goes on along the minus strand of CM056582.1, from coordinate 19,054,908 downwards.
GTGTCTCAAACCTCTCCTGGAGGACCACCTGTCCTGCATGTTTTAGATCTTTCCCTGTTTTAGCACAGGTGATTAAAATGATCAGCTCTTTATTGACCCTCTAAAGCTGATTGATAACATCCTGATTATTTGAATCACCTGTGCTGGGGCAGGGAAAAATCTAAAACAGGCAGGGCAGGTGGTCCTCCAGGAGAGGTTTGAGAAACACTGCTGTAGAGCTACCATCCTGAAGGTTTTCACTCCACCCAAAGCAAAGCACATCTCCTTTCCCAGTTAGAGATCCTGATGAGCTGCTGCTTGAGTAAGGTTCACTTGTGGTTACTTGCCTAATGCTTTTATCCAAAGTGACTGATGCTGGAATAGATACAATGGGGGCCAAATGCCCCCAGAGTAATGTGGCGTTAAGGGCCTTGCTCAAGGGCCCAACAGTTGCATTGGTCTTATTGTGGCTATACTGGGACTTGAACCACTGACCTCTTGAGCCCCAGTCAGATAGTTCACATGGACTCTCTAAGCAGCAGGCCTAATGTGCTGTGGTGTAAGTCATCTTCAGGTACGCGTGCGGAGCTTGGCTGAGAATTCCAGTCTCAAAGGCCACTCAGTCTCGTAGTTTGAACCCTTAGAGTACTCTGTTTTTGGAGTGATTTTCTTTTCAACATTCAGAGTCCATGTTTCAGAGCTCCATTGCTTTCTATTTACCCATTACATCAGCTCTTGAATATTTAGTGAAAAGCACTGTAATCACACACCTGTGCTCTTGCACTGTAATGCTTAAGACTGGGTGTTCAGTTGCACCCAATGGAGGTGTTGCAGGACCTGGTATTGTAGATGGAGGAGTGGGTGGCCCCCACTTCCATAAAATGTGATTGTCCCCCACACTTTTTATAAGCTAAAAATGAGGAAAGACTCTGGAAATGAGTGAACTATGCTATGGATCTCCACAGCACTGAACTGTTCCCTCTCTTTCAAACCACTCCGGTGTCCTTGGCGGTGGGTGCAGGGCTTGTGTTACCTGTAGACAGCATTACCTGTCTTGGCTAATCTCAGGCTCTCCTCCCATCTCTGCCAGAAAGAGACTCGCCACTCGTCCTGCGAGAACCGGGGCCACACCAAAATCCCGCGTGGCTTCGCCCCGGACACCCGCCTGCTGGACCTCCGCGGCAACCACTTCCACTACATCCCTGGCAACAGTTTCCCCGGTGTCACCGAGGCGGTGTCACTGCACCTGCAGCGCTGCAAGATCCACGAGGTTGAGGACGGGGCCTTCACCGGGATGAAGGGCCTAGTGTACTTGTACCTGTCCGAAAACGACCTGACCTCCCTCAGCCCCGAAGCTTTTAGAGACGTCCCGCAGCTCACCTACCTGCACCTGGAGAGGAACAAGTTCACACAGTTCCCCAAATCTGCCTTCAAACTCCTGCCCAACCTGCTGTCCCTCCACCTGGAGCACAACGCCATCACCAGGCTGGAGCCCGGCGTTCTCAGGGGGGCCGAAAAACTGCGGGGGCTCTACCTCACCGGCAATGCCATCCACACCATCTCCCCGAGAGCCTTCAACCCCGCCCCCGACCTCGACACCCTCTATCTGGGGGCCAACCAGCTGAAGGACATCCCCACAGACACCCTCTCCCACACCCCCAGCTTGGCAGAGCTCCGCCTCTCGGGGAATCCGATTCGCTGGGTGCCGGCCAGAGCCTTCCTGCCATTGGCTGGTAGCCTCAAGCATTTGTATTTGGATGGCATGGGCCTGGAGAAGGTGAGTGTGGAGTCCAGTGTAAACTGACTGAGAGAAGATGCTGTTTGGGTTGAGAAACTGGTAGGACAAAGTAGGAAGCAGTTTTGCTAGACAAAATCCTCCTTGAAAAGCTAGGTTATAAACACTAGGAGAAATGGGTACATTATTTTCTGGTGGAAAAATGGATTTAAAAAAGCATGGAAACTGGGTACAGAAAGGCAGAAACACCCATCAAGTATCAAAAATTTGGTGTTTGAGTGTGTGGCACGGCTCAAACAGACTCATTTACTTAAACATGGTTTTGGTGAAGGCTATGCAGAGTATTGATCTGCTCGACTGATTGGTTTTTGAGAAACTGTACCCTCTATTGCTAAACCATGTTTTTAAATGCTTATGTAGTGGAGCACGTTTGTCCACTGATTTCATCATCCATCGGCTGGTAATGCTTTGGAATAAAAAAAGTCCCATGTTGGACTTGCCAAATCTCTAACCTGTAACGCTTACACATTCTCTTTCTCTTCTTGAATCCCTCTGGATTGCAGATGTCTCAGGATGCTCTGGTCGGGCTGGACTCTGGGATTCGCAGTCTGCTATTGGAGGGGAACCAGCTGGAGGAGGTGCCCGACTTATCCCCCCTCACTGGCCTGGAGGTCATCAACCTGTCAGAGAACCCGCTACTGTGTGACTGCCCACTGCTACTGCTGAGGAAGTGAGTCTCGCACATAACACACACACTCCTATATACACACACACACATTCATTCCTATGGACGTAGGCAGGGTTTGTTTGCAGAACAGATAAAACCCGTTCTTATAATCACTGAAATAACACCAGTTTGCCCATTCCTTTGACTGCACAATAAAAAAAAACACAATTTAGGAAATGTAAAGAATCAAGATATCTTATTGAAACAACCCAGCACTAGCTTGATTGATATTCCCTGGAGTGCACTATTGAAAAAAATGACATAGGAAATGAAATGAAACTGGAGATAAGCTTTTGCAGATGAACTCTTCATGAATAATCACGCATGGACACTTGGCATTCACTGAAAAAAAAATCTTTCTAAATTGTTTTCACTCACAACAGCCCCCTCTGCTGGTCTGAAAAAGCAGTACGCCTTTTAACCCCAAACTGTCTGTATGCCCAGGTGGATTGACCAGGTGAACCTTAAGGTCAGGGCTACATGTGGACACCCCCCAGAACTGCGGGGCCGTAAGGTCAAAGACGTCCACGTCTTCAAGAGCTGTCCTGGAGAAGCGCCCCCCATAACACCGACTCCTAAGGGGACCAAGAGCCCGACAGCTCCTCTGACACCAGCCCCCAAAAGTACCAAGCCCCAGCCAATACCAGCCCCCAAGGACTTAAAACCCCCTCCCACACAGACACCAAAAAGCCCCGCATCCACACCCCAATCCCCCACCAGGAGCCCCAGACCCCCAAAATCCACCAAGCCCAAACCAGCCCACCTCAATGCCCCCAAATCCAAGGCAGTCAAAGCAAAGCTCAAGCCACGCAGGGGCCAGAAACCTCCAGCAACCAAAAAGACCACGAGTAAGAAAAGCAAGCAGCCGTAATTGGAGATTCACCACCAGAGGGAGCATGGAGTCATTTTGGTTGTGCGAGGGACTGTAAACGTAGCCCGAAGACCACATCTGCATTCTTGCTCAAACCCTCATACAAGGTGCTTCAAAGCAGTATGCCAAAATGTGGAAATTCATTCACAAACAGAGTTGGAGCTAATCTGTTCTGTGCTGTTCTCCAATATCAAGGGTAACACTGGTAATATGAACAGCTGTAGTACTTCATCTATTATTTTTGCCTGAACAATTAGCTTTGGCTAACTGCAGTGATGTTAACATATTCTAGGTAATTTAACACTGTAGCAATGTTGTATAATTATCATTCCTCAATGTTAAGTCTATTCTTCCATCCTTTTCACAATTATCGGGACAAAAATGAGGTAAACAGGTTGTGGTTTGATATTGTGAAAGTCGAGATCCGGTACGAGGCACAGTCAAAGGTTACCTGTCCGTCACGCTCTTCCAGAGGTGAAGGGGATGGGCAGCATCTCTAGTTCCCTCATACAAGGGAAGGAATCCATGAGGAAATGGTTCTGTGGCCCTCAGAAACCAAAAATAGGTTTGTGAAATGTACTGGCAGCCTGTAACTGCCCACACATCTCAAAGTACATCAAAGATGTGGAAATGAGTAAGGGCAATTGGGTGCAGTACGAGTAAACACTCCAAAAGTTGACAGAGTTAGTGTACTTGGAGCAGACCAGCCATAATCTCAAACTGTCAAGGAGGCAACTTAAGACTGTGAAGATGGGGTATCATGGACACATTGAGACCCAAATTTAATAAGATCAACTGTGTGTCGCAGTATTGGCGAGACCCACATTTTTCCCACCAGATGTTCCACAAATAATGGGTTGAATTGTACTGCACCTTTCGTCAGACTGCATATGTGGAGTAACATTCATAGACCTGTGTTTTAAATATAGAACACAATAAAGACAAGGAAAAAATATCAAATTTTGTCATGCTTATGAACTGATATCACAGTTACCGCTGGCATTCTTCACACCGCAATTCCATCTTAGGCCACTGCAGCTCTTCCAGTGGACAAGTTAAAAAAAATAAACTGACTTCAACCTGCTGCTCCATCCAAAATCCTCCCCAATACCTTCTACAGTTTTGAAACCGCTTGGGCACTAATGAGCACATTCATCCATTATAACGTACACATCTTTATTTAAAAAAAGAATATCAAAAAAAAAAAAAAGAAACCATGAATACACTACATACATTACATTTACAGGTGTTGAATCCAGCTCCTCCCAGAGCAGTATGTAGCAGTTTAACCAGTGGGAGTGAAACGTACACGCGCGTGTGTGTGTGTATATACAGGAGAGAAGGTGAACTGTACAAGTGAATTCGGCCAGAGAGCTCTGAGAGAGAATGGAGTCTGTTCTGGCAGCAGCTGGGGGTCAGGGGCACAGCGGAGGTGAGGCTGGTGATCAGCAGGTCCGCTCCTGCGGACTGGATAACGGGACACAGCCGCGGTGAGACGTGTGGCAGCAGCAGTAGCTGCAGGGTGTGTTGGACAGGAGTCCTGCAGTGGGCATCGCACTGCTGGCGAAGTGCAGAGCTGGAGCAGGAGGCTCGGAGACGGTGGTTTCAGCTCAGCAGAGCAGGTCTGACCGTGGGGTTCGAGTACCACTGAGATGGAGGGCGGGCGGCTTCACTCGGCTTCCTGTTTAAGCTGAGGGGGCAGCAGGGCGGGGGCCCCCTCCTCTGGGGGCAGTTGGGTCTCCGCAGGAGGGGGAAGCAAGCCCATCTCCACCTCCTCCACCTTCACCTGCACAGCCATAACTGCAGCAAAGACACGCATGAGCACATACATGAATACTTTCAGGGCTGTTCCACCGGCACCTACTCGGCCCTAATCGACTTGACTCTACTCCAGGGGTGGCCAACCCTGGTCCTGGAGAGCCGCAGTGTCTGCTGATTTTTGGTGTAACTCAGCACTCGATTGATGGACTAAAGTATTTGATTACTTACTAAAACTGGTTTAATTTGGTAATAATGAGCCAATCAAGCAATTAGCAGGAACCCACAAGACTCCTAGAGCCAATTAAGCAGACTTGCAGGTTGTGACAGCAATCTATATGTTAACCAAGATTTGTCAATGTGGTTGGATATTTAGCAGTCGTAATGCAGACAAAGTAGAAGTACAGAGTACAGATAAAAGTTAATAGAGCAGGGGTGGATATCACTGGTCCTGAGGAGCCACAGTGTGAGCTGAGTTTGGTTTTCTCCACCCAATTTAAACCTGAGACACCAGGTGATATAAGTGAAGTTTGTAATCAACCGCTTTAATTCATCAATCAAGTGCTGAGTAACACTGAAGACCAGCAGACACTGCGGCTCTCCTGGACCAGGGTTGGCCACCCCTGCTCTACTCGGTTTTTAGGGTTTTCCATTAGGTGATAGTACCTGGTATCAGGTACTTTTTTAGTACCTACTTGGCCAGGGTTCCAAGCGAGCTGAGTCAAGACGAAAATGTGACATCAACAGACTGTAGGCCACTGATTGGCCAGAGAGTGGTGCTTGCTATGATGACCCCGCCCACGTTAAGGTCATACTCAGTCGTAATAGAAAACGATCAAAACCGTTTAGAGTTGAGTAGAGGCGAGTGGTGCTAAAACAGTGTAATGGAGAAGTGGCATTAGTGTGATGCGTGTGGGCCAGTGAGCATGCAGGCTTTCATTACAACCGAGTGTTCCAACCGGGTCACACACACTTCTGATCAACCCCAACGGTCTTCATTCGAGACCTTGATAAGTAATGTCAGGTGTGTACCAGCTTGGCTGGAGTAAAAGTCTGCACCCTCATCGGCCCTCTTTGAATCAGACTGAACACCCCTGAGATAGAGGGGCTTCCCCAGTAATGAAGAAATACCCTCCTGTCCTCTTCCCCCGCACACTTCCTGACAGGAGGAGACGAGTGAAGGAAAGGAAGGCAGCTGACTCACCCTCTTCCTCCGCCGGCTCGCTCTTGGGCTCCAGCAGGGCGGGGCTCTCTGAGGGGCGGGGCCTCGGCGGGGGGAGGTTCTTAGAGATGAGGCTGGCCAACTTCTTCTTCACCAGTTTCTTCTCTGAAAGGGAGAAATGGCCAGTAAAAACAGCAGGAGCGAAGCAGCGAGAGATGAGAAACAGGAAATGCTTTAAAGATGGAAGCAGCTGGAGCACAGGAGGGTGGTGCTGTAGGTGCGAGAGTCAACAAAGGAGATGGTGCTGGTCTGTGATGTGAGTGTTCCAGAGGTCAGTGCTGCAGGCGGAGGTGTGTGTGTTCCAGAGGTCAGTGCTGCAGGCGGAGGTGTGTGTTCCAGAGGTCAGTGCTGCAGGCGGAGGTGTGTGTTCCAGAGGTCAGTGCTGCAGGCGGAGGTGTGTGTTCCAGAGGTCAGTGCTGCAGGCGGAGGTGTGTGTTCCAGAGGTCAGTGCTGCAGGCGGAGGTGTGTGGTCCAGAGGTCAGGGCTGGAGGTGGAGGTGTGAGTGTTCCAGAGGTCAGTGCTGCAGGCGGAGGTGTGTGTGTTCCAGAGGTCAGTGCTGCAGGCGGAGGTGTGTGTGTTCCAGAGGTCAGTGCTGCAGGCGGAGGTGTGTGTGTTCCAGAGGTCAGTGCTGCAGGCGGAGGTGTGTGTGTTCCAGAGGTCAGTGCTGCAGGTGGAGGTGTGTGTGTTCCAGAGGTCAGTGCTGCAGGTGGAGGTGTGTGGGTTCCAGAGGTCAGTGCTGCAGGTGGAGGTGTGTGGGAGTCACTTTACTGGGAGTGGGACGGGACAGGAATTGTTTTTCCCCTCTGGCCCGGGATTGGGACAGGACACAAATTTTCTCTGTGGGAGTGGGACGGGACAGGAATGAAAATCCACTCCCGTGTCACCCTCTAGTGTGTGTGTTCCAGAGGTCAGTGCTGCAGGTGGAGGTGTGTGTGTTCCAGAGGTCAGTGCTGCAGGTGGAGATGTGTGTTGGTTCTGGACTCACTCTTTTTCCCCAGTGGCTTGTGCTGCTTCTTTTGCCGATCTCCACCTGAGGGAGGTTCCGCTGAAGAGAAAAGCACAAGTTTAACACTCTGGGAGGTTACAGTTAAGCAATCAGGCACTCGAGGCTGCGCTGTACTGCGAATACTGTCACAGCTACAGGGCACTGTTCGGCAGCATGTGCAGCAGAGTATATGCAACCCCTTTAGTGTTGATTATATTCACAGTATAGTAAGGTCTCCAGTGCCTCATTGCTTTCATAAAGCACTTCCTACAAACTAAAAACATAACTGATATAAATTTTCACTAAAATTTTATTTTATTATGCAAATTACATGCCATCATTCTGTTTAGCATATAGTACCCAACATGAAAATAGAAATGATGCATTGCTTTGCAACAAAAATAACAATCAGCTAGACTGGCAAACAAATCAAATACAGCTGGCCTCAGTGTGTGGGCAGTGATGTCAGCATGAGGAGGAGTGTCACGTCATGGCTGTTTCTATATTGTATTTCAACATCACAGGAATGGGGTAATAAAGACTGAAAGCCTGATTTACCAAGACCTTAAGCATAAGCACGACCAATGATTTGTGCAAGCCGAACGCAGACGAGTATTTTCATTAGCTTTGGAGCCAACAGGTTTCGCACATTCAAAAGTTCCAGGTAAATCGGGCCCTGAGTCTTGATTAGCCACAAAGCCATATCTGATGGATTTATAGTCTCTCTTCACCGTTTCCGATGGGCGGCTGCAGCTGGTAGCCGGTGAGCTCACACCAGCCGACGGGGTAGATATCGGGGGACTGGCAGTCCACCCACTGATCGAACTCCGGCTCCCAGCCGTCGAAGTGCAGCAGGAGCAGCCGGGCGACGGAGCGCCTCACGGTGGCGACGCAGATCAGGCGCGGCTCCATCAGGTCCACTGCCTCCAGCTTCACACCCTCGGTGAAGCCGTGTCCCGGGCAGTCCTGGGGGGGGAGACAGAGGGGAGGAGCGGTGAGATTCGGCGACAGTCCACCTCCACTGGGAGCAACTGCATGTCTCTCCATTAGACCTTGTTCCGCAGAAGTGACTATTAAATCGCGGGTTCGAGCCCCGGTCGTACCAGCCGGCAGTGGTCGGCAGCTTTTTCAGCGTAGCGCACATGTGGCCATCGCACTACAGGGTTTCAAATTGGGAAGGGGCTGCCGGGGAAGGGAAAATGCATAAACAGCTTTGTTCGTGGCTCAAGCACCTCCTGTTGGCCAGACGGGCGCTCGTCAGGAAGAATCCGGCTTGGTTCATGTCCGGGTATCCTCCGCCCTCGGTCAGAACTTGCGAAGATTCAACCAATGAGTGTATAAGAATCAGTGGCAGACAGGCACGTGCTTCGGAGGAGAGCCGTGAACTGTCTCACTATCCTGAGTTGGCAGCAAGGGGTCGCATACGAGCAAGCTTTGTACATAGTTCTCCAATTGGGCATTCCAGATTCGGCTGGGATTGGAGATGCCAAATTAAAAAAAACAAAAAACCTTGTTCTACAGGTAACACTTCTATCCAGAGTGACCAGTTCAGACAGAAACCCACTCTATTCCTGGCAGTGAAAGCCCCTTCAAGGGGCTCAGTCAAGGGCCCAACTGCTGTGCAGATCTTCTGGTGAATCACCAGCTACAATCACTGACTTCCCCACAGTCAAGTATCGGAGTGACCAGACACTTCACTGCCAGTCCAGAGTGCAGAAGCCAATTTTAGCCAACGTGAGGGAAAAAAAATCCAAAAATGTAGATGAGATTCTCAGAAAGCAAAGCTCTATACAGTGTTATTGTGACAGAAACACACTGCTTCAATACAGAGTACGTGGTTTCCTGAATTGACCTGAACATTATTTGTGTGAGTGTGAACTCTTGTTCACATACATTCAGAAACAGGCACACACGCATATTTACGCACGCACACACGCACACACACACGCACACACACACACACACGCACACACACACGCACACACGCACGCACACACGCACGCACACACGCACGCACACACGCACACACGCACGCACACACGCACACACGCACGCACGCACACACGCACGCACACGCACACTTAAATACTCATTATGCTCACACACACACACCCACAGACACAGATGTCGTACCGTCTGGAAGAGTCGAGCTGGAGCGGCCACCGAGCCGGTTTCCTCCAGGTATTTTTCCCAGGTAAAGGTGACTGGGTCGTACCCTGGAACAGAGACAGGAGAGAGAGGGTGAGTCAGTGAGTTGAAGAGTGAGTGTGTTTGAATCTGTGAATGAGTGTGTCAGAACATGTGTATGTGTCAGACTTTGTCTGAGTGAGTAAATGAATGAACAAAAGTGGGAGTACATCAGAGTGTTTGAGTGACACAGTCAGAGGGCAAATGAATGAAGGACGGCACGATTGGATGGTACTGTCCCAGGTGGTAGGGTCAGGAGTGTGTTGATTGGACGATACCATACTGGGGGGGGGGGGCAGGGTCAGGGTCAGGGTCAGGGAATGTTGACTGGATGATACCGTACTGGGGGGCAGGGTCAGGGGTGTGTTGATTGGACGATACGGTACTGTGGGGCAGGGTCAGGGGTGTGTTGATTGGACGATACGGTACTGTGGGGCAGGGTCAGGGGTGTGCTGATTGGATAATACCGTACCGGGGGGCAGGGTCAGGGGTGTGCTGATTGGATGATACCGTACCGGGGGGCAGGGTCAGGGGTATGTTGTTCTTGTAGCAGAACCCTGTGGGCATGATGGAGTGGGAGGAGGCGTGGTAACAGAACCAGTCGGAGCAGTCGCCGATCTCCACCCCGTCTATGCCTACCATCAGGTACCCATCCAGCAGAACCTGGGGAGGGAGGGGGAGAGAGAGAACGTGTGTGGGTGAAAGAGTACAGCCACTCACAGACTACAGCACCAAACAAAGCACAATGTGACCAATCCCAAAGAGCCAGTCCAATAAGCCTCTCCACAATTGTTAAGAGGACTTAATATGGCTGTAACTGAAGGTTAAGTGGGCCTTTGAAGTCAAGCATGATTGTTAAAGCAGGACAGGAAGAAGTGGGTTATGATGGCAGATGACATTCAGAAGAGCTCCATCCGAAAAGACACACATGGACTCCCATACTGTTTGGCACAACCGTTGGCGAGCAGCGTATTTTTTGGGAGTGTTAAGCACCTGAATTGTTTAAACATCATCTATCCAGATGTGAGTGGGAATCCAAAGTCCCACCAGAAGCCCAAACCCAGGACTACTGCTGCCAGTCAGGCAGCCAAGCACCAGTCTTCCCAATGACCCCAGTCAAGCCACAATCCGACTATCATCCCGTATAAGCAGAACAACTATAGGCCTGGTCCCAGACGCTGAACTGCATTCAATAATGTCTAAAGATCAGCTCTTTCATTCAGTTCAAACTCACTGTTGTTTGGGATTGGATATCAATTTTTAAGGAAAAAAAATTGTTCACACGTACCCAAACGCTTAATCAAAATGTCAACAACTGCAAATCCATAGACTCTCCAAATCTGAATTTTATTTCAAGTAGAACAATTTGACGGGGCTGGTATAACCAACATGTAAGGCAGAACACAGTAGAGAGGACCAGTGTATTGGAGTCTTTATACTTTCAAAACTTTGCTCAAAAGCAGTATGTTTGTGTTCAAGCAGGGGGCGCTGCCATTTTGCCTTTGAGCTCTGAATTTCACCTCAGATTGCGCTGTTGCAACCAAAAACCAAGTAAGTGGCATTTTCCTTGACTTAAAAATGAAAGCAACGACTAAAAGTTTTTTTTTAAAGCAAAAACCACAAAAAGACCAGTCCCACAATGAGGAGTCAAGTAACGAAGGCCTATGCACACCAGTGAACTACAAAGATAACTAGAACAACAGCTCTACAGGTTTCACATTCTGACTGATAAGACTGACAGTCAGCAGCATATTGGTGACAACATCTGCCACATTAACATGACCTCTCTACAGTGGGATGGATTTTCACTGGTTTCCCCATCACTCATCTAGTCGGGGTGAACAAACCAAAAGAAAAAAAAGAGGACAGCCAGTCACTGTCGCTGGTGGTGTATTACAGCAGTGCCTGCTCGGTCGTCGTGATTTTACAACAGTATAAAACGATGAATATTTCTGGTTATTTAGCTACCTTGCGTACTGTAGCCACACAGATATTTCCCAGGTTCAGTGGGTCGATGGCTTCCAGCTTCATCCCCTCCTCAAAGAAACCTCCGTCCATGTACACGGTGCGCACCTGGAGCGCACACAAGGCACAGTAAACAAGAGGTAATTGTATTACATACAGGATTATATCAGGCCATCGTAATTTGGCTGAAGAGGAGAGATGGAGGTGCAACAGAGGGAGTTATAACGCTGATGGAGAGATGATTGGAGAGGAATAGAGGGAGAGATGGACGAGAGAGAGACGGAGGGAGAGCGAGGGAGAAAGAGAGAGATGGCGCTCTGACCCTTTTGAAGAGGTGTTGAACACTATCACAGTAAACTTTGCGGAAAGTCGGATGGCTGCTCATGTTGATGTTCTTGTCTGTGTCAGGAGAAAGGAGGACAGAAAACATTTACTCCTCACTTCCCTCAACAACACAATCAACCTCCAACACAATCAACCCCCCACTGCTCCAGCAGCACCACCTGCCACCCCACCATACCTTAGTCAGGGGCGCTTTCCCACCCGCAAACATCCGAACAAGGCGCCGCTCGAGTGAAAGCCAATGCATTTACCAACTAGCACTGAGGCAGAGGTCACTCTCACTGTTCCAGTAAGATATCATTACACTGTAGAAGAATCTCACAGATAACTAGATGTAAAGCCAAGATTTTACAGCTCCTTCTTTCAGCATTACAAAGGCAGGCTACATCACAGAGCAGCTCCATCTTTAAGCATACACACAGGGTTCCCATGACAACCAGTACCAACAGTCCATCTTCATCTACAAGCAGATCTTTACTGGTATCTCTGAAAGTCCAGTAGGATTTAATATAGTTTCATTTTAATTGCGCTTTTGGTCTAAAAGGCTACGTTTGGCCAGTATTAGAGTCATTGAAGCTTCTACTGAAGCAGGGATTTGTCTCATTTGTCTCTCTTTTTAAAATATCAAAGATATAAGTAGTTTAGTTCAGCTAATTTATGTAAAAAAAACTGTTTAAAAAGGAAAGCACAGTTCTGAGGATTATTGTACGTTGCATATCTCAAAAGAAATCATCATTTTGATATTTCATGTATAAATGGCTGCGAAAAAAAAAGTTCCTTCATTGTGTTTATAACACATTTCCTAGCATGTACTTCCAATTTGTACTCTCCAGTCAGAAAATGCTGACCTTGGACACATTCTGATGGGGTGTCCTCTTTACGTAAAACCTATAGATCAAATAGGCCTGTCCAATTCCCTCTCTGTTTAACCCCATTAAACCCTTGGACCCATATCAGGGTTCTTCAAATGGCGCTGCTGTATTCAGACCTGTGGAACTTCAGGCCCATCTAAAATTTCAGTGGAGATCCCAAGGTTTCCAAAGATCCCAAATATGTCGTGCCGAATTGCAGAGAATTGTCAACGGCCTCTGCCCCAGGCGGGGTAACAGGCATAAGATAGTAAGAATCGCAGAGAACATATTCCATTTAAAGTAACGCTGTGGCTACAAAAACGTGGCTCCCGGGGTTCGAATATTTCTCTCAATGTAAGTGTGATGTAGCTTCAGTGAAGCGCTGCAACCAGCAGATACAGAATATGCACGTGACATTATTGGAAAAATGCCTTTTCGGACTTTGAAACTACTTCAGCTAAAATTCAAATAAAAATTAGAGTTTAGAGGGTTAAGACAACATAACTCCTTTGACCTGCCATCCCAGGTCAGTGTTTCCCAACAGAAGGGTCAATATTTGGGCAAGCTGTGATTAATGGCTGAAGTCCTGAGCTGAGCAGGAGGTCAGACCTTCGATAAAGCAACAATGAGCACTAATCCCAGACAATGAAGGGGAGCCCGGTATGTACCGCAGTTCTTGATGGCGTGGCCCACTTTACAGGACCAGCCCACGGGGTGTATAAGCGGGCTCCACATGTGGCACCAGAAGTCGTTCAGCGCCTCGCCGTTGGGCTCCAGACCCGCGTCTTCGTACAGTAGCCGCAGCCGGCCGCCGATCACCGCGTCAACAACCGCGAAGCGCGTCCGACTCACCAGCGTCCGGTCAACCACCTCCACCAGCATACCCTGCCTGAACGGATACCGCATGCTGTCCGCCATCTGAGAGAGACAGACAGAGATGGAGAGAGAAACAGAGAGGTGGGGAGAGCGCAAGAGAGGCAGAATCATGGAGATGCCTTTTTATTCTCACATCACATACAGAATAAGAATATAGATAATGTGCCTTAGTGCTTGTTTGTTACACCACTGCGGCCCCTAGTGTAACAAATAGGTATTGCACCGTGCATGCACGTTTTTATGCCCCCGCCCTCCAAAGAGGAAAGGGGTTATTATGTCGACACCATGTCCGTCCGTCTTCCGTCGTTCAGCCGTCCGTCCGTCGTCCGTACACTTTTTGTTTCTGTGAGATAACTATAGAATCCCTCGTCGGATTGATGCCATTTCTTAATGGCGTATTGGGAGTGGCTAGAGGAAGGTTCCTTTCGAAAACCAGCGTAGTGTGATATCTAATATGGCCGCCACAGATCAACATACAGACGGGGGCATATGTCACACTCTGCGTTGCTCTTGTATAAATTTGTTAGACACGCACCCAGATCAGTGGCAGCGCGTGAACTGGTGATAGGGGAGGCTCAAAACAATCCCTTAAAATGACCGATTGGGCACGACCTGTTTTCAATTATTCATTTAAATTACCATTACAGAAAATACAATGACTCCACTAATCAGATGTGGCCAGTTTTCATTTATAACGCACACCGATTACAACTCCGAACTTCTCACGCTTTTCTTTATTTAGGGATCGGACGCAATGCATGTGTTTCATGATCGTTTAAATTAAATAAAGATCATTTGAAACGTCTATGCAATTCCACTGCTTCCAACCCCTCCAGTGCACGAGGACTTCAATTCCGCACAAGAATCTCTCACATACGCGTGGATTGAATAATTGCTGAATACAGCAGAGGAACGTAAATATGCCACTAAAACCCTCGCCGAATATGTGAGAGTAAACAGGTGTGCGTTATAAATGAAAACAGGCCACACCTGATAATGCTGAGAGTTTTTGGAGGATCTGTAATGATAATTTAAATGAATGATTGAAAACAGGTTGTGACCAGTCATTATTTTTAAGGGATTGTTTTGAGCCTCCCCTATCGCCAGTTCACCAGCCGCCACTGATCCAGACTGACAGTCATGATGACAACAAGGGGGCAAAAGGAGGGGAGGGGGTGTAGAGAGCTAAAAGGAGAGATGGAGAGGGAATGAGAAAGAAAATAGGATAAAAGAGGGAGACAGGCTCAATTTTAAAATCTGGATTTAAGAAAAAGATTGAGCAAAAAGACTTGACGAGGCCAGTACTCCACTCAACTGAGAGCAGCTTCTTTTAAGACTGAGGTTCTGCCATCCTCTTTAAACCACCTCAAATGTCATGAGCTATACGATTTTCACAAAGTAATAGGCCAATATTCAGTTCATGAGTAAGAGATGAATATAATGACCAAAGGTCATGTGTCAGCTCGCAAAGACAAGATGGAGGACTGAGTGTTTCCAGCGGTAGGTCCAGAAAAGAGCTTCGTGAAGCACCTTCATGTGGAAGTCCACAGGCAGCGTATTGGCCCCCACCAGCCTCTCCATCAGATACGCCTTCCAGTTTTTGACATGCTGCCGCACCGCTAAAGAGAGAGAGCGGGAAAAAAAATGATTGGTTTTCAAGTCAAAGCATCAAAAAAATGACACTTCTATGAAACAATAGAAAATAGCAACACACCAACACACATTTAGTTACCCTTTTAAACACTGTCAAAGCCAAAAGCAACTGAAGATTACACACCGAGCCTGAAAGGAGTGCAACTAAAAGCCTCTCGCAAAGGCAACCCTGGAAGAAATTATACGCTGAGAAGAATTTCCTGCTGCAGCTGTTGCCTCTCACTGTCCGAGAGGACAAAGTCATAAGTCTAACTCAGCACAGCAAGCTCTAAGAGCCACTTGCGTACAGCATTCTACAGCGCCGACCTGGTGGCAGGGAGGACTCACAATTTGGGGGCACCAGTAGCTTGCTGTTGACGGCACACCAGCCAATGGGGTGGATGTCCACAGTGGCCAGATTACACCAGAAGTCATGGCTGCTGTCGTTCTCAAAGCCCTCGTACCGCAAAAGGGCCTTGTAGCCTGTGCAACATGGTAAAAACAAATCAGGTGCATATTATATACTGCTAAATCACGCATGCATGCACGCACGCACGCACGCGCACACCCTCTAACCCATTTCAAAACAGCAACAAAATCAAGGGCATCCAAAATCCTAACAAATTTCAATCGCGTGGATGCTATTTTTACTGCGCAGAAGACCCATCCATCCATCTATCGTAAAACTGACTACAACCCATTCCAGCACCATCTAATTGTTAACTGCCAGGGCTACCTACTGCTTCACCAAGCAGCCAAATGTTGAGTGCACACCTGAAAAGAACCAATCAATAATCAGAACATCTCTGGAGACCACAAGTGTGCAGAACAGTAGGTGAAATGTGGATGTCTGGAGACCGAAGCCGGTGTAACTGAAGCCCATGAACCCCCTGCACCACCGATAACATTACAATTATTTGGCAGCAATTTTTGAGTGACTTACAATAAATTGGACAGCTGGGGCCAATTATGGCATTAAATTAATCTCAAAACTTGAGCACATAAAAATTGAGCACGCAAGACCCTCTCTAAGCACTGGCAACTCCAAAATGCGAGCAATTTCAATATGCGTTCAAAGTCAAAATATCCGAAATATGTCAGTATACGCTCGCTTGCTTTGACTTTTGAGGGGGCACTTTCAATGCTGACCATGAGCTTTGATTGGCTTTTTGATTTTAGAATTGGTTTTCAATGCCGTGAACTACAAAATAAGAAATCAAGGAGGACAACTATCATGTCAGAGCAAGTAAGTTTTTCAGAAAGTGAAATCTTTCATTGATCCCAGTGAAGGTACTGATTTAATTCACTGTGTGTAGCAACGACGATGTTGTATCATGGCTGGCTGAATATTTAATGTTAAAAAAGCTTGCTTACATCAGCCCCAACATCAATTCTTCTACTATGCTATTTTAGCGCCAATTTTCCCGGAGATGGACTTAGCAGTGTCATTTACGTGGAAATAACATTTTCTTGAGTTGTTCTTATTTATAGCAATATTTTTCTCTGACACTGAAGACCCAGTAATCAGCCAATTTGTGTTACCCATCATTATATGCTGTTTAGCGGTTCAGCGCATATGCAGACCCAAAATCTCGGGTTTTGTTTCTTTACTGACATCATAAATGTGTTTATAGCTATATCTTTAAAATATTTCTTTCAGTGTGCCTTCCCACCTCTGAGCATTCGGATACTTGTATGTACACGCTAACTTTTCCTGAAAATGTAGAAATTAGACTTGCAGAATTTTCATCTTTGAACTAACTTATCCAGCTCATTATAACATAAGCGAGTGTTACAAGAAGTTAACAAATAATAAAGTTGCAACTGTGGGCTGATTCATATAGCAATATGAAGGCGAAAACAGAGACTGTCCGATCCTGGTGCGCTATGGTAGTATTTTTAGACGAGGTAGCACAAATCATCAGAACACCGGCCAAGAATAAAATTTTCAGTTCATTCATTATTTGAGCAGAAAATGAAGGGGCGAATAACGAGGGATGGAACACAGGTTTCTTGACTAGACTAAGCCATGACATACAGTTGAATGCAGAAGTTTGGGCACCCCTGATCAAAATCTCTGTTACTGAGAATAGTTAAGCAAGTCGAAGATGAACTGATCTCCGAATAGCACAAATTTAAAGAAAAAACACTTTTTGTTTTTGACATTTTAAGCAGTATTGGTTTTGTCTATTTCTCGAGTGAAAAAAAGGAAATGAGCACCTTGCAAAAGTTTGGGCACCCCAAAAGATTTGAGCTCTCGGGTAACTTTGACTATGGTCTCAGATCATATTTAGCTTGTGAGGGCCATGGCTCGTTCACAATTTTATGTTTTATGTTGAATGACTGAGCAGCTGGCCACCTGTGATTTTCCCTTGGGATTACTAAAGTACATATCTATCTATCGTTAGGAAAGGACAAGTGATGCAAATTTAAAAGTTTATAAATATTCAGACTCCTCTATTCTTGGCCCAACAACCAGAAGCCGTAGGGTCCTCCGAGAAGCTGTACAGCTCTCAGAAAATGAAAATAATTGATGCCCACAAAGAGGGAGAAGGCTATAAGAACAACTGAGGAACATAGCATTCCTGTGTAAATGACATGACCATGGAAAAACTGGTGCTAAAATAGGCTAGCCAAGTACAAGAATTAACGCGGGGACTGACTTTAGCCAGCTTTTTACACGTGAAATATTTAGCTAGCCCTAATCGTAGCTACATATAATAAGTGAAACCAGTACTTTAAAACAATATTAAAATGGGATCAATGAAAGATTCCGCTACGTGAAAAAATTTCTTGCTCTGACATGATAGTTGTCCTCTTTGATTTCTTATTCTGTAGTTCACAGCACTTGAAAACCAGTTCTAAAATCAAACAGCAAATCAAAGCTCATGGTCAGCATTGAAAGTCCCTCCTCCAAAATCTCAAATCAGCAAGCGAGCGTATAATGACATTGCGAGCATATTTTGGAATTGAGAGCATGCGTTGAAGCTGCAAGCAAGCGTGTTTTAAAACTGAGAGCGCATATTGAAATTGTGCGTTTTGACATTTCGAGTGCATTAAGACGGTCTTGCACGCTCAGTTTTTATGCGCTCAAGTTTTGAAACTAATTTAACACCATCGCCAATCCCCCAAAAGAATTGTGGGGATATGAACCTATTTCAAGAGCCCAGCTGATGCGCTGATCCTGTTAGGGCTGCAATGTGGCCCCTGTGAAACCTCTTTAACCCAGGGGCTCTCCATCTTATCCAGAGGGGGACGGTATAGGTGCAAGCTCATGCCGTTACACTCCTGATACAAGTAATCACCCCTCAGAGTCTTTGCTGAGGGCTTTGATGAGTAGAATCAGGGGTGAAACTCATTTGTTGGAATGAAACCCTGCTCACACAATGCTTGAGGGGTTGGGAAACTGTTCTTTAACCAATCACAGACTGACCTGCGAGTCGGACGATAGAAGCGATCCAGTACACACGGCTGGGCAGCAGAGCGTCGTTGTTCAGAACCTCCACCATCAGCCCCTCTGAGATCTCCTCCCACTGATCATGCAGCGGCACCTGGGAGAGACCGGGGTGAGTCTCAAACAGCCAATCAGTGAAGATCAAAGAATCATTCCTCAAACCGTCAATCAGTATGCAAAGCAGCAAAGGACATCCCACCAACAGCCAATCAGCATGCCAGGGTAATAAAGCTCGTCCTTCAAAAAGCCAATCAGCATGAAAAGGCCAAAAAAGAACTATTCGTAAAGTAGCCAATCAGTGAGCAAGACCAATGGAGGCCATTCCTCAAGCAGACTGTCAGCTAGCAGATGGATGACCCCGGCTTGGATAAAACCTGCATGATCCCATGACGCTTCCGGAGCAGAGACGGGAAAGTTAAGTAGGGACTCACATGTCTGAAACAGGAAACGGGGGCGGCGAGGAATCCGGAGTCCTTCAGGTAACTGCCCCAGTCAAACCCCACAGCCACTGCAGGACAGAACACACAGGCAGCAGCTTAAACACACCGCGCTCACAAACTGCCACGCGGCGCCGTGCCTCGTCACCTGTGCTCTCTGTTCTGACTCCCTCGTGAAGAGACGACCTCTCTACAGAGCTCAGGACAGCACCGACTCTGACCTCCTCAAAAACACAGTCTGAAGACACACCTCTCAAGGCTACACCTCTACTATCCCTTCCCCAGCTTTCCCATTTCAGATGTATTAACTTTGTTCCATTATAGGTAGATTGTAGCTATATTTGTTTCATCAAGCCAAATTCATTGGTGGGTTTGCGAGTTCAGAGTGAGGATGTTTTTGCAGCTTCAAGGCAGAAAGTGTTGGATTCAGTGCTGTAACTATGACAGGTTCATGTTTAAATTCAACAATTTAGCTTCATTCCTGCCAAAAATGACTTTTTGGAGAAGTGGACAAATGTGAACAAATATCCTGTGTCTCCCGTGTTTTTCTTGTTGAAAATGGTGGGTCATGTTTTACCCGAGAAGTTCCTGTGAAGAAACCCTGTGCATATATACGCATACAAGTCACTGGGCGCAAATAATTATGTCCTTTGGGGTTATATGAATACAATAAAGCGTCAGGGTGCTTGCCTCAACAACAGCCCTTTCTGCCTTGAAGCTGCGCTCACACCTTGATGGTCACGTGCCCTGCAAACCCATACAATCTGAAAAGATCGTTTCATTGATGCTTTTGCTTTTTTCTCACAATATTTTTCCCTCTTTGAGGTCACTTCAGGGACTAGAAACATTACTTCCCTCTGGGACTTGTAGTTTGTCCCAAATGATGCGCTGTGTTGGACGTCGCTCTGGAGAAGAGTGTATACTTATCGTTATTGACACATGCACTACTAACACATGCACGAGCTTGATGGAGCACTGCTGCACATGGTTGCAATGGAGGCATGAATCATCTCTAAGCAGAGTGCAGAAATCCAAAATCACTTTCTGGACACTAACCGTCCAGGGATTTTCATTCGAGCCCCAACAAAGGACCCTCCGCCCAACTAACAATCTCCTCCAGCTGCCGATTAGTAAATCAGTTGTGCCCGATTGGGGCAAAATTGGGGGTTGAGGCAAAAACAGCCACACAGATTTCCAGTAGGAGCTGGTCAGCCCTGCGTGTGCACGCGCCTGCCTGAAACCGTGTTTTCAGTATTTATGCGCTTAGTGTTAGTACAGTGTGTGTGCATGAGCATGCAACTCAGAGCGCTAATTTCAGAGGGTCAAGAAATATGTGCTTGTCTCCAAAAAATTCCGAAGTGTGCGTGTAAATGTGCATTAAATCCATGCGATTCGACACGGGTTCCAATCTTACCATCCTGCCCGGGCACGGGTCCGTCCTGCAGCGGCCCTGTCCCAGGAGAGTGCAGGTAGGACCCGAGTTTGGAGGACCAGGCGGTCTTCTGCAGAACTTTGGCCTTCTTCGTGGGAGGTTTACCCTGTACACAGAGCGCAGTCACCAGTCTCCTTTCGCAAGGAACCAGTACAGCTGCAATCTTGCCAAAATAAACACGTGCACATCGCACAATCTGATAGCTGATAGCTGAGTAAGTGAAAAGCCAGCTGATATCTCCATGCTACGCTTACAATTGTCATGCGTTTTAGTTGTCTAAAGAAACCTAACTATAGTTAGCAAGCTTTTCATGCAGAGGAGCAGAAATGCATGTCATCAAAAAAAAAAACCCAAAACAGTTTTTGCCTGGTGAGTTTTATATAATTTTCATTACTTTCACACTTAAATCGCTCACCTTTGGGGATTTCGCTAGTTCACACTTCTAGCTATAAGTCCTTGCTAGCAAAGTACGACTCACAGTTGTAAAGCCTTCATAGTTTTATGACAACATAACAGAGCTGCTGTTCATTGGTGGATTGTAATGATACTCCTGGACGGGCATCATTATGTTGGTCCCTGAACAACACTAACGCAGCGATATCCGATCGTGCCGGGTTCATCAATGGCCACCAACCCAAATTCTGGAGATATACTGTCCCCGTATGTCTTCACTTCAAACTTGCATTGTCAAAATTTTGCCAATAATCTGCTTTAACTGCATCTGAGGAACAAGTCCAAGGTCCCAGAAAATTGACAGACTGTGGTGTCCAGAAACATGACCATTTTCACTCTGTGATGTGTTTACCCCCACCCCCCATTGCAAAAACAGGCCACTATAACAGATCTACAGTCTCAAACACAGGAAACTACATTCCCCACGCTGCACCAGTACCTTTTTACACCCCAAGCATGCATTGTTGTTGTTCCTGTATGACTGCGCCCTGGCAGCTCTTGGCTACTATCACTGGCAATGACAGAAGCACAGTATCGCCCCCTGCTGGACTCTCACCTGCAGTCGGGCCAGGATGGAGGCCTTCTTAGAGTTTGAGGAGTACGACCGCGAGCAGGAGACGCTGCAGAAGCGTTTGGTTCTGGAGTAGAAGGCGCCTTTGACCCCCACGATGCCACACATCTCACAGACCGCTGCGGGAGGCAGAGCAGTGAGACAGAGGGCAGGAACGAGGGAGAGAGAAGAGAGAGAGAGAGGGAGGTGAAACACTCAGCTCATTAGAAGTGTTTTACGACCTTTTCTTCCAACCTATTCATGCTCTGAGCACCACCCGTCATGGCAAATGAGAGAGAGGTGTAAGACTTTGGTAAAAGTCCCCAAAACCACTTGGGTCCAACATTGGGACAAGGAAGGCACCCTTTCTAATTCATGAAAGGGAAAAAAAAAACTATAATTTCAAGCAAAATTCAGCATTATGGCTTGATGTTTCATCATGTCATTTTTTTTTGCGGCGAAAGAGCTCTTTTTATAGTGCAGCTCCATTGAAATATGAAGCCACAGACACCAGATCACTGTACCCAGCATTATGTACTGAAGAGTTAACCAGTTGCTTATTGGGCTTAAGTGTGTTGCTGATGGGAGTAGTACTGTAGGAAATTAAGAGCGAAGCTTTTTATTTTTATGCCCTCAAAACTGTGTGTGTGTGTGTGTGTAGTTTCAGCATTCTCGCTGCTTTTCAATGCCCTCCAGCATGATACTGTGGAATTTTAAATGTGGCTGACTGGTGGCCATGTTCGATGTTGAGTTTTGACACTTCAAACAAATTTTCATCTATACATCCATATGTACCTCCCCACCAAATTTCACATCGATTCAGAAGAAGATCAAAGTTAACGCAGGTGCCGCCACCGCGTGATTCCCTTAGCTCTCTCTGGTCCGTTGGATGGTATGAGCTAAAAATCAGCTCACAGTGCAGAGGAAGAGGGCAAACCTCTTCACACGTTAGGTATGCAAATACCTGCATTCATCCATCCAGACAACCTTAGTGTAGCCACAGTTTTGCACACTGATGTCAATGGTCACTTTGGTCGCAGTTAGACATTGTGACAATTGATACCTCTGAAAAATCCGGTGATGGGTGATTGAGGCCTATTCTAATGAGCAAAGATTACCACACCTACTGTATTCAACTACATGAACCACCCTCACCAGGCCAGTGAAGGTTTGATTGATGGTTATTTTATTGTTGTCCAATCCTGATCAGAAGTCTGTATCAGTGTAAAGGAGGCTTTGACTGGGGTTCGAATTGACGCCGCTGAACCCAGAGTGCATTTCACGAATTTCTCGCAACTGCCTTTCCTGTAAATGGAGAAGTCTTTTCCACAAAGATCGGAATGGTGTCCCTTTAATTCCTTACAGAAGATAAGGAAGGAGAGACTGAGGGGGTAGCAAATTAGAGAAATGGAAGGTCTTTGCTCCATAAAAAAAATTATTTGGAGATCACGATAGTCACAGGCCTGGCAGGCAAGGAGATCTGGAAAAACAGGTCACCTAACACATGACAGACAAGCCGCAATAAAATGCTTGGTGATCTTAACATTCCGTAACAGACGTAACCTTGGCGGCCCCCCAACCATACACCAATTTACCTAACTAGAGTTTCCTTAAAGGTCCCCTATTGTGTTACCAGGTGCCCTCCAATCAGTTATTACAAGCCATTTCAAAATCTTTCCCCTCTTGAGATCACGTGGAGAAGTATCCTACCAGAGGAAAGAAAAACTGATTAACTTCAGCCAAGCAGTCAATCAGATTTCATTATTCTGGGTGGTCACTCCCCCTTGTGATGTCAGGAAGGGGAGATTTTGAACTGACTTATAATGGCTAATTAGCCGTGCACCTGGTGTCATAATATGGGACCTTTAATGAATTTGTGTCCGAACCCATTTCTGGAACAGACATAAGGACAGAAAAAAATGCCATGAGAAATAGCAGTTGGAAAAGTCCCACTGGTTGACCATCTTGCGTCATGTAATGAAGTACAATTGCAAACCCTCTTGCACCAGAGGCCCATAAGGCTTTTCCCCTCTCCTCCAGCTGACGTCTTACCTGCCACTCTCCACCATCCCCTTCCCCACAACCCCACGCTCTTACCAGGCCCCTCGTCCTTCAGAGGAGACCCTTTGGAAGGCGAGGAAGGGTCCTTGGAGAGAGCAATCGCAGCGTCCTCCAGAGGATCATCCACACCATCTTCATCCTTCTCCTCCTCGTCTTCCTCCTCTTCATCGTTTTCACTGACACCATCATCATCATCGTCGTCATCATCATCTTCCTCTTCATGCTCAAGGCCACCTGTGGTCCCCAGCAGGGGGCCAACTGTGCCTGCAGACTCCTCCCCCTACACAAAAAGGGCAGAGCTTATAGAGCACACCTTACACAGACCATGGATTCCAATGCATCCAAAATGATGTTTCCCCAAACTTGGTCCCTGGGGCACCCCTAAGTATGCTGGTTTTTGTTCCAACCACAGGTGCAATTTTAAGATTTCATTAAGCTGTTAATTTTATCCTTAGTAGGTGCACTTCATGTTTTAAGCAGTATTTACTGTCCTGATGCAAGCTGTTCACCTGAATATAATGAAGTTTTTCAATCAATAGATGTTTTCCTCCCTGATGGCACGGGCATACTCCAGAATGACAATGCCAGGATTCATCAGGCTCAAATTGTGAAAAACTGGTTCAGGGAGCATGACACATCATTTTCACACATGGACTGGCCATCACAGAGTTCAGACCCTAAACCCCCTGAAAATCTTTGGTATGTGCTGGCGATGACTAACCGCATCATTTTGACTCTCGCACTGTCAAATCAAAATCTTGGCAAATACTTACTGCAACTCTGCGCAGAAATAAATGTTGTATCATTGTGTAAGCTTATCGAAACAACGGAAATGTGTGCTGCCATCAAAGCTGAAGCGGTCACACAAAGTATTAGAGAGTGTTACTTTTTTGCGGATGCAGTGTTTCCCCTACATTCATTCAGCAGCGGCGCAGTGGATTGCGTGCGCCACTGCTGACATTTCACGTGATCATTAATATCAATGCGCTACTAATGATGTTTACTTGCACTGTGTAAGCGCAAGAACACACATTATTTTGGACTTGTTTTGAGACATCTAAGGGCATCAACGTAAAAGGTAACGTTCAAGCTTATACACTGTCTATATAGCCAGTTTCGCAGATAATATTATCGTAACAGCGTAGCTCCTTCTGGCAGTTAGCGGGAAGAGAAAGTGACGGTGATATTGAGCAGAGCAGCAGCAATTCAGAAAGAGTAGCTGTAAGTTGACAGAAAGTGTACGGTTTGTCAGTTAATAAATGCTACAGCTTCTCTAGCCAAGAGTCTTATGCCATATTAGCAATGGCATGCCGTCAGATGTAAGGAAGGCCTTCAGTAACATCATCCATTCCCACATAACTGTTTGTGATCAGAGAGGAGCAGGGAGAGATGCAAGGAGAGGAGAGAAGAGGAGCAGAGAGAGATGCAAGGAGAGGAGAGAAGAGAGGAGCGGTGAGAGATGCAAGGAGAGGAGAGAGGAGCAGAGAGAGATGCGAGGAGAGGAGAGAAGAGAAAAGCAGGGAGAGATGCAAGGAGAGGAGAGAAGAGAGGAGCAGTGAGAGATGCAAGGAGAGGAGGGAAGAGAGGAGCAGGGAGAGATGCAAGGAGAGGAGAGAAGAGAGGAGCAGGGAGAGATGCAAGGAGAGGAGAGAAGAGAGGAGTGGTGAGAGATGCAAGGAGAGGAGAGAAGAGAGGAGCAGGGAGAGAAGAGAGGAGAGGAGAGAAGAGAGGAGCAGGGAGAGAAGCAAGGAGAGGAGAGAAGAGAGGAGCAGTGAGAGATGCAAGGAGAGGAGAGAAGAGAGGAGCAGTGAGAGATGCAAGGAGAGGAGAGAGGAGCAGGGAGAGATGCAAGGAGAGGAGCCAAGAGAGGAGCAGTGAGAGATGCAAGGAGAGGAGAGAAGAGAGGAGCAGTGAGAGATGCAAGGAGAGGAGAGAAGAGAGGAGCAGGGAGAGATGCGAGGAGAGGAGAGAAGAGAGGAGCAGGGAGAGATGCAAGGAGAGGAGAGAAGAGAGGAGCAGGGAGAGATGCAAGGAGAGGAGAGAAGAGAGGAGCAGGGAGAGATGCAAGGAGAGGAGAGAAGAGAGGAGGAGGGAGAGATGGAAGGAGAGGAGAGAAGAGAGGAGCAGTGAGAGATGCAAGGAGAGGAGGGAAGAGAGGAGCAGGGAGAGATGCGAGGAGAGGAGTGAAGAGAGGAGCAGTGAGAGATGCAAGGAGAGAAGAGAAGAGAGGAGCAGTGAGAGATGCAAGGAGAGAAGAGAGGAGAAGGGAGAGATGCAAGGAGAGGAGAGAAGAGAGGAGCAGGGAGAGATGCAAGGAGAGGAGAGAAGAGAGGAGCAGTGAGAGATGCAAGGAGAGGAGGGAAGAGAGGAGCAGGGAGAGATGCAAGGAGAGGAGAGAAGAGAGGAGCAGTGAGAGATGAAAGGAGAGGAGAGAAGAGAGGAGCAGTGAGAGATGCAAGGAGAGGAGAGAAGAGAGGAGCAGTGAGAGATGCAAGGAGAGGAGAGAAGAGAGGAGCAGTGAGAGATGCAAGGAGAGGAGAGAAGAGAGGAGCAGGGAGAGATGCAAGGAGAGAAGAGAGGAGCAGGGAGAGATGCAAGGAGAGGAGAGAGGAGCAGGGAGAGATGCAAGGAGAGGAGAGAGGAGCAGGGAGAGATGCAAGGAGAGGAGAGAGGAGCAGGGAGAGATGCAAGGAGAGGAGAGAGGAGTAGGGAGAGATGCAAGGAGAGGAGAGAAGAGAGGAGCAGTGAGAGATGCAAGGAGAGGAGGGAAGAGAGGAGCAGGGAGAGATGCAAGGAGAGAAGAGAGGAGCAGGGAGAGATGCAAGGAGAGGAGAGAAGAGAGGAGCAGTGAGAGATGCAAGGAGAGGAGCGAAGAGAGGAGCAGGGAGAGATGCAAGGAGAGAAGAGAGGAGCAGGGAGAGATGCAAGGAGAGAAGAGAGGAGCAGGGAGAGATGCAAGGAGAGGAGAGAAGAGAGGAGCAGGGAGAGATGCAAGGAGAGGAGAGAGGAGTAGGGAGAGATGCGAGGAGAGGAGCGAAGAGGAGCAGAGAGAGATGCAAGGAGAGGAGAGAAGAGAGGAGCAGGGAGAGATGGGAGGAGAGGAGAGAAGAGAGGAGCAGTGAGAGATGCAAGGAGAGGAGAGAAGAGAGGAGCAGGGAGAGATGCAAGGAGAGAAGAGAGGAGCAGGGAGAGTTGCAAGGAGAGCAGCGAAGAGAGGAGCAGGGAGAGATGCAAGGAGAGGAGAGAAGAGAGGAGCAGGGAGAGATGCAAGGAGAGGAGAGAAGAGAGGAGCAGGGAGAGATGCAAGGAGAGGAGGGAAGAGAGGAGCAGGGAGAGATGCAAGGAGAGGAGAGAAGAGAGGAGCAGGGAGAGATGCAAGGAGAGGAGCAAAGAGAGGCACCTGAGTGATTCTTGATGTATTTTAGCAATATGTCCCCACGACAAGACACTGAGCTGTCCCCAAACAAAATTCTATTGACGTATTTAAAAGTGTTTTTATTTTTTTATATACAATTTATGGGTATAAAAGTGCACTACTATATTTGGGAGAAAAAAGCTACATTTTTCCCTCCATTTCCATTTGGGGATCATTTTAGTGTCTGTCACGAAGGGGTTATTTTGTTGACAATACCTTGGAATAGCTCATTTGTAAGTGGTAGAGAGGCATATATGTAGGCAGAGCTGGAAGAAATAATCAAATCGTAAATCAGAAGTAAAACCATCCAATCCATCCAAAAGTACTGTTTCAGGAAAATCCAGTCACGACTGCCATTAAGTAAATTAAACTATGTATATCACTGATGAGCCAATGCATACGCAGAATTTTTTGGTTCATGGAATATTATGGTCACGCAGTGACCAGAGTACTTTTAGCACATGCTTGTCCCAAAATCTGCTCAGTTACAAAATTCAGTGTAACACCAAACACCTTCAACTAAGCATAAGCATGGTCACCATTAGCTACAGCGCAGGCTGCACAACAAACATGCGGCTAATGCACCATTTGCGCAAGACGGAGAAAATGCGCGTAAGCGTGAAATACTCAACCAAAGAAAAAAGCGGAGAGTAAGAATACATGCAGGTAGCTGGCATTCTCTCAAGAAAATGCCGACCGACTTTTCGTACTTTAAGTCGAAATGAAACCTAACGATAAATCAATCAACGCGGCTTTTCAACACCAGCTGAAGCATAATACACGTTTTCCATTGCTGCAGCCAATTGAACTCGCTGCTTCGCCGAGGGATCACGACACTCGAATCACAGCCCAGACCAGGAATAGGTAGGCACGACTTACCCGATTTACACCCATGCTTCTCGAAGAGAGAGGACGTTTGTGATAACAAGGCACTTTCGCGATGGAAGTCCCTGATCGCCCGACGTTAACGGTGGGCACAGCATTCGGTTTGAGTTTTAATCTCTTAGAAAAGCCCTCCTTCCATAGATTATAGCGCTGAAAGTCGTCTGGGACAAAATGACTTCCACACATAATACTCACTGACGGCTTTCCACGCACCCAATTTTCCCTGCTGTGCTTCACAAACGCGTCCCACTTTTTGCCAAGTTTTCTATTTTTCGGCCAAGTGTGTAAACTCACGCCGTCGTGATAAGTTTTCGTGCATCCACTCACTACACACTGCTTGGTCATTTTAATTTGCAACGCAAATGAAAAAGAAAAAGATAATACAAATAAAAAAGGAGCAGTCAACGACAACACAAATTAGCCACGTGTGGCGTCAGAGACGTGATGCATTGTGGGATCCACTGTGGTCTTTTAATGAGAGAATTAGTACCTGAGCAGTAGTACGTATTCAACCAGGAATGTTGGTCATGGAATTCTCCGTTAATAATGGGGAAAGTCTGGGAGGCAACGAATATTCATGTGACAGTACACCTGTGCAGCAGCGCAATCAGAGAGAAAGGAGCCAAACAGAGAGGTTTCCGCGTTTGAATCAGCGTATGTCAAGTGATTGGATTTTACTTCAGACCACCAACGCATTCCCTGAATATAACTTGATTATACCTCATATTCAGATGTTGGTTTCGTTAAGAGGAATGAAGGTCCGAGGAGCACCGAATTTTCAATCCAAAAAAATGTAAAGTAAATTAGTGGAAAATTAAATTTAATTATCCAAAAATGCTTTTTCATTCGCCAGATCAATGTATAATTATGCATTTGGGGTAGTTTTTCCATTTTTGGAATGTTTGATAGAAAAATAGAAAATTACGTATAAAAAATTATGTCCAACGGACACGTATGCATCCAAATGCACATGCAACTGCATTTAGTTACTAAAATGAATACAAACATTTGAACACACGTTTGATCAATAAGACTTCCAAATTTTATTTTTTTAATGAAACTAATGAACATCCAGAAAGGAACATTTATGAATGATGAAACACAAATGTAACAGTGCTATCGACGATGTCACCAAGCATCTGCAGGATTGTAAGGACAATTATAACATGTATTTCGAAAGGGAAGATTACGGAGCAATGTCTTCTGCTAACAATGACTTATTTAACCTAAAATAAGAGTCAGTCACCTGCATTTGACTAACTAACAGCCCCTTAAGCATGAAAAGCAAGATGTGCAGCTAATGTGTGATGTGTAATTTTAATATTGAATCCTTTAATGAAACTTTTTTTGGTGAAATACAAATGGGTAAAAAGCACACCAAAGATGTTCTTGTGACATAACTAATGAAGTGGGGAGAATGACGCTGGAGTGGGATGGTGCGCTGTGCAGGAAAGGGACAAGAAGACGACAGCTACAAGGTACAGTGGGGTGCAAAAATTTGTTTTGGGGCACAGCCTCTGCCCCTTGTGTTTACTTGCAGTTTGTGACGCCTGTGCGGTCTCCAGAGCCCAGGGGTTTTTTACTGTGAATTTAGGGGCAGGCAGCTAGTGGCTCGTGGAGAGATGTTGGCGAATGGAGACAAAAATATGATCGAGCAGAAAGTAAACAAACTTGCATAGTGCACCTTTAAAGATGACACTTTTCTGCAAAATTAAAAGCAAGGTTTCTTTTCATTTTAATTTTTCTGAGTTTTTAAATGATGAGAAAGGACAAAGGGCCCTGTGCAAAAACATTTGGGAATGCTTAGGGATTATTCTTTGTTACCTTTTAATAAGATGTTTACTAAGGCCCAGACCCTGGGGATTTACTCGTTAGGGCTTCAATGAGTCAGGTGAATATAAGTCCAAGGTTGAACTATTTATTCTATATTATCTCCATGCCTTCTAAAGTATCCCACTGCGGTGGCTGTTGTGTCTTGTGTTAAAAACCATGTGTTCCTCTAAACAGTTGTCCAAGGATGTCAAAATCAAGATAATTAATTTCCACCAACAAGGAGAGGGTTACAAAAAAACTCATACTGCGTTTCAATCTACCCAATTCTACTGTCAGAAACATCGTAAGAAAATGGAAAATAAATGGAACAATTGATGTCAAGGCAAGATCTGGAAGACCAAGAAAAATATCAGATAGAATGGCCCGAGATCTGGTGAGAAATGCTCAGAAGAACGACATATCACTGCAGAAGAGCTGCAAAAAAGAGTAGCAGACACAGGTCGAGTTGTTCACAGGACAACAATACAGCATAAGTTAAACAACAAAGACCTACACGGCAGAGTTGCAAGAAAGAAGCCTTTCCTATGACTTCAACACAAAATTAAGCATCTGAAGTATGCAAAAGAAAACATTGAGTAACCTCAAGCCTACTGGAACAATGTGCTTTGGACTGATAAAACCAAAATTGAACTTTTTGGCCACAACCAAAGAAGGTATGTTTGGAGAAAAAAGGGTGAAGCATCTGTAGAGCAGAATACGTTGCCAACTATTAAGCATTGAGGTGGATCCATGATGCTTTGGGGCTGTTTAGCAGCTGGGGGTACAGGTAATATTGTGCAGGTGGAAGGAAGAATGGATTCCTCCAAATATCAAGACATTCTAGAGGCCAATGTTCAAAGCTCAGTCCAGAAATTGAAGTTGAAGAGAAATTGGGTATTCCAGCAAGACTATCACCTGAAGCATACCTCAAAATCAACCATGAAGTACCTCCAGGAAAGACAGATGAAGGTTTTGGAATGGCCATCACACTCCCCAGACTTGAATATTATTGAAAATCTGCAGAGAGACCTCAAACATGCCGTGCATGCAAGAAGGTCAAAGAATATTTCTGAGCTCGAGGTGTGCTGTCAGGAGGAATGGGGAAAAATTCCAAAGACAAGAACTGAAAGACTCTTAGCTGGATTCAGGAAACGTTTGCAAGCTGTTATAGCTACCAAAGAGGAGGAGATACAAAGTACTAGCTGATAGGGTTCTCAAACTTTTGCACAAGGCCTTTTTCCTTGTTTTATTACAAAACCCAAAACCAGTGAAGTTGGCACGTTATGTAAATCGTAGATAAAAACAGAATACAATGATTTGCAAATCCTTTTCAACTTATATTCAATTGAATACACTGCAAAGACAAGATGTTTAATGTTCAAACTCAAAAACTTTTTTTTTTTTTTGCAAATAATCATTAACTTAGAATTTTAAGGCAGCAACATATCGCAAAAAAGTTGGCACAGGGGCCTTTTTACCACTGTGTTACATCGCCTTTCCTTTTAACGACACTCGGTAAACGTTTGGGAACTGAGGAGACCAATTTTTGAAGCTTTTCAGGTGGAACTCTTTCCCATTCTTGCTTGATGTACAGCTTAAGTTGTTCAACAGTCCGGGGTCTCCGTTGTCGTATTTTACGCTTCATAATGCGCCACACATTTACAATGGGAGACAGGTCTGGACTACAGGCAGGCCAGTCTAGTACCCGCACTCTTTTACTACGGAGCCATGCTGTTGTTACACGTGCAGAATGTGGCTTGGCATTGTCTTGCTGAAATAAGCAGGGGCGTTCATGAAAAAGACATTGCTTGGATGGCAACATATGTTGCTCCAAAACCTGTATGTACCTTTCAGCATTAATGGTGCCTTCACATATGTGTAAGTTGCCCATGCCTTGGGCACTAATACACCCCCATACCATCACAGATGCTGGCTTTTGAACTTTGTGCTTATAACAGTCCGGATGGTTCTTTTCCTCTTTGGTCCGGAGGACACAACGTCCACAGTTTCCAAAAACAATTTGAAATGTGGACTCTTTTTGTGGACACTTTTCCACATCAGTCCATCTTAGATGAGCTTGGGCCCAGCGAAGCCGGCGGCGTTTCTGGGTGCTGTTGATTAAATGGCTTTCGCTTCGCATTGTAGAGTTTTAACTTGCACTTGCAGATGTAGCGACGAACTGTAGTTACTGACAGTGGTTTTCTGAAGTGTTCCTGAGCCCATGTGGTGATGTCCTTTACACACTGATGTCGGTTTTTGATGCAGTACCGCCTGAGGGATCGAAGGTCACGGGCATTCAATGTTGGTTTTCGGCCTTGTCGCTTACGTGCAGTGATTTCTCCAGATTCTCTGAACCTTTTGACGATATTACGGACCGTAGATGATGAAAGCCCTGCATTTCTTGCAATAGCTCGTTGAGGAATGTTGTTTTTAAACTGTTCGACAATCAGCTCACGCATTTGTTCACTAAGTGGTGACCCTCGCCCCATCCTTGTTTGTGAATGACTGAGCATTTCAGGGAAGCTGCTTTTATACCCAATCATGGCACCCATCTGTTCCCAATTAGCCCGTCTACCTGTGGGATGTTCCAAATAAGTGTTTGATGAGCATTCCTCAACTCTCTGTTTTTTTTGCCACTTGTGCCAGCTTTTTTGAAACATGTTGCAGGCATCAAATTCCAAATGAGCTAATATTTGCAAAAAATTACAAAGTTTACCTGTCTTTGCAGTGTATTCAATTGAATATAGGTTGAAAAGGATTTGTAAATCATTGTATTCTGTTTTTATTTACGATTTACACAATGTGCAAACTTCACTGGTTTTGGGTTTTGCATTTTGAAACTGTAAAAAGTTAAAAATAAAAATTATTCTTGCTTTAAAATATGGTGAAATGTGTCATGTTTAACTTTGTAGCACTTAGTGCTCAGGTTTGCTTTCAATCACTTGGAGATTAATTATAATTGACATTTAAACCAGGGATGCCCAAATTTTTGCACCCCACTGTACACAAAGGTCCTGATGTAGTGCAAGCACTCTGAGAAATAAAAGAGGCCCATGGGGTCTATATCGCTCACCTTGTTTGGCATTGTAACAATTCTTTTCAGTTATGCCGTGGTAAAAAGTAAAGATCAGTGTACTGTGCAACTTGCCTAGAGTCATGTAATCATCTAAAGCAAGTAATGGAGTGATGTTAAAGAGGACATGAAACTACAGAATTGGCACCAACATATAGGACATGTGCATATATTTAAAACATACTACCGAAATAAAACATTTTTAAAAATCTGCCGTTTTAAAGAAAATCAACTTTTTAAAGGCATTTATGATACGTTTTGGGGTGTACTCTCCGCCATCTTTATTTCACGTCACTGCCTACGTCTTCGGAGTGGTTTGTTGGCGGTTCGGCTGGTTTGAGTGTAGAGTTTTCACGAGTTTTCGGAGGAGGAAAAATGTCAGAGAACGAGGCAGAAAGGGTTATTTTTCTGTCATCTAACCCAATGGCTAACGCATTAGAGCCAGTGATGAGGAGGAGGATTGAGAGACCCGTTTTTGCGGAGGGAGCCGCAGCGGCTCCGGACGGAGATGGCAGCGAGGAGCAGGTTGGCAACACCTCATGGTGTACATGTGGTCACTGCTCCTCAATGCCGGCAAGTGTGGAGTCTGTGTGCTGCCATGAAGCTAATTTGGATAGTGTGCTAGGGGAGCTATCCTGCATCACCCTATCCCGCACCTCCCAGAACGCTTATTAATGAGATAAATCCTTGTCCATTGAAGTATCAGTTTCACTTGGGTAAAGGTGGACGGTCACCGCAAGAAACATGGAAAGCGATTATGACTTCTCGTGCTTCTGTTTACTCAGAGATTGGAAACAATGCATGCGTTTTTCATGATCGTTTAAATTGTTTAAATGAAATAAGACCATTTGAAACGTCTTTTTGAAATTCCATTGCTGTCAATCCATCAGTAAAGACAAGCGTGAGAATTCCCGAGTCATAATCAATTTCCGTGTCCCTAGTAGGGAAATTTACCGAAATGCACGTGAAACTGATTAAAGGGGACCCAACATGCTGATCCTTCTTTTAATACATATTAGTAATGTTATAATGTTGGTTGTCCATGCGCAACCTCGGAAAAGTTTCTAAACATATGATACAGGGATTTTGCCGTAATCCAAGAACCTGATTTTGCGAGTGTGATTTCCTCTCTGAACAGCTTCTCCCAAGATCTTCACGAGATCTGGGTAAAACCTGACGTCAGGTTGTGACGTCCAATTAGTACAGACCTAGCCAGAGCCAACCACTGCGCTGGACCTGCCCACACCGGAAACTATTCTAGCAGGCACGAACAACGACAGATCATACTATGCCTTAGTAGCATCTACACTTTTGGAAATACAACTGAAGAAGAACAGCAGATCATTTGAGGTGCAATTTTGTCTGTATCTCTCCCAAAGCTACTTGTCCGTTTACTTTTGGACACGAAAAAAAAAAGCAAATATTTCTCTTCCAAAACACGATGCCACCAGAAAACAGTAGGCAGCTTTTTCTCTTTGTTGGAAGCAAACAGCCACAGCCAAATGGAACATTTGTGCTCAGCATTTCACCAAAGACTGCTTTGTCAATAAAGGATAATTCGACACAAGATAAGCCTTTCTGCTGCTTCTCAAACATGAAGCAGTTGCATCGATCAAGCTCTTGGAGCCACAAGCTGTGAGTAACCATATAACAGCAAATAATGTAAGTGAAGCTAACGTGTTACAGGTGGCTGGCAGGACCGCTAGCGATAGTTAGCACTAACAACTGGCCTCAAATGCAGGCATTGTAAAATATCTGCAGAAAAAGCCTGTATCTGTCGCGAATGTCCGTGAATCACACACAGAAGCTGCAAATTGCTTTTACTGCATAAGCCAACTTGACGTGATAGCCAGTTGATTGTGGCTGTAGCACAGCGGATAACGTAGCAAAGTTGCTATTGCTAATGTTTGTGTCCTAATTATGCAAGAGTGTTATCAGGGGAAATTCTACAGAAGGTGTGTAAACATAAACCTCATATGGAGCTAACTTTTATTACTTGTTTGTAATTTGGAAGCTTGGTACAACTGTTCACA